>OU343220.1:221438074-221611780 GCA_910596185.1 Chrysanthemum makinoi
ATTATGAAGAGGTTTTTTTAGATGTAAGAAGCGAGATCTATGATCCTGTGTTTGGTATTCAAAATTTCACACCGGGTTTATTTTTGCATCTAGGGTTTATGGTAAATTATTTTCCGGGGATCTTGATGAAGAGATGAGTTACATTGGGATCATTTTTAGTGACGGATTCCTGGTTCAATGAGTTTACGTACAGCATTCGAACTTAACAAGATATTTTAATTCTTTTGATGGTATAATTCCTCAACAGATATCATATGTTTCGCTAAGTGTTATTTTGGTCTGGGACAGATGCAATTACACGCTTTTAAAGGTCGTTCAAACGGTCCATTTTTCTTTACCTATAATTTGGGCAAAAAACACTTCATCCACCATTACTCCGCTTTGTGAATAAAACCAATTCTCTCATTCCACTCACAAACACTCACCATTTCGGCAATCGGATCCAAACACTCATGCCTGTGGTTTTCAAACTGGAAACACGAATGTCGAGGAAACGGCAAGGATAGAACTGCATAACCCCGGAGGAATTCCCGCAAGGTCAAAGATTTATATATGCCACTTTAATACTTCTCCAAATGAGATATAATGGAATCGACGACTTTCGGGAAACCGCCGGTAAGAGGAGCCAGACAAGCAGATTAGGGTCAGATTGGATGAAATGAGTAAGACACCACTTAGAGCTCTTTATCAGAGGAAGCTCACCGAAGATGCCTGGCGAGTATTTCATCAATCAGATAGAAGATAAGATGTGTAACGGGCTAGCGGCTATCGTAATGAGAACAAGAACAGATATGTGGCTAAAGAAGGAAACTCACACAAAATGGAGGTTCCCGTTCACACACCGCCCATGTATGAGCAACAAGACTGAGGATGGGATCTAAGGCTTCCATACCGACCGGCTATGGGTATACGTTGGCCACAAGTATGGCAACTTTTCAATTTTTCGGCATTTTGAAACCTTGGCTGAAAATAATCAAAAGACACGTGAAAGTTCCTAATGTACCCAAGTTTCTTCAAATGATATTAGACACAAATACCCCTAAGCCCAATCTTTTATCCATGCGTACTTTTAATAGGCTAAATGAGCTTGCTACGAGAACCTACTAGTCTTGATCATCCTCGCTTTGTGATCCTATGTTGCCCAAGTAATGGCTTCATTGAGGTGAGAATGCTGCTCCATACCCTCCTTCTTCCTCACATGTTGCCAATGATGGTAATCCATTGGTTCACTGGTGTGTAGCATCTTCAATTGTGAAGGAAGCCATGTGTGCTTGCTGCATCTAACTACCATCCACCCGCCTCTCCACCCACTACTAGCTACTCATGATGAGTCGATCTCAATAGACCACTCCATTATCAAGTCCCAGAGAAATCCTCTCGATGAAGATCTTCCCTCACATTGAGTTAGCACTGGTTACTTCGAAGGTCCAATGAGGTCTCCTTACCACAGAAGCAATTCTGAACAGGACCCCATTACACTCTTCACCAGGTGGTTTTGTCAAAGTGTACAAGCAGTGGTGTTAATAGTCCGGCAAAGGAGCCTCAGAGACCAAGTCTTCGGGGTTAAGATTGAAGAACCCAAATCAGTCAAGGTCTTTGGGAGCACAAAACTAAAAGGCCTCCAAAAGGAAACTTGTGGTTTCCTCTGATGAAGAACAAGACGATCCTCATTTTGAGTCTCCGGACATGTTATGATGTTTCTCTCAATGATCCTTTTATCACAGCCACTTCCTCGAGCGAGACTAAGGAGCCCGTCCCCCATCAAAAGTCTAAGGAAGAGATCTTATTCTCATAAGGTTCTTCCGAGCTTCAAACCAACCGGGTTGATAGTGGGATTAATCACCGATGCAATTTATGAGGATGTATCTTCAGATCCTAATCAATTCGGTGACGTCAAGAACCGCTTGCCTCTTCACAGACCGGTCGACATTGTTACTATGACTACTCCAGCTGATGATCTTCATCCCCATGTTGACCTAGGCATCACCATGAGGTACCGCCATTGATTTAATGAAGAAGAGTGTGCCAAGATCAAGCCTACGATGATAGGGAAAATGTCATCATCGAAGATGAGCTTGTCCTCACCCGTGATGGTGGAAAGATCAACAAGCAAGTAGATTGGCCGAAGTTCGAGAAGTCAAAGGAAAGTGTAGCATTGGCTAAACAGCTTGAAACAGAGGAATTTTCATCTTTAAATTCCCGAGAGAAGAAAAGAACTCGGGATGAACCGAGGATTCGATGTTCACGAACACTGATATTCAACTCGCCAGTTACTTCAAGACCTTCTCTACTCAAAGCATTACCAGGTATGCATTTCCTTTAGTGAACGTTATGTGGAGCGAATGATGCCTCAACGCAAGGAGGCAGGCTAATTAGACAAAAAAAAGCCATCCAAGTTTCAGGCCAAAGACATCCCGCTAAAGATGAAATGAGTTTTGGCGTGAAGGAACCAATGCTCAATGCACAACTCGGGTTACAATGAAAAGTCAAGGCTTTCCCCTCACCTCGTCCCGATCGCAATATAATCAAATCATGAAGGATAGATCATCATCCCAGCCCTTCTACCAACGGCGATTTCAGAGAAGATGCTCCGTATAAAAGACTCAATGGTCGCTATGATGCTCCAACCAAGAATCCTTCGAAGATATCTAGCTGGGCAAATCCTCAAAGCGTTTCCTCTACTACTAAGGGTCGATCTGCTGAACCATCTTCCATTTCCCAGCACCGAAGTATCAACTCCTATCCCGCAAGCACCTCGCTAAGCCATGGAAGATTCTGAAGTAAGTTTAAAACCTCACGACTAAAATGATAGAGGGCGATATTCCACAGGATGAATGCACTGGCCCAAACCAAGTCTCAAGCCTACCGTTCAAGTCCTGCACAAATGCACAAGATGAAAATGCTCTCTAGGAAATCTATCACCGGGAGAAGCGATAGAGAATAGCCAACAAAAAGATCTTCTTTCGATCTTGAAGCCGGATGAATCAACTTTCACATTTCTAGAAACGCATGCCGATTTTCCGGGAATTCACATGAGGTGTTTGGAGCGTTTCGCTATGATGAGATGAATGTTTTCTTCAAGCGGATCTATTCTCACAATTCAATTCCCTTTCTAAAGGAAATTCTACACTTGGTAGACAGGGCAGACTTACTTTCTCTGTTCACTCAAGTCAACACCTATTATCGCAACAAGGAACCACAAGGTTCTGGGATGTTCTTACCAGGAGATCTTCAAGTTCTGTTAAACTCCCACATTCCCAATAGCAAAGCATCTTCTATTTGGGAAAACTCACATCGGTGGAAGCTTACATCCTGGAGATTCTATCCTCTCCCTCGTGTGCATGTGCTTGAGACTAAGGGTGGAATCACTGTCTGCATGTTTTCTGAAAGAAAGTATCCCTTGCCCCAAAGACTTATGGAAAAGCGCGAGTCAAAAATTGGAAATTCCCCCAGATCCTGTGGGAAATGAAAGACAGTCTGCTTTAACACTGGTGGGATTGATCAAAACTCAACTCCAACAACTGCAATAGGCCTATTCTTCATCCATATCAGGACATTTGGTACTCTCTGCACTACTTTGTTTTGATCATTTAGTTTGCTTTATTTATGTTATTTGTCTATTTTTCTCTATTTTTTTTAAGTAAAAGACTTTCATAAAAAGAAAACTCACAAAAACATCATTTTAAAAATAGTGATAGCGTTTATTTAATAAAAATTAAGTTTTAATTTCCCTTTTCAACTTATTATCAATCTTTTTCAGTTTTATAAATTGCTCTTAGTTAAAAAAAAAAAAAAAAAAAAAAAAAAAAAACAGTTTTGTTTGTTGTCCAAATCAGATGGTCTTTAACTCACCGGATGTACCTTGTGTATGTCAAAGAGTTGGCTAGTCCAAAGGGTACAGCTTTGGTAAAGACACATCAAATCTGTTGATAGCTGTAATGGTTTGCTCAAATCATAGGGTATGCAACCACCCATGCTTAATGCTAAGGTTGTATGGTCATCATTTCACCATGGTCTATTCCTTTTTGGAATCCAAGAATTGGCTAGCCCACATGTATATGGCATGTGGTAAAGGCAACTGACTCCATATTTGGTGCTCAATTCACCAATACTAAGAATTGATAGTCCGAGCACACGGCTCCAGGTAAAGACACATCAAATCCGTTTATATGGTTGCTGGTTTGCCAATAAATCAGATGGTTATCAATGTACCATAGTTCGAACCTAAACATATGGCTACTCCAGTAGTAATGGCTATTGGTAAAGAGACATCAAACCCATTAATTTCAATGATTACCTCTCACAGGAGTTAACACACCTGGAAGTGATGAGAATAGTATGAAACTTATATGTTGATGTACATGGTGTCATTGTGCTGCAAAGATCTGGCGTATCACAGTTCAGTCATCATAGAGATGTTCCTCTTTTTTCTTTGTTGCTGATGTTTGAACACAATCCTCAACAATTTTACAGATCTATCACGGAAACTGGAACTTAACCTTGTCAAATTCCAGGTTAGGGGAGGATTGTTGGGAATTAAGGTAAACTACTGATTCTGCCGAAGATTCTGCCGAAGAGATTCTGCGGAAGAAGAATGGATTCTGCTGAAGTTTACTTCAGCAGAAATGCTAAAGCATATATTGTGTTGCTGCTGAAAGTGCGTACCACGTAGGAGAGATAAGCTCAGTATAGAGTAAAAGTCAGCGCCGTATTAAAGATAGATTGGCGCTGTATTATGTAGAGCTTAATCAGAATAAACAAAATGATGAACAAAACAATATGATTAGTTGCATGCTTGTCTAGATGCATGCTTAGTCTATGTTAGTATTAGGAGTGTAAATTGTCAACGCTCATTAGGGTTTCTTGCCTATATAAGAAACCATGCTTAGTTTGGATAGATAAGTTTTGGAAAAAGTCTTTCAAGTCTTGTAAAACATCTGAAACATAGAGTTTCTATAATCAAAAGATCCATAGAGGATCAAAGAGTTCTTAGTTATTGTAACTTGTATTTTATTTCCGCTACAAAATACTAGTTGTAGAGATCTTCTATTAGTTTGCTTGTGATTACATAGGCAACACTAACGATCTCCGAGTGCTTAAAGATCTATCAAGGTCTTTGTGTTTTCAACAATTTAGTTCAGAAATTTCCTTGTTTAAAGATTTGATTTTCAAATTCAGATTCACATCAAGTGTGTCATACTTGAGTTGCAAATCTTTTTCTCTTAAAACAGAATCTCGATAACCAATTTCTAATTCTGACATTTTGATTGTATGAAATTCATAGGCTTTGGCGTGCTCCTTGTAACTCTCAAGCTCAGCGGTCAATTTCTTATTCGCGGCCTTAACCTCGCGATTGACCTTACTAACTTTCTCGATTTCAATACCACAATTATTAATTAATTTTTCAAAATAAGCACGGGTTTCCTCATCAGTCTCAGTATTTTGTGCCACACAGCCTCCATTAGGATCCACATCTGGAGTTTCAGAGTTCGTATTGCTACAACTCGGATTGTCCAGGTATGTATCATAAGTAGGTGCTGATGTCACAGAATGCTGTTCATCATGAGTAAACTGACTAGCAACATTACTATAATTTGGTACCTCATTGAGTGGATCTGTGTCATAGACTGGAGGTGTATCAAAAGTACCACTTGATGTTGTGTCCTGCGGATTGATTCTATGACTGGAGGTTGCAGTATTTTTTGCTTTATCTGCCCGTTTTGGATTCATGAATGCGTATTCTGCATCAGTCAATTCAATTCCCGACTCTTCTTTTTGTGCTAACGTCAACATGTACTGGAGCCTTTCAAGCTTCGTCAGTCGTTTGACACAAGATTCTGAACTAAAATAACCTGAATTTTGGCTTTGAGGTTCGGAGGTAGCATTCTGAACAGAAGTCATATAACAGTTATTCCCATGTTGATATCCCATATTCTGATTCACAATCTGACCCCCTTGATGTCCAACAAACTGCCCTGCATATTGCATCTGATTCCCCATTTGTATACCCGTAGCAAATCCATTCTGATTCCCAATAACATCAACCATTTGTCCTTCTTGACCCATATGCATACTCGGTTGAGCAAACTGCGGATTATACGATGAAATCCATTGGTTGTTGTTATTTGGTGTAGTGGGACTAATGTTTTCTTCATTGAAGAATCCTTTTAAGAAAGCAGTTATGAGACGATCTGCCAGAGTTGCCATTGATGAAGGTATGTGATGATAAAGTTGATGTAGGATCGATTCAACGATAAAGGAGTTGTGGTTGATGACGATTAAGCTCGGTTGAGGTGTTTCTGAAAGTCGTACTCGTAACCTTGGTTCAAAAAATTTTCGCCCAAAATTTGAATTTCACTATAAAAATCAATTCTAAGGTCGTATGAAAAATTTGAGTTATGACAATTTTGACGCCAAATTTGACCCGAAAATTTTGAATTTAGGCCCAAAAATTTGAATTTTTGACCAAAATTTTCACAGTTAAACCAAAATTTGAATTTCGCGTAAAAATTGAACGTTTAGTCTCCTCAAAAATTTAAATTTTACTCAAGTTTTCCCGCCAAAGAGCTTAGGCGTAGAAAGAGCTTAGGCGTAGACCAAAGAAGTTACGAGTAGGATATGGTTACGAGTAGGATGTAGTTACGAGTAGGATCTTATGCGTAGGAAGCTTAGGCGTAGGATTCCTTAGGCGTAGGATCTTATGCGTAAAAAGCTTATCTTACGCGTAACCTTAAGCTTATGCGTAGACAAAAAGTTACTCGTAAACCTTACGCGTAATTGTGAAGTTATGCGTAGAGTTACTCGTAAGCTTTTAGCTTATGCGTAAACTATGGTTAAGAACCAAAAATCCTTTACACTGTCACAGCGTAAGAGATATCCACAAGTCGAAGTGTTCCACACACTTATCCAAGTGAGGGAAGCACTGAGTAACAGTTATAGCACGAAGATTCTTCACCAAAAAGTTATGAGTAGAAAACTTATGAGTAGTTGACTTTCTTACGAGTAGAACTAGGGTTTTGACTTACTCGTAAAAAATTTCCAACGATTCAAACAAATTCGCTTGCACAGATATCCTTAAAAACACTCGAATAACACAAAAATGTTAACCTTTTTCACCCAAAGTGCTTAGAAAAGTTACGAGTAGAAAACTAGGGTTTTGACTTTTTGACTTCTACTCGTAAGAAATTTCCAACGATTCAAATGATTTCGCTTGCACAGATATCCTTAAAAACACTCGAATAACCCAAAAATGTTGACCTTTTTCACCCAAAGTGCCTAGAAAAGTTACGAGTAGAAATGACCAACGAACCAAAACGTGTTCAAAAATGAAGAAAAACACGTAAAGCTTCAAACTTTTTGCAAAAAACTGAAACTTTAGCACCAAATAAACCTTAAACCACAAGAATCTTGAATTTTTAAGTGCAAAAATTAAAGCTTTAAGCTTGACAACTATGAAAAACGTGAGCCTTTACGCGTACAATACCAAGCTTCAAAACAAACACAAACACTCCTAAACCATTGTTAGGCGATTGATACCAATTGTAGGACCTAAGATATATCAACCTTATCAAATACCCACGTTATGAACACAAGAATACCACGTTAAACCCAAACTGTTATGCGTAAATAAAGAGAAAGATTAAGATAAGATATGGTGACTTAAGATGTGTAACTCGTGTATGTATTTAGAGAGATAAAGGAAAAGAAGATGAAAACAATAAGTTGTATATTGCTTCAAGGAAAAACACACACACACACACACTCAAGCACACCCCTCAAATGACATACTTGAGGGGTATTTATAGTACAAGACAAAGGATGCCCTAAGGCTTGGCCATGGGCCGTATGTGGGCTTCGTGGGATTGGATTGGACTTGGATTTGATATAAGGCTAGCATGTCTTAACTTATAGCCATTTAGCTTAGCCCAATCCACGAGCCCTTTGACTATTCTAGCACGATATCTAACACACGTTACAAAGTTCCTAAATGTGAATGACCATCACTTCTAATAAAAACTATTAAGGCTAACAACTACTCTTCCCGTTTTCACTCGAGGGAGCCGCACGGATTTGGCTCGAAAAACTACCCCCTCGATCGATAACCACATGGGAGAATTTAGTGTCAAAATTCGTGAACGAATTCTTCCCACCGTCTAAAACAACAAGCTTAAAAAATGAAATAACGAAATTCATACAAAGATTTGATGAATCATTTAGTGAGGCATGGGACCGATTCAAAGATTTGCTTAGGCAATGTCCTCATCATGGTTTTACGGAATTACACCAACTTGATACGTTTTATAACGGTTTGAATGAGACTGATCAAGACTCTCTCAATGCCGCCGCGGGTGGTAATTTGTTGACCCGATCAACGAGAGATGCCTTGTCCATTATTGAGAACAAATCTAAAGTTCGTACCTCACGTAGCAAATCGGTTGCTGCCCGAGTGAGTGTTACACCATCGTCCTCGTCTTACGAAAATACGTCTAGCACCGATGCTAAGATTGATAAGCTTACGGATATGATTCAGGATTTGGTTAAGATTAAGACCGCTAAGATTAATTCTTCTCCACCCGCTCAAGTCAAAGCGGTGGAATCGACTTGTACTACTTGTGGTGGCCCGCATGCTTACTACAATTGTACCGCCACCGATGGAAATCCTTTCGAAGCTAATGCCGTAACCGGAGGTAACCAATACCGTCCTCAAGTTGAACCGAATCCTCGTGTTAGTAATCAAATGGGACCTCCGGGATTTTCTCAATCGAACAATCAGACTCGTTTAATCAGAATCAAGTTCGTGGACCAAATGTTCAAAACCAATTCAAAGCCCCACCAAATCAATACCCGAATCAAGGAGTCAATTACAATCAAGGATATCAAAATTCAAGCTATCAAGCTCCACCTTTGCCTTCAAGTGAATTCACGAATTACGTTCAACACAATAATGCTACCATCCAAACCATGCAAACTCAGATTTCAAGTTTGAGAAATGAGTTTCAATCTTCGTTGACTAGACAAAGCAATGAGTTTAGAAATGAGATTCGACTTCAGAACAACAAATTGGATGCTTCGCAGAATAAACTTGAGAACATGTTGAATGCTGTTTTGTGCAAGATAAGTCAACCCTCAACTTCGGGATCTCTTCCAAGTGACACCATTCCCAACCCGAAGGGTGAGTTAAAAGCTATAACCACACGGAGTGGTAAGGCTTATGATGGACCATCGTTTCCTACTCCGCTGGTGAGGGAGGAGGAACGAGAACCCGTGGTTATTGAAGAAAATGTGCAACCCGCACCCGTCCCCTCCGGTCGTTCAGACTCCAATTCCGGAACCCGATATTCCGAAGACTACTTTTAAACCCTCACTTCCTTATCCTTCTAGACTTCAAAATCAAAGGATTCGTGATAAAACCGAAAACCAAATGGAGAAATTTGTTGAAATCGTTCAATCCTTGAATTTTAACATCAGTTTCACCGACGCTTTACTCCTAATGCCAAAATTTGCCGCCATGATCAAAAATTTAGTGAGTAATAAGGAAAAGTTGGCCGAAATAGCAAAAACACCGTTGAATGAGAATTGCTCGGCGGTGCTCCTCAAGAAACTTCCCGAAAAGTTAGGAGACCCCGGCAAATTTCTTATCCCTTGTGAGTTTCCGGGAATTGTGAAATGCTCCGCCTTGGCCGATCTTGGTGCGAGTATTAACTTAATGCCTCTTTCGATTTATAACAAGCTTTCTCTCCCGGATCTCACTCCTACTAAGATGACTCTTGAACTCGCGGACCGCTCAACCTCTATTCCGAAAGGAATCTCCGAGGATGTCTATGTGAAAGTAGGACCACTTCATTTTCCCGCCGACTTCGTTGTCGTTGACTTTGATGTTGATTCCCGAGTGCCTCTTATTCTCGGGAGACCTTTCTTAAGAACGGGCCGTGCGATGATTGACGTTTATGAAGGAGAAATTACTTTACGATCTCATAAGGAAACCGTTTCCTTTAACATTAACCATCCTTCGAGATACTCCTCCAACTATGATGATGCTTCTATTAATCGAATCGACGTTCTCGATATTGCTACGGAGGAGTATGCTCAAAAGCTTCTTGATTTTATGGGTGGCAATCCCACCATTACTTCTGAAAATGTTGAACCATCTTCTGAGCCTATAATTGCCGACTCTTCCCCCTCTCTCACTCCATTCGAGGGAGGTGATTTCGTTTTGGATGAGATCGATGAGTTTCTTGCTAATGACGAATCGATTCCACCGGGAATTGATAATGGTGTTTATGATTCGGAGGGAGATATTCTTTATCTTGAGCAATTGTTGAATGAAGATCCATCACCGTCACTCCCTCCGAAAGAGATTACGATTGAAGAAATCAAATCCGTACAAACGACTAATGAAAAACCTCCGGAGCCAGAGCTCAAGGATTTACCTCCTCATCTTGAATACGCTTTTCTTGAAGAACCGAACAAGTTTCCCGTCATCATTGCTAAAAACTTGAAAGATGAGGAGAAAACCGCACTTTTGGATATTCTTCGAAAACATAAGAGTGCCATCGCTTGGCAAATTTCCGATATCAAAGGCATAAACCCTCGTTTTTGTACTCACAAGATCTTAATGGAAGACGATTGCAAACCCGTTATTCAACAACAACGTAGGGTAAATCCGAAAATTCATGAGGTTATCAAAAAGGAAGTTCTTAAACTCCTTGACGCCGGAATCATTTATCCAATCTCCGATAGCTCATGGGTTAGCCCTATCCATTGTGTCCCTAAGAAAGGTGGCATGACCGTCATTGCCAATGAAGATAATGAATTGATTTCCACATGCCTCGTCACCGGATGGAGGGTGTGTATTGACTACCGAAAGTTGAATGATGCTACACGAAAGGATCATTTCCCGCTACCTTTTATGGATCAGATGCTCGAACGTTTAGCGGGGAATGAGTTCTATTGCTTTCTCGATGGTTTTCCTGTTACTTTCAAATTCCGATCGATCCGCAGGATCAAGAGAAAACGACTTTCACTTGCCCTTATGGAACGTTTGCTTACCGACGAATGCCATTTGGTTTATGCAATGCTCCCAGTACGTTCCAAAGGTGCATGATGGCTATTTTTCATGACATGATCGAGAAGTCTATGGAAGTTTTTATGGACGATTTCTCGGTTTATGGAGATTCTTTCACTTCCTGCCTCTCTCATTTAGACCACATGCTCAAACGGTGTGAAGACACCAATTTGGTCTTGAATTGGGAGAAGTGCCATTTCATGGTTCGAGAGGGCATTGTCCTCGGCCATAAGATTTCAAAATTTGGGATTGAGGTCGACCGAGCTAAAGTCGACGTTATATCTAAACTCCCTCATCCCACTACCGTAAAAGGTATTCAGAGTTTTTTATGTCATGCCGGTTTCTATCGCCGTTTCATCCAAGATTTCTCTAAGATAGCCCGTCCTCTGACCCATCTCCTCGAGAAGGATGCTCCGTTTATCTTCACCAATGAATACGTTGAAGCATTTAATTTTCTCAAAAAGAAATTAACTGAAGCTCCGATCTTAGTTGCCCCCGACTGGGATTTGCCCTTTGAGCTCATGTGTGATGCAAGTGATTACGCAATTGGGGCAGTCTTGGGGCAACGTAAATCGAAACATTTTCAACCCATACACTATGCGAGTAAGACATTGTCTGAGGCCCAACACAATTATACGACTACAGAAAAGGAATTATTGGCCGTTGTTTATGCTTTCGAGAAATTTAGACCCTACCTTGTCTTATCGAAGACCATAGTGTATACAGACCATTCTGCCCTAAAGTATCTTTTGGCAAAGCAAGATGCTAAGCTACGATTACTTCGGTGGGTTCTCCTTCAAGAGTTTGATGTTACTATTCTTGACAAAAAAGGAGCGGAGAACCTTGCTGCCGATCACATTTCTAGACTTGAGAATCCCCATCAAAGTGTGCTCGAGAAAAAGGAGATCACAGAAACATTTCCTCTTGAGACACTTGGGATGATTGCTAAGAAAGACCCAAACACCCCATGGTTTGCCGACTTTGCAAATTACCATGCAGGCAATTTTATCGTGAAAGGGATGTCGTCCCAACAGAAGAAAAAGTTTTTCAAAGATGTTAAGCATTATTTCTGGGACGATCCTTACTTGTTTAAGATTTGTGCGGATCAAGTAATCCGGCGGTGTGTTCATGGCCAAGAGGCCCTTGATATTCTCAATGCTTGCCATAACGGACCCACTGGTGGCCATCATGGTGCAAGCTACACCGCTAAGAAGGTTTTTGATTCCGGGTTTTATTGGCCTACCATATATCGAGATGCTCATGATTTAGTTAAGTCTTGTGATTCTTGCCAACGTCAAGGGAAAATTTCGCAAAAGGATGAGATGCCACAAAATGCTATTCAAGTTTGTGAGATTTTTGACGTGTGGGGCATCGATTTTATGGGGCCATTTCCGTCATCTAAGGGTAATAAGTATATCCTCGTGGCCGTCGACTATTTGTCTAAATGGGTTGAAGCGAAGGCGCTCCCCACCAATGACGCCCGAGTGGTTGTTAAGTTTTTAAAGAATTTGTTTTCCCGATTCGGAGCACCTCGTGCTATCATCAGTGATCGCGGTACCCATTTCTGTAATGAACAATTCGCTAAAGTTATGGCTAAATATGGAGTTACCCATCGTCTTTCTACCGCGATCACCGCAAACGAGCGGACATGTTGAGGTCTCGAATCGTGGTTTGAAAAGGATTTTAGAAAGGACCGTAGGAGAAAATCGAGCTTCATGGGCCGATAAGTTAGATGATGCATTATGGGCTTTCCGCACCGCATACAAGACACCCATCGGGTGCACCCCATTTAAGTTGGTGTATGGAAAAGCTTGTCACTTGCCCATCGAGCTCGAACATAAGGCATTCTGGGCCTTGAAATATGCAAATTTTGATCTTAAGACCGCGGGTGATCACCGGAAAGTTCAATTGAATGAATTAAATGAGCTTAGGGATCAGGCTTACGAGAATTCTTTGATTTTCAAAGAGAAGACTAAGAGGATTCATGATGCTAAAATCAAAAACCGCGTTTTCAACGTTGGTGATCAAGTTCTCCTCTTTAACTCTCACTTGAAGATATTCTCGGGCAAACTCAAAACCCGTTGGTCCGGACCATTCACCGTTGCTCAGGTTTTCCCGTATGGAACGGTAGAGCTTTCTCAGCCCGATGGCCCAAATTTCAAGGTGAATGGTCATCGTGTGAAACATTATTTTGGAGGGGACATCCCATCTATGGTTGTCCCAGATCTCCAAACTTTCCCTAAGGACAACTGAATTCGGGGATCGAGTCAGGCTAGCGACTCGGTAACCAAAAAAAGTAGCGCTTCGTGGGAGGCACCCCATGCTTATCTCTATCTTCTTTCTATTTTCTAATAAGTGACGTGAAGGGGTTAGCCTCTTCGATTTCTCGTGTTTGGTTGTTTGTGATGTTGTGTGTAGGATTTTCCCGATATGAAGACTCTCGTGCTCGAAGTTTGTCTTTTCTCCACTCGAGTTTCATGTTCGATGCTGATGGAAATCCGATATCCGAAATCTTATCGACTAACGTTTATCTTCTAGCATACTTAATAAACGGCTTTTAGATTTTCGTTGATACCCTTGTTTTAAACATTGAGGACAATGTTTCGTTCTAGTCTGGGGTAGGGTAATCTTCGATTTGATTTGACCGCACTTGCTTATTTTTGCCGTGTACTCTTGCAACCCCGTTTTTCCTTAGAAAAAAAAAATTGTGCTATAAATGAGAAATTAAAAAAAAAATTTAAGCTTTTGTTAAGTCTTTTTGATTGAAAAGTTTGCTAGTCTCTTAGACAAGAAGCTATAAAATGCGAATTCGAGCTCACAAGGCCAAGAATTTGCAAGTTTCCCTGAGTGACTTTAAATATGCATTACTTAATTTCATTTTGACGAAGCATATGCTAAGTTAATATATGTTTTGACACCTTGTTGACTTTCCGCTGGTGAGAGTAGGAATAGAATTCTGACTTGACCGGGCGTGTTGAGCCCTAGCTTGTTCCCTTAACCATAGATAACCTAAAAATTATCGGCTAAGCATCCGCGGATCTCATTATTTGGGATTTTAAATTTGCGGAGATCGAGAAATGATAGAGTTACTTATGAGTTTAGATGCTAAGCGTGGAGTAGTTGGTTCTCTTTAGAGCCCATCGAAGGTACTTATGGCTTTTTGTTCCCACAAAATTGTTTCACCCCATATATGTTAAATAATAATTAAAGATGTTGAGTTTTTGGCGATAGTTAGTTCTTTGTCTTCTTTAGAAAATCTTTGCCCATGAGAGTTGGGTACACATCGAGGTACTGTCAGTGTTACGGTGTAATAGACAACTGATTCCTGATAGTTTGCTGCTATTGTTTCTATTGTTATAAAATCCGTAGGGTTTGGAGTTTGGCACAAAAATTAACATGAAATAAAGCCTAAATGTTTTAAAATTAAAAAATCCAAAGCTATAAAAGTTGTCATAGACTTCTATAAAAGCAGAGGAAAATCCAAAGTCATAATAAAACTTCTGATAAAACGGTAATCCCGTTGAGTTAGTAGTTGAAAAGACCAAGGGCTTAAATTGCAAAAATGCAAATGTGCTGAAATAGTGTTAAGCCAAACTTCGGATCCGGGAGATGTCTAAATAAAGCTTCTGTCTCTGGACTCGTAGATGAGTTGTCTCGGTCGCCATAAAAAGGATATTCTCCCTAAATCGTGTGAAATTAGGACCTTGATGTGGACCTCATTCTTGTGTGCAATGGTTTTCGAGGGAAGTTGGATAACTAATTAGCGACTTAGCTTCATATCTTTATCAGATTAATAGTTATCGAAACGAGAAATTTGAAGAAATTCATTTCTCACAAAAATAAAAAATCTAGAGGAAAATAGGAAAATGGGAGCAAAAGGTAATTACACAAGTAACTTCCATGGGTAGTGTTAGCATCTAGAATCATATTTCAACAATGATTTCGATTTTACGCTTAGTTTGGGGACTTGTGAAAAATCAGGGACGATGTATTCTATCCGTATGGTCACTTCACGCTGTGTTGTGTTTTCTACTCCGTGATCCTAAAAGTGTTGATTGAAAAATGTTGGAGTTATTGATCGGCATGAAAGTTCAACGAACCGTCACTCATAATCGGAATGTGCTTAATCGTAATATCTATTTGTGAATTAAAAGGTAAACGAGGCGTTTTTAGAATTAAGGCTTTCTTAATCTCTTTTGAGGAATCTTTGCTACTTTTCATAGGTTTAGTAGAAAGAGATTGAAATCTTTGGTTTTAGAAGCGTGAGTTGATTGCATTGCGTGGGGACACGACAATGGTCTCGTCTGGGGTATTTTGATATGTGCTTAAACACATATCTTTTGTTTATCAAAACTGACCCAAAATAACCAAGAAAGAGCCGTTTATTGCTAATATTTGTTGTTTTCTTGAGTTTGTGCTTGTGCAGGTACGGATATGTAAAAACACACAAAGAGAAGCCAAATCAGACGAAAATCCGAGCACGAGAGATTAAGAGAGCTAAAGCTGAGCCGGAAGGTCCGAATTAAGCATCTGTGAAGATTTTTATGCTCAGAGGATGATTTTTGAAGATTTGATCAAAGTTTGCAAAATTGTCAAGATCAGTCCCTGAACTTTGAGTATTTGGCAGAATAGACCCTTGAAGTTTCATAAAATGACAAATTCAGTCCTTGGTTATTTGAAGAATGACAAGAATGGCCCTTGGAGAATGATTTCTGATGAGTGTGTAAATACTCATCATTTTTGGGTCAATCTGAACTGCAAAACGTTTAAAAATGCTCAGAAATGCATCAAAATACTGAAAATATCTCAAAATGGCATTTTATATGTTTCAGATGCAAAATGTTTAAAATCAGATGAAAAATGAGCAAAGTTTGCATAATTGGCAGTTTCAGTCCCCCAAGTTTCTAAAATTGTCAAAAATAGTCCCTGAGTCCTAATTTCAAAAGTAAAATCACCAAAGGTCCTTTTAATATCATAAGTTGTCAAAATTAGTCCTTTGGTGAAAAATATAAAAAGTTTGAGAAAATTACAAGTTTGGTCCTCCAACTTTGAAATTTGGCAAAAATGGCCCCTGGAAATTTGAAAATGGCAAGTTTGGTCCTTGTACTTTTTGAGATTGTCACTTTTGGTCCCTTGAAACATCTTTGATGAATTGGCCTTAGGTCCTCAGTTTGGTCAATTTACACAAAGGTCCTTATAATATTAAACCTTTAAACACCCATTTGGACCCTATCACAAATCCACTTGACCCAAGTGACCCCACAATGCATATCATTTTGGACCCCTTTATATTTAACACCCCTTGGCGCTTTTTCTTCTCCTCCCTCACACTCCATCTCTGCAACCCAGACACAACCCATTCCCCCAGCTCTCATTTTCCCCCTCCTTGTTCCCTCCACCTCAACATCCCTCCAAGATACATTAAATGCATCACTCCTCTTCACACTCAACCCTCCCAACTGGCTTAATACTCATTTCCCGCCAAAACCAATCAAACGGCCAATACTACTTGAAGTGATCCAATGGTCCAGATTTATGGTGGGATATGCTCAAAAGATGTGAGAGAAGCATTTGAAGGTATAAAAAGAGCAAGAGATGAGAAGAGAGGGGGTAGTTAGTTTTAAGTTTTTCTTTAATGTCGTTTTTTAAAATTAATGTTGTAGTTTAATCAAAATGTTGTAATTTTAGTTTCCAAGTATCACATTCAAGTTAAAAAATCATTGTATTAAGCTTTTGAGTATCAATCCAAGTTTTCTTATGAATTTCAAGTTTGTTGTTTACTGTTGCACTGTTTCAGTTTCAAATTCTATTTTCAAAGTTATTAGTAGCTTATTTTAAGCTTGAATAAGTTTATCTAAGCTCATTATAAGCTTTGTATAAGCTCACATTTCATTTTCAAGCAATATTGTATCAAGGTCAATAAAAGTCAAACTGGGTGAACTAGGCTTGGTTTTGGAGTTTGGGGTGTTGCGGATCCTTGAATTGGGTTGGAATAGGCTCATTTAGTGTAGTATTGGGTTTGGTTTTAGCCTGCACACTAGCTGGACACTTGTGAGTTCAAATCTCATTTCCATTTTTTCTTTCAGTATTGCATATTATGCTTGTTTCTGTTTCTGTGGTTACCATCAGTGTAGACCTGTTTAAATAGTGGTATTTAGTTCATGTAAACTCAGTTTGATGGTCTGCATAGGCTAGTTGAGAAGTTGGTTTTATTTTATTTGCATATTAGTTCATAAAGGGATGTTTGGATTTGCTGTCAAAAATGTTTTAGAGGCTTAGTCAGTGGTGGTTCATTGTTGTTTCATGCTTGTTAACCTTATTTGAATCCATTCCAGTCTTTAACTTGCACCTACATAAGCTCAAAAGTCAAAATCCATCTTCAAATAACTTAACTGCTTAACTGTTATGATTTTCAAAAACCAAAGTCTTGTTTTATGTTCAAAACTCATAGATGTAGCTTGCACTATGTTTAATTTATCTTATAACATCATTATCTGTCCACCATTTTGAATCAAAACTCATTTAAGTCAACAATTCACTTTTTCTTCAAAAGTCAAAATGGTAAAACTCAGTTTTGAGCTCAACTAGGGTGATTTTTATTGGACTCATTTCTAAGTCAATTTAAGTGAATCTTGTGGCTTTTAAAACCTCTGTTGGTCTACTTTCTTGTCACCATTTTATTAGATTTTTGCAAATTTTCTATAAGCTTCATAAGAGCTTGTCAATATGGGACTAAGTGCCCTGTGCAGGGCACTGAGACTGCACAGGGCTTGAGCAGTTTTTGCAAGGCTTGCATGAAGCTCATTTGAGCTTCTCTAGGTCTGTATTTTGGTTTGCAGGTTCTTGGCCAGGTCTTGTTCAAGTTCCAGTTGTTGGTTTGTAGTTTCCAGCTTATTTTAGTGCTTATTTCCTAGCTCAAAGTAGCCCCCCAGAATCTGTTTTTGCACTTATAGCTTATCTTATCAAATCTGTGTAATCAGCTTATCAGAGGTTATAGCTTGTTGATTCTAGTTACATTTTGGTTCTTTAAGCTTATTTAAGTTCCTGTTTTGGTTTGGTGCTTATTGGTCTCCATTTGCTTATTGAAAGTGCTTATTTTTAAGCACATTCCACATCAGTTCCTAATTCCTCCACATAAGCACCTGTTTTTCCAATTTTCCTAGCTTCCTAATATTATTTTAGACTTTTCCTGAAATTTTCAGATTTTTCCTAGCTTGTTTGCTATTTTTCTTAATTTAAATTAGTTTTTAAGCATTTTTAAATAGCATTTAATATAAAAAATTAAGAAAAGTTTCAAAAAAATAATTTTTCATTTTTTTTAAGTTAAGATAAATATAAAAAGACAAAAAAATATTTTTCTAGATTTTTCTTAGTTAAATTTGTATTTTAGATAATTTAATTAGTTTTTAATAGTTTTTAATTCCTAGAAAATACAAAAATAATCAGAAAATTACAAAAATAGTTTTGAAAATTCTCTTTTGATATTTTAGATTTTTCTAAGTCTTAATTTTATTTTTCAAGCTTTATTTCATATTTTCTTTCATTTTAGGTTATTATTTATTAGTTAAAAATAGTTTTTAATTAATAATAATTAGATAATTAGTTATAAAAATAATTTTCTTTTTCTATAAATTTTCTTTTATCATTAGGTTTGTAGAAGTGTCATTTTCATATTTTTAGGACTTTTATTTCTTTATTCTCACGTTTTATTTCGTACGTTACATAGATTTTTATTTAAACGTACGTTTTAAGTTTTAAACGTTCATCATTTTAAATATAGTGATAGCGTTTATTTAATATTTTTTATCTTTTTAACTTTCTTTAATTTGCATTTAAGCCTCTGTAATTTGTTGACTTTTTCAGTAGTGTAATTATCCATCCAAATCCTTTCCGATCACTATCCTTAGTGATCATTCTATCCTCTGAGTTTGTTTTGACACACCATTGAGTCTCCGTGGGACTTAACGACCCGGGAATTCATTATATTCTCCAGGACTTCATTGCATTCGTGTTTAAACTGTTTTAAGCTTCTTACGGTCGGCCATTCACAAGTGGCCGGCTTGTGTGAGAAAGTTTGACGGTTTAGCACAGATCAAATTTCGGCCATTCACAAGTGGCTAGCTTGTGTGAGGTAGCTTGACTGTTTTCAGCACTGTTAAAAACACCAAAAATATTTTCATTCTTTGTTTTTACATCATGTTTTTCAAAAATACCAAAAATATTCCTCTTTACCCTCTCACCCTTTTTATTCTTCATTTCTTACCCTCTGGAACCATTTGATTCTTTCTATGTCTTATCCTCACCCTCTTGGTTGTCAATGGTGTAGTGGTCCTTATAATGGTGGCAATTGCCCCAGTTGTAGCATGGTGGAATCAGGAAACGGGTCTGTCTATAACCGGGATCCCTATTCCTACCATAACACAACTGATTTATTCCATCAGCCATCAGTGAGACTCAGCAGCTTTTCATGTTGTGAGTACGTGGTGGTTCACATTCCAGTTCGATTGTCAATCGGAAACACGCTTGTCTATGAGCAGGTTCCTGATAACAATTATGACTACAACACATACCACTCACAGCCACATCAGCTTTCGCGAGTATTGTGGAGGTTCTCACTCTAGCTCGGATTGTCAAACAAGGAATCCATTTCCTTGTAACAATTACGACTCTTCGTATCATGACCAACCTCTACAGTACCAGAGCCACTTCCTCAAATCTTCTCCTTGATCTTTTGGATTTAGTGAAAGATTTGAAGGAATGTAAACACTCCCAAGATAATCCAAATGAGAAATCCATGGAAGTTTTGTTAGCCAAAGAGCGGGCTGCTAAATTAGATTCCCAAATTGCCTTTGAACAATCTATTAGGGAATCAATTGCAAAAGAAAAGCGCCAAATCTAGCTCTCGATTCCGTTTCATTCCCGATGACGATGATGATGAAGATATCCTTGATATCCTACAATTTTATAACGGTTCATCAAGTTCATCAGTTGAGATTCCTTCCATGAACAATCAGGGAGAAAAGACTATGATGGAATTACTAGCGGAAGAACAAATGGAAAGTATTAAACATATGTATGCTAGTCCTTCTAAACTCCCTTAGTCTATTGTTATCACACCGAAGCTCCCACTCACTCTCTCAACATGGGGATGAGCATCTTGACACTGCCTCAAAAGGAATCGGACGACCTCATAAAGTCTAGTGTTGAGGACCTTGTCCCAATCCCGAGAGAGTCACAGGGAACTTCTGACCATATGTGTGATTCTCTTTCCCCTCTTGAGTGTTCAAATGATCATTTGGAAACTTTCTCCGATTGGCGACGATTATACTTCTTATGAAAACATCGAGTACGTTGAGGCATCACTTCCACAATCTGATGCTGATCCCCTTCTTGAGGAGTTCTCCGGTGAACTCACTCACATCAATCCACTCTTTGATTTCGAAGCCGATCCGGGAGAGATGAAAATCTCAATCGATAATGCTCATTCACTCACTTCTTATCCTAACAATCCAATCGAGAATGTTGATCACTTTGTTCCCGAAACATTCAAAGCTACTTTCACCAATCCTCTATTTGAATTCGACTCTGAATTCACTTCAATTTCTGAGAATCCACTCTTTGATACTCAGACCGAGGATAGTGATGAGCCCACTATGGAACAAGAGTTCACAAATTCACTTCATGTGAATGATTCTCTTCATGAAGAGTTCTCCGGTGAACTCTCTCATGACATATCTCCTCCGGAACATGATCATTTCTATTTTGATCTTGAGGATGATATTAGCTCGGAGGAAGGTGTACTCTATCATACGAGTTTTCCTATTAATGATAATACCTTCACCCTTCCTCCCAATACGTCTACATTTGAGGATGAAGAATGGATCTTGATTGTTATCAGAACCTTTCTTCCTTTCCTCAAATATCTTGTCATTTCTCTTCATCTTCACTCCTTCGGGAATGAAGACACTATCTTTGACCCCGGCATTTTCATTTATCATTTTTGAGCCGGTTCTATGTATATCTCATCGGTGTGGAACTTTCACGTACTTCAATGTTTATCCAAACATCTTGAATGAAAGTCCGATGGAGATTGTCTCTTCCACTTACTTCCCCATGAACCAATGAATTCGGGGTCGAGTCAAGCTAGCGACTCGGGAATCAAAAACAGTAGCACACACAATATGGGTTTTCACCCATATTTCTGTCTTCTTTCTCTGTTCTACCACCCTAGTGTGGGGGAGATGCCCCACATGTTATATATATATATATATTAAAAAAAAAAAAAAAAAAAAACATTTTCAAATAATGGCCGTAGTATTTCCCTTTTACGTTCTTTGTTTCGGCATAACCGCCGGTACTTTGAATATTGAGGGCAATATTCATTTCTAAGTGTGGGGGGGAATTCTCACGAATTTTATCATATAATTATACCGCCTAATTCCCCCGTTTTTGGCCAAATTTTTTTTTGGAGTAAGTGTTTTGCACTTACTCATTTGGTTATCAGTCCGCCTTGTCTAAAAAACAAAAGGATTGGCTAATCCAGGAGCAAACGGCTCTTGGTAAATATTTCTCAAATCCGTTTATATGGCTTGCAATTTGCCCAAAATTGTATGGTTCTCAACTCACCATGTCCTAAAAAGTGAAGAGTTGGCTAGCCCGCAAGGTTATGGCTTGTGGTAAAGGCAGTGGAAAAACCATAATTGGTAATCAGCTCACCAAAGATAATATTGATAATTTATCTAAGAGTTGGCTAGTCCAGAGCAAACGGCTTCGGGTAAAGACACATCAAATCCGTTATATGGTTTATGATTTGCCAATAAATCAGATGGTTATCAGTGTACCATAGTTCTTACTTGAACTGAAACATTTGGCTACTCCAGAAGTAATGGCTTTTGGTAAAGAGATGAAATCCATTAAATTTTCTCAAAAGATTGCTAGGGACTAGCAATAGTTTAGTGTGGGGGATTGATGAGTGTGTAAATACTCATCATTTTTGGGTCAATCTGAACTGCAAAACGTTTAAAAATGCTCAGAAATGCATCAAAATACTGAAAATATCTCAAAATGGCATTTTATATGTTTCAGATGCAAAATGTTTAAAATCAGATGAAAAATGAGCAAAGTTTGCATAATTGGCAGTTTCAGTCCCCCAAGTTTCTAAAATTGTCAAAATTAGTCCTTTGGTGAAAAATATAAAAAGTTTGAGAAAATTACAAGTTTGGTCCTCCAACTTTGAAATTTGGCAAAAATGGCCCCTGGAAATTTGAAAATGGCAAGTTTGGTCCTTGTACTTCTTGAGATTGTCACTTTTGGTCCCTTGAAACATCTTTGATGAATTGGCAGCTTAGGTCCCTCAGTTTTCAGAATTTACACAAAGGTCCCTATAATATTAAACCTTTAAACACCCATTTGGACCCTATCACAAATCCACTTGACCCAAGTGACCCCCCTGTCATATCATTTTGGACCCCCTTTTATATTTAACACCCCCTTGGCGCGTTTTTCTTCTCCTCCCTCACACTCCATCTCTGCAACCCAGACACAACCCATTCCCCCAGCTCTCATTTTCCCCCTCCTTGTTCCCTCCACCTCAACATCCCTCCAAAATACATTAATTGCATCACTCCTCTTCACACTCAACCCTCCCAACTGGCTTAATACTCATTTCCCGCCAAAACCAATCAAACGGCCAATACTACTTGAAGTGATCCAATGGTCCAGATTTATGGTGGGATATGCTCAAAAGATGTGAGAGAAGCATTTGAAGGTATAAAAAGAGCAAGAGATGAGAAGAGAGGGGGTAGTTAGTTTTAAGTTTTTCTTTAATGTCGTTTTTTAAAATTAATGTTGTAGTTTAATCAAAATGTTGTAATTTTAGTTTCCAAGTATCACATTCAAGTTAAAAAATCATTGTATTAAGCTTTTGAGTATCAATCCAAGTTTTCTTATGAATTTCAAGTTTGTTGTTTACTGTTGCACTGTTTCAGTTTCAAATTCTATTTTCAAAGTTATTAGTAGCTTATTTTAAGCTTGAATAAGTTTATCTAAGCTCATTATAAGCTTTGTATAAGCTCACATTTCATTTTCAAGCAATATTGTATCAAGGTCAATAAAAGTCAAACTGGGTGAACTAGGCTTGGTTTTGGAGTTTGGGGTGTTGCGGATCCTTGAATTGGGTTGGAATAGGCTCATTTAGTGTAGTATTGGGTTTGGTTTTAGCCTGCACACTAGCTGGACACTTGTGAGTTCAAATCTCATTTCCATTTTTTCTTTCAGTATTGCATATTATGCTTGTTTCTGTTTCTGTGGTTACCATCAGTGTAGACCTGTTTAAATAGTGGTATTTAGTTCATGTAAACTCAGTTTGATGGTCTGCATAGGCTAGTTGAGAAGTTGGTTTTATTTTATTTGCATATCAGTTCATAAAGGGATGTTTGGATTTGCTGTCAAAAATGTTTTAGAGGCTTAGTCAGTGGTGGTTCATTGTTGTTTCATGCTTGTTAACCTTATTTGAATCCATTCCAGTCTTTAACTTGCACCTACAAAGCTCAAAAGTCAAAATCCATCTTCAAATAACTTAACTGCTTAACTGTTATGATTTTCAAAAACCAAAGTCTTGTTTTATGTTCAAAACTCATAGATGTAGCTTGCACTATGTTTAATTTATCTTATAACATCATTATCTGTCCACCATTTTGAATCAAAACTCATTTAAGTCAACAATTCACTTTTTCTTCAAAAGTCAAAATGGTAAAACTCAGTTTTGAGCTCAACTAGGGTGATTTTTATTGGACTCATTTCTAAGTCAATTTAAGTGAATCTTGTGGCTTTTAAAACCTTTGTTGGTCTACTTTCTTGTCACCATTTTATTAGATTTTTGCAAATTTTCTATAAGCTTCATAAGAGCTTGTCAATATGGGACTAAGTGCCCTGTGCAGACGAGGCTTGAGCAGTTTTTGCAAGGCTTGCATGAAGCTCATTTGAGCTTCTAGGTCTCAGTATTTTGGTTTGCAGGTTCGTGGCCAGGTCTTGTTCAAGTTCCAGTTGTTGGTTTGTAGTTTCCAGCTTATTTTAGTGCTTATTTCCTAGCTCAAAGTAGCCCCCCAGAATCTGTTTTTGCACTTATAGCTTATCTTATCAAATCTGTGTAATCAGCTTATCAGAGGTTATAGCTTGTTGATTCTAGTTACATTTTGGTTCTTTAAGCTTATTTAAGTTCCTGTTTTGGTTTGGTGCTTATTGGTCTCCATTTGCTTATTGAAAGTGCTTATTTTTAAGCACATTCCACATCAGTTCCTAATTCCTCCACATAAGCACCTGTTTTTCCAATTTTCCTAGCTTCCTAATATTATTTTAGACTTTTCCTGAAATTTTCAGATTTTTCCTAGCTTGTTTGCTATTTTTCTTAATTTAAATTAGTTTTTAGCATTTTTAAATAGCATTTAATATAAAAAATTAAGAAAAGTTTAAAAAAAATAATTTTTCATTTTTCTTAAGTTAAGATAAATATAAAAAGACAAAAAAATATTTTTCTAGATTTTTCTTAGTTAAATTTGTATTTTTAGATAATTTAATTAGTTTTAATAGTTTTAATTCCTAGAAAATATAAAAATAATCAGAAAATTACAAAAATAGTTTTGAAAATTCTCTTTTGATATTTTAGATTTTTCTAAGTCTTAATTTTATTTTTCAAGCTTTATTTCATATTTTCTTTCATTTTAGGTTATTATTTATTAGTTAAAAATAGTTTTTAATTAATAATAATTAGATAATTAGTTATAAAAATAATTTTCTTTTTCTATAAATTTTCTTTTATCATTAGGTTTGTAGAAGTGTCATTTTCATATTTTTAGGACTTTTATTTCTTTATTCTCACGTTTTATTTCGTACGTTACATAGATTTTTATTTAAACGTACGTTTTAAGTTTTAAACGTTCATCATTTTAAATATAGTGATAGCGTTTATTTAATATTTTTTATCTTTTTAACTTTCTTTAATTTGCATTTAAGCCTCTGTAATTTGTTGACTTTTTCAGTAGTGTAATTATCCATCCAAATCCTTTCCGATCACTATCCTTAGTGATCATTCTATCCTCTGAGTTTGTTTTGACACACCATTGAGTCTCCGTGGGACTTAACGACCCGGGAATTCATTATATTCTCCAGGACTTCATTGCATTCGTGTTTAAACTGTTTTAAGCTTCTTACGGTCGGCCATTCACAAGTGGCCGGCTTGTGTGAGAAAGTTTGACGGTTTAGCACAGATCAATTTCAGAAATTACAGCCTTGGTCCCTTAAGTTTCAGTTTGTACATTGTTGGTCCTTAAAATGCTAAATGGATAACATTTTCAATCCTTGGCCCATATTATAAATCAAAAGTCCATGTCCATTTACCCAACCCGGTCCAAACCTTAAACCAATACCCGTTTAAAACCTTTTACCCGGTATTTAACCCAAGTCAACACACCATTAAACCGGTCAACAAAATCAAATAAATATAAAAAAAAACCATGCGCCAAATCTTTTTCCCCAATTCCCCCCCAAACCCAGGCTATGAACCCTAAAATGCCCCTAGACTCAATTGACCACTTACACTACAATTAAGGGTAATTATGTCCTTTCCCTGACACCTTATGACATACCTGACACATGTGGAGAGCCAGGTCAGCAATCCGTGTGCTACTCCTCACATCTGATTGGTCGAAGCTACGTGGAGATTTAATCCAAGGGTCGTGATGAGAGGATGATAGCTGGGATTTAGTCCAAGGGTTGATAAGAGCTCAGAAGAAGCACAGATGGATACATTCCAGATCCTTCCAAGGCATAAGCTAGGCTATAAATACCCCTTTCATTTCTCACTTGTATTCGTGTAGAATTGGAGTAGTTAATTAGTAGCTTAAAATTATTTTCATGTTTAAATTTCATTTCTGTATTTCTTACATTTCAGTTTCGTTGTAATCTCAAGTTTTATTCATTAAAGTAATTTCAGTTTTTATCTTAAAGTTGTTTTAATTACTGTTTGATTAATTTCAGTTGCTTATTAGTGTTACAGTTACTCATTTTAGCTTATCTAAAATCATTTTCAGCTTATTCTATTTACAAAACAAAAATCACAAAAAAATAAGAAAAATACTAAAAAATTAAAAAAATTATCTCAAATCTGTTGTTAAGCTGCAATCAGCTTATGTTTATGTTTCCATAAGCTCTCTTAAGCTCATCTATAGCTTAGTAAGTGCTATTTCAGTTCTCTACTCAGTTCTACACTCAAATATCATCACAGTCAACAAAAAGTCAAACTGCATTCATTAAGCTATCATGATTCTGAGTTGCTGATATTTGGATGGATATGGGTTGATTTTGAGTTCTATTTGGGTTGAATTCAGTATAGGATAGTGGTTATTTGGTTATTTGTACAAGCCACAGTGGCTAGGACCACATGTAAGTAATTTCCAAATATAAATATTGCATAATTTGCTTGTGCTTGAATCTGTAATCTAGATCTGTTAATTTAGCTGTTATTAGATCTTATTGTTGCATTTACTCGTCCCAAAATTATAGTCCCTTTCTATTTTTCGGTCTTTTATACTTTGACCTTAAGTAATTTTTTTTGTGTTATATAATATTTGATGCAAAATATATGAATGGATTGAGTTTTTAATGTATTTTCATTTGGTATAATTTTCATCAACTATTGTATAACATAAACGAAAATATTTATGGTCAAAGTTGAAAGAGAAAGACCAAAAAAGTCAAACGGGGACTATAATTTTGGGACGGAGGTAGTAATTGTTAGTGTAGGCTAGTTAAGTAATTAGTAGAGTTAAAATTAGTAAAGTAGTTAGTTAAAGTGGTGTTTGGATCTGCTTCTTATTCTGTGTTGGAGGTTTGCTTATCAGTTGAGAATAGTTGATATAGGTTTATTTAGGTATAGTTTACTCATATTAGTCATAAATTTGCATCTGCAATCACTTATAGTCAAATTTTGCTCTTGATCAGTTCTAGTTTTTAGTATAGTTATAATCAGTTGCTCATATCTTGAATATAGGTTTAGGTAATTTAGATCTAGCTTGCATTAGGTCCATATTACCATAAAACATCATAATCAGTTCATCATTTGGATTCAAATCTCACTTTAGTCAAATATCCATTTCTGTGATAAAAAGTCAAAAGTTGAAAAACTCAGTTTTTACAAAAGTTTGTGGAATTTTCATGGATTCAGTTTTGATTCATAACAAGTGAAACTTTGGGATAATTAAGTTCAGTTGGTCTAGTTTCTAAATCTGATTTTTGAGAAATTTTTGGAAATCATTTTAAGCAGTTAAAAAGCTCTTAAATAGAGCTGATTTGCCCTGTGTCAGCATTTAGCTAATGCTGAGTGATTCCAGCTTCCTTGTAAACCTTGCACAGGGCTCATGTTGGCTTGTTAGGGTCTGATATTTGTTCTAGTGGTTGATTGCTTGGTGGTCTTGAGATCTCAACTCTTGGTTTTCAGATTTGCTTATTGAATAAGCTGTTTCAGTAGCTTAAAGTAGGGTCTAAGTAGCTAAGTTACTTAAGTAGTTATTCAACTCATACCATTATAGATTGCTTTTCAGAGGTTGAGATTAGCTTATACAGATTGCATTTAAGTTGTTTTAGCATATTCTAGCTTCTGTGATCAATTAGTGCTTATCAGTAGCTTGTAGCTTATTACAAGTGCTTATTTAGAAGGCAGTTTCACTACAGCTCCCAATTCTCTCACACTAGCATAGGTTTTGATATTTTTCATAAATTTAGAATAATATTTTAGAATTTCCCTGTATTTTTCATATTTTTCCAACTTTGTTTGCTATTTTTCTTGATTTAAACTAGTTTTTAATACTTTTTAAATAGCATTTAATTCGATTAAATCAGAAAAGGTTCCAAAAAATAATTTTTCAATTTTCCTAGATTAAGAAAAATATAAAAGGCCAAAAAATTATTTTTCCAAATTTTTCCTAGTTTAATTTGTAATTTTTAGAATTTAAATTAGTTTTTAATTCAAATAAATTCCAGAAAAATCATAAAAATTAGTTTTAATTCTTAGTTAATTTTCTAATATCATTCTTAGTTAGAAAGTAATTTTATATTATTTTTAGGACTTAGAATAGACGTAGTTGCATTTTATTTACATTTCTTTTAATACGTTTTAGAATAATTCGCGTATTTAGGATTTCCCGTAGTGTAATTTCCCTTATATTGTTTTCCCTTTCCCCGTAGTTTTAATATAATCAAAAATCTAAAACATCGAGCATTTTAATAACGAATCGATAACGACGTTGCCCATTCACACCTCGTTGGGAAACGACTCGGATTTCCTAATCCGTATCACTATCACTCACGGGTTTTGATTCATTATCCTTTTTCCTAAAGGGATTTTAAATCATTCCTTGTGGTTATTTTTGATATCGATATTGTGGTTTTATCCATACACACATACCCCTAAACCTCAACGAATCAAATTTTGGCCCCGCTGCCGGGGATCGAACCCGGGTCACCCGCGTGACAGGCGGGAATACTTACCACTATACTACAACCAAAGTGTATAAGTTGCCTCCATAGCTTCTTATAGCGGATGGATCAAACAAGTCCATATGCAAAATTTCTAGACACTTAGATGTGGACACCATATTTTTAGCCTTATGGCTACTATGAGTTTGTTTACCAATTTTGCAAGCGTCGCAAAAATGTTGGTCATATTTAAGTTTTGGTAAATTTCTAACTAGCTCTTTTAAAGATAGGTTTTGGATAAGTCTCATATTAGCGTGACCTAAGCGTCTATGCCAAAGAGTTGAGTTATCATCTAAGGTTGTTAGACAAAGTTTGTCATTAGATGTTTTATCTATTTTCATGACGTATATGTTATTTTTCCTAACTCCTTTAGCTATGGTGATACCATCTTTTAGTATTTTACTACCATTTTCTTCAAATAGTACTTTATACTTTTTATCACATAATTGACTAATACTAAGTAGATTAAATCCTAACCTATCGACATGAGCAACATTTTCAATAGTTAGGGAGTTATAAGCGATAGTACCTTTGCCAATGATTTTGCTTTTGAGATTGCTACCAAAAGTGACATTACCTCCGTCATACTCCTGGTATGTTGAGAAAAGGTTTTTGTTGCCCGTCATGTGTCGTGAGCATCCACTATCTTTTATCCATTCATCACGTTCTAATCCAACTTTCAAGCATATCTCGTTTGATTCATGTGCCATTAGAGCGATCTCATCCTTGCTTGATTCTTCATCATCCTCACTATCACTCCAAGTACCACTTACAAAAGCTCGTTGAGTTTTGCTTTTAGGTGGCTTGGGGCAATCTCCTATTAGATGACTTGCATCACCGCATCTAAAACACTTTCTTTCACCTTTTCCTTTTTTGTCATCTCGGTCCTTTCGGAATGGCTTATTTTCTTCTCGGGGTTGCCTTATGAACTTTTCTCTTCTTCTAAAGAACTTTTTGAAATCTCTAACGGCCATGGCATACTCCTCATCTTCACTACCGGAGCAAGATTCGTCATCATCACTTGATTCCGTTCTTGGCTTTAGAGCAACGGATTTGATTTTCTCTCTTTTTCCTTTGATGATTTCCGAATCTTTCTCCATCACCATTTCGTGTACTTTGAGGTTTCCGATTAGCTCGTCTAGTGACATTTTTGAGAGATCTTTTGATTCCTCAATAGCCGTCACTTTAGCTCTCCACTTCGGATGGAGTGCTCTAAGAAATTTCCTGGCAAAGTTCTTACTACGAAAGGATTCATCAAGTGCTTTAAGAGATGTAATAATAGTATTAAAGCGAGCAAAACCACAATCAATGGTTTCATCTTCAAGGATAACAAATTGTTCATATTGTTGAACAAGAAGATCAATTTTGTTATCCTTGACTTGTGAATTTCCTTGATGTCTAATAATCAAAGATTCCCAAATGTCTTTAGCGGTTTCACACATAAAAATTCTTTCATATTCTTTTCTAGGCAAAGTATTATAAAACATCATTTTAGCTTCATTATTTTTAGCTATTAATTTCTTTTGATCATCAACAGAAATATCTTTTGTTGTAGAACTAAAGTCTCCTTTAATTATAACAAACCAAATATCTATATCTTTTGATTTTACATATGTTTCAAAACGGTTTTTCCAATAGATAAATCCATTGGTTTCAAAGAGTGGTGGTCTTTGCATAGATTGCCCTTCTTTAAAGTTTTCGGAATCCATAGATCGTTTCAAGTTTATAAAATACAATATATTTTTGAAATTCTTGAGCAACGGGGCTCTGATACCAATTGTGGAAAACTAGAAGGGGGGTTGAATAGTTTACCGATTAAAAACTTTGTTTTGAAACTTATTGAAAGATCAATTGATATTGATCTTAGATATGTTAGTGAATAATAATCAATATGTAAGCAATATATATAAAGAGTAAATAAGGAAAGAAACAATCAAACCATGACAAGTTGTTTATAATGGTTCGGTCTACAAGGACTCTTTTTCCTTGCCCTACTCCACTCCCCGAGTCTCACACTCGAGAGTTTAACTTCACTAGTCAACAAGCTCCTTTCACCGGCAGAAAAACCTTTACACTTCGCTTACACACTATTTCCGACACTAAGCTAGATGTCGAGTTATTTTCAAGGGTACAACCACTCCCACACACAATGTATTTTAAGGACTAAAATACTAACCACTCACACTCCCAAGATTATGATGGTTTGGTACAACAATGATGTATGAATCAACACTAGATCATACAACAACAAACAAACAAGACTTCCAACTATTTGTTGAAGCTTGAATATGCCTTGATCTTCTTTGCTACAAAAGAGGATCACTATAATGATATGAAACTGAGTAGAAATGTTAGAGAGAAGGAATGTATGTGAATATGTTAGAAAAGGATGAGAAACAACTTGGTTTGGCTTTGCTATTTATAGCCAAAATGATCAGCAGGCACTACGGACCACAGATCCCTCAAAAGGGTTCCGCCCCTGTAAACTTTTGGTGCCGCCGGGGTCTGACAGCAAGATCACCAAAATCTTATCAAAGTCAACCATATCTATCCAAGATTGTGTAAGATATGTAGAGTCTAAATCTACACAAAATATCTAGTGAAATCTTCTAGAGATTTCAATGATGCACTACATGATGTCATGTGTTGTTTTCTATTTTTAGAAATATGTTAAAATGTAAATACATATGTAATGTTTTGTTTTAAGAAACTAAAACATGCTTGATCTAAAAATGTTCACATACATTATGGTTTTGGTTTAGAGTCATATAAATAATATGATTAATCAAAATGTAAATGCTTGAGTGATGTATCTATTATTTGAAAAGCTTGTTTTAATATCTATTAAACTTGACAAGCTTTAAGCATTATATAAAAATTAAATTTACTTTTGTCGTTAACAAAACTTAGGTAAAGATCATAAAATATAAATAATGTTTAATGACGATATTTGTATTAACAAGATCATTTCATCAATGAAGACTTACTAGCTTCAAGAAATTGTTGCAGGTATTTGTTTGTCCATCAAAGTGTGTATTGTACTTATTCACACATCATTGTTTGTACGAAACTATCATAAACCTATGTAGTGATCGGTTAGTATTTTAGTCCTTAAAATATGTAGTGTGACGGCTGTGGTTGTACCCTTAAAATATGTATTGTGACGGTTGTGGTTGTACCCTTGTAAAATATGTAGTGTGACGGCTGTGGTTGTACCCTTAAAATATTGTGTAAGCGACGTGTAAGGTTTCTCCGCCGGTTAAAGGAGCTTGTTGACTAGTGAAAGGATACTCTCGAGTTGGATACTCCGGGAGTGGAGTATGGCCAGGAAAAAGAGTCCTTGTAAACCAAACCACTATAAATCCTCGTAGTTTGGTTTGATCGTTTCTACCTTTACTTGCATTTTACTAATTGTCATTTTTGTAGTTATTTACTAGTTAAATTCACATAAAGTTTTCAAAGAAAAGAAATTAAAAACGGTAAAACTATTCAACCCCCTTCTAGTTTTTCACAATTGGTACTAGAGCTACCTTACTCAAGATTTTTAGAATATATTGTATTTTAAAACTTGGAACGATCCATGGATTTTGAAAATTTCAAAGTGTTGGAATCACTCCTAAACTAGAATTCAAGTGTTAGTAATTAATATGTAATAGTTAGCTTAATTATGGCTTTTAAGTTAGTAATCAAGGCTAGGCTCATGTAGAAAGCCCATGAGCCTATCCAAAGCCCAATAAGGAAAGGATGGGAACTTGGTGTGTTGCCCTAGTTCCCTCCTATAAATAATCTTGTAAACCTTCTCTTGAAGGTTGGTTGTTCACATTCACATTTCACTTATGCTTAACTTTTCTCTCATTTCATACGCGTAGAGTGTGTGTGTGTGTTCATCCGATCTTTCCTTAATCTCCTTTCTTATATTGATGCTTGTGTTACATAAATGGGAACCTAACAGTGGTATCATTCGCCAAATAGTTGGGTGAAAGTTTTTTGTTTTTTTGAAGTTTTGTGTGTTACGCGTAAGGTTCTCGGCTTCAAATCTTTCATACGCATAAAAACTCATTTTTTACACTTTCAAATCCAAGATTCTTGTACTTTCAAGGTTATTAGGTGTTAAAGTTTAAGTTTTTGGCAAAAAGTTTCAAACTTTACGTGTATTTCATTGTTTTTAAGCTTGGTTTTATTCGTGTGGCTAGTCCTACGCGTAAGGTGTTTAAGAGTTTTGGATCATCAAGTTTCACACTTTTGTGTCATTTTGGTGATATTGAAGCTGTTTCATCACAAAAATTGGGTTTAGAAACACTTTTGGACAGAAATCTCAATCTTGGCAAAACCTACGCGTAACAAAACCCTAGTTGTTACACGTAAGCTTTTCACAGTTTGATCTTCAGTGTTCTTGGTTTACTCAGTGTTTTCTTGCTTGGATAAGCCTGAAAACACTTCGACTTTGGATATCTTTTACACTGGAATAAGTGTAAAGGTTTTTTTGGGAAAAACCCTAATTTTACGCATAAGCTAAAACTTACGCGTAGAACTCTTTACGCCTAAGCATTTTCTTACGCCTAAGCCTTGTCTTACGCATAAGCTAATCTTACGCATAAGCATTCTACGTCTAACTTTCAGTTTACGCCTAACCTTAGTGTTTCTCAATTCTTACGCGTAAGCTAATCCTACGCGTAAACTTTAATTTTAAGCGTAAGTTTGGTATTATTACGCCTAAGGTTTTCTTTGCCTAAACTTGGTTTCTACGCCTAAGGACTCTTCATCAACAAAGTTTCATTCGACTACAAAGATCCATTTTACAACGCAAGTTATCAAGATGTCTCAACCACCATACTCTAACTACTTTCCTCATGTGTATCCTCAACAACAACAACAACAACAACAACTCAGTCAACAACAACAATAATTCAATCTACAACAACAAGTTTATCAACAACAATTTCAACAACAATTTCCTCAAGGAGCAATTCAGCCACAAATGATTCAACCACCCCCTAGTTTTCAAGTACAACCTTACACAAACTTTAACAATCAACATCCGTCCAGGAATACTATGAAGGAACCGTCTTGGTTTGCAAAAATGTGTGAAGCTTTAAGTAGCCAACAATCCATTCATGAGGCTGGATCACTTGATAGACCTCCAATGCTCACTCCCGGAAACTACGATCAATGGATCACTTAAGCCTTGTTTATAAACATGGTGATTCAATCACAACCATTGAAAAGTTTACTTTTAAACCAAATCCAAATGGATATGGACCGAATCTTGCTGATTACAAACCAAAGTTTTCTAATCGAGCATTCAAACCAAATCCGGAAGTTTACAGTGCAGAACATAGAATTGATGATTCCATTATGAGTGTTGTTGAATACAATCGTCAAGAGGAATTAGATGCAGAAGACGAGAGTCGGTCAAAATTGGAAAATGTTGTTTATAACAAACCATTTAACTATTCAAAAGCCGTCACTTTTGTCACTCAACAGGATTTTTCTAACACACCTTGGGTTATCACACCTACTTCTGAGTCTTCTAATGAGGGCCCCCTTTCCAATTCTGCACAAATTAATGGTCCTTTACCATCACTCAGTGAAATAAAGCTATTAGCCGAATCATGTAAAGTTATAAAATATTTTGAAACATTCTTATCGGACATCAAACTTTTGGAACGTGAAATTGAAATCAATTCTGAAATAAAAGTTGAACATTTTCAATCACCTCAAGCGCGTGCCCAAAGAGATATTTTTCAGAAAAGACTTTTACCACATGTCCTCAATTTGAAATACTGTGCACTATATTGGGAAAGGGATTTTCACAAGGAACTTGGACTTATGAAAAGAGTTTTCGAACAAACAGAAACATCTATTTCAAATACTAAACGTAAAAAGAAAATGTTGAGAAAAGATGTTCATCGACTCTTGGAAGATGTTATCTGTGCTGATATCCATAATGTTGTGTTACTTCATTCTGTTGCATATGCATTTGATTATATCTCTGCTGATTCTGTTGCAAATGTTGAGAATACTGATATTGTGTCACAAATCAAGTCTTTAAAAGTTGAAAATGAACGAGTGACAAACGAGCTTTCAAATGCAAAACGTCGTCTTCAATGGTGTAAAAAAGATTGTCACAATCGAGAACTCGCTTTCCAAAACAAACTCAACCAGTTGCATACAAAAACTCTTAATCCAAAATTGAGCAACTGGATGATGAAAACGTGTCTTTGAAGTGTCAAATTTCAAAATATGAACAAGATATTTCAAAAGTTAAAAAGGAATATGGTGTCATATTTGATTTACTCAAAAGGACTCGTGATAAAGCATCAAAAGACCTTGATGATGATCTTGCATACACCAAAGATGTTTTACGACGAGATAGACTCACTCGCAATGAAAATCTAGATTTGTTACACAAAATCCATGATCTTAAAGCAGAGTTGGTAAAACTTAAGCAAGATAGGGATAGTAACGATGTAGTAACTGCACCTACACAGATTCAAAATGACTCTAGAACATCGAATGACAAACCACAAGAAACTAATTTGCTTCCCTCTACTGAAACAGGAATAGTTGCCTCTTTTCCCAACGCCCGCACTTCACAGCCTAGGAGCAATACAAGGAAGAATAGGAAGTTGCGACGTAAGAAAAGAACAATAAAGAATGCTGAAGTAGAAGAACACCCTAGGACTTTGAATAAAACTCAAGTTGCACCCACTTTAGATATTGCGTCTGACAAATGTAATGAACAAAGTGATGTAACGAATGCTAAATATTTAAGTACTCTTAATGTTTTATTTGAAGCCTCTTGTGTTGGTTGTCGTAAAATCATGTTTTCTGGTTGTCATGATAGATGTGTTGCTAAAACTATCTTGAATCGTAAGCGGAATAATAGAAATCGGAATACCTTTAGGCCCACTATTGCTTCTAAGTCTGTGCTAGGTAAACCACCCTCTAGTGTTCCAACTACGATCATTGATGTACCCATAGAACCAACTTCACCTCCTAGGAAGAACTTATCACCTAGTTCATTCACTAAGACCAAAGCTAAGACTAGTTGGAGATGGCAGAAATGGCTACATAATACACTTGGCTTTACATGGATACCTAAAATCATGAACATGTGTGTTTCATCTATATCTGCATCGGAACCCTCTAAATCTTCGGGTTCAACATCTACTTCTATTCCATCTGTGTCGTCTGTGTGTAATGCAGGTGATACAAATCATCCTATGGGTTGTTGATAGAGGATGTTCCCGGCACATGACAGGCAATCTCAAACTGTTATCAAACTTTATTTCAAAGTTCATTGGCACTGTCAGGTTCGGGAATGATCACTTCACAGTTATCATGGGCTACGGAGATTACATCAATGGCAACATCAAAATTAGCAGGGTTTATTATGTGGAAGGTCTCGGTCACAATCTCTTATCTGTTGGTCAATTCTGTGATGGATATTTGGAAGTTTCTTTTCGGGAGAAAACTTGTATCATTCGTGATCTACAAGGAAACGATCTTATGTCTGGCACCCGCAATTCAAGTCTTTACACAATCTCAATGCAAGACATGATTGGTTCATCTCCCATCTGTCTACTTTCTAAGGCTACATCAACAAAATCCTGGCTATGGCACCGTCGTCTCTCACATTTAAACTTTCAAACCATTACCAATCTTGCTCGATACAAACTTGTTGAAGGTCTCCCAAGATTTTGGTATTCTAAAGATCACCTATGTTCAGCTTGTGAACAAGGGAAAAGCACTCGTGCTCACTTTCCTTCAAAGATGGAACACAACTCACAACATGTGCTTCATCTTCTTCACATGGATTTGTGTGGCCCGATGCGCGTGCAGACGATTAATGGCAAACGCTACATCTTGGTAATTGTAGATGACTACTCAAGATGGACTTGGGTTTATTTTCTTCGAAGTAAAGATCAAGCTCCACAGATGATCATCACCTTTCTCACGAAAATTCAAGTTCAGCCCGAACACAGTCCGACAAATCCGAACAGACAAAGGAACTGAATTTGTGAATCAAACTCTTCATGCATTTTATGAGAAAGTGGGAATTGAGCATCAAACATCTATTGCACGAACACCAGAACAAAACGGAGTAGTTGAAAGACGAAACCGTACGTTAGTGGAAGCTGCAAGAACAATGTTAATTAATGCTAAACTTCCTGATTACTTGTGGGCTGGAGCCGTGTCAACTGCATGTTACACTCAGAATCGCTCAATGATTACTAAGCGCCACAACAAAACATCTTATAAGCTTATCCACAACCGTAAACCGAATCTCAAACACTTTCATGTATTTAGATCCCTTTGTTATCCGAATAATGATCGTGATGACTTTGGTAAGCTCAAAGCCAAAGCTGACATTGGAGTCTTTGTAGGATATTGTGAAAACTCCAAGGGTTACCGGATCTGGAATCGTCGTACAAAGGAGATTATGGAAACGATTCATGCAAATTTTGATAAGCTTACAGAGATGGCTTCTGAGCATAACAGCTTGGAACCCGGTCATAACCGTTTAAACTTCTCTCAAACCCCATCATCAGCTGAACCTAGTTTACAACTAACTCGACGTCAAATGGAACAACTATTTGCTCCTCTGTTTAGTGATGATATTGATGAACGTGCACCAGGTGTATCCAATGTTTCCGCTGCTCAACCTGATCATATTCCAATACCTGATACACCTGCTACAACAACTACTGTTGAGGATGCACCACCAGTTAATTCTACAACAATAGTTGAACAAACCGCATCCAACGACGTTGAACCAGCTGATGATCTTCTGAACAATGAAGTACCCCCACTTGTAGATTATGATCCAAATGAGTTCTTCAACCCGTTTGCTAATGAAACTGCCACATCTGATGTCGCGGAATCATCTACAAGCCATTTGAATCCTCCCAATCTGCAGACTGTATATCAACATCAACCTTCCACACATCGTTGGACGAAAGACCATCCTCTTGAGAACATTATTGGTAACCTGAATCAACCAGTCGTAACTAGACAACGTCTTCACACAGACGGTGAACATTGCATTTATGCACTCACTGTCTGCCAATCTGAACCTAAAAACATTAAAGACGCAATGACCAAAGACAAATGTATTGAATCCATGCAAGAAGAACTCAATCAGTTTAAACGTCTTGAAGTATGGGAATTGGTTGAAAGACCAACAGGGGTCTTCGTCATTGGTCTCAAATGGATTTGGAAAAATAAATTGGATGCTGAAGGAACAATAATCAGAAATAAGTCACGTCTGGTGGCTAAGGGTTATAGACAGGAAGAGGGTATTGACTTTGAAGAATCATTCGCTCCGGTTGCTCGTCTTGAGGCTGTACGGATTTTTCTGGCGTTTGCGGCTCACATGAACATCACGGTCTTTCAGATGGATGTCAAAACGGCTTTTCTCAATGGACAACTGAAAGAAACGGTCTATGTTAGCCGCCGAAGGATTCTTTGATCCAGAGTTCCCTAATCACGTCTACAAACTGAAGAAGGCTCTCTACGGTCTCAAACAAGCCCCTCGGGCGTGGTATGATAAGTTATCATCCTTTCTTATCGCCAATAATTTCGTAAAAGGTTCGGTTGACCCTACACTTTTCATACAGTATCACAGGGCACACATTTTAATCGTTCAAATTTATGTGGATGACATCATTTTTGGGTCAACACATCTAAAATACTCAAATGCTTTTTCAAAACTAATGAAAAACATTTTGAAATGTCCATGATAGGTGAACTTACGTTCTTTCTAGGACTTCAAGTTCATCAATCACCCCGTGGTATTTTCCTGAGTCAGTCCAAATATGCCCTTGAAATTTTAAACAAACATGGAATGACTAGTTGTGATACCTATGCCACCCCAATGGCACACACCAACAAACTGGATGCTGATTTGCATGGGAAATTGGTTGACCCTACCAAATACCGAAGTATCATTGGGTCCCTCATGTATCCAACAGCCAGTAGACCTGATATTGTCTTTTCCGTATATCTTTGCTCCCGGTATCAGTCAAGACCAACTGAAACCCACCTCTCAGAGGCTAAAAGAATCCTCCGATACATCAAGGGAACCATTAACTTGGGGATATGGTATCCGAAGGATCCTGGTTTTGAACTAATAGCTTTTTTAGACGCTGATCACGCAGGTTGCTTAGATTCTCGGAAAAGTACTTCAAGGGCCTTACAATTTCTTGGTGATAAACTGGTGTCATGGCAATCGAAGAAGCAGGACTGTACATCGCTGTCCTCAACCGAAGCAGAATATGTAGCCATGTCGGCGTGTTGTGCTCAAGTCATTTGGATGAGAACACAACTCAAAGACTATGGTTACGTATTTGACAGAATCCCGATGTACTGCGACAATCTAAGTGCCATTGCGATCTCGTGCAACTCTGTCCAACATTCAAAATCAAAGCACATCGATCTTCGATATCATTTCATCAAGGAGCACGTGGAAAAGGGTACCGTTAAATTATACTTTGTGGGTACTGAATACCAACTGACAGATCTTCTCACCAAAGCCTTAGCTCCTGCTAGGTTTAATGAGTTGGTCCACCGGATTGGTATGCGGTGTTTGACTCCAGAGGAACTGGATGAACTTTTAAAACATTCTTAAAACTTGTCAAACACCAAAACCTCTTTTGTAAATATTTTCAAAAACAAAATACAAAAATATAAAATCTGATAAAACAACAAAAATATTCTTCTATCTATATTTCTTTTAACATGGCAAGTGTATTTCTTCCGTCAACACTTTACTCTTTCAAAAGTCAGTATTTTTCTTGGTCAAGTGTTGAGGGGGAGAAAGTAAATATTTTTCGGTTTCATAAAACCTTATACTTGCATGTTACCTCATCCCGGTTGTTTCTTTGTTAATGGTGGTCACATTTTTGATTTACTGACACTCCCCGGACTCAAATTTATAAAATTTCATTATTTCTTAAGTCGAGGGGGAGTGTCGTCTAGTTTCTTTCCAAAACTATTCTTCATAACGTAACCAAAGTGGAACTTATGGGCTGTGGATGAAAATGGTTGAGGTGGAGGGACCAATGTTGTCAAATGCTGAAACTAATCTTTAACAAAACCCTTCACCAAATTTTTTCAAACACATTTATTACTTACATTTATTATTTCAACCACCATATCCCACGCATAAGCTTCAATCTTCAAAATCGTGTTTCAAACATCAAATTTGTAAGTGGTTAATCGTTCTTGGTAATCATCTAAGCATAGGTTTTGAATTATTTTGAAATCCAACGGTTATATTTGTCCCTAGGCATGATTTTGTGTTCTACGCATAAGCGTATGAACACATAATCATGTTTGGGTGTTTGGTGTTGAAATGATTGTGTTAAAATGTTTATATAATCAATGTTATACCATTTCTATCAAACAAATCCACCCAGAAACACGAATTGACCATTTTTCAAAATTAGGGTTTATGCGTAAATTTGGGTGTTTTTATGTGGGAGTGTTTCTGGTTAAAAAGATGGGTGTGTTATGTTCTTAACATGTTTAATTGACCAAAACCGTGCTTGATACATACCCAGAAACATCAATTTTGTGAAAATTAAGATTTAGGGTTCATGTTCATATGAATTAGGTTTTCTTGATTCATGAAGGTTTTGATGTTAAAACTTGTTGCAACATAGTCATATGGCCTCTTAGATATACCAGAAATGATTTGGTGCATTTTCTATGGTTAAATCTCTTATTTGTAAAAATTGAATCCTAGGGTTTAAGATTTACGCGTAAGCATATCCTACGCGTAACTGTGTTTAATTGAGTGTCCATGTTAGATTGAAATGGATTGAATAACTGTGTTAATGATGGTGTTATGATGAATTTATTTCAGGATTATTACGCGTGAACATTCAGAATCAAGGTTATCTAAGCTTCTACGCATAAGGATCACCTTACGCGTAGAATGTTATGCGTAAGAGAAATCTTACGCGTAACTGTTACGCGTAAGGTTCTACAAAGGGGCCTACGCGTATCCTATGAAGGATATGCGTAAACAGTAAGCGTTACGCATAAGGTTCACTCTTACGAGTAAGCCTTACGCGTAAGCTCCCACATACGCTTACGCGTAAGCTCTATGCTTAAGGCCCTCTTTTCCTACGCGTAACATTTCTTACGCGTATGTCTAGATCCTACGCATAAGCTTGTAACTACGCGTATGGTTCACTGTTTACGCATAAGCTTGCAAAACCTACGCCTAAGCCTAAATTTTAACCAAAATTGTGAATTGTTACGCGTGCAAACTTGTAAATAAATAAATCATAACGTCACGAAACTAAAATGTCACTAATAAGCTTAAATGTTTAATAAGTTGTGAAAAATAAGTGAAAAATTGGACTTTAAAACTCAAAATTAATCAACTCACGAAACTTAACATGTTTGGACTATTGGACTAACAAGTGACATTGGACACGTAACATTCGTTAACATATCATATTCAATAAATAGACAATAAAATCAACTTTTGACTAACATAATGTCTTTCGATATGTTGGTTCGTTTGGCTAAATTTCTTTCAGATCACGATATGGACGTTCAAATGGAAAATGTGGATGCACCAAATGTTCTCATTGTTGAAGACATCTTCCCCAATGGTTACCCAATGAAGATCGTAAAGAACAACCTCATAGTCGACTTTGATAACTTCACATGTTCCGAGTCTTCCTGTCTGATTTCCGTGGATATTCTGAAGACTCACCCTTACCAGACTATGCTCACAAATTCTGCTAATGTGCCGGAAATCTATCTCCACCAATTCTGGCACACGATACGAAAGGTCAAAGGTCAAAGTGCTGTGACGGTGACACTTAACCACAAACAAGTCACCATCACTCCTGCAGATTTAAGAGTTGTTCTTCTTCTTCATACCATCCAGCCTGCCGATTACTCTGCTACTCCTTCTGAAGAGGTCGCTCTCCAGTTCATGGTCGACATCGGCTATGACGAAGCTGCTGGGATCATCACAAAACATTCGTCTGTTGATCTTAAGAACATTCCTCAGCCATGGAGAACCCTCTACATCATGATTGCAAAGTCAGTTTCTGGACGTGCCAGTGGTTTTGAGCATCCAAAGCTCATGGAACTACAAATATTTTGGGGTATGGTCAACATGAAACACATCGAATTTGCAGCTCTGTTCTTGGATGACATGATGTCTTATCTTAAAAAGCCTGGCACCAAGATCCCTTACATCAGATACACCAAATTGTTGATCCAAAGGGCTCTAGAGAATAATCTTGATATTCCCTTGAGACTTAAAATCACTCCGTGTTGCTTGAGCCCACACTCAATGTTGTCAGATTAAGGACTCAACAACGAAGAAACAAGGTGCAGTATTACTAGATTGCCTTCTCACTGCTGATATCAAAGGACTACAATCATACACACGTTATTTGGAAGCAGTTGCATTAGGCAAAGTGGGATTCATGGATGAAAAATCTTCTGGTACACCTGTTAGGAAGGGCAGAAGAGGTAGTACATGAAGTATAGCGAGCACTGAGAGTATTAGAAGGTATCCGAAGAGGAGTCCCTCCCGTAAAAGGAAAGTTCCATTAAAGGAGGAGATCCCTATTCCCAAACCTGAACCACAACAGAAGGACAAGGACTCAGAGGACACTGAAACAGACGAAGAGGTCATCTACTCTGAAACTCCAATCGATGATACTTTGACAGTAGCAAAACCTCTAAGTCCTAAGGTCGATAAAGGTAAAACCCCTTCTGTGCAGAGGAAGAAGAGAGCTCTGATGAAGAACCACTGGACAAAGACTATAGGAAAAAGCTGAAGAACCTCAGACTCCAACACGTTGCCAAAGAGTTCGTACAACAACAAACTCGTGGCCCCGGAGGGTCAAGTGGTGGTGCACTATCTACACTAGTTTCCGATGCGGTTAATCAACCCGATAAGGGAACTGGTACCACCACCCACGAACAACAACAAAGGCAACTGGAGGATACTATCACCTATGATTTTGAGGAACCAAAAATGGAGAAGTCTGAGAAAATTCGTGATGAAGATGTTGAGGCTGGAGCTAAAGAAAATGCAGAAAAAGAAGCTCAAGCTCAAGCAGATGAAGAAGCCAGGATTAAGGCTGAAGAAATGGCTAAATCTGGAAAAGATGACGAAGTTGATTATGATGATTTTCTTCTAGATAGTCCAGCACGCTTCAAGGAACTAACTTCTGAGCCACCAAAGGATACTGAGCCTCCTCATGTCTCATCATCATCAGACTCATCCTCTCATTCATCTCCACCACCATCCAAAGGCTCAACCAGATCCGCATCCAAGTCTGTAAAGAAACCAACCGACTCTTGGATATCCCGTGCTAAGACAAAGATTGTCAAAGCTGTCAGGCAAGTCAGGAAGAAAGACGTGACCAACAAAAAGCTGAATCAACTCGCTGACATAATCAACTTTCTTCAAGACGGGATAAACGAGATATTGAAAGAAAGGGAGCTTATCCAGAAGCTTCTCAAAGGAGATTTCCAAAGGGAAATGGAGAAGACGGCAAGAGAATATACTCACAAGTTTCTTCTCGACACTGTCCCTGGAGTGACAAGGGAGATATTTTCCAGACAACTTACTCCAAATATCGTCGCATTGGTTAAACATACAATGGCCAACGCACCTGATCTCTCTGAAGCTGAGTTAATTTCAAAATTGGTGATGCAAATGTCTAAACGATCTGCAACCTTTACTTCGGATGAAGCTAAATTTTTTGAGGTTCTACTAGATTATCAACTCAAGTCTTCATGCAAAGAGTCAGCAGGTCAACCTAAACGACCAAGACATGACGATGACAAGGACAAGGATTCTGCACCAAAATGTCCAAAGAAAGCTGGTGAATCCTCCTCTATGCCACCACCACTCCAAAGGACTCCAATCGACAGAAGATCTCCTCCAAGTTCTGCTGCTCTTGAGAAACCTCGGGACTCGAGTTACCACCTCACATAGAGAAAACCGGTGATCATTTCGAGTACACTGGTGGTGACGATGAAGAGATGCCAGAGCCCCAACAACAACCCACCTCTCCCGCCTCAACAAAGAAACCAGAGTCCTCCTCAAGGCCAAAGAAGAAGAAGACAAAGACCAATGTTGTCTCATGGCTAGACGAAGATGACACCGCAGAATATGACTGGTTTTCTACACTTGTTGATGCTACTCCCTCACTACCAGAAGGTCAAGAAATGGTAGATGGCCGTTCTATGGAGCATGTGAAGCTGATTCAAGAACAGTTTAAAGTGAAGAAGATGACTAAGGCTGAACTAAGGCGAATTAAGAATGAAGCCTTCCAACTGCTTAAAGACAGCTCAGAAAGTGAAATCGAAGTTGAATACCATCTCGAAAACATTGCACGAGCCATGTCGAACAATATCGATTGGCTCAATCCCGAAGCTAACATCGACTTCACAAGACAAGACAAAGCTCCATACTACACAGACTGGACCAGACCGCTACCAACAATTGGTCGACCGGATCAACCTCAAATTCCATACCGTTACTTCTTCAACAATGACCTCGAGTTTCTTCTACACGGTAGCGATATTTCAACAAAGTACGCTACGTCACTCACATTTCCTTTCCCAGCAGCAATCTATTCTAATAATCCAGCCATCGAGGAAGAAGCCACACACATGTTTGCTAACCAAGTGGAAAAGTATGACCTTGATGCGATGTATGGGATTCATCATTGGCCTGAACGCCGAAGAATCTTCTACAAAAGCTGCCAGGTTCAAAAATCGAAGAAGGAAGTGTTTAGTGATAAACGGATCGTTGTTATCAAGCATGTTACTCTTTCGTCGAAGTGGGACTACACATTCCTCAAGAACATTGTGGTCAAACGACAAGACGAAGAGGACTATGACTTCTGTGAAGCGGATTTTCCAAGACTGTCGCTAAATGACATTGAAGATATGTATCTCGCTAAGGTGCAAGGACGAATGCGACATTTCTCAACAACTATCCAACGCGAATACATCAAGTCATTACTCATCTACATCAGAAGCATAGTGATCCAAGAACGTGTAGAAGACATTCAACTTGCCGTGGAATCGTATCAGACGCGTGTTAACCTCACTAAACCACAACTAGACCTTCCCGACATAAACCAACTTGCTTAGTACACCCTCATCAGCAAACCATTTGGAGTAGTCTACCGTAGTGAACTACACCGCAATTGCTTCATGGCGTGCAAAGAGCTTCATAAGTTTGGGGATCACACATTGAAGAAAGTCAGGGACGGGTTAGCTTATTGGTTAAAGGCGATACAAAAAGGCATTGGGTCACCTAAGAGATGGAATTCGAAAGAGAGAAGGGATGTTAAGAGGATCATCACTTGCATCGATGAAAGGTTACATAAGAAGGGCAATTTATGCAAAGACCACCACTTTTTGAACCAAATGGATTTATGTATTGGAAAAATTGCTTTGAAACTTATGTGAAAACAAAAGATATAGAAATTTGGTACATAATCTTTAAAGGTGATCATAGACCAATAATGAAAGATATTACAACACAAAATTTACTTTCCAAATAATCCAAACAAAAATTAGTAATACCTTGAAACCGGAAAGAAGGCTACACATAAGTTTAACCCGCAAACAAAGGCCAATAATTGTTGCCATACTGCAGTGCTCAACTGTTGGCGTAAATGTAACACTGCAAGAAAATAATCACATTTCCTATCAACTTACACACTACCAAATGAAATTAAGCAAAATGTACACAGACAAGAGCAAAAAATTACTTACTAAACATAATTGCGCTGATCATCTACCTCAATGGCATCCTCTGTAATAACTTTCAAATCTTCTAGAGAATAAGGATGTTCGGGATCCTTAATATCTCTAATATGTTGTAAGCAAAAGCTAAGGACCACACATATACACGTTAACGCATATAGGGTGTTCGGGATTGTATATCTTTTCTGCTTACACACAAAATAGCAGATAAGCAACTTAAATCTAAGCAGTTCAAGAAACAGTATTTAGATTTCCGCTGTAATGCAACACAATATATTCGGAGAAATAATTAGTTAGAAGTTTCAACCAAAACCATCTCAAATGAGCACATTGTCTCAAGCTGCTTATTTTGCAAGAAGATAAGATGAAAAAATAAAAAATCAAACACCCTCGTACGTAGCATTGAGGGGGTGTTTTAAGCTTATTGTGGTGTGATTTGGCTTATATTTCATAAGCCGGTTTCTGGCTTATCTTGAGACTTATAAGTTTATATAAGCCAATAAGTCTCAAAATAAGCCGGAAATTTGAGCTTATGAAATATAAGCCGAAAGCACATAAGCTCCCACAAATAAGCTAAAATAAACACCCCCTAAATATATACTGCAACTTATAACAGGACATGTTATTTAGTATATAAATAAAATAAACAAATTAAACATAAAAAGGATATCAAATATTTCAAGTTGATAAATAAGTTCAGATGAATATTTATCAAAATCATTGTCCCCAGGTTGTCTAATTCTTGTTGGGCGTTCCTTTTCATAAACAATTGGGTTTGCATTGATTAAAGCAGGTGCCATTTTTATATGCAAATTAATTGATATGAAAAGAAGCAAATATGATTCTATAAATTTTTTTCATGAACTCGGCGAAGTTAACAAATTAGGGTTTTGAAGAACCAAAATGTTTACCTGGTATTGAGATGAGGAACACAAGAATTTGTTTTGTAAATTTAATTCAAAAGAGCTGATGATTGCTAATCTTTGAGTTACCCAACTCGGATTCTGCTTCCTTTCTGCAGATTTAATTTAAAAAAGCTGATAAAAATACACACTAATACTGAATAACTGAAACAACAAAAAACTAAAGTGTTAAAGTTAATATATAACTGAAGGTTTTGGTTGCAAATTATGTCGACATGATGAAAATACCCGAAGTTGGAACAGTAACTAACGAGAATTTCTAATGATTGTTAGGCCGAGAAACAAAATTTGCAGCAAAACATGCACAGTAGTTGCATAATTTGCAAAATTATATTTTCAGTGGCATAACTTGCGAATATGGTATTACCCAAGGACATTTTTTGCAGTTTACTCTTTATAAAAAGTTTCAAACATATATATAACCTGGGTGATATGATCTTTGATTTCACATAACATAAATCATTCAAACTGTTACTCTGCTTGTAATAGATCATTAAAAACACTATGCCTATTGCAAGAATAACATGCACCGTATATTGCAAGAATAAGTGATTTTAGAACACAAGTGCGAGATAAAATGGTTTCTAAGAAACGGGAAAAAAATTAAAAGAAACTATATTGTTTCATGGCCATGAGAATGATGGTTACAACTTACATAGAAGAACAAGTTCAGCAGTTGCAAAACTCAAGCCCTCAAAAACCAATTCCATTAGATTTAGCTTTTTTTCTTTAAAAAATAAATCACTATAGAAAATAGAAAAAACTGAGATCTCTTTAGAACTATTAACACCTTAACCCAAAAAAAAAAAAAAAAAAAAAAAAAAATTTATATAACTGGATATGTTGTATGAAACAAACAAAAACTGGCTATGATTGTTGCGATAACTGTGTGTAACTGAGAGGAAAAATGCCTCGAGCAACAAAACGAGTATACTGACATGTACAAACAAAATGGTGATACTCTTCTTGAATTTGATCTTTGGTATTTAAAGGTCATAACTTCCTTTTGTGTTTACCGCCTAATTGTGTCTTCTTTTGATTCTCGTGAACTCTGTCGCAAACAGAAAAAAAACATGAGTTCAAAATTCTCTGTTGAGCAAAGGACATACTTCTCGTCAACCAATAGTCATAATAGATACAAGAAACAAATAAAAAAAAAGTAGGGCTAATGGCACGAAATGTATCATAGTTGCCATGATTTCCTTCTATATGTATTGAACAATTGTTTTTGCTGTTTATGTAGTAAACTTGATTTTATTGTATTTTTTTGTGTATTTATGTATCATAGTTGTCATAAACTGTGTTTAAAAAAGCACGCATCAGGCCCGCCTAATGCGTGATGCGTTGCGATGCGAGGCTTTGTTGCATCCCCTGATGCGTTGCATTTACGGGATGCGAGGTGATGCGCGCGCATCAGGCATGCATCAGCTCAGTGCTTTTCTGCGCATCATGTACTTTTGACCATATATAATAAAATTGGACTTATTAAAAAGTAACGGGCCTACTTCTAATGGGTTGTACTTTTAGATATGGTTCCAATTCACATATAACTTACAAGAATATACAAATACGACCTAATTCTCATTCCCCCCCAATAATTGAGCACCTTCCCCTACCTGCTACTCCTACTATCTTCTTCATCAATTGGTGAGTTCTTAAATTTCTTCTTTCTACCCTTTTAATTTCTCTTTCTAAACTCTTATTTTCTTCTTTCTAAACTTTCTTTATCTATAATCTTCTTGTAATTTTTGATTAATATCATCAAAATTACAATTCTAAAATTCTAACCTTAATTTTAGAATGGATGCTGGAAATGTTTCGGGTTCAACCAACCCCAACCCCTCTTGTGCATCAACTGATTCTAAGGACATAGCTCACCAACTTGCAGTCCAAGATCCAAAAATTATAAACAACTTTACATGTAACTTTTGTGGTAAAGTAACTAAGGGAGGAACATTTTGGTTAAAGGGACATTTGGCTGAAGTTATGCGTGGTGTTAGCGACTGCCCTAGAGTTCCTGATCATGTTAAAGTACAAGTTGAAACGTACATGGAAAACAAACAATCTTTGAAAGATAATAGTTGTATACGTCGTGTGATGCATGAAGTCGATGAATATGATGAAGAGGAGGATGATGATTGTATTGTCACATCCATGAAGAGGGGAAGTGGCTCAGGACAGGGTCCATTGAATATGTACTTTGCTAGTAAACCACAAGGCGTAAAAGGAGGAGGAAGACAACAAACGATAAATGAGGTGTGTAAACAGGAGTAAAGGAACAATGCTTGTAAAGAGATAGCCAGGTGGTTTTATGATGCAGGGCTTCCTTTCAATGCATCTAGCTATGATAGCTTTCAGATTGCAATGGAAGCGGTTGCTCAATTTGGCCCAAAGTTTAAACCACCTAGCATGTATGAGCTTAGAGTTCCTTTACTCAAGAAAGAAGTGGAAGAAACCGAAGAAAATATAAAGAATTACAAGAAGGAATGGGCTATCAAAGGTTGTTCTATACTATCTGATGGATGGCATGACTCTATTGTTCAAAAAGATATTGTGAACTTCTTGGTAAACTCTCAAAAAGGTTCCGTATTTATAAGATATGTGGATGTCTCAAAAGTTACAAAAGATGCTAACACATTGTTTAAAATGCTTGAAGATATGGTGGATGAAGTAGGAGAGGAGAATGTGATTCAAGTTATAACAAATAATGCTTCAAACTATGTTAAGGCTGGTAAGTTGTTGGAAGCTACGAGACCACACTTATATTGGACTCAGTGTGCAGCTCACTGCATTGATCTTATGTTGGAGGATATAGGAAATCTTGAAAGGGTTAAGTCTTGTTTGAAAAAGGCGATGTTCATGAATGGTTATATATATAACCATGTTGGAGTTGTTAACATGATGAGAAGGTTTACAAATCAAAGAAACTTGCATAGGCCTGCAATCACTAGATTTGCAACATCTTTCATCACCCTTTCCCAACTACACAAGCAAAGAAACAATTTGCAAAGGATGATCACATCTGATGATTGGATTAATAGCAAATGGTCAAAGGACACGACGGGAAAGGAAATGGTCAGAACTATTCTAAGTGATAAGTTTTGGAGAACTGTTGCATATTCTCTTAAGTTAACGAGGCCTCTTGTGAAGGTTCTTAGAATCGTTGATGGGGATAAAAAGCCTGCCATGGGATATATCTATGAGGCCATGGATAGGCTTAAAGAGACCATTAGCGCTTCTTTTGCAAATAAAGAAGTGCATTATAAGTGTTTGAGATTATTGACCGAAGGTGGGATTTCCAACTTCACAAGCCCTTGCACGCGGCTGGTCATTTCTTAAATCCTCAATGGTTTTATGATGAGTCAAAAAAAGTAGACTCTGAAGAGATAAGGACTGGTTTAAATGATTGCATCCGTAGATTGGTTCCTGATTTAAGAATTCAAGATGCTATCGCGGACGAGTTGACTTTATACTAGAAATAAGCAAGGATGTTTGGAGATCCCATGGCAATACGACACAGGAGTACAAAAGCTCCAGCGAACTGGTGGGTTGCATATGGATCATCAGCTCCAAACTTGCAAAAGTTTGTTGTTCGTGTTTTGAGCCTCACGTGTAGTGCTACTGGATGTGAGAGAAACTGGAGTGTTTTTCAACACATTCATACCAAGAAAAGAAACAGATTGGCACAAGATCGATTAAATGACATGGTGTATGTCAAATATAATCGTGCTTTGGATCGTCGATACAAAGGAATTGACACGACCGATCGTATTCTTTTGAAAGATATAGATGAAAGTAATGAATGGTTGATGGGGCATATGGATGTTGAAGAACAACCTGCTACTAACTTTGTATATGCTGATGATGATTTAACTTGGGCTGCTGTTGATATAGCTTATGGGGCATCTGAGCCGGCTTATCTTACTCGAGCTTCGACATCTAGAGGTAGCGTACATGGTTCATCAAGCACTCCAAAGGGGAAAAGGGATGCTCATACCTCCACCTCTAGTTCTAAAGCACATCGAGGGCTGATAGATGAAGATTATGAAGAGGATCTTGGACTTTCTAAAGATGACGGGGTCAATGAGGAGCTCAGGATTGATGTTGATGATGACGAGGATGATGAATATGACTTCTAGTTTAGTCTTGGAGGAGTTAGAGACACATCTTTCCATGCATGCTTTTGATTTGCTTTTAATGGTTAAAAAATGATAAGACTTTTGATCTAACTCTTCGGTTTATGTATTTTAGCGATATGGAATCGTGAACAATGAAAATGCATGATATCTTTTGATATAAAAGGTGGTATGAATGTGTTATTAATGTGTTTTGTGCTCTATATAATTTTATATAATTTAAGTATTTTTTTATAAAATTGTCGCCTTGGGTACGTGATGCGCGCCGCTTGCGCCTTGGCGCCTCGGCTCTTTGACCCTTATCGCATCGGCGTGCATCGCGCTTTTTAAAACCCAAGTCATAAATGCCACAAAAAATACAATAAAATCAAGTTTAGTACATAGAATAGCAAAAAAAAAATCGAGATACATATAGAAGGAAATCATAACTATAATACATTATCGTGCCGGGGCAATTGCATATATACTCACTAAAACTTGCATATTTACATATATACCCAAAACATGCTTAACTTGCATTGTACATCATGCATTAAAAACATGTATTTTGGGGAAATATGCAAATATTTGAGTTTTAGTGGGTATATATGCAATTCTCCCGAAAATGATAAAATCATCATGCATTGAAGGTGCGATATAATATTCCAACATAGCATCAATAGCCATTTATCTGTTGTAAAATTTGCTTAACACTAAACATGCAATTAATACTAAGAAGTCGTCATCTTTAGAAAATCTAAACTAGCTGTATATATTGTGTGTGTTTATTTACTTATGTAATAGCAGCAATAATAACAATAGTTAAAGGATCAGAGTATTCACCTTCGAGATGGAACTTTGGATTTGAGTTTGTCACTTGTGGCAGGACAGATAGAGTCAATATAATCAGATCTGCAACCAACATGACTCAAAACAAGTGGTAAGAAGACAGGCATTCTTAAAATAACAAAAAGTGACTAATATACCATAGCGACGTACCGATTCATGGAAAATTGAATCTGAGAAGGTTTCTTTGCAACCATACATTCCATGTATTCATGTGACAGTTGATGTGTTTCACCATGGTACTTGAGAGGAACCCTTTGCTGAAGAAATAATACACCAAGGTGAATAATTATGTTAACAAATTACATAAAAAGCATTAAAACTTTGCCACACACAGCAAATAGGGAACTTGTAAGCATCATAAAATTTGAAGATTTACCGAAGCATCCATGCCATCATCATGGGTTGTGTTCATCTTCTTCGATGGTTGCTGAAGTTCAAGATGTTGCATTGATGGGCGAAGCTGTGCTACTGCATGAACAGGGTTGATGTGCAACTGCAAAAGAATTTAACAAAGAAGCATTTTCATTACAAAAATGAGTAAATGGGTTTGTTTAACGCCTACATCCTTGCAATCCTTAATTATTAAACAAATTAAAATACAAAAACATGTATTCCACGCAATTCTTATGTTGAACATGCAGAGAGAACGTTATTTTGATAACAGCACCACAAGTCAATGCGAGCAACACAAGTGCTAAATACTGACATATATTTTTTGTCTAAGACCCGAAAAAGAAGTGAATGCAAGCAAAAGATATACCTCATTGCCCATCAGAATCCCTAAAGTAAGCCCCTTTGGTGTCTGTGGCTGCCATGTAGACGCCAATACCTAGACATAATTGAGAATATCATATTATAAAAAGGACTACGCATGTGTAAAAGGGTACAGCACACATAACTCAACCACAGAAGAAGAAGTACAAGAGAAAAAAGAAAGAACAAAATAATCATAATCCCAAAGTTGATACTATTTTGTTCTGGATAAAATCAAGCACATAAGTTGTAACTCCTTGCGGTTTAATTGACAAGTTGACATTCCTTCTAGGCTAAGTTCGGTAAGCAGTCATGTTCTCCCTAGTCATCCTATAACAAGCACAAAACAGGTTACTAGCTTAAGATCGTCAGTTTACCTACAAATTAGTTCCCTTATTAGTTGCCAAGATTAAGTTAAGGGTTAATAACCTTTTAAAGCACTATACTTGTCAAGAATGACAGTTCTGCGTAGCGAACTAAAAAAATAACTCTTTTAGACATTAAAGTTGACATTTTTGTCTTTCTTTAAGTATTATGACCATATTAGGACCATTTTACCCTTTCTAATTTTTTTTCAAAACACTTTTTTTTTCGAATTTTTTTTTTCCAAAATATATTTTTTTAATTTTTTTTTGAAATTTCTGAATTTTTTTTTCGAATTTCTTTTTTTTTTAAATATTTTTCGATGGGTAAAATGTTCATAATATGGCCATAATACTTAAAAAAGACAAAAATGTCAACTTTAATGTCTAAAAGAGTTATTTTTTTGGTTCGCTACACAGAACTGTCATTCTTGACAAGTATAGTGCTTTAAAAGGTTATTAGCCCTTAAGTTAATGGCATGAGCTAACTACAATTTTCTCTAAATATTAGGCAAACAACCAAAAACATAACCTGTATGTACAAAAATCTACGTACATCTAGAATACAATATTGATGATAAGCTACAAAGAATAAGCTTTGAACATAGAATACACTGAAACAATGACAAACCTGTGTAGGCATAGCTTTGTCACCATCAACATCGTCATAGTTCTTGGAATCGAATTGGACAGACATTTCAACCTCAACTTCAGAAGTTTCTGGTTTCACTCTGACCTGAAAATACGGATCATCCAAATACATTGGCATCTCAAAATGAATCAAAACAGAAAATAATTCAACACCAGCAGCCCTTTTAAAAAGCTGTTTGTAAAGATTAAGTGTTGCATACATACCTGCTCACACCTCTCCTCTGGTTCATAAGACCTCCAAGATGGCCGTAGAGGATATTGCAAGACATATAGCTGTAAAAGGTGATAAATTTTCATAAATACCTTGTGTGATACACTGCCATTAACCTACTTAAATGTATGTGGATATGGAAAATCTTTATTAGTATAGTTCTGAATAGTACCACATCCTAAATACTTTTAAGGTTGATAAACATGTCGACATTATGGGTTAAACATGTCAACCTTTTAAGTTGAGAGTAACTTGATAATACAGTCAGGGAAGACTTCTTCACACTTTTAACAGCGTGGGCGTTTAATTTCGGTTACTTATTTCATGTATGGCCTAGAAGTCTTATACGACATACCATGGAAGAGGCTCCTTGACAAAATAAAATGGAAAAAAGGTCATTAACAGCTAGACAAGCACATTTTGTAAAAAAAGTGACTAACTTACACACTATAAACTACCGCACAATTTGCCTGTATACGATTCTTTAATGAGTCTGTTATTTATTAATAAAAACAGAGTACTTGTTAATTCAGCATACAACTTGGGTTGATATCCCCTCTAACAATGTTTATAAGTCATCTAAGATCCACATTTATCCATATTTGCGACATGGCTAAGAAAGAATAAATAAAGTTAAACATATAATTTTGGAATTAAAACTACTGCTCCAAATCAAATTACTGTAGACCTAGATTTGTATACAAAATACACCTAAAGTTATAAACCATTTATAGGATTTAAAATCACGAGGATTGGATTATTTGAATGCCAATTTTATTCCAACTTTGTTTCAGTAACTCCCACAAGTGTTCTGTGATATTAGAGGCTCGCTTCATACTCATTATCTACAAACTAAAGACAATTTAGTCAAAGATAAGTAGTGAGACATAAGAGGGTAGTTTTTGACTTGTCTTATCAGCACCTCTGAACCGAGTTGCATTATCCCCAATATGTAGAAAAATCGTCTACCTCCCATGGAGCAAAAAACATACAAACATAATTACATATTAAGTAAGTCGTAATATATTATTATGTTTCGGGATTTTGCTTCATGGAGGAAGGCAATTTGACTACCGACTAGTGTGACGCCTACAAGGGCTACAACTGATAAGTAAAGTCAACAAACTACCCCGGTTGTTTCCCACTTATTACTTTTAAACAAAGCGGGTTTCCCTTTTTTGCTTATAGATAGAAAATATGAAGCGAGCTTGTAATATCACAAACAATTACGAAGCTCGTTGGAATCAAACTGGTATTTAATCTTCATAATTCACTACCTATTAAAAACTTCATAACTTTGTGTTACACAGAAATAGGTTAATTTTATGTTTATTGGAAGCTTTGCCATAACTACAATAAGATGCATTTAGCTTCATTGATTTTGTTCAAGATACGTCGCACATGTCGTCAGCTTGGAAAAATGAGGATCATAGAACTCTAGAAGACCGTTATACATTGCCAGAGAGTAGATATCACCCATTCGATCACTTGGTTCTTAGTTCTTACATTAAATGGTAAGAAAAACATAAGTGTATCGCGCTTAGCAGTTTTCTTAAAACTTTGTTTGACTCAAAATTTTGACGACTAGCTATTATTTTATAAATATACACGTATATATATTTCGTATACGTATAATTATGTATAAACGAGGTCGGGCGTAGTGTGCTTAACAAGTCGATTATGATTTAAGCTTTATTTCCTTTCACGCGTCATAAAATGAGCCATGCCCGAACCCAGATTTGTGAAATTTGTCACGAGCCGAGCTCGAGCAAAATATATATAAGGCTCGAAATGAGCTCGATCTCGAGCTCAAGCTTTATAACTATAAAGGAGCTATGGCAAGCTTGTTCTCAGCCATGGACGGAACTGTGGGGTCCTGCAATATCGCGGGTCCCCGTAAGAATTTTGCTTCATAGTAGAAATTTTTGTGAAAAATACATAAATATTTAAATTGCACCCTGTCCTGATGCATGTCTCTAGTTATTTCTTAATTAGTTTAACAATAAGTGAGAAGTGAACTTAGTTTTTACTAAACTCGATCATTTTTATTAAAAATGGTACTTTTCGTTATTTTGTCCCCCTAATATTACAGTTAAAAGAATTTGTGACCCCGGTCACTTTTAGCTTTGGTTTCCTTGGGCTTAGCTCGTTTACATCCTTAATTTAAACATGATTTATTTTTTCTTGTTTTGTACAAAATTTGTTTTCTTTTAAGAGCACTCGATACCCTGAGCCATAGGGAGCGTTATAGCCTCATGGCGCGACCCTATGGCACAACATACAGCTCAACGCCAAATTATCCAGATTTATTTTTTATTTTTTAATTTTTTTTTCAATTGCAAAGATCATGTGGTATTTAAAAAATATATATATGTTGGGGGAGGAATATAGCCGTTTTTTCTATTTTTTTTAAAAAAAAAGAAAACATTTTACTTTTTAAATTTTTAATAAATACCTTCTAAATTTTCTAATTTGTACACACACTTCTAAGTTTTACCTACACATCTCAACAATATTTTTTTATTTTTATTTCTACCTCTAATACACATAAATGAATCTTTATCAATCTTCATAGATCAATCAAATGCTTGACAAAACTAATTTAATTCATGTATTTTTTTTTTTTTTTTATTATTATTTTTTTTTTCATGCACTCTTTTAATGTCTTTTATTTTATTAATGAAAATTTAATTTTAGTTTATTTTTTTGAATAAATAAAAAAAAAATTAAAAACTATGAGGCCCGGGAGGTTGTGAGTTACAGTAAAAGGAAAAAACACAACATTTTTTTCTATAACACCATAGTATAACTCAAATGGTACTTAGTGCTCTAACCAAACATACTCACAAAAACCTCTTCAAATTTATAACGCATAATAGTTTATAAAAATGAACCTTAGAATCTTCATCAACAGGAGCATTAAAGTAGACATCAATCTGGCGAACAACTTCGTCATCTTCTTCTTCATCCACTTTTTTACCATTTCCAACTTCCATATTTTTAACACCATTATCTATATTCACACCAGCATTATCACCATGAACCGTAACAGATGGTTCCTTTGAATCATCTATCTCTACATTAGGAACAACAACAACGGTTGTTGCATTTGGTACGGATGAAGGAATTAATTCTTCTGGTTGTTCGAGTTTAGGTTTTTTTAGGGGTTTAAACTTTGAGTTTTTAGGGGCAAATTTACTAGGTTTTTTTAGTGGTGCTTTTGATGGACTGTCGAGATAGTGGAGGTCGATATCCATTGAGTTAAGCGGAGAATTATGTTGCATGGGGGTTTAACGAATGAATAAAAAATGGTGGGGGTTCAGGGGTTTATATTGGTTTAATGAGACTTGACACTATGAAGAATGAGAATGGTGTGGGTTTGGTGGACCTTTGGCCTTTGGGGCCTATCTGTGGGCTTTTAAAAGGTTTGTTTGGTACGGAGTATATTATATTTGTTCGTGTTTCTGTTCATGTTGTTAAAAGAAGATTATAAATTAAATTAGTGACTGAATTTGTCTGTTCTGAAAAAAAACAAAGTCTATACTAATCGAAATATAATAGTTGGTTGGATGATTTTAAGTAAAAGGTTGAAAACGATCTCGAGATTAACTAAATGAGGCCGCGTATATCGGAGCGAAAAAAAGTTTGTCCTCCTCAATAACCTGAACAGGAAAATCTCGTCCGTTTTTTCATTTTTGTTAGATTATTTTAATCAGTTTTTAAGTTAAAAAGAGTTTTGCTAACAATAGCTATTTCTTCAAATGATTGTTTCTGAAAATGTATAAGACACATTGTGTCGAGTAACTAATAGATAACTGGACTTTTGGAAGTAGTTTATTTATGTATCATGTTTAAGAGTCCATGAATCATAGACGATATATTGTGACCGATTAGAGGTGGCAAGATGCACAAGTTAGCTGGCAAGTTGACCTGCCAATGTTTTTTTATCTAGTTTTCATGAGTTTCCCATATAATTAAGAGAAAATGTCTTATACTAGAAATATACAGGTAAACGGATTTGGTTTTCCCTGTTTAGGTTAACCGAGGAGAGCGAGCCTTTTTTACTCAGATGTACGCGGACACACCGGGTTAATCCCAGGACCTTTTCCGACCCTTCCCTAGCTCTCCAAATGTACACACCTCTATATTAAGATTTAGGAATTTGGTCCTACATTTTTTCAATTTTATTTCATATTTATAAGTTTTGTAACAGCCTAGTTTGATAATTATAGCCGGATAAACATGCTATATTAAGATTTAACATACTGCAATTGGGTATATATACGATTATCCCTATTGCGATAATATAATTTGAACATGGGACACACAAGACAGACTCCTGGTTCTAAGACAGACATCAAGAGACCGGAATACGTCCATGGAGTGCAAACAAACTCTCACTCAATTTCATAACATAGAAAACGCTTTCAGAAAACAAATCACCAAAAAAAAATAGAAAAAGAAAAAATTGCGTACCTAAATAAATACAAAATGTTTGACCTGTCGTGTAAAACACACAAAAACTGGCTATGATTTTTCAGATAACTACCTTTAACTCGCTGGAAATATGCCATGAGCAAATTAACGCGTAGATGTGACCTGTACAAAAAAAAATGGCAATACTCTTCTTGGATTTGAATATTTGATTATTGGCTTTTTCAAGTTATAGCCTACTTCCATGAGACACTAATGCCTTGTTCTCATGTGCTTCTCGTAAACTCAATTCTCGTAAATTCTGTTGCAAACAAAGATAACAAAAAGTTTAGGATCTTCGATGGGCAAACGCATAGATCTCTTCAATGAAGAGTTGTGAGCATAAGGAAGACATAAAACATGTAGTAACAATGGTACAATGTTCATCAACATTTTTACTATAAAGGTAACTGAAAGACCTGGTATAACCATCATGTATAAAGGGTGTCATGACTGTCATTTAACATTCATTGTATAAACATAGCATTGACAACCAGTTATTAGTCTTATAAATGATTCACTAAATGACAAAGAAAATTTAGAACTCTAAGCAAGGAGTACAAGAGCAAAAACTGCTCATATATAATTCCTAACTGATATCATGATCTCGGAACAGTGAACCCAATTATTTTATCGATCATTCTCAGCTAAACATATAAGACAGATACATGAATCCAAATTCAAAACAAATATTTTCACATATGGAGAAGCATTGACATCAGTAGTCACAACAATCCAAAGAGGACACATCTTCTGAGTTACTAGGGCCATTCCAGAATAGAACTAGAGGCAAGTGAGGATGATGAATTTCAAATTTAACATGCTAATTGCTTCAGAGTGAAGTACCTACCAAGTATAGTAACAGAATCACAAGTAGGTAAGAATGTATGTATGGACAGTACATGCCCACGTAAAGCCTTTCTGCAGTTTTGAATGCGATATTCCATCCATCCCCGCTCGAATTAGAAGCTGGTGACCTCCATTGTAACGGTCGAATTTCGAAAATAAATGTGATCCTTGCAACATATCATCAAGGCCGGAGATTGGGTTTCTATATATGATCATAAATTTGTTAACGATCCCTAAATTCCTACAATGGATGCACATACGCCAACTTCTGTTGTTTGGGGATAAATGAGACATGACTGCACAGTGGCATAACAAGACCTGTAACCACTAATTTTTGAGTTGTCGGACAACCTCTACTCTGCCTAGACTTACAAGATTGTTAAGTGGCTACCTTGCTATTAGAGTATAATTGTTCAAATGACAACTATTCTGCTATTAGAATGCTCCTTGGACGGAGTTGGACAGTGTAAGGAACCGTCATGTAGATCACTAGTTGGTTGTCATTGCTTCTGACGTCGTTCAGCAGTTAGTTAACACTTAGGTGCATGTTTTTTAACACTTAGCTGCATGTTCTTAAGCCAAATGAAGTTAGACAATGAGAGTGTTCACACGCCAAACATATGCTATAGCATCTTTTGGACATTGTTCGGAAATCCCAACCGATTCACAAAGGGTGACCGCTCCACAGACTACCTTGCAAGACCCGTAATCACTAGTCCTCCACAGACTACCCTGCAAGACCCGTAATCACAAAGGGTGACCGCTCCACAGACTACCCTCCAAGAAATCCGGACATTATTCTTATCAGCAGTAAGTTATCACTTAGGGATTTGCATGTTCTTATACCAAATGAAGTAGGACAATGAAAGCGTCAAACGCTAGGAACAGAATGAATTCTCGACTGAAAGTTGAAAATAAGCTACAAGAGCTTTATATGTGGATTTAATCTTACCTTCAAATTGGCTTAAGTTGGTATCATTGGCCTTCAAATAAATCAAAATAAAAACTAAAATACCAGAGCCTAAATCTCTAAAAAAATATGAAAAGTGCAGTTTAAAAAGAAGCCGCCTAAATCTCATAAAATATGAAACCTGTATGATAAGGACCGTAAATCTCTTGAGTCTTAAGTAAGGAAACACACAAACATGACAATAGACTAAAATAGGTAGTGTTCAGCAAAATTAAGTACTATTACAGAACAGTGTGGTAGCAAATTAACTCTACATGCATACATAATCCAAAATAAGTAATTATACTTTAAAGAAAAAAGCATAAACGACTTGTGCATCTGCTGAACCTCACTTAGGCAATCAAGGACGCAACCCACCTAGCTCTACTTGATGTTTCTTAAAACCCTATTGCTAAATATTCTCAAGTGGATAACTCCATATCATTCATGATGTAGGTCATCGTTAAGATGATGTAGGTTATTTGAATTGGTGGTAGCTTGTCCACATCTTAACTAGATACTATAAGATGCTTAACAGCACTATATTGCCACACAATCTCACACATATAGTGTTGTAAAAATCGGCCTTGGCGGCCGATATGGCGGCGCCTAGGCGGTTGGCGGCGGTCCAACGCCACGATTTTTGGCATATCGGTCTAATTTGGCGTTTTGGTCAAAATCGGTCAGAAATCGGTCAAAATCGGAGCTTGGCGGTCAAAATCGGCCTTGGTGGCGGTTTGGTCAACGCCGGTCAACGGTGGTCAACGCCGGTCAACGCCGGTCAACTTCAGATCTGGGTTTTTTTTTTCAAATTCACGGCAATTAACTCCGATTTTATTGATTTTGTTCTAATTTAAGCTAGTTTTTATAATTAATCTTGCTAATATTCATTTCTTTAATAAATTCCTTTGTAATTTAGGGTCACCGCCATGGCGCCGCCTAGGCGCCGCTATGGCGGCTATGGCGCTTGGCGGGGGTCAACCGCCACGGTACCGCCGAGCGATTTTTACAACCTTGCACATATAGGTGTTCATTCTTACTAATGTTTGGAGAAACAATATTATAGGCACTTAATGCACAATAGTTTTTATCCATGGTAACTTAACTTCATGTTGAGTATGACATATCAAATGTACTACTCTCGAGACTACGCATTTATGTGTTGTGCCTTCACATAATATGATAATAGGAGTTGGTGAAATACAACTTCAGATAAAGTAGAGTTCTAAAGTCAATCGATTGCATGCCATTACATCCAAGATAATGAACATTAAAAATCTTGCACTTCAAATCAAGACCAATGATAAGTGTGTGCAACCAAAACTACTATCACTACACACCTAAATGGCTAAACATTACCTCTACATTAAGTTCATTACTTACACTTCTCCTTATAAGCAAGCATACATATAAACTCATATAGGGTTTAATTGCTTAATCTTTTATCAGGTTCAAAGAAATATTGAGAGCTAAACTATTTCTTCAATTGCAATCAGAAGCCATCCTTCTAAAAATATGTTCCTTTTTTAAAGTACATTAAACTCGATGATCCTGTTTTAAACTTAGCTCCTTCTAAGCAAGTACAAGATGCTCCATTACTGCCCACATAACTTCTTAAAACTGCAGTCAGTGTTATTTTGGTCCACTAGATTCACTCTTACCACCATTTTCCTCGCCACTCCCACTTGCATATTACCATAATCTTACATATAACTAGTTATCAAGTACAGTATATAATATTATAATACTACATTTCTTATTTCTGCGATGTATGCATAAGCAAGCGACTTGTATTTAGCGATGACGACAAGGATATCATCGCCGTATACATTATAAAACCCAATCATAATCCTAATATCAATTATAACATCCCAACCGACCTAGCCTGCTTTGCTCATACCCCAAAATATCATTTACTAGGTATCTACTATAAACATCAAACACGCGAGATTCGCCTAATTCAACACAATAATCTAAATTTGCAAGTAAACATAAATACAATAAATGCACAACAACACGCACCGTTGATCCAACAGGAGGAGGCTCAAGATCAATAGAATGAAACGACATTTTCGCAATCTCCACTATCGCAGCTTCCCTCACTTCTACCACATCACTAGTTAAATCCTCATAAGCAGCCACAAATGCCTCCTGCCAAAACCGCGGCAACTTAACTCTCCGACTATTCGTATACACATCCCACATATGCTTCACTACCTTCTCCCTCTCCTCAATCTCCTACTCAACACAAACAGAAGCAATCACATCAACAAATAATTCAGTATAATTTTCCGCACACATAAAATTTATATACATTAATTTACCAATATAATCAACACACTTCCGACTTCGTATCAATAAGATAAATTTTTGCTAGCAATATTTTGGTAAATTATTATCACGAAATCTATCGTATGTTGAGCAAATCAGTTAATTAAGAAGGTAGGAGAAAAGCAAGTTAATCATTCGTAAACTTTACTCAATTAATATTGATATGATCATCAATATACTTCCGATTTTCGTATCTATATCATATCAATACGATAAATATTGCTGACGTCAGCAATATTGTAGTAAATTTCATTATATCAATACGGTAATCACACAAATACACAAAATGTATAAAAAAGATACATACAAGGATATCGAAATCGTCGCGAATCGGAGAGGCGATATCGTCAGAGAAATGATTAAGATTACCAGCAGAGAACCGAAGAGTGACAGTACCAGTAAGCATTGACCAGAAGGCTAAAAGAATGATAGCAGCAAGTGCGTAGAATTTATAACGACCTTTACCGAAGATTCTAGAATCTAGGGTTTGATTTTGATTCTTACTGAATGGTGTTGATGAATATGTTGTGGTAGGTGTTGATACCGGTAATGAATCATCGTCTCTCATATTTGGTTTAATTGAATATTTTTATAAAATGTTTGATTGGAATGAATTTGGGATTAGGGTTTGGAGATTGGGGAAATAAGGGGTGAATGTGAATGAAGACGACGTGGCAGAGAGTAGTGTTGTTGTTTGTTTATGGGAGGCATGATGTCTTCTGTGTGAAAGGAATTGTTTTCATCAGATTTTGGTATTTTCGGTATATAAAATATTGATTAATCATACGGTGACGGTGGGATTCGGTGGCCTGTGGGGTGGGAGGTGAGTGAGGGGAGTTTAAGGAGGTGTTTGTTTAAGCTTATACGTAGTTCACGAGATTATTTGTGTTTTGGCTTATATAACATAAGTTTTACAGTAATTTTTATTTTATTTTATTTTATTTTATTTTATTTTTATTTTGAAACTTGTGGGCTTATATAAGTTTATATAATAAACTTCAGTTTGAGTCAATGTAAGCTTAAACAAGCACCCTTTAATTTCAGTTTGAGTTAATGAGGCTTGACATTGTTTATTAGAGTGATTTGCTTGATAAACAAGCTTATGAAAGTTTTGATAAGCTAAAACTAATGGAATTGAGCTTATAAAAATAAAAAGAGATTGTATGTAATTAAATTACTACTTAAATATTGTTCAAAATATTATGAATGAATATACATAAGCTTTGAATATGCGATTTTATTTTATGTATTTTTATGTAATTAACTATAACTAATTCGCCAAACGCCTTTAGTAATATTAAAAAAATCAACTTTCAGCTTATAATATACCTTCGAGCTCTGGTTCCAAGTCTAACTAATTTCGCAAGACACACATTAGGTCTTTTGACTTTAGAGCGATCGTAAAAAGGGTCTTATGACCAAGTCTTGGAGACCCAAAGACGCGTCGTCCCTTTATTATGGTGTCGTGGGAGCATGCGTCTTCAATGAACACAATGGAAGACTCAGTCGATGCTAAGACCAAGTCATGAGTGGAAGGAACAAGCCCCAACGGTTAAAAATGTATCCATTGAGCATTTTTGATAAAAAAAGAAATATATTTATTTTAATTTTATACCTATAAATATTTCAATACTCCTTCATTCTTATACACACTTTCAAAAACATTTTTTCTTATACACTTTATACATCTCATAAAAAGCAAATGGATTCCGAACATTTTTTTTACATCCTCGGATGAAGAAGAAGACGATAGTAGCATGGAGCTAGAGTTTTTAAAAGAGGTGACAACATAAAAATGGATTCCAAACAATTTAAGTGTTTAAAAAATAAAAATGAAAAAAATAAAAGTTGGTTGTAGTGAGAGAAAGTTTATGTGGCATTAGTGAATGCGGTAATGGAGTCCTTATTACATCCAATTTTAGGTTCCCTAGCTATGACCCTTTGGATCGTTATGTAGTATTCCAGTGGTTGCCGCAAGGAATGACGTCATAGTTGTGGTTTATTAAATATTGCAATGCTTTTTTTACCCTTTCGTCTATGCATAATCTAATCAATCATTTTCGATATAAAACTTGTTTATTTGCGTGTTGAAACCTTTAACTTGCAAACATACTAACGAGGTGTTTGTTTAAACTTTTATAAGAGGCTTGTGAGCTTCTTAACTTATATAACTGAAACTAATCACATAAGTGTTGTAAGCTTAGAAGCTTAGGTTTATGAGCTTATATGAAGGAGGTTTCTCAAGTCCGTGTATCTTATTTAAAAAAGAGGTATGCTAGAACCACATAAATTTCATAAAATAAATTCATAAAATGACGTGTCTTAGTGACTATTGGCTACGAATATGAGATGATATATGAAAAAGAGAATAAATACCACATATTAACATGACACGTTATTTTATGAATTTCATTTTATAAAAACTGTGTATTTTTAGCAAATCTCTTTAAAAACATAAGACTTTCTAAGGAGTATCATAGCAAAAGACTTTTTACCCCTTTATAACAACTACAATTTTAAAGATACGTGTAATTTTTGTCATGTTACCTCTCTAACTATAATAATCCAATACAAACACTAAAATGAGCTTATAAGTTTATAATTTATCTTTATCTTTACTATCTATCTTTATTCTTCACTATCTATAACGAGCAAATGACATTTCTTGAAAATTTAAAAGGTTTAAAATTAAGTAATATTAATGGACTATTATACATTTCATTAAAAATGATAACAACATAAATAACATAATTAATATTTTAAAGATTGTTTAATCATTAAACTTTTATCAGTTTTTATTTTTAACTCATAAATGTTTTCTTCCAATGACTACAAATTGAGTCTGTAAGTTTTGCAAATGTCAAACCAGAATCATAATTTTGCAAGTATAATTGCTTTTCGTTAAACATGTTCGTTTGGTAAGTCATAAAATGTGTATGAAATGTAATCCTAAGCCTAAAACATAAACTTAGAAAAACACCTCTTAAAATTAACAAGTTTAAATCATTTATCAAGAAACTTGTGAAAAACTAGTATGGGGTTGAATAGTTTTACCATTTTTACTTCGTTATAAAATTTACTTTTGAAAAACTTAGACCTGAGTTTTCGTGAAATCAATCAATTGCAATATGAACACAATATAACTATACTAGAGTAAACTAACAATAACTGTTAAAAAATATAAAGTTCAAAACTAAAGATAAGTGTTGGAAAGATCAAACCGAGACATAGAGATTTATAGTGGTTCGGTAACGAAACTCCTCTTCGCCCTACTCCATTCCTCGGGTACCCAACTCAAAAGTTCAATGCAATATGTCAACAAACTCCCTTCAGGAGGAGAAAACCGTACAACGTCACTTATCACAATTTCCAACTCTAAGCTAAATGTCGAGTACTAATCTAGCTACTATCAGTCTCACTTACGATCTACCCGATCTTCACACAAATCACACAAACTAAATGATCTACCCGATCTACACACGATCAACCTGATTTATGCACGATCTACCCGATCTATACATTATCAACACAAGCTGCACAAGATCTATCCAATCTCTACACGATCACAATGATCCACACAATCTAACATTATATGATGACTAGCAACTTGATGTATAACAATATACAACAAGTACGTAACAAGTGTTACAAGTTCACTAAACTAATACTATAACACTTTGTATCTTCTCAATACGGTGTGTTATTCTCTTGCACTAATAGAGGAATGAATGTGATCACTTGGTTGGATGATTGGATCACTCTTAAACAAAAACAAACTAACTAAATGATTAAAGAATCAGGATTAGAAAGAATGGATTTAACTCAGAAAGTTATGCGTGAAAAATGGTGAGTTGGAAGTGAAATATGATCCACTATTTATAAGCAAAGAAAAACTAGCCGTTACAGGCGACGATACCGTTAATGCCAGACAGTATCGTTAAATTTAACGGTGCCTCCGGGTTTAGTGGTACCGTCCCAGACAAAAATGCTCTTCTTTTTATTTTTAGTGGTCAGTGTTTATTTGGGGATGTTTGGAGCTGTTTTGGGGTTGGGGGGGGGGGGGGGAATAGTTGTTATGATTTTTAAACTTATTTTGCCAAATAAAACAAAAATAATTTGTAAAATGTATTTTTGAAAAAATATTTTGTCATATTAAAAATGTGTAGTTTTTTGAACAAAATTTATTCCTTTGATCATTTGTCAAATTGTAAATTTGTTTGTTCTTACCTCGAGTGATTTACGTCGAAATGGAATATTACGACTAAAAACTTGTTTACGTTAATTCGACGTAAGACGGTTTTACACTTTATTATTATCAAAACATAGAGATGTCGAAAAATATAAATAACATTTTTAGATATTATTTGTATTAACAATTTTCCCCTTTTTGATGATAACAAAATATAAACTCATTTTATGTAAAAATTACTTTTAACTAGTTTTTAAGTTTATCCCATTTATCTCCCTTTTTGTCAAAGCAAAAAGAATGTCGAGGTCGACGATGCAAAGACTCCCCCTTGATGTATGCTCCCCCTTGTTTGGAGGGCACCAAGGAATCGAGAAATGGTTTTTTGCTAAAAAAATAAGTTAGACAACAAATACAATATATTTAACCAGTTGCAAATATCCAACCATGAAACTAAAAAATATGGCTTAAAACAAATAGCCAAAAATAAGCAACCAACCACATATAAATATTAAACCAACCAAGACACTGAAATAAAGGCCCATTCATTGATTAAAAATAAACATCATACTTAAAGTACAATTAAACATAAAAATAAAAACTACAAGAAGCACATAATACCCTATAGTCCATCCTAACTGATTTTGGACTTTCTTACTGAATATTTCAAATTGCTCAAAAACTTCCGTTTTATTATAAGAAATCTTCTCCAAGTATACCTAGAATAGTCGTCTACTATTAATAAGGTGTATGGGTTTCCTCCATAACCTCTGTACCGTGGATAGACCAAACAAGTCCATGTGTAGAAGTTCTAGGCATCTGAAAGTCGAGACTATATTCTTAGCTTTGTGACTAGCATGGGCTTGTTTTCCATTTTTACAAGCATAAAAAAAGTGTTGATCAAACTTAAGCTTAGGTAAGTTTCTAACTAAATCATTAGACGCCAAAGATTGAATCAAACGTATATTAGCGTGACCTAGTTTCCTATTCCATAATATATAATTCTCATCTATGGTTGCTAGACAATGTTTGTCTTTCGACTTATTTCCTATTTTCATCACATATTTTTCCTAGATCATCTACCTATGGCCTTACCGTCCTTAGTAATCTCACTACCCTTTTCGGAAAATATTACCTTATACTTATTATCACATATTTGACTAATACTAAGGAAGTTAAATCCTAAGTTATCTACATGCTTAACATTTTCAATAGTAAAGGAGTTGTGAGTGATCGTACCTTTGCCTATGATGTTCCCTTTTAATTTACTACCGAATGTAACGTTACCTCCGTTGTATGCTTTGTACGATGAGAATAGACTTTGATTTCCCGTCATGTGATTAGTACGTCCACTATATTTAACCCATTCGTCGGCCACAAAGTCAATTCCCAAGCATATCTATTGAATAACACAAAAAATCAAACATTCGGTCCCCAATATCTCATGGGTCCAAAGTTGTTAGTGTTGAACATCCCATGAATTTGTTGCATTTGATTTAGATGTTTAAATAGAGGACAAATTTCCCAAGGCAAATAACTTCATTGCTGGAAGTTATTCCAAGTTAGGGGATAGTTATTTGGATAATGTTGCCTTCTAAAATTACTTCTAGGTTGTGGTGTTCTAGACCGAGGTTTAGAAGTATTTATTTTCCTAGATGGAGAAGTTTTTTTTATCTAGGTTCGGGTTTTACAAATCCAAGTCCGGGTTTTAAAGATGGATTGAAAAACATTTAACTTCCTCCTTGCTAGCAATAGGCACTTTGACATTGTTAACTTCTAAATGTTTTGGTTTAAGACTTAATTTATTTTTTAAAATTGAAACTGATCTCTCTTCCCCGACTGACGATACCACGGTACCATTAAATTTAATGGTGTCGTCGGTACCTTTAACGATCCCGTGAACTATTTTTTTGGTTTCTGTAGATTTTACAAATTCAACTTGTTTTGTCCCACTTGTTGATGATTCACTTGAATTAAAACCTAATCCCGCTTTATCACCGGAATAATTCTTAACGCTAAGTATTTCGTTAAGTGATTGAGTTCCTTTTTCAAACTTAGAAATTTTAAGAGCGTTTTTTTAAGTTATTCATTTTCAATTCAAAGATCTTGACATGACGCGCATCAAAAGTCAATCTCTTTGTTTCTCACAAGTTTCTTAACTTTATCTTTTAAATCGAGAATTTCAAATTTTAAACTAATTCTAATTGTTTTTAGCATCTTATTCCTAGTTATGATTTTTGATGTTACTTCACATAATTTATTGTATTCATCATATAGTGTATTATCATTTATCACATAATTATCATCACTGTAATACCTCATTTGACGCTTGAGCCATAAGACATGTTTAGTCATTGGGTTTTTTCTCATCTTCCTCACCGCTCTCACTCCAAGAGCCACCAACAACGCCCTTTGGTTCTTGATTCTTGGTGGCTTCGTACATTCTCCGATGAGATGATTTGGATCCCTGCATCTAAAACATTTCCTATCACTTTTTTCTTTCTCGTCATCCTGATTCTTTTGGAATGACTTCTTTTCATCCCTAGGTTGTCTTACGAACCTACCTTTTCTTCTAAAGAACTTTTTAAAGTCCCTAACCGCTAAGGCATACTCTTCGTTTCACTTCCAGAAGTTGAAGTTCCTCATCACTAGACTCCTTTTTAGCTTTCAAAGTAAGAGATCTTACTTTCTCTCCTTTGCCTTTAACTATATCAGAGTCTTTCTTGATTATCATTTCATAAACTTTCAAGTTTTCTATAAGTTCATCAAGTGATAATATCGCCAAGTTTTTTGAATCTTCAATGGCGGTAACTGATAACATCAAACATGTACTATATTTATGTATCATTTATCTCATATATAATGCTCATTTATTGTGTGTTTATAACTGAATTGATACTTAATAGCTTACGTTGGTGATTTTTAGTATTTATGAAGCAATAATGGAAAGACACAGAAAAGCACATTTGAAGCTTATTTGATAATTCTATATGCAAGTTGTGAAGAGCATACGACGTATGTAACTCTGGTTATATGCCGTATTGAAGATTTGAATAATTCACCCAAGTATTTGGTGAATATTGAAGGCATACAACTTATTTAACTCTCGTAGTTTGACATATTTGGAAGCTTTACAGTCAAAGCCTAAGTCAACGTATGAAGACATACGACGTAAGAAACTCTGGCCATACGTCGTATTGAAGATATTTTCCCCATTCCAAGTATATCGAATATTTGAAGGTATACGGCGTACGAAACTTTGGCCATACGCTGTATTTAAAAGATACGCAGAATATTCTTGGAATATTCTTTCTTCGTCAGCACTTAAGAAATTTGGAATACGCCGTATTGAGTAATTCAATACGCCGTATCGTGCCTAATATGCACTTATAAATACAAGCCCTAAACGAGCTTGTTTGATATCATTCACTAACCACTCACCACCACAGCTGAGTTCCATCATTCCAAGGCCCCAATATCAGTCCTCGAAGCTAGAAAACCAAGAAGAGAAGGTCCCGTATCATCACATTAGGTTTAATCGTTCAATTAACTTATCAATAACACTATGATTTGTATTTCGTTTAATTTATCTTCTTGTGCTTTTACATACATTATGGGCTAACACCCTTGGGTGTTAGCCATGTTATGAATACTATGTTGATGTTATTTCTGTTTATTTAAGATTCTCCATTTCATATTGCTTAGTTTATGTGTTTATCTATTGTATACGCTCGTTTATATGATTGTGAAGTTTAAGTCTAATATTGCATGGACCAATTGGGTATTAGATGTATATTGCATGAACACTTAAGTTAGCATCACTCTTTTTGCATGAACCAAGTGGGGAGGAGTAGGTATCACATGGACCAAGTGGTTACCTTGACAAATCACATAGATTAGTTGACACCGCTTAACGCACACTTGTAGTTGAATAGGTGCATGGACCAAATAGTCTAAGAGATTACTTGTGTAGTGGCTAGATGCATGGACCAAGTGGTCTAGTCTAGGTTAGACAGGAGTATGGAGGATATTGTCTAGACCAATGAGATATTCACTATACATCCTCATGTCACCGGTACGTTACATATAAATCATTGCACTAATTAAACGGAATGACTAAAACATAGTAGGATTAATATGGCTAACACTTACCTCTCTTTATTGATTTCCACCGTAGTAGTAATTAGTTTATTTTATTGTTTATTTAGTTTAATAACTAAATTTATCAAAACCCCTTTAAATCTGTACAACTCATTAGATTATTACCTAGGCGTACTATTCCTGAGATCGAACTCGTACTAACCCTATTAACTATAACTGACCGGATACACTGCCCGTGAAGGTGTGTGTCTATTAGGTAGAGTCTGACTAAATATAAATGTAAAAATTGAATCCTAAAAGAGCACCTAACGACACGCTCATCAGTGACCTTTGCTCTCCATTTAGGATGTAGAGTTCTAAGAAACTTCCTAACATGATTCTTGCTAGAGTAACATTCATTAAGAGCTTTAAGACTAGTGACAATAATATTAAATCTAGCAAAAGTATTATCTATAGTTTCATCTTTCAGAATGGAAAATTGTTCATATTGTTGCACAAGAAGATCAATCTTATTCTTTTTTACTTGACTATTACCTTGATGGGTGACTAACAAGGTTTTCCAAAAAAAATTTGCTACACTACACATAAAAATTCTTTCAAATTCCTTTTTATGCAAAATATTATAAATCATCATTTTAGCCTCATTAATTTTGGCTAGTTTCTTTTTAAGATTATCACTTTGTTTATCATAAGGAACTATTTCATCCTTTTTAGTTTTAGAATTTCTTTCAATCAGTTTAAAGTCACCCTTGGTAATGACATGCCAAAGACCAATATCTTTTGATTTCACATACGTTTCGAATCTTGTTTTCCAATAGATAAAACAGTCGGTTTCAAAATGTGGTGGTCTTTGCATAGATTGCCCTTCTTGATATTTTTCGAAATCCATTGATCAATTCAAGTTTTAAAATACAACATATTTTAAATATCTTGGTTGACATGGCTCTAATACCAATTGTGGAAAACTAGAAGGGGGTTGAATAGTTTTACCGTTTTTACTTCGTTATAAAATTTAGTTTTAAAAAACTTAGATCTGAGTTTTCGTGAAATCAATCAATTGCAATATGAACACAATATAACTATACTAGAGTAAACTAATAATAACGGCTAAGAAATATAAAGTGCAAAATTAAAGATAAGAGTTTGAAAGATCAAACCAAGACATAGAGATTTATAGTGGTTCGGTAATGAAGCTCCTCTTCGCCCCACTCTACTCCTCAAGTACCCAACTCAAGAGTTCAATGCACTATGTCAACAAACTTTCTTCAGGCGGAGAAAACCACACAACGTCGCTTATCATAATTTCCGACACTAAGCAAAATGTCGAGTACTAATCTAGCTAGTACCAATCTCACTCACGATCTACCTGATCTTCACAAAAATCGCTCAAGCTAAAAGATCTACCCGATATACACTCGATTACCCGATCTACATATGATCAACCCGATCTACACACTATCAACACAAGCTACACAATATCTACCCAATCTCTACACGATTACAATGATTCACACAATTTAACAAGATATGATGACTAACAACTTGATGTATAACAAGATACAACAAGTGTTACGAGTGCACTAAACTAATTCTTTGAATTTTCTCAATATGGCGTGTTCTTCTCTTTCACTAATAGAGGAATGAAGGTGATCACTTGGTTGGATGATTGGATCACTCTTAAACAAAAAACAAATTAACTAATGATCAAACAATCAAGATTAGAAAGGGTGGATTTAACTCAAAAAGTTCTGTGTGAAAAATGGTGAGTTTGGAGATCCACTATTTATAAGCAAAGAAAAACTAGCCATTACAGGCGACGGTACCATTAAATGCCAGATGGTACCGTTAAATTTAACGGCACCGTCAGGTTTAGTGGTACCGTCCAAGACAAAAACGCTCCTATTTTCGTTTTTAGTGTTGAAGGTTTATTTGGGGATGTTTCATTTCTTTTTATTTCAAAAATAATTTGTAAAATGTATTTTTGAAAAAATGTTTTGTCACATTAAAAATGTGAAGTCTTTGAAAAAAAATTATTCCTTTGCTCATTTGTCAAATTGTAAATTTGATTGTTCTTACCTCTAGTGATTTACGTCAAAATGGAATATTATGACTAAAAACTTGTTTACGTTAATTTTGACGTAAGACGGTTTTACATTTTGTTCTTATCAAAACGTAGAGATGTTGAAAAATATAAATTACGTTTTTAGACATTATTTGTATTAACAAAACTTAACAGGCTAAATCGTAAATGAAGAAAATTTTAAGGGTTTAAACAATTATCATTAAAACCTAAAATCATCGAGCTTGAGAGAAATTTTAAATTGGGACACTCTTGACTCTTGATGAAAAGGCTCTGTTAATAGGGCAAAACACTTTAGTGTGTAAAAAATTATCCATTTAGATTATGAAACATGCAGTCAAAGAAAAGTTTGTAGTACTTGAAGATTTGCTTTTTGATTATTTTGTTCAACCCTTACAGGTAAACCATTTTCACCTTTTTTGTAAGAGCCTTTGATAAACTAACCGTAATTGATTTTTAGAACTTATGAAAATGAGGTTTATTTGATGTTTGAATCTAGTTTCTATAGTGGCCTTTTTTGATTTATATGGCATTTCATCAAAATGATGTAATTTTATTTTACCAATATGTAAGTTTTTGACCACCAAACATAATTGCATTATAAGGCCATTAACGTAGTTTGAGTAGTTTGAATGACTTGTACTCTATACTTGTCTAACTATTGGCGTGTGTGATACCTTATCATTCTTTATAGCTACCATATGAATGCTTTTGTGGGATTAAGTTCGCATTAACGACAATTCTAAGAGTGTAGCTTCAGGTAGTCATCTTTTTCCAAACGAGCTTTCCAGATTATGTTAAGTGTTGACCAAACTCTTCCTTTCAATCTCACTGTCGTTTTTTTAAAAACACTAACTTCCCTTATTTTATTTCCGAATCACATTATCAACACAAAAAACAATGCCCAATCCCGCCACAAAGACCTTTGGTGGGAGTGACTAAAAGGCATCATAAGAACCATGTTAAGAAAAAATGGTGGTTCTCCAAATTATTGAGTAGAATAAACAGAGAACATGTTCTTAGGTAGTAAAATTTAGGTTAAATATCTTACGTCAAGCCTAAATCTTCATATTAATTTCATCACAAACAACACAGCTAGTTTTAGATACAAAATGATGTTGTTTAGTACTAAAACATATTCCCGCAAAAGGGATTACAAATACTGATTCAACTATAACAAATTATAGTGCAATCCAAACAAATTTTGAAAGTAATATACCTTTTCATGTAGTTAGTAAGCAAATGTAAAGGTTATTGTGCATTGTCATCATCTTTAGGGAGGCATCAGACAAAACAAAGTTGTCATATATGTGTTTATTTAAGATTACATAGATATACATGAAGATAGACGAATGGCTGCCCATCAATTGCAAATAGAATAAGTTCGTCTGATTGTGCTTATAAACTTGCGTATATCAATGCGAGATGTAAACCTGTAAAAACCATAGATTATTTCTCCAGAAAAACAAGTTAATAAAAAATAAAATAGCTTGATCAACCTCAACGCCTTATTTTTGTAATCATCAAACCATCTACATCCATTTGACTTTACTTTGTTCCACCTAAAGTTATACACAATTTTTTGTAATCACTCAAAATTATATTGTTGACTAATCATCTAAACCATTTCACAGTCTTTCTAGTCATCGATATATGCTAAAAGACAATTATGCATAAACAGATAACATATACTATTTCAATTATGCATAAACTACTAACATCTGCTAATTCCATTATGCAGAAACTAATTACGAGCAACATACCGTGTTCTATCCAAGAGGAGCTCTAAGATGCTGGTTTGTGGGAGTTAAAACCACTCGAAACGACTAAAAGTGTGTGAGCCTATTGGGGGCACACACGTTAAACACGAGAGTACGTTTATTACGTTTTGATACTTGAACTTGACCCGACATTGACTCATTAAACTAGACCTGGTTTATCCCTTGACCCGAACCCAATTAGCCAGTCTATGAGTGGGGCGTTTGGAGATGATAATGGGCTAGTAAGAGTTGTAGTATGATAAGGTATGTGGGTTACTTGGTGACCAAGTTTGAAGCCCAAAAAGGCTAGGTTTTGAAGGCTATAAATACCCTACACCTAGCTCCCAAACCTTTGGTTTTTGATATCCTATCATTCTTAGAAAAGATACACGACACAAATATATAAAATCCAAAACCGATCGTTAAATGAGTCGATTTCTCTCCACTCACAAATAATAAATTTGTTTTCTTTGTTTCCATGTGACTAGACAAACTGAAAACAAATCAACATGGAGATTGCATGTATTTATATGCATGCATGCAAGATATAAATTACATCTACTAATCCCTTACTGATTCTAACGTACCCTACCTATGGTTTTGGACCAGTTTTGGTTTAACAAGAACACGTGGTGTTTGCTTGTTTATCGTGAAGGAAGCACTAGCATCCTAGTGTATCTCGGACAGAAGAACACTTATGTTCTAGGGTTTTGGTTGATCTCGTACAACAAGTGAAAGTGTTCTAAGGGTTGTTTGGTTCGAGTAGTTCAAGTATTTAACAAGGTGTTGTTTGGTTAAACGTATATGACTAGCTTTATTCGGGCGTATTCGTGTTAAAGTGTTTGTGTGAGCACTCGTAGAGGTGATTGTTTTAATCACTTGGTTTCTTGTTCGTTGATAGCGTGCAGTTGACGCCAAAGGTTAGTTTTCTATTTACCTTTTATTTATTATTTTTTATGAATTATGTGTTAACCTAATTGCATAAACTAGATCCATATTCCGTTGCGTACTCGTTGCGTTACTTGGTTAACTAGATTATAAAATCCCAACAGTGGCATCAAGAGCCATCTCGTTTTTGCGATTATGGGTTACACGCTTTAATAAACATGTTTAAAAGGTTGCATGAAATCTAATTAGTTCTTCGTTTTATTTTTGTTTTGACAACTATATGCAAAGCTTGTCAATTATTAATAAAAAATAACAAGACACACACAAATTAAATTAAATTATTAATTAGAATTAATTGTTAATTATAATTAAAGGTTAATTAGAATTAATTAATTGTTAATTATAATTATAATGATAACTAGAATTACATATTGTTTATTAAAATACATAAAATAGAGTAATTACTTGTTAATTAAGTTTGCCATGCTTTTTATGTGTTTTTCGGGCCACAAGACCCACTCAATTGCTTTTTGTAATGTATGGGGCAATCTAGGTATTGCACCTAGTGACGGTCTTATGGTTCTCTTTTTGGGGAAGACTCGCGAGAGAACTCGGAACAATATGTGTTTATATATTGATGTTTATGCTTATATGTTTTGATTCCATTATGTGCATTATTGTTACTTGTTTTGACACCTAATTGTATGCAATATGGAATAATACATATCGTGACCATAACATTAATATTGGTCTTTATTTACACGCCTATATATCATGCTCATTGTGACCTGCTATTTGATTCGTGGAAAATCGTTTTTGTAAAATAAAGTGACCTAATATAATGAAACACGTTTTCATGAATTTAAAAACTAGACGCTATGGACACTTGGGATGTACGGCTCACCCACTAGAACAAACTCTAAAAGGGGTTTAAAGAGGTGCGCACAGTCACACCGAAAGGATTTCCGGTTATTGCTTCAGCGCTGACCTGGTCCTCTGCCTCCCTGTGAGTTCGATTGGAACTACCGTGAACCATGATGATCACTACAGTGTCATGACTAAAGTTTTTAAAATAAGTGTTACAAAGTTGTTTTGCATGCTTCTTTGTACACGAGTTTTATCACATTTATGTGCATACCTATTTGTTAATTTTAAGTCTATGCCATCCAACTATGAACACGTGCATTTGGATTGACTTCTCTAGTCAGACCTCAGGGCCTTTCCAACCCATGGTGATTATTTCACTTAGGTCAGACTTTTGGTTATTTTTACACGTTCATACTTGGTCGACTTATTTCGAGTTGGCTTGGTCAGACCTTGAACCTGAGGCATAAGATGAGAACTAAACATGCTCATGACATTATTACTTGTCTACTAATGTCTTGACCAGTCTCATAAATCTAAGAGTTGCATTATGCAATTAACGCTCGTCGCTTACCTCTTGTCCTATATTTTTATGCCCTGGTCAGACCTTTGGTAATTAAGTGGGTGTGCAAGATGGATCTTAGTCTTAATTAGTAATTAATTGGGTAGTTAATTCTTTTAAGAATGTAATTATCGAAAATACTACTATTGAACTTTCTATGTTCTGATTAAATTGTGTTGTTGCAACGTAATTCGTAAACAAAGTTGTTTTTCTTTGAAAGACAAAACTTAGTCTCTTTTCCTAGTAAGAAAAGTGAGACTTATTCCTATTTTTTTCTCCTTAGTTGACAAACTAAGATAGGATTACAATTATTAAACTCATTTATGATCTTCAATTACCCTTTTGTGGTTTAGAATTAATTGAAAGATATAATATTTTGTGTAACTGGAAACATTGTGTTTAGAGCTATCAAAATAAATGACATCCTGCACTTGTCACGATGTATGAGTTTAAACCGCAAAGAGTAAAGAAATTACTAGTATATTCGCTAGGTAATTTTCTTGGACTCTTATTATTCCTAAAGTGCTAATTACCCTTGGGGCTATGTAGACGATAAAGGAGGAATTGCATGCTAAAGATTCAAGTTAATTGAAAGCAAGAATGGCTAGTCCATTGTCTACAATAAGTAGGACTTCATATAATCTGTTAAATACCTAAGTACATTGTTACTCTTAGGCATTTGAAGAGAATAGGAAAGTGTATAAAATTGCTATATGTTTTCTACTGGAAATGTAACACTTACCATGTTGACAAATCCAGTGGGAACAATTGCATTTTATTACTGAAATAACATTGTTGTAATGTTGTCAATTTTTGTAGGATCTTACATATATTGTGTTATGATGGTTCGGGTGGCCTTGGATGGTGATGAAACAAGAAAGCCATGGTTTTAGAGAGATGAAGAGAGGAGAGGGTGTTTCTAGAGAGATAAACAAAAAGGAAAGGTTAGATTAATAATGAAGCACCACCCCTTCCAAGGATGGAAGGGGTATTTATAGTTACAGCAAATACGTCCTCCTGTCGGACTGTGGATCAGGCATACAGTGGGTAAAGACCCGTCCTTCCTCCACGGTGTTACTCTAAACTAAACTACACTAATAAACACGTAAATAACGATATGCCTACGAGCTAACTTATGCTAGATAATAGTTGGGGTGACCGACTCTTCACTATGGATTTTCTGAATCCTAACAATCTTCCCCTAAGGGAGGTCACCCCATGAAATACATTTTGCATCCTAGCATTCTTTCTTTGTCTTTAGTTCCAAGCTCGTAGACTTCAATTCTTCACTTCCGTAATCTTTGTGCTTTAGCAGTGACTCTTCATAGTCCGCATAGTTTTGTACTTTCGGTGGAGGTCTTTGAACTGATCCACATCTTTGATGATCTTCGAGCTTTCATTGAGATCATCAGCCACAGAAATCTCGGATCACCCATTGTTGTGTTGCCATCATGTGAAGTTGTGACTTTCGGACCTACATGCTCACACTTTCTGGATCATGACATCTTTTCATCAGAGTAGCGGAAGCTTTATGGTTCATGATATTTGCATCTATCGAGCCGGTTATGTATATTAGCATTTGTCATGATTTCTTTAATTAAGTGTGGATGCTGTGAGCATGCGGCTATGAATTAACTTCTTAATATCGATCACCGCAACCGTCCAAATGTACCGCAAACAACAATTAGCAATAAAACACACGAAAGTGTCTTTGACCACTTTCGTTGAATTGAGGTACACGGCCCACGGTTCCCGTTGATCGACAAGTACGCCGTGATCGTATAATTCCAAAGAAAATCTCCTTGACAGGGTTTCGCAGCTGCTCTAGCTGTTCTCAAACCGGAACGTCTCAAAGAAGACAACACGGAGTGAGTGAACCAGCGAATTGAGATTCATTGATTGATGAAAAGTGTTTGAAAACAATCGTGTATTGCTTAATAGAAAGTGTTTTGCAATACAACGAAGGTTTTATGGAAAATCAGTTATCAATCATAAATACCCTTTGATTTTGAAACATTAATACACAGTCGATGTGCTATGAAAAAAAACTTTTAAGCACAACGACCGGTTTTTCAAAGGTATCCGTCAATCCATTTCCTGGACCAAGATTGATTCAAGAATGAATCGCTCCATCGTTTCTATCCAGTTGTCACAAGCTTGATCTTTTGCAAGATCTCACATGTCACCCACCAAGAGCTTGTTTGATGTTGGCTCTAGAAGGATTTCCATCTTCATCGTGAATATATCACATATCACTCGGATGTTCTGGCAATACCACAAGGATAATGCGTAGGACTCTTAATATATTCTCACTTTCCACATTGTGTGAAATAGCAAGTCTTCATTAATTCAGTGTCCTAATGAGATATTGTGAATGATCTCTTGGCTCTAGACTCAATTGTGCACATTTGGTTTCCTATGCCGGAGACTAGGGAGAGGGTCTCCTTCTTCAATATCAACAATCTCTAAGAGAAAGTCGATAGATTATGTAGGTTCCCCGTGAGAATGAAACAAGTCCTTTTAAGAGGAACTTGAGTAGCTCGGGAAGTTTAGTGCAGTGCATCACTGGGTCCATGATGTCTTGTCTTCAATACTAGTGTTACCTGAGTAACCACCAGTAGCATATGTATTGAACCCGGTTTCTGCCCTAAGGTTGAATTATTGGAGGGCTATTTCTTTTCACCCTTTTCACATTCAATTATTTTTCATTCTTCAACCCCTTAAGTGCTTACCCGAGACTTCATTACTAGAACCTTGTTGGGTTTATTCCAGTACTAGCTCTATCTCAGTCCGCACTCTTCCCATTTCTCACTTTTCTATTTTTCTCAATATACCTAAGGACTCTACACTATCTAGTGGATTGTCCCTGGGTAGATCCCTCCGGCTCTGGCGGGATCGTGGGAACGAATACCTAACCTAACCATCCTTATAACACCATACATAAAGTAAATTGGTCGGTCTTTTGGTATTGTTCTTTCCTTCTTGAAACCAATTGAAAAATCATTTGGAAAATCAATCAAGGTACTTGTGATACGAGATCAAAGCATTTTGTACCTTAACTGTTTTTGATCTTTTAGAAATGCTCCCCCTCAACATATGCATATGATTTTGAAATTGTTTCACACATGGAGGCAAGAGTTCTTTGAAATATATTCTTGATCACAATTTTCATAGAAAAAGCCATTTGATTTTCTTGGTAAATTCTCCCCCTCAATATGTGCGTAGGATATTTTAAAACATTTTATCACATAGAGGAAAGAGTTCTTATAAGTACTTTCACGATCACACATGCCATAGAGAAAACCATTTGCTCTCCCTCAATATGTGCCTCGAGATTTGAAAGAGTTTAGCACATTTTAGAGAGAACTTGCAATTTGAATCAAAACGATCACCTTTTATCAAATTCCATTATTAAATCACAAATTCTCCCCCGATCAAAAATATCAAACCCTTTGAGATTTTGGATCCCAAGTGATTTAATAAGGTTTATAAAACATGGGAGAACTTGTGGCTTGGTTTAGTTTTGAAAAATGACACATAAGGACCATTTTAAGACATTAAAGATTGTTAGTGTCAGGTATGATTGTTTTAAGAGATCTTTTAGTAAAATAAAACAATTTCACAATCAAACAAGAACAGAAAAAATTTCATTTTGACAAATCTTTGAGTTTTAAAGAAAATCATACCATGACATAACATTAAATCTTTAGATCATCACATTTTAACGTACAAACCGGAACTTTTATGAAAAAATATTGTATGAAAATATTATATTTTAAATCACTCTCCCCCTCAATCGATGACCGAAGTCGATAATTGAGTGACATAGGTTTTGATAAAAAGAAGTCCGGTGATTTTCAAAATTTAGTCCAATTTATTTTCAAAACAATATTTTTCCATTTTTAAAAACAATTTTATTCAAAGTTTTAGAAAAATGGTATCCCTGCACAAAGATACGTTAGGTGGTTGAGAAGCTTTTGTTGTTGTTGCTGAGGGTTGGAAGAAAAACCGTCTGTTGATGCAGTGAGACTTCTTACGTTGCATTTTAATGCCAACTGAGGTCAAATTAAGCTCCGTTTCTTCAATCACTTAGAAGAAAACCATCTGCTGATGCAGTGAGACCTCTTACGTTGCATTTATGTCAACTCTCCATGGAAGTCCAATTAAGCTCCGTTTCTTCATTTGTCAACCTAAGATATCGTTACCCTTTACTTTCGGCATCCAATCATCTTCAATTGTGGGATCCGGATCGGGAACATTCTTTTATCCATGATATCTGCATACGTTAGTGAACATACATACAGATATATGGTGGTCGACATCACCCAAGCAGCAATCGAATAATAAAAGTCAATCCAACATATCAATCAGATCATATAAGGTATGGGAATAAAGTGTTTATCAAATTCAAGTCATCTAATCCTAGCAATCATATCCTAGGCACCTAGTCCTTCAACATAGGTTAACATCATTTTTAATTAAGCATATTAGGATAATTAAGAAAGCCCGTTAGATGATATAAATTTGAAAACATTCTCCCCCTCAATCAATGACTCATTTTATAAAAAGTTTAAAAACCACTGAAGTCATTGATTGAGTTTTCAATTTTTTCGAAAACTCTGAAACTGATTGATTCATAAGCAACTCATTTACCACCATTTTGAAAACAACAAATATTTTTCTGAAGAATTTTAGACGAAAAAACATTTGTGTAGGAATAGCAGTCCTTCGACATACTTTCCTCATTTTGATTTAGGATAAGTGCACGTTATTTTATGAAAATTGGTTTAGTGCAGCACTTTCCTTTCTTAGAAGAGCGGGTTGCTATCTGAAATAATAGCAAACCATTGTTTTAAGCGCGGGTTACAGTCTGACGTAACTATAAGCCATATTTTTAGACATGTTTTGGAAAAGAATATTTACACCTCCTGCTCGAACTTCATCTATGGTCCCGTGCCATTATTGAATGACATTTCTAAGACCGCAGATGTTATCGATACCAGAAGACATGTCTTTAGAAAACATATTTTTGGTCTTTTTCAAATTTTCTAATTTTTATGCGTTTTTGTTGGTTTTATATTTTTCTATTTTCTTTTTCTGGTTTTATAATTTTGTATTTGGTTTTCAGATAGATATATACAAAGATAGATAAGATGATATAGATTAAGAAGATGATGATACGAGTACCGAGATAAGGATATCGAACAGCCCCGTTGAAGAAGATAGAAATCGTCATCTCTTAAACATCCACCACCAAAGCTTCCGAGGCTCTTGAAAAGAAGAAATTGAGCCCTTAAGAAACAGAGACTTTGGCAGCTTCACCCCAAACCGAAAATCCTTTAGCTGAGCAGATTCAAAGCTTTCTTTCAAGCTTCCATTACCCAGGTGCACAAAGAAGCACACCATTATCATCGATCCAGCTGCTCCTTTTAAGAATAATCACCGTGATTCTTCGTTCGAGGCTATATCATCCAATAGAACAACATCAACGTATCATCCCACATTTAAATAATCTTCTCAAATTTCCTTTCCACTGAAGTCTGAAACGATCCATTCCAAAAGGTGTCAAGAGACCACTTCCCCCGAGTAGTTGAATTGATGCAGTCAGTCTCTTAGACTAGAGCTCACTAACCCGAATACACATATACCCGAAGACAGAGAAACTTATACCATCGAAGTAGCAGATTAAGTCCGATAGCCAAAGAATAACCCCGATGTATAATTTTCTCTCCCCCTGAAGAAAGTGTATGAAGCTCAAGAACCCGAAGTACCCGAATGCCCAAAGAGAGAATAACCGATAACATTGAAGAAGTAGTCCGAATCACTGATTATCTCTGCGAGGACTATCATGCATTTCAACTCCGAATAAGTGATTATATCTCTGAATCACTGATTAAGCACTCAAGTGAAACAAATACTGAAAGCCCCCAATGTACACAATCTCTCTCCCCTGATGGTTGCGATAGCATCGAAATCATCACACACTTGTGTACCTTTTTTATCATCAGAAACTTTCTCTTACATCTCTTCCCCCACGTAGTTGGAATAAAAACACTAGAAGATACTAGCTACACTGAGTTTCTCTCAAGGTCATGACATTTGTTTTCCCGGGATAACTTCAATCACTTAGAAGTATTAAGTTCATCATGTGTACTTGTTATGCTTTTATATGTAAGTCTCCTTCCCCCTTGCTGGTTTTGACACTTTAGAATCAACAACATATTATATGCCCAAATACTTGAAATCTTTGAGAAGATCGCTGAAGACTTTGTGAGAATCAACTTGTGAATAATGTGAGCAAGTCTAATTAGAGATTAAATCGACTTATCACTCTCCCCCAATTAGTGCTCTCCCCTAAACCGACAATCTGTTTGATAAGCCTTCTTCAAGATTGTCCCGTTGGGGAATGGAAAGTTAACATCTTCTTCTCACCTAATGCATTCCCGTGAACTTGTATATAGCAAATCCCCTTAACTCAAATCCCTCCCAATCAAACAAGAACAGAAATATGTTCATCAAGAAAATCTGCCTCGCAACTGGAAGCACTTCATCAATAAATTTCATTAGTCCGTGAGAAGATGTCAACCAACGACTCTTAGAAGACACTCCATGTAAAGATGACCCGATAAGAAGAAGCTCGGTTCTTACATGAGTTAGGAGCCGTATGACCATTTGTTCTCAGATGTCTATCAACATGCAGTAGTTTCACACTTCTTCTTCCCCTCAAGAATTGCATACGACGTTGCCATTCTTGACTAAACAAATGAACTCATCCATGTGTAGTCTATTTCCACTTCTCCCCCGCAAAAATTGCATATGATGTCGCCATCGCCATTTTAATTGAGCTAGTGAAAAATAGAAAAACCATCAACGGTAAGTAGATCACCATTGAGAAAAAAAACATGGAAGAAGATCCGCGATGACTGAAAGCGCAAGATGGAAAAGGCATGAAGCATGTTGGTGAGAATGGTCATAATAAGAAGATTTCTCTTCTTCCGAAGATAATGCGACCGAAGCATACACTTTTCTTTTTAGAGTACGAGGCATGAACCTGTGTTCATACCGCATAATCTCTTTTCAACTCTCGGCAAACTTGTAATCAACCCCATTATCATTCAGCAGGCTCTTTGTCGTGACAACTGATGGAGAAAACCCAATATGATGAATTTGACCTTGAAGTAAACTAACCCGAACTCGTGACTTAAACTTGCACATATGTAACAAAGAGCGGTGCCGAGAATTCATGCCCATTTGAATCTCTAAGTACTCTATACTCTTCAACCAACCAACCATCAAGTAATAGACGTACATCACCTCTTGAAACTCCACAATTCAATGTGACACTGAGCACTACAACGTAACTCCTTAAAGTGATAGTTATTTTGTGGTGTTGTGAGCCCAATTCCCCCAAGTGGTAAAAGAAAAGGAAAAGACACCCAAAAATAACTAGATTTCCAAGTCTTCGTTTTTGATAATAAGCTCGAACAAGGATCTCAAAGAATCTTCATCCAACCATCCCCGATACCTTCGGATACTAAGTACACTCGCCCGTGATATTTCACTTCAACCTCAAATCAATAATACTGAATTAACGCCGTTGTCACATCTTCTGATTAAAAGCTCAAGTCTAGCCTCCTTTGACGTTTTAAGTGAACTATGATAATGGTTTCATCCCGACCATGGTAAGAAGCACATAACCCCGTAAAACCATGTAGTAACCAAACTGCCATGACGAATATCCAAACACACATCCAATTCATGAAGTACACCCTTTTATCCCTTCTTCGAAGTAGAAACCGTAGTACCAGCATCAGATAAGATCCAGAAATACACCTTCCTTTCTCCAGGATGGTCCATCAATACGGGATTTTATAGTTCTATGGTTTAAACCGAGAAATAGTTTCTTTCGCGGGATTTTACAAAACCAAGAATAAACCGCAAGATAGATCCGAAAATGCTCATTACTTTTACCAGGATGTTTCCATTGTTACGGGATTTTACAAGTCTATGATTTAAACCGAGAAATAATTTTTTTCGCGGGATTTTACAAAATCAAGACAAAACCGTAAACAATGTCAGCTTGAATGTGTTAAGACAACTTTGGTTTCGATGAATATCTGTTTTAGGAGAACATGCATTGGTTCTTCAACGATTCTTCTCCACCATGAACAATTCTATACCCAAATGTAGACAGCTTCACAAACCATACTAAGTCAAGTAGTATATACTACTTCCCCCTGGAGGTTGACCGTAACACATCAAAGTACACGTTTCTCCCCCATGATGGTTTCAAACATTCGGAAGCATCATTAACGTGTACGGCCATATGAAGATAACGTCACTTCAATAAAACCGTACACAAACCCCGTAGTCATTTTTCACGTTTTCGCTCAAGCCGTGAATTTGTATCCCTCCGTGAAATTATACCATACCAAAAAATATCAACTTGACATCCAAAGAAAATAAAAACTTGTATCCAAAATTTTGTAACACAACATTTTGGATAACAATTTTTTTTTTCTCATTTTTGTCTTAAGCCGTATAAGCCAAATCCAACTCAGCCCATTTCACTCAAACATGAATTACACAGCCCACGTAAATAAATCAGATACGAGGCCCAACTGTAGATCCAATTTACCATGAAGCCCACGATCCAATCATCCTAAACCACTTGAAATTTACAACCGGTAATATAAGGATATCATTAAGTCTCATAAACCTAAACCTAATATTTCTCACAAAAATTCCGCCTACCAACTCTTTCTCCCAAATCAGATCTGGGAAAGAAAAAGAAAACGCAACACAAATCCTCTCCATATCAACCGCACATCAATACTCCTCTCAATCAAAACCTATCTCCTTAATCGATCATTAGCACAACAGAAACTCAACCACACCTTTATCCTTTTTTTTCATTATAGAACGAATCAAGAAGATGACTTCAAGATCCTATGGGTCTCGGGTAGGTTTATGTGTTGTAGATTACGTTTTCTTTTTTCATTTCATGAACGAATTAAAGAAACGAGATAACATAGTTGTTATACTCTTTCTTTGTCTTCGAATAATATCACAATAAGATCGATGAAGAAATTGATTCGTTTGAAATAATCTTGAAAAGATTACAAAAAAACGAATCACAACTGAGATTACTTGTATATTTTCTTTTTGAGTCTTGATTGAATGAGAGATGGGGAGTGATTGTGAGGGTTCTTGAAGTGAGTCTAGATGTAGGTTGAATGATTGGTTTTGGATCTGTCGTTCTTTTTCAGTTTCTTAATAGACTTGGACCGGTGATGTAATGTAACTGAGGTCGAGTTCTATTTTGGTATATGGTATGTGGTCTTGATCTTTTGTTGTGGTCAAGTTTAATTTCAGTTTACGCGTAGCTTTCACCATTTCTTACTCGTAAAATAAACATTCTTACGCATAACTTTTTCCAAAACCTTATGCGTAAGCCTTGTTACATATGCGTAGACATACGCGTAAACCTGGTATAGTTTATGCGTAGATCAGGCTTAAGCGTAAGCTTAGTCTTATGCGTAACCCAGTCTTACGCGTAAGCCTAGGCTTATGCGTAAAACATACGCGTAACAAAACCTTACGCATAACTTCACAGCTATGCGTAAATAACTCTGTAGATGCTCCTTATGCGTAAGAATAGGGTTTTGACCCTTTGAATTTTACGCGTAACCATTCCTTACGCATAACTTCACAGCTATGCGTAAATAACACTGTAGATGGCTCCTTATGCGTAAGATTAGGGTTTTGACCCTCGTTGACTTTTTCCGATGAGTTTTCCGACCACTTTTCCGATCATCTTCATACAAACCCAGAAAAATATCATAAAGATGACTCCTTTTAGACCCATTTTGACCTCTAAATATGACCATATTCATTGAATACCCAGAAAAATGACATAAAAATGTCTACTTTTTGCCCTGTTTTGACCATAGTTTGACTATAGAAACTGACCATATCTTGTTTGGACAAAGTTTGAAATATGTTAAAACTGATAACCTTTTGAATCTTGGCTCGACAAAGTTTGACACAAAAAACAGGTAACCAGATAACCTTTTTTTTTTACCATAAGGGACACAAAAATATGTTAAAACTGTTTTACCACAATAATAATCGGAAAAAATATTCCGACCCACAAAATAAGCACCAAAAACAGTTTAAAACATATAACAAAACCACAAAAAATCATCAAAACACAAAACCTTGGCTCTGGTACCATTTGTAGGATCTTACATATATTGTGTTATGATGATTCGGGTGGCCTTGGATGGTGATGAAACAAGAAAGCCATGGTTTTAGAGAGATGAAGAGAGGAGAGGGTGTTTCTAGAGAGATAAACAAAAAGGAAAGGTTAGATTAATAATGAAGCACCACCCCTTCCAAGGATGGAAGGGGTATTTATAGTTACAGCAAATACGTCCTCCTGTCGGACTGTGGATCAGGCATACAGTGGGTAAAGACCCGTCCTTCCTCCACGGTGTTACTCTAAACTAAACTACACTAATAAACACGTAAATAACGATATGTCTAGGAGCTAACTTATGCTAGATAATAGTTGGGGTGACCGACTCTTCACTATGGATTTTCTGAATCCTAACAATTTTAGTGGGAGCTACGTGATTTATTTCCTTGTTAGTCACCCATATCATTTCAAACTTGCTTTGAAATAATTCATTACTTTCCGAATATGAACGACCATTGCTTAAAGGAAAATTGCATTTTATTTTATAGGATATCACGTTGCATTTCTGTTGTTGCTCTCTGAAGCGTTATCTATAGAATAATAGTCCACAATTCCTTATTAAAGGTCATGGTTATAAAACTACTTATAATATCTATGACATTATCATATTGTTTACACAATCAATCACGTGTTGTCTGTTTTCATAATATGATGTTGTACCTTACACAAGTGGGAGAAATCTCAAAGTGTGTGCAAGGAACAACAATATTATTGGTATCTCTTGACCGCAAGGTAAGAAAACTAATAATTCTACTAGAACTTAAACACGCGAGATGTTTATTGCCCTATTACATTCTAATAATGATTCTACTAGGACTTGAACACGCAAGATGTTTGTTGCCCTACTACATTCAAATGTCATGATATAGTGTAAAGATACTTCAACATTTGAATACATGTTTTAGTTAACATAATTATGGTTATATGATAATGATCATAATTCTGAAGTATAAAATTAACTTGAAATTACTATAGAACTCAAGAGTTTGCGTTCATGATTACTTTTGTTAGTATTATTATGCTTACATGTTAAGACATAATTATAAAGTTTTTGAATCAATCAATGACTTATAACATAAGATATATATAGTAAAATTGTTATGTCTTATAGTTAACACATAAACATGAGGTGTTTGAATTATTCAAAGACTTATAATGTATTATTGACATGTTTTGTTTTCTTGTAAACACATGAACATATAATCCTTGAACAGTTCTGTCTTCTTGTGAACACATGAACATAAGGTTCTTGTATTATTCAATGAATATACATTATAGCATGTGTTTGGTTCGTAAATACTTTATATGCAATTTGGCTCGACCCAATTGACAAGTATTTGGTCCAAAGAGAATTAAGTTATCTATGGAATTCGGATATAGTTTCACAGTTCTAATACACATAGAATACTACTTCATTATGGTATATCTAATGTGTTGTATCAAACCTTATTCATATTGTTTGGTTCATGATAGCTTTAATTGCTCTACCTCTAAAACATATAAAGGTTGAAAAATTGCGTGTGTCATGGATACACTCAATATAGTTCAAACCTAGAAGGTATTCAAGACAATCTATAACTGAAAACTCTAATTCATTAGGGATTTTAGGTTTTCCACTCAAACCAAATGAATCCTAAATCCTTTTGGACTTTTGATTATTCTACAATTCCTAGCTTGAAGATTGTAGTATTGGTGTTCTTCCTAGCTCGACGAAACACAAAACTGTTGCGTAGATTTTTGGTTAAAGAGTGATACGAAATTAGAGTTTTTTATAAACCCTAATTTGAGTTGTTGGAAGGAATTCCATTATGTCTTGATTTAAGTTCTAAATTTGTTAAAATCTTATGAAACATTTTATTAACAAATCTAGAGATGAGAACTTAAAATGTATTTTGTGGTTCCCAGTAAGAACAATTTATTGTTGGTTAAATACTTAGTATTTAGAGAATTGTCTCTACTTACAAAAGTAAGTGGGAGCATATACAAATCTCAAAGTTATTTGAGAACAAAATACTTAACCTTCTAAAATCCACTTATTAGTGTCACACTAAGGTTAAACATGAAAAAGTCGACCGAAGTATAATGATTACTCTCATTCACAAATCCGAAAGGATGCCTCATCACGTGAGTGATATTTTAATATCATTGCCGAGGGATATAAGTTAAGAGATTATTGTAAATCAGCTAACTACTAAAATACATTATCACATCTTGAATCTGATAAATATTTTAGAACTATGAATGATAAGATGCAGTCATTAAAAGGCAAATCAAGTTTTGAGTTTGATTGTTATTTTGCCTAACAGTTAACCTATAAGGTTGGAATGAGTTTCTTTTGAAAAAAGACTCACAAGGACAATATTGTATACAAGTTAATGCATGACATTTTATAAGAAGGTTTTAATCATACTTGAGCAATTGACTATGATTAGATTTTCTTATATATATGCGCATTAATTATATAAAGATATTAAATTATCATACATGTTCCTTGTATGTAGAATATGGCAATTAGATTTTATAACTCTTTCTTTATGATTACCTTTTGCGAGGACGGTGTGTAATCAAAAGGGTTATGAATCTATATTATCTCTATGTAGTATACAAAATTTATGCAATCCAAGTTTTGGATTGGATCATGCATCTAGGAGTTGAGATCTTGAATTTAATTACAATATGATTCTAATTAAATTAAGATAACTCTAGAGTACATCTGACATTGAGTGGGAGCAATGTGTTTTTGCTTAAAATTTATATGACGAAGATATCATTCTAATTAAGCTAGATATTGATCCTTAAGCTTGGAATAAAACTTCGCTTGAAATTTAGGGAATAAAACAAACAACCTTAAAATAAATATTTACCTGGAATAAACAAATGCGGAAAATATTAAGTCTAACACAAATGCAATATATCATTCAAGCAAGTCTTAAATGGTATATTTCACTTGGAATAATTTATTGCATGGATAGAAACCTTATGTTTTTAACTAAGGATTTATCATGTATATATTATATTGTGTATAGGACTAGTTGTTGCTTTTGTACAAGAACAAGGTGAGCTGACAACAACAATATCTAATTAAGAGTGTTTAGATTATTGTTAATATAGATGTTTATGAATTATAAAGCATAGTGTTGTATAAGTACAAATGATGCTAGAGGATAATTAATACTAGTTGTAGTAGGATTTTATCATTTATGATAAATCTGCTAACTAGTTATGCTCAACATAGAGCAATGTTGAATTACACATTAAGGAATGAGAATACTTTACACTTTTAGAAACTGTAAAGATGACTGTCAGTATGTCGTTGATTTCTAATACCTTGAGCAAGGTAGGGCGACATCTCTACACTATAACTCTTGCAATAGTATGAGCATATGAGATAAGACACTCATCTTATTGTTCAAATCCCTCACTATATGTGAAATTTGAAACAAGTATTCAGAAAGTTTACTCAGATGACTATTTAATTTTTCTTTTAAAAAAAGGTTGAGAATGTTGGAAACATTAGGCTTCAACTTACTAAATTAGTTTCATGCATATCTGTTTTAGTATTTGGATAATTGGGATTGAAAGACAATTTTTACTTTATGATGAATAAAGATACTTGGTATTTGTTATTTATTCATATAATAATTGTTATCCTATATTTGCATGTTTAATCTTTGAATGATTTTATTGTTCTAAATATGTCCATTTTCGGTTAACAGTATGGGAATATTGTTATGTAAGGCAAATGTGAGTGTTGGTTATATTCTAATGAGAATGTGGATTGTTCCCGCCAAACTCATGTGTATTCACAAGGGTTGCATATTGGATACCCCAACTTTCAAACATTTACTTTTGGATCCTTGTCATAAGTAAAATATTGAAAATGGTTTGTTAAAAGTGTCCTTAGACTTGAGATACAAGAACTTTCTGTTATGTGTGGATATCATTTTTGTAAGTATACGCAAAACGCTATCTGAATAAGGTAGTTATAAAGGCTATCTTTCGGAGTGATGTGAAGCAGCATCCACAACACTTGTAGTCAATAAAGGATTTGTTACTCCACTTGATATGTGTAGAAAGATACCATGGCGCCTCTCCAGAATTAATAACATAATTGTTCGGCCGAACCCAAAAGGTAATGCAAGATGATACTTGATTACATTTGGTATATCTAATTAAATTCTATAACGAGATTCTAAATGGTTAAACTATATGGAATGAGTTAGGATCCATATCCATGGTTTAACGGTATCTATAACAAAGGAAGATTAAATGCAAGACATTAATAACCATCCTACTAAGAAGATTTTATGAAACTATATCTCAGACACTTTTAGTTAAAAATCGAATGAGAGCGTTGCTAGGCGTTTTCGTCGTTAGTTTTGTGTGCCATTCGACACTCCAACTCCCAAGTGGGAGCTGTTGGTTTGTGGGAGTTAAAACCACTCGAAACGACTAAAAGTGTGTGAGCCTATTGGGGGCACACACGTTAAACATGAGAGTACGTTTATTATGTTTTGATACTTGAACTTGACCCGACATTGACTCATTAAACTAGACCCGGTTCATCCCTTGAACCAAACCCAATTAGCCGGTCTATGAGTGGGGCGTTTGGAGAGGATAATGGGCTAGTAAGAGTTGTAGTATGATAAGGTATGTGGGTTACTTGGTGACCAAGTTTGAAGCCCAAAGAGGCTAGGTTTTGAAGGCTATAAATACCCTACACCTAGCTCCCAAACCTTTGGTTTTTGATATCCTATCATTCTTAGAAAAGATACACGACACAAATATATAAACTCCAAAACCGATCATTTAATGAGTCGATTTCTCTCCACTCACAAATAATAAATTTGTTTTCTTTGTTTCCATGTGACTAGACAAACTGAAAACAAATCAACATGGAGATTGCATGTATTTATACGCATGCATTTATTTAGCATGCATGCAAGATATAAATTACATCTACTAATCCCTTACTGATTCTAACGTACCCTACCTAGGGTTTTGGACCGGTTTTTGTTTAACAAGAACACGTGGTGTTTGCTTGTTTATCGTGAAGGAAGCACTAGCATCCTAGTATATCTCGGACAGAAGAACACTTATGTTCTAGGGTTTTGGTTGATCTCGTACAACAAGTGAAAGTGTTCTAAGGGTTGTTTGGTTCGAGTAGTTCAAGTATTTAACAAGGTGTTGTTTGGTTAAACGTATACGACTAGCTTTATTCGGGCGTATTCGTGTTAAAGTGTTTGTGTGAGCACTCGTAGATGTGATTGTTTTAATCACTTGGTTTCTTGTTCGTTGATAGCGTGCAGTTGACGCCAAATGTTAGTTTTCTATTTACCTTTTATTTATTATTGTTTATGAATTATGTGTTAACCTAATTGCATAAATTAGATCCATATTCCGATGCGTACTCGTTGCGTTACTTGGTTAACTAGATTATAAAATCCCAACATAAGAGCTAGCTGATCAATAGTCAAACACTCTCCACGAGCCTTCTCTATCCTAGCCTTGGCAGTTGGCAGCCTCAGTAAACCTCAAAGCACTTAGAGCATATACAACAATAACACCATAACACCAATAACACCGTCCACGTCAGCGCCACATCAGCTTTAACATATAACATTAACATCCCCAAAAAACACCCACAACCATAACATCCCAATAACATTTCATATTTTTAATTTCAACCCCTAAACTAAAACAAACACTTCATTTATTAAAACACATATCACATTTAACATTAAAACACCAAGTACATTAAACGTTAAACACGAATTACATTAAAAATTAAAACTACAACGCATACTGATGAAAATAAAACTACTAAAACTTAAAAAATGAATCATCTGAGTCCCAACCCTCAGAACTGGTTGCCGGAGAATTAAACTCCCCATTCATGTATCGACGCTCCATTATGTCGAAGAAGTTGTCTTGGAGGTACTGAGCTTCCCGTGCTTCTTGCTCACGGCGAGCAGCCTCTTCACGTGCCTGCTCTTCCATAATCTCCCTAATGTTTTCTTCATCTTGTTCTAGTTGCCGGAGGGAAGCCTCACTTAACCCGCTGGGGTGGTTTTGAAAATCCACCTGTGGACTGTTCACAGGTGGATTTGGAACAATTGGGAGGTACGGGATGTTTCAAACCCACCGGAAAGACATTTTCCGGTGGTGTTGAGTAAACTTCAGGTTCTGGTAGAGTTGGAAAGCTGGTTTCCGGCAAGTGATTTGGATTCGGAGAGCTGGTTTCCGCAACTTTTTCGGACTTGGGAATTGCTGGAAAAAATCTTTGCGAGACATTTTTTGTGTGTGAGTTGTGTGTGTAACTTGTGTGTTCTAAACAACTCTGGTAGAGTTGTATATATACGCAGAGTTGAGTTTGAAATTGAATAAATCCCGCTCATATTTGATTTTTAAATTTCAAATTTGAATTTGAATTTATCCCGCCCAGAATTGACCAGTATAATTTAAATTTGAATTTGAATAGGTTGAGGGGGTGTAAGTGAAAATTTATTTGAAATAGTTTAGGGGGGTGAAATGGAAATTTTTTTAACGTGCGCTTTAACGCCCCCCCTCCAACGACATATTAGCCAAATAACGGCGTTATGCCGTTACTATTGTATATGCTCTTACCTTCATGCAAGGAATCTCAGGCACACGAACATCTTAGTAATTGTACTAACAATCACATCAATCTTCTCGTCCTTGCCAGAAATGTTTCGAATCACATTTTCAAAAGTTAAAGTCAATGAAATTTCAGTTTTGACAATGAGTTGGTTATAGTACAGTTAACAAAAGGGGTTGAGGTTAAATGGATACTTTTTCGATACTAGTTGAAACAACACCCCATATTTCATTGAGAGTAAATTCCTATGGTGTTCTGATTTATTAAATATCATACTTCAGTTTTGCATGTACCGGTAACTCCATTTAGAGTAAATAATAAATTCTACACGAGACACGACCACTTCATGCTGACCAAAAAATGTGACAAGATAAGGTATTTTAGCTTGTCGTTTTGACCTATTACCATTCCATCCTGACCCACCTATTGTATACATTACCCATGTTAAAACCCGACCCGCCCTTTCCCATAAGCACAATAGTGCCTACTACAGTTTAGAACCTGGCCCACCCATTTTTACCAATTGAAAATTAACAATAGCCATTTTAAACTCGACCTGCCCAGTTTACCCATTACTAGTATCCTTAAACTGAACCCGCCTATTTAACAACCATAATCTAACTGTTGGGTTTTACTAATCATAACAATTATATAAAACAAGTAAACATCATCAAAGCATGCAGCGGAAGTAATAGGAATAATACTTGTAAATTAATTAACCGAATTAAAAGAACATGCGTACCTTTTGCGAATCAATGCAATTAGGGTTCATGAAAGCCCCAAATTAAGATCAACGACCAAGAAACCCTAAACCCTAATAAATTAGGGTTTATATAATTCGACCACATCAAAAGTCGAATACCCAAGATATGCAAACACAAGTGTATTTGTTCTTCGTTCTTGTACACACGTATTAGTAACGAAGCAATGAGAAAAGCTAGGTTCTTGATCACAATAGATTAACCAAACACCTTTGTTATGCTCAAGGTCACTCGCAAATCCCTTACATGGGGTTTTGCTTCGTCGACCTAAGAACAAGAGGGAAGAAAGAAGAAGTTTGGCCTTCTATTGTAATCTAGTGTACCAAAGGATGAATACATGGGGATGTATTTATAGCCTTATGGTAGGTGTCAAGATTACTATAGTTTCCGATGTGGGATTCTATAGAATCGGCCAAACACAAGCCCAAAAATGGATTCCTAAAACCTTCACTTGACTTGTTAACTTTTCTTCATATCCCGTTGACATTTAATGACCGATAATCAAAACTCGTCAAATATTAAATATCATTAAGTATTTATTTCGTGATCAAATAATTAAATATAACATTTTATATATTAATTATTTATACATTGATTCTCATACGTAATGTGTGCAATCCCGAAGTCCCGAGTTCGAATCCGGTCATACTAATATTAATAATTATCCATAAACCTTTCAGCTCCCACTTGGATATTACTTAATACAGTAATGACATTGGTTAGTCTAGCTTTAACACGCCAATGCCCCCAGATCGAATTGAGCATTCTCCTGGAAAAAACCATTTAATGATTCATCATTTTTACTTATCCTTTTGTTACTAATACTACATTAACTATGAATATGGATCAAGTCATTTTATAAGTTAATATTATGTTTCTCGTTGTATTTGATTGAACAAGATTACCAAATCATCTGAACGTATTCCAGATAGATCTTGGGTAAAGCCTTACAAACATCTTGCCAATCCTACGAGGGGCCAAATATAGTATTATGCTTTGAAACAAATTCAAAGGAACAAATTCTCTTGACTACAAACATAACTCATGAACTTTGTAACACTTCTGAAATAGCCCTTATAACTACCAGTTACGGATAGCGTTAGACTATCTTACACAAATGCACTACATTCATATCAGTTATCTGGTATCTCAAGTCTGAGGATAAACACTTCATGATATACTTAATGACAAAGATCCATAAAGTATCATCATGTAAAGTTGGGATATGTCCTATATTCAATTCATTGAATATCATGTGAATTTGACATGTCCCACGCATCAATATACTTAAAGTATATTCTACCAAAACTCAGATTTGTCTTAATTCAATGAAATTCCCACATCATTGATCGACAACGGACTTTTAGAGTAACATAAGTTATTCACGGATTAAACATGCAAATATAGGATATAATATTAAGAAAATGAAAATAAACATAACCAATATTTTATTTTATTTAAATAATATTTGTTCAAAACATCCCTTATCCAAATACTAAATAGATCAATGCATGATAATACTGGTTAATGAATTATGCATCAAGTAATGACAATCATACTTGTTGACAAGGCATAATTTCAACTAACTTTTGATCTATCGGAATTTTGAGAATACTTATTTCAAGAATTCAACTAGTGAAGTTCTTGTATGTGTGCATTCAAAATATCTTGATATTGCCACATAATATTTCATAAAGTGTGTGACATCCTCAACCACTAATTTATGACAATCAAACTTTCAAACATTTTAAAGTTTAAAGTATTCTTATTCTTTATTGTATAATGCAACTATGCTCTTGGTTGAGCACAACTAGTTCGCATGGCCATCAACAAGGATGAAATCCTCCCATGACTAGTATTGAGTGTCATCTCAATTAAACCAACATCATTGTATACAAACAACAATATGCTCTTTAAAAATTTTCGTAAACTTCAATATCTACAGTGTAATGTTTGATGCCTTCAAACTTTCAAGTTTGTCAGCTATGACAATTTCACAACAATTGTTGTATTGCTCATCCATAGAATTTTGAGAGCAAATCCAGGCTGAGGAATGTAATTCTAGATTCAAACATATTCCATTAGAATATTCATTACACTAGTTATCTAATAACTTCATTAGATATCAATGTTGTCAAATCATCTTGCATTCAAGCATGATACAATAATAACATGATGTACATGAAAAATCCTTGTGTCAAACTAAGATTTCATTCATGTTCTACATATCCATTTTCCAAATGATATATCATGTTTTATTGGACTCATTATTTAATACCGCCATGTTTACTAACAATAAACATATACTCCAAGGTTGTATGTCTTATTTTCTAAATCTTTCATGTGAAGTTCCATTCCAAACTAAAACTTAACATCTATCTTAGATGGAATGTTACTATCCACAACATATAAAATTTAAAGAAAATAAACATAATACTCCCACTAGCTTTCAGGAATACTTAGAAATTATCTTATTTTAATTTAAAACCAAAACTTGGATTTAATAGTTAAACATAAGAATCATCTCCTAGATGCATGCATATATCCATTCATGGATTCTTGCAGTTTGTACATTTTCAAAGATTATGTGAATTCATAAAACTCATTTGCATTACTTATCGTCCTCGCAAAAGCAATCACACAAGAAAGAGTTTTAATATTTTATTGTCATTTTTCATATCAATGAAAATAAGTATGACAATTATAATTATTATATATTTAATGTGCCAAAGAAAGAATATTCAATCACAGTTAATTGCTTAAGTGTGATTAATAATCTTGTCACAAGTCATGCATTAAACATATGTACAATTTTGTCCATATGATTTCTACACAAAGATTTAAACCACTAGGGTTTTCTTTCTTTTTGAAGAAACTCATCTTTATTAAGATAAACCAAGTTTCCAAAGTTGATTATCTTTATGAACAGCATCTTGTCATTAATAGTATGAATAATTTACCACAATTCAATATTAGGTAAATGCATCATCATGATTAACAGGTTTACCATAATCCTGCAACTCATATATCTCAGCACATCAATCAATTATCTGATAATCCTTACGGATCTATGAATGAGAATTCCACCATCTTGAAGTCTATCATATTTGACTTCATCATGATATTTACTAGTGTATTTTAGAAGATTATGTGTTTTGTAATTGTAATTTAATCTCTTCAAGATCTAAACAAAACTCCCACTTGCTTTTGTAATTTAAAGACTATCTATAATTACTTTTAGCAATTAGAACAACACTAAATTGTTTTCTTTTGGGATATTACAAATCACATTAACAGTTCGTAAATCTTGTTCACTAATAACCTACTCCATAAGTAGTTTTAACAAATCAGAACTTCAATGTATAAGACTCAATGTGATTCATCACATTCCATACTAAAATGGTGTCTTAATAATCTTCTAGGTTTGAGTTTTATTAAGTATATCCAATCAATACTCAATTTCTAACCTTGATAAATTTTGGAAGAAAGAGGATATAGTTATCTTGAATCAAACAATATGACAAAAGTTTGATTCTTGTAACTGAACATACCATATACATACAGTATTTCATTAGAATTAATATTGTAAGACAATCTAACTATATATAAGATAAACATATTCATTTTGGCTTACCTATTTTACCAACTAAGACAACTTAATGATATAATAGAATATTTAAGCCAATTGCATGCTTTATAACATGAGTATTCTTTGACCAAGTCAAAAGACATAACAATTATAATATCTTACTTTATATTATAAGTCTTTAAAAGACTTCATGTTTGTGAGTTTATACAAAAACACATAACCACGTATAATTTAAAGTTATTATGAACACCACGCCATGGTTTCAATTAATTAATTTTCAAGTTAATAAACTATTTATGTCATTCAAAGAATACACAAATATTTAAAGATAGTATTAAATTACTTTATTTATTTATGTCATTCCATGAAGTGTCCAATTTAAGAAACTGTAAGCAACCACGCCGATCTCACAACAAGTGAAGATTTACCTTGAGATTACAATCTAGCCAAGATCTCACTTAACCTAAAATGTAACTTCAATTGTTTCTTTATTTTGAATGACATAGGACATAAAAGTAGTCTATGCTATAATCTTGACACATGTTCTAAACAAGTCAATCTTATTAGAACGTTAATCTCTTACCTTACGATCAAGAGAATCCATTAATCATATTTGTATGTGTTTGTTCTTTTGCACACAATTAATACTTCTCCCACTTGTGCATATAACAACACAATATAACAGATAAACACCATGACATTCGTTTGTTTATGTGAGCAATATGATAGTGTCATAGATATATAAGCATTACAAGTATATGTAGGAGCACTTAATTATCAAGGAAACGTTCATGACTATCCTTGAGAATATGAATGTCTACATTTTTGAATGTAATGTATTATTTCAAGAAAATCTAGAAATAATCTGAGTTACTACCAAGATGACAAATCTTGTAACTCCCACTGAATTAGACAACGTTACAATAATGTCTTATTCAATAATACACCATACTCCCACTGGATTTGACAACATTGTAAGTGTTTCATTAACCGGTGAAAATAGCGTGCTATTACATTGCTACCCCTTTGTAAGACCATTCGTAACAATTACTTAGGTAATAAAAGAGTGTATTCTACTTTGTAGATGATGAATCATCCATCAAGCTATTAACTTGAAAATTTGAGCATGCAATTTCTTCCTTAATAGGTCTACTATCCCCACAATGGTGTGTAGCACCTTTAATTGGTCAAATCAAAACAACTAGATAAAATATACTAGTTTGTCTTTTACCAATTTTGCGGTAATTAGTCTAGATTCTAATGTAATAACTCATATAATGTCAAACATGTTTTCTAGTTGACCAAAATGTTATATAAGAATTCAATCACCAACAGAGGGTAATAAAATCTCTTAAGGAAAATATGGTGTGCAATTTTCTTAACTATTAAAATTGCTATGAGTCATATTAGAATTTAGACAATTCTAATGTTCCTAACATACCTTTCTCAATCATGAAAAGAAATAGGATTGAGTCTCACTCTTCTTCCATGGAAAATAGTTTATGTTTGTCTTTTAGTAAATTTTTCTTGATCAAACATTTGTTTGAAAACAGAACTAGATCAATTTACCAAAGCCCAAACCACGTTTACGGTTTAATGTTGCATTAATACAATCAAAAGAATTAACAAAATTTAATTTTTAGTATTTTCGATAATTAAATCTTTCAAGAAAATAAAATACCCTTAGGTCAATATTCATATTAACCATAGAATTTTCCTTGAATCTAGGACCCTCATTATCATAGTTTCACCACATCAGTTGATCTGCTAGTGATGAAAGTATAGAATAGGTAATTGTCGAAGAACAATAATTGACAAACAAGTTTTCAATTCCTAGAAAATATGGGATTTACAATTTTGCCAAACAATTATGCAAAATGTAAGCATGTTTTATCCCATCTTATGCCTTAAGTTATAGGTCTCACTAACTAACTTAATTAAGTTGTCTAATTTAAAAACTGCAAATTATTAAGCTGAGGACTCACACAACATAAAGATTCACCTTGTCATTGTAATCTAGCTCAAGGTCTCACATAACTAAATTACAACTTCAAGTGTTTCATATCATTAGATGACATAAACTTAAATTTTAAAGGGTACAATTTTTGATGTGTAATCAAAACTTATGTATGAAGAAGCATGCATACATCTTCATAACAAAAAAATTCAAAACCTTACTCATAGTTTTAAATTGCTAAGATTAAATTCTACAAAGTTTTAATCGATGCGTTGAGAAACTTACAACTTTGCACTAAGATGCTTCGTACATAGAATAGTTATACTAGGTAGCTCAAATCGAACGCACAGGGAGGCAGAGGACCAGGTAAGCGCATAAGCATAACCTTAGACATCCTTTCAGTGTGACTGTAGTGTGACTGTGCGCACTTCTTTAAACCCCCTTTCTGGTTTTTTCTAGTGGGTGAGCCGTTCTAACCATTTAGTACAGTCACATCAGTCCATTAAAAGTTCAAGATTTAAAACTTAGAAAACAAATTAAATTTCGCCATTATTTAGTCCATTTAATTTTCTATTCTCAAAAAACCCTTTTTGCTTACTAACGTGTCATACAATATAAACAAAAGGCACTTTAATAAAAATTAAAACGAACTCAAATAATATATATATAACTTAACAATTAACACATGTAAAAACAATTAGCCACATGCATAATTTGTTCGATAAAACCCTGATAATCAATTCTAGGTTTAATAATGCATATGTTTAACCAAGACTTCCACGTGTTTTCACGAAGTACAACGTGAGCCACATACATCGATGAATCGATTGCGTAAGTCTTAGCTAAAACACATACCACATAGCACATAATTGATTCATTAGATATATTGAGGTTTTCCCCAATTCAATATTTATCAAAACGAAATACATGTGAATAAACTTAACAATTAACGATAAATATATACTTAACAATTTAATCATATAATCAATACTCCATGGCAAAACATGCATGTTCCACCATGGATTCCGCATAACAATTATCACCCAAGATACGCATAAAACATGGCACATAACAATTATTCATTAAAACCACATAAAATATACATGCATTCCTAGGTTTTCTACAAGTTTTACAAAAAAATAAAACCTAATTAACAAACTAAAGGGTAATCGACCCTTATAATAAAAAATTAGGGTTCCAATTTTTAAAACCCTAGAAACCAATAAAAGCATGTAATAATCATAAAGATTCAATTTTTATGTGTTTCGGTAATTAATTACAACATATTAACCTGGCTCTAATACCACTGTTGGGTTTTACTAATCATAACAATTATATAAAACAAGTAAACATCATCAAAGCATGCAGCGGAAGTAATAGGAATAATACTTGTAAATTAATTAACCGAATTAAAAGAACATGCGTACCTTTTGCGAATCAATGCAATTAGGGTTCATGAAAGCCCCAGATTAAGATCAACGACCAAGAAACCCTAAACCCTAATAAATTAGGGTTTATATAATTCGACCACATCAAAAGTCGAATACCCAAGATATGCAAACACAAGTGTATTTGTTCTTCGTTCTTGTACACACGTATTAGTAACGAATCAATGAGAAAAGCTAGGTTCTTGATCACAATAGATTAACCAAACACCTTGTTATGCTAAGGTCACTCGCATCCCTTACATGGGGTTTTTGCTTCGTCGACCTAAGAACAAGAGGGAAGAAAGAAGAAGTTTGACCTTCTATTGTAATCTAGTGTACCAAAGGATGAATACATGAGGATGTATTTATAGCCTTATGGTAGGTGTCAAGATTACTATAGTTTCCGATGTGGGATTCTATAGTCGGCCAAACACAAGCCCAAAAATGGATTCCTAAAACCTTCTCTTGACTTGTTAACTTTTCTTCATATCCCGTTGATATTTAATGACCGATAATCAAAACTCGTCAAATATTAAATATCATTAAGTATTTATTTCGTGATCAAATAATTAAATATAACATTTTATATATTAATTATTTATACATTGATTCTCATACGTAATGTGTGCAATCCCGAAGTCTCGAGTTCGAATCCGGTCATACTAATATTAATAATTATCCATAAACCTTTCACTAACAACTTATCAGAGTTATGATAAAACTCGAAAATTATCACACTTAATGAAAATTCAATTTAAAGTTATAATGTGATCAGATCTGGTTGACTAGTTGTACTTGATCTTCATTGAATTGGGTGCTGCTAGCTTAGAATAAATGTTTTGTATTTTTTTTTCATCGTCTGGTTGTCTGTTGGCTTTATTGTTTGTATTTTGTATTCAAAGCAACTCAACAATGTTTGAATTAAGCATCCATTGTTTTATTGTTGGGTTAGAAATGCATGGCTAATATTGGTAAAGAATGTTACGTGAATATAAGTCTTTTGGTTTTACATTCTACATAGCAGCTTGTGGAGTAAAAAATATCTTCGTAATAAGATGAAAGTTCAACGCCTGAATTCGGATATACTCAGCATCCTTCCTGAAAGCATAACTGAATTTGTTCTAACTAGCATGCCAATCCGAGACGCGGTAAGAACCAGCATTTTGTCAAGGAAATGGAGGTTTTGTTGGACGAGCATTTCTAAACTTGAATTTGTTCTAACTCGCATGCCAATCCGAGATGCCATCTTTGTTTTTTTCATTGCAAGGATTAAAATCTCTAGAGCTCTTAAACTGTGGGTTTGAACCTCCATTAACTTTTAATGGGTTTAGTAGATTGAAGAAGGTTAAGTTTATCCATGTTGAGATGAATTCTAAAACACTTCAACAATTCCTCTCCAATTGCCCACTACTCGAAATTGTCCTTTTGGTAAGGTTCATTCAACTACTTGTATTCTTGTAAAGCTCTGTGAATCAATAATGTTAATTATAAATAATCTTAATGCAGTTTGGACATGGAAGCAAAAAAGATTCTGCAGGAGGAAACAAGTTTACCTTTGTTGAGCTTTTCGAGTGTGCACCTTTGATTTGGTCTTTGTCAATCTCAGGGTTTTATGTGAAGCAGTGAAGGTAATATTAAATTTTAATATTATATCTCAGGTAAGATCATTGTGTTTGCTGATCCTCGTTTTGGTATTTGGTTAAAGTACTTGGCTACAGGTGGTATGTCTCAGAAGCTTCCAACTTCATTTGCCAACCTTGAATATCTTCTTTTAATTTTGTGCTTAGCGGATCAAGATGAGATACTGTCTGCCCTTTGTTTAATCAGGAACTCCCCAAATTTAGAGAGACTTACTTTAAGGGTTAATAATGCTACTCTTATTACATAAGGTAATGGCACATTATTCTCTTGTGATTTTATTGACAGTTGTACATGTCTTGTGGTCAGTTTGAGAAGTCGGATGGTCCACAAATCTCGATGAACTATCTTGATTCCCAAGATTACTCTGCTATCTACTTCGATTATCTTGAGAAATTGGAGATGGTAAATTTTAGTAACTTGGATCTTGAGTTGGAATTTGTGAAACTCGTCATGGCTAAGTCACCTGTGCTAGAGAAAGTTCAAATAGAGCTTAGTGAAGAAGTTTCTGTTGATGAAGAACTCAATATTCTAAGAGACTTTGTACGACTCCCGTTTCCACGTGCATCACATTCAGCAATAACAATCATAGAACGCCGAAAAGCTTTTTCATGAAGGCTGTTAATTTGATGACGCTAGCTGTTTGTCTTTGTTAAATCATGATTGTCAAAGCACACTTCTTTTTATGGACTATTTTGAAGTCTTTAGGCGTGTCTTTCTTTTATTCTTCGGGATAATAGAATTTAGATGTGTCTTTTTGGCTGATTATGAACTGTAACAATTAAGCTTGCTTTTGAAGTAAATAATCTAAGTACTATTGAACCCAATGAAGTCCATTTTTTCTTAGCCGGTTGTATTGATTGCTTAATCTTGTATTACAAATGATATGAAACGATTGTCTAATCATGACAGAAGCCAGCATTTGCTTAGAGATTCAAATGAGAGTTTTAGCATGAATTGGATTATCAATGATTAACGGTGAAAACCGTTTTATTATCCAAGTCTGTAAATTATGATGTATCCGAGTCCTCCAGAACCCAAATCACTCTTATCCGGACCCATAAGCTACTGGACGTGGGAATAGTTCTCTTGGATACTATGAGCTCGATTGGGGGGTTCCCTCAGTTTCGGAGACATCAATGATGAATAAAATGACACATCTTATGAACCGCTGGATAATAGCGTTACACACATGCATCAACTTCATGGATTCTACACGATATGTTTTCAGTTTTGGTGATTTGAATAAAAAGTTTGAAAGACCTTCATATTATTAATTAATGACATTATTATATTACTATTATTATTTTGAACATAACCTTTTATTATTAACTAATGAAACTTACCCAATAAGAATATGTTTTGTAATGGGTAGGATATTGATCTTCAAGCGTCCAAAAAAGTGTATAATTCATAAAATATGTTTTGTAATGGGTAGGATATTGGTGTGGCAAGTAGTTTTGCAGATGTGATATTTGTTCCTTTTAATAAAAATATACAATCACCATGACCAGGTCACTATTTCATATTCTTAATTCGTATCTTGTTTGCCTTTCATTTTCAGCTAATTTACAGTCTTAAACATAACCACCACCAAATGGCATAGTGGTAAGGTCCTTGGTTTCCTCACAAGAGATCCAAGGTTCAAACCCAGGTGTGTGCATTTGAAGGGAAGGGTCAGAAACGGTCTTGAAGTTAACCCGGTGAGGCCACGTACATCTGAGTCAAAATGCTCGCCCTCCCCGGGTAACATAAAGAGGGAAAACCCTTATCCGTTTAGGGTCTCTAACACTTGTTATGTAATATAGATATATGAATTAATAGATGCACATACTGACATACATTAATACATGCACATATACATTCTAGTCGCACATATAAGATTTCAGTTATCAGATTTCAGTAATGGATCTGTCATTTAATTAAAACCAACCTCCTTTCATGTGCAACAGAAATAGCTATTAGGATTTAAAAACTACCATTGATTGAGAGAACCACAGAAAATAAATAACCAATATTTGATAAGCTTATGAGCCAAGATTATTTTTCCAACAATTAGCTTTTTCAAGTTTAAAGCAATCATATCACAGAGTCTATTAAATGAAAAAGGGTGTAACGAAACTACATGCAGTTGAAATACACCAAAAATGTCTACCCAAACATGAACGCAAAGTGTGATTAATCAATGCGCCTCATCACCTTCACTTTGAGGACCATCAGCAAACAATAGTTCCTCCGAATAACCACTTTCATTTGAATCGCTATACTCATCCCAATCAGTATAAGAGTATAAATGTGCAGTAGCATCAACAACCTTCAAGTTAGATGGAAAATTGAATCCTTTTTCTTCCAAACAAGAGAAAACCTAAAAACAAAAAAGTAGATATGCAAAGAGTACAACATTAGAAGATTGACATGCCTGTAAAAGTTAGTTAAGATGAAAGTAAAACGAATGTAGAACGTCCAATCACACCCCTCATGAGTTAAAGAGACACTCTCAAGCGAAAAAAATGTAAGCTTTCGTGTTGTGAACTCAAAGAAGTGATCCTTTATGCTATTAAACTAGTTAATGTGGCGTGGATCGCAAAACTTTGTTTTAGCTTCTGGGTAAACATAATTATATTACAAGTTATTTATAAGCTACGAGTAAATTATCTACCAATCTCTTGTTTAAGCAACTAATAATCTTTTTGTTGTTGTTCAAGTCCTAACAATCACTTTTAAAATGTGCATCCAAACACCTGAGTACTAACATCTGCCTTTGATCAAGAATAATCGGTAAAGTACTACTAAAGCAACAAAGACACGAATAGCCGAAATAAAACAAAATTTGTTTACCTTTGAACATAAAGTCCCAATTATAATCTCCTTGACATGGCGAAGGCTATGTATAAGTCCTTTGAAAAACTCTTCTTCCGCTTCCTCACATGGTGTGTCATCATACTCACCCTCACCCGTCATGTAATCTAAGTGAGCTTCGACTAGAGAAGACACATTTAGCAGCAAAATATTCCCCAACAAAAGATCATCTTCGATTGCTAGCGACGCAATATAAGGAGCATTAATTTCGATAATATCAGTAAATCCATCCGGATCCTCTTCAGGAGACATGTATCCAGTGAACACAAATTTCTTAACACTCTTAGACGTAATATCAATCCGCCTAAAACCATTGCATCTGTGCAACTTCAAAGTTTCCAAAAGAGGACTTCCAGATAATATATTTTGAATCAAATCTTCACTTAAATCCCCATCGGAAATAAACAAACTTGTAAGTTTATTCCAACTAATGACACCAGTTGGATTAAATAAACACCCTCCTAACGACAGTTTCGTAAAACATGAATTACTGAAAAAGAAATCAGAATGTAACTCAAACTCAGATACATCACTAAGATTTATATTCCATAACGTTAACTGAAAATCTCGAACGTTACAACTAACAGCGTAACGAATCCAGCTATTGACTTGTGACTCAAATTGGGTACCATATCTTGTATGGATATCGAATTTGTTAAGGTTTGATAGGCGACATTGAGTTAAGGTTTTGTCAACAAACGAATAGAAATCAGATATCAAATGATTATCATCATGGTAAGAATCTGAAAATATGAGATTTGGAACATAAGTCCAAAGATGTTGCCATCGTTTCGAAAGTGTACTTGTTTTAATAGCCTCTTTTGTAATTCCTAAAAGAGAGATGATTTCGATGAGTAAGCAATCTGGTAACAAACTTATTCGATCTTGATCTTCTACTTCCATGATTTCTTCAGTTTTTTTAGGTTGGTTTTGATCTTCTGCTTCAACCATTTCCATGGCTGCTGTGAATGAATACCCAAATGGTGAAATTAGGTTTCACTTGTGCCTCTATTCTTTCTCTATACTAAAAGTACAGTATAGTCCCTACGTAATTCTATATTATAGTCCCTATCGGACATAAACTATATGATTAGATGCACATTGCCACGGCGGATATTTACAGTTAAACGTTTCAACTTTAATTAGTTATACTTGTATATGTTTATGACGAAATATAAAATACCCGCACTTTGTTGAGGCTATATATATGTCGCGGTAGTGTATTGTTTGATCAATTAAATAGTTTAATTACTTATATTTTATCAGATAAAAAATATTATATATGTATGTATTTGATTGTATGCGTTTTATATAAATAAATTGTATAATTCTATTTACCGTCTACACAATTCAAACATTTGTAATCATTTTGACATAATTTAAAATTTTAATCACTATTTTTTTAGAACATTGTACATAAGTTAAAGCACTCATCATTGTTCACTTTTGGCTGCAAATTGTATCTTTTGACTGGTCAACGGCCTGCAAATGACTGATATACCCTCATCTTCTTCCTCATTTGATTTTCTATTAAATTTATATTTAATTTTAATACAAAATGAAAAACACTAAAAAACACCAAACCTAAGAAATTCAAAAAAACCCAAATAGTCAAGATTACAACACACACACAATGATTGCTAGTTACACTCAATCAATCAAGAAAACCACTTCAAAACTCAATCAATCAAGAACATCGCTAAAAAACAATTAAATTATCAAGAACAATTATACCACATAACATGATAAGATTACCGTGGACTCATCAAACAATATGAGTTCATTAATATTATCTGACGAACGCTCATACGCTAAAAAAGATGTTAAAAAGTCTTATGCATCCATTGTAAGCTCCCTTTTATTAATCCTTATGTTGCTTACTTATATTTTTCAAATGAAGATAAATTTAAGTAGTATTGCTCCTAAATGTAGATCACAAAAGCCAGTTTGTTAACTATTTTGAAGGCTGTTGTTGAAGTTTCTCAAAAAACAACTGGACAATCTAGTGCACCTCCAAAGAAAGGTATATACTAGTAATTTAATTGCTCATTTATTAGATTGCCTGCTGTATAAATTAGCCAATGTTCTACTTTGTATAGGGAAAGATATTGCAACAAAAGCTGCTCGTGAGGTTCTCAAATTGAACAAAAGCAACAAATCTAGTTCTAAAGATGAAATTATCGATACTGAAAAGGGCCAGGATGAAAAGAATTTACCTTCAGACCCCTAAGATAAAGTTGAAGAAAAAGAATCGTATGCTACCATTGTAAGCTTATTCAATATGAAGCATATATAATTTTTTGTTGTTTACCTATATATTAAATTCTAGTTAAGCGTTCACTAAAGCGTAGCTGCTCTTGAACACAGCTCACAAAACCAAGCTTACCAACCAAAACTGGATCATCATCTACTGCTAGTGTTGTTCTTGATTGATTGAGTTTTAAAGTGGTGTTCTTACTTGATTGAGTGTAACTAGCAATCATTTTGTGTGTGTATGAGTGTTGTGTGGTACTTTGTTTTATTTTTAAATGAGTTATAAGTAGGCAATAAATAAGTAAAGAAGAAAGTGATTATTACATGAGTAAATGTATTTGAATATAGTGAATACCTTTTCTCAAGACATGATCGTCCCGGCAACCCAATTGTTTTCCAAATAACTTGGAAAATGAATGTCCCACCGATTTCTTTAGAGACTTTCTGAGCCGAGAATGTAAAATCTTTCCTGAGAAAGATTTATGTTTCCAAGTGTCATTTGGAATAAAAATGTAAAGCTTGAATTGAAGATAAGTAGTGTACATAATGATCTCAGCTAGTATGTTGATGAAGCTGCAACATCAACAGATGGAAAGATAGACCAAGTAAAACACAAAAGTATAATGATATGAGATTGAGATAATGTGTAAGGAGATAAAAAAATGTGAGCAAGAAAGAATCAGTCATAGAAAGACGTTATATAGAGAAATTTTGGTTTTATAACCGTTACATAACGGTCGAATATTATAAATTGGTTTTATGACAGTTACACAACAGTCAAGGATAGAATAATGGTTTTATGATCGTTACACAATGTCATACATTATACAAATAAATTTTGGTTTTATAACCGTTACACAACGATCAAACGTTATAAAGAGAAATTTTGGTTTTATGACTGTTACACATAGGTCAAGCATTATATAAACCGTTACGCAAGGTTATATTGTAACAACTCGAGATTTTCCATCCATATCTCTGCAAGGAATTATCCTTAGTTTTCATTTACGAACTTTTTTGAACTCATTTAATTCGAAAACGAGAAGTTATCTCGTGAAACGTGAAAATTGCATACAATGCATACCGGCACAATCGTAAACTTGTTAAACAATTTGATTTGATCATTGTATTGGTTTCGGGAAATTAGTCGTGTGAATACTTGTTTTGATTGGAAAATTTATTTTAAACGCAATGGCATAATTTTCCACGAGTTGAATCGATCATTATCGAGCCTGAATGTGTCCCGAACCTCAAAATCATAAAAGTTTGGAGAAATTACAGAGATTGTCCTTGTGGAATAATTACACCGCCGCCCCTTGAGTTTTGATAACTTGTAATTTGGTTTTTAAAACTTGTGAGAGTATAAATAGAACAAATTAGGATTTTTTTTCTTCATTGTGCAACCCTAGTAATAACACAACACCTCTCACCTCCCTCCTCACCTCTGGCCAGCCGCCGCCATGGCCGTCACAGCCACCGCCTGTACTGCCGTCATCAGCCACCACCCCACATGTTGGGTCAAGATGCGAAGAGAAATGGTTGTGGTTACAAGATCGGGTTAAATTTAGGGTTGATGTGAGCGATGTGATCGTGGTGTTGTTGGTGCTTTTTGGTTCTTGTATTGGAGTTATGCTCAGGTATGGTCTGAGGTTTGTCCCTCACCTAATCACCCTTCTTTTCTCTTCCTTTTTCGTGGTAAGCCGAGAGCCCCAAATCACTCTCGTTTGATCTATTGTTAAAACCAAATATAAAGTGTTTTGTAATGATTTCGTGGATAAAAAAAAGGATTTAAATTTTTTTTTAGTATAAATCGATTATAACAGATTTGTGGTAGAATTAATGGATATGAACCAGATTTAAAACGGATTTAATATGTTTCGTGTGGTATTGACATGTGCGTTGTGGTGTTGTTTGATGTTTGTGGTCATGGGTCGGGTTTAAGATCCCTATTGTCGTGAGTCAAGCTGTACACGTAAAGAGTTTGAGTCGGGTATAACCCAAATAGTGTTGTGAGTTTGTCCATTTATTTAATTTCTAATCTTGACATGGAGTTGGAATTGTTAATGTTGTTGTTGTCGTTGGATTCGGATTGGGATTAAAACCGACTAGAGTTCGAGTCGGGTTGTATAGTGAGCTCATGGGTTGAATTGGAATGTGGTTATAAAACTGGTCTTAATCTCAGCTTGTTATGGCCTTGTTTATTTGATTTAGTTGCGTCTTTTTGAATCTAAGTTTGTAATAACCTGATTTTCGTCTCGTAAATTTTTGTCATATCTCTTTGAACATTAAAAGCGTCATAACAAAAATTTGGAATTTGTAAAGCGCAAAGTAAATTGAAATCGTGAACGCGAATTATAAAACACTACACTATTCGACTTATAAAATCTATCGTAGAAATATAATATGATGTTATATTTAAATTTTAACCTAAGTTAAACAAGGATCCACATTTATAATATCTACGAAAAAAATAAAAAATAAATAAATGCCTAAATATAACTTTCCCTAGACCTTCTATTTTATTTTTGTACACAACTTGTATATTCAAAAGGTGTCTAGATACATTATAATTGAATTAGGTAATGATTTCCCAATCACCAAAATCTCGGCCCAAGTCACTCCCTCTTTCCCTCTTGCATTTTTTTTATCCGAATACCTAGTTCCATTTTTTTAAAACCCTAAATCGGTATCACACAAAGAAGCGACAGAAGTAAAATTCTTCCAGCCATTCCTAGGGCACGATTGGGTGTTACAGTAGCATCAAGGAGTCCTGTGGGTGAGGGTTGTTCTTTGGTCGTGCAACAACAGCTGGTGGTTGCAGATTGGTGGTTGATCGTGTAAGGGGTCGAGTGAGTTGACTCTCGTTCGTGGTCCCTGTTTCTGTCCTTAGATTCGTCCAAGGTACTTTCTTTTTGTTGTTTCTTCTTTAGCCGACTCATCAAAGTCTCTTGGTTACTGATTTGTTGGAAAATTGGTTGGCAAAAGTGACTTTTGACCAACTTTGGACACAATTATCTATATGTATGAGTAATAGTTTATAGGTTCACGTTCTCCTTGAAGAGAGCTTTGCAATAAGCCTTTATTTGTGAAAAATAGAGTTGATGTGAATGAGATATCGGGTCTCAAAGTTAGGCATTCGGTACCATGCCTAAAGAGGAAAAGTAGTTTATTTTCAATCCCACATCGGTGGAATGGGTAAACTTAGAGGGAGTTTATTGTGTATAAATAGAGGCCCTAATTCCACAAGTGTTTTACACATCAAATCAATAAGTATTATTGATTTCCAACGTAAGGAATACGCATATTTTAAGATGAAATTCCTGGCAATTTAGTTAAGTTCGATAGTACAACTTACTGTTTTGGCTGTTGTACCCTGGGAAACAGACGGCGAATCTGTTTTAAGGGAAGCGTGTCAAACACGTGCCTCGGCTTTTAGTGCTTCTTTGTTGATCTCTATTTGGTGATCAAGTAAGTCTTTTGACTATTTTATTATTTTATTTAATTATCGTTTATCTGCTTACATTCTGTTTGTATTTACTTTTCTGTTATTTATTTATTGTAATTTAGATTTTATTAATAAAAGTGTAACCGTTTCCCTACAATATTAAAACAGATTATGTGTAACAAAATTAAAACACTTTTTATTAAAATCTGATTTATATAAAACAGATTATGTGTAACAGATTTTATACAAACTGTTTTTCTGCTGAAACCAAGATTGTGTTTCTTTGAAAATCAACTTTATAACTAAACAAAATTTTAATTAACAAATTTGGTATAACAGATTTATAAAGGATTCTTAAAACAGTTTATTGAATCAGTTTATATTGAAACCATGATGAGTTTCTTTTCAAACTGATTTATTTAGTTTGTTTATTGCATATGTTATTATTTAAATATGGATTTTGAAACCAAGCTTGTGTTTCTTGGAATCATATTTGGTACAAGTTTACATAAACCATGTCGAGTTTATTAGATACCATATTGTTTTAAAAAATTTTAACTGTTTTTTGTGTTTAAATATTCACAAGTTAACTGATGGTAACATAATTTGTGACCCTAGTGAATCTTGCGAATGTAATTGGTGCGCCAATTACTAACTTGATTAAAAATCATGATGAAATCAGATTCATTGAAACAAATGGAGTTTCTTTGAAACAAATCTCATAAAATACAAGTAGTTATTTTATTAGATTACTCTAACGTGTTTATTGAAACCAAGATGACTTTGTTTGAAACAAAAACTGATAATATAAAAGCTGTTATCATATTTAGTGGAAACGTTTCTTTGAATTGTTTAGCTTATTTAAACCAGGTTGAGTTTAATTATAAACTAAATATAGTTCTTGAAACTTTATGCATTTGAAAGTAGATCTATAGAAACCTTGTTGAGTTTCTTTGAAAGAGTAAATCTATTTTGAAACTTTGTCGAGTTTCATTGTAGAATTAGACCATGTGATGCAGATCTATTAAGATATTCTTAAACAAGATTGACAAAATCATATTAGAAATTTGTTCTGTTTAAAAACATTAAGTAATATGCGATATTATTTAATTGTTTAATCGAAAGACTTGTTTAAAAGCGGTTTTGTATAATGGATCTTACAAAACAGTAGTGTTTTAAACAAAATTCGATGTTATCGTGTTTGTTAAGAAACACTTTGTGATATAGCAAGTTGTTAATTATCCCAAATTTAGTTTTACACTAATAACGGAATGTTGTATTAACTGAATGTTCGGAATGTCATGAGTGACATCTAAAGGATCTGCTCCCGAACTTGATGAAAGGGAGACCGATACTCGGAGTTATGTGTACAGTAGATGCTTTAAAGCATTCAGATTTTATGTGCCATAACTATGGGTTAAATGGCCTGAATGAAATGAAAATTGTTGCCAAGGCGGGATCCGACATTAGATAATGGTGGATTAACAATTGGGCATCATGTCATGAGTTTGGTTAACTTTTTCAAAGTAGCAGAAAATGGAGAGATGCAATTTATGGGCAACTCTACAACTGCTAATAGCAAGGGAAAAAGAAATGTGATGTTGAAATTCACATGTGGAAAAGAGCTTAAGTGACCCAACACGTTGTATGTGCCAGAGATTCGTAGGAATCTTGTGTTTGGATGGTTGCTTAATAAATTTGGCTTTATTTTTATTTTAATCAAATAAAATTGAGTTAACATTGAACAAAATTTTGGTCGGTACGGGTTATGCGCTTCATTAAATGTTTAAGCTGAATCTATTTTTTGGTTGTTTTAATAAAAATGAGCATGAATTCAGCTTATTTGATCCTTTGATGTATAGCATGGGCAACTCGGACATGTTAATTTTAACTCAATACGTTGTTTAATTAAATAAACGAACACGGATTACAAAAGTAAAACTTATGTTGAAGCCAAATTGACAAGATTGTCTTTTCACTTGGTTGACCGAAAATTAACCGAACCCTTGATTCACGTAGTTTTATGTGATTTGAAATCGATACCTACTAAGGTAGCAATTAGGTACTTCATCATAATTGTTGATGGTAGTACAAAATATTGCAACTTTTACTTACTTGAGAGTAAGGATATAGACAAGATTGATCTATATAAATAACTTAAGAATCAACTTATTATCGAAAACAAGGCTGTTCGAAGTGATATTGGAGGTGAATATGTGTCTCCATTTCATGTATGTTCTAAACATGGAATAAGTCATAAATTTATTGCTCCTTATACGCCACAACATAATTTTTGATAGGAAAGAATCGTGCCTTAAAGATATGGTTATGCCATGTTGTTAAAGTCATGGTTTAAGCCATGGCATGTGGGGGAAGCGATTTTATTGGCTACTTATCTTTTAGATAAGATCCCTTGTAAGGAAAAGAAGATAATTCTATGAACTATGGATGGGAAGAAAACCATCCTATAAGTACTTAAGAATGTGGGGGTGTATATCTGTCCCGGCACCCAAGGATCAATATATTGGACCTAAAACTGTGGATTGCATATTTTTGTGATATGCTCATTACAGTAGTGCTTATCATTTGTTTGGATATGATTCAAAAAATCTGAATATATACAAAGATACGATAATGGAATCAAAGAAAACTTTCATTGTTTGAAACTGTGTTTCCTTGTTTATCCGAGGAAAATGGAAGTTCATCTAGAATAGATGATATAGTTGTCCATGATGAGAGGCAACTAAATGATGATGTCCTTCATGATGAGAGACATCAAGATGATAATGTTGTTCTGATAAGAGACAACAAGAGATTGATTATGATCTTCATGATGTGAGACAAGATCAACCTGGAAGAATAAGTTGAACTAAAAAGATGCAAATGGGCAAGAAACGGGAAATTTTTTGGACCTAGTTTTGTTTATTTTATGGTTGAAAATGAACCTACTTCTTACAAAGAAACAGTAACTTCCTCAGGATGACCTCAATGGAAAGAATCCATGAAATGTGAAATAGATTATATTTTACAAAAACGATACATTATAGCTCGTGGTTTTACCTCCTTGTGGTAAACTACTAGGCTACAAATGGTTTATACCTAACAACCACAAAGGTTGTCGATGGAACCATTGATAAGTAAAAAAGCAAGATTGGTAATTAAAGGGTTTAGACAACGAGAAAGTCTAGCTTACTCTGATACATATTCGTCAGTTACACGAATAACCTCTATTAGGATGGTACTTGCTATTGCTACTTTAAGAAATTTGGAAGTTTACCAAAAATGTATATGAGAATGGCATTACTAAACATGGATTTAGAAGAAGAAATCTACATGAACCAACCTGAGGGTTTCATGGCTCATAGAGAAGAGAGCAAAGTTTGTAGGCTTGTAAAGTCATTATATGGCTTAGAAAAAACTCCCAAACAATGACATCTAAATTTTTTTACCACGTCATGCCAGAACGTGGATTCAAAATTAATGGATGTATGTGGGAAAAAGGAGGAAAAAAAATCACTGGTATATATGTAATCGTGTGTTTATACATGGATGGTATACTTATCACCGGAAGTGATAACAAGGTAAACAAATCTACTAATGAAATGTTGGAGTCAATATTTGACATGAACTACATTGGTTGTTCGATATGGTGTTTGGAACTAAGATCATATTAAACCAGATGGATTTGTTTTGAGGTAAAAAACAATATAAGGACAATATTCTTGAGAGGTTCAATGTGGGGGATTCCGGCCTAGCTAGAACTCCAATGACATCTTTTTAAATCTATTTAAAATAGAGGTAGAGGTGTTGCCCATTTTGAATACTCAAAGAATATTGGGCATCTTATGTGTCTAATGACGTATGTAAGACCTGATTTAGAAGTTATAATCATGTTACATGAATATACCAATTATTCAAGTTATGACCATTTGAATAGTATTACACGAGTAGTATGATACTTATAATATTGCATTTTGGAACATATCCAACTGCTATCTAATGATAGAGTAATGCAAATATGGATTCTTACATAAAAGAATCTAGATCCACTAGATCGGATGTATTGAGTCTATGCGGGAAGCTATGTCTTGGAAATATTAAAAGTATTTCAAACAGACTTTTATAGCTAAATCTATGATGGAATTTGAATTTATCATTTGAGATAAATTTATAGAATATGTGGCATATCTACGTAATTCGTAGAGGACATACTAAGATGGCGTAAACCGGTAATGACCATCTATATAAAGTGTGATAGTCAATTGGAAATTGACAGAGCTCATATCACAATGTAAAATGGTAAGTCGAGACATATCCATCATAGACGTTGATTGGTGCGACAACTACTCTCAACTAGAGTTATCACGATTGACTATGTAAAGTCAATGGATAACATCGCGGATCCGCTTATGAAAGACTTAAGCAGAGAGTTAGTTAGTAAGTTGTCTAAAGGAATGAGACTAAAGCCCTTAAAGGAATGAGTTTATATGAAGGAAAACCTAACCCAGTTGACTGGAGATCCCAAGATCTGGGTTCAATAGGACAACCTAATCATATAAATGTGGGGGAAATCACGTCAATATGGGGGAGTTGCTTAACATTATAACTTCCTAGTCCATTCCTATAACAAATGTGACTTGTTGAGAGGTTAAACATATGGCTTTAATGATTCAGGATGAAATCACAAAGCATAATGGTTTGAGATGAAATCACAAAACATATGTTTTTAATGATTCAAGATGAAATCACCTATGTGAGAGGGAAGTGGGGTCGCTTTGAAGGGAATTGTGGGGGGCGCAATTCCTAAGTGCTCTTGCAGAACCAGGCAAATTTTCAGGACCATAATGAACATGACTATGAGGACTTAACAATGTTAGGGAGACTCTTGTGTGAAATGTATTGTCATCTACCTAAACAGTGGCTCAGTTCAAAGACATCGTGTCTACTGACAACTCGAAGGCTAAGTGCATTTCACAAGGGAAGGTTGAAAGGGTCACACCTACCTATCCTTTGGAAGATTCAACTATTGAAATTTCATCATATTTTTTGTGTATTACGACCGATCTCCATTCATGTGGGGGATTGTTGGAAAATTGGTTGGCAAAAGTAACTTTTGACCAACTTTGGACACAATTATCTATATGTATGTGTCATATGTATGAGTAATAGTTTGTAGGTTTGCGTGCTCCTCGAAGAGAGCTTCACAATAAGCCTTTATGTGTCCAAAATAGAGTTGACGTGAATGAGATATCGGGTCTCAAAGTTAGGCATTCGGTACCATGCCTAAAGAGGAAAAGTAGTTTATTTTTAATCCCACATCGGTGGAATGGGTAAACTTAGAGGGAGTTTATTGTGTATAAATAGAGTCCCTAATTCCACAAGTTTTTTACACATCAAATCAATAAGTATTATTGATTTCCAACGTAAGGAATACGCATCTCTTAAGATGAAATTCCTGGCAGTTTAGTTAAGTTCCACAGTACAACTTACTGTTTTGGCTGTTGTACCATGGGAAACAGACGGCGAATCTATTTTAAGGGAAGTGTGTCAAACACGTGCCTCGGCTTTTAGTGCTTCTTTGTTGATCTCTATTTGGTGATCAAGTAAGTCTTTTGACTATTTTATTATTTTATTTAATTTAATTATCGTTTATCTGCTTACATTCTGTTTGTATTTAATTTTCTGTTATTTATTTATTGTAATTTAGATTTTATTAATAAAAGTGTAACCGTTTCCCTACATGATTTTCTTGTGCATCCAATCAACTAGGTTTAGTTTTGTTTGTGATGGGTATAATCGTGTTAACCCACAAAAAATCTGAAAAGTAACTATATCTTCGACCATGGTTGTTTGTTTAGCCTCGACACCGTAATTATTCAGCCTTGAACCGGCTATAATGATATTAATCTCGCTCTAATAACCCGTATATAGTCATTTATATGATGTCACAAGAATATGAAACCCTAAGTCGAATTACTAGTGAAATATTTATGATTTCATGTGGAACTTTTGGTTGTTTGGTCCAAAAATCATTATAGCGGGTGTGTATAAAATTCATGAGGTGGAAATTATGAAATTTTGAACATGTTAGAATGATATAAAATCAGTTTATATGGCTTACATGTTCACGGGTGTGTTTGGGTAAGTAGAACACGTGATGTGTTAACTTTAGACGGGTTTTGACACGGGACTGTTTTGGAAGCTGAATTTGGGAACGTTGTAACTTGAGTTTCATAAGTCGTATTTTTGAATTTTACGGGATCAAGTGTCAAAGCTGAGAAAACGAGTCTGAAATTCAGTTGTATTGTTTGATTTTTCATTTTTAAACCATAGGGAATTGGGAGCTCTCCTTTTACAGGATTGATATTTAGGATATAAATGAATTTCTTGAATTTTTGGGAATTTTTCCAAGGTGTCTAAACAGGTCCAATAAATGTAAACTTTTGAGGTGTACTTCCTGAACACTTTCTGGGCAGGTATGGAAATATGGATTTTTAAACCATACTTAGACTCTGAGATAAAATCCACCAAAATTTGTGAAATTACTTAACTAATGTGGGAACCTCTGAGAATTTTCTTATAATTTTTGGACTAATTCTGATGGGTTTAAAAATTCATATAAAACTAGTACAGATGTGAAGTTAAGAAAATGAAAGGCAAAATGATGATATCAATACGTAAAACACTTATAAATGCATAAGAAGCTTATAAAATGAATATGTTGGTAATATGTGAGTATATGTACTGTAGATCTTGTGATGAGGGAGAAGTGAGTTGGCTTTGTGTGATTTGCTCTCGTGCACACACTTTGAGGTACAGATATTCCATCATTTCAGTAATGACACTTCTTTTCTCTCATGACTCTTGCCCATTTTGATATTCGATTCGTATTCTTCTTGCTTGATATGATCTCTTACGCATCATTTGATCTTTAGCTATTTTGATTATGAACCTTGAACCATTTGATGTGAACCTTTAAATTGATCCTTTGCCATGAACCTTTGTCATGAACCTTTGCTATGAACCTTTGATTGTGAACCTTTGATTATGAACCTGTCATATTCTGATGACTTAGACATTTTGCCAAACTTTTGACTTTGCCTTTGACCCTTCAGGTTGATACCCGAGCCATTTTCTTAGCCATGAAGGTAACATGGCCATGTCATTGATGCACCAATGGCATGACTCCAGGGTGGTCGAGTGATGAACCATCCCGTCCCTTTTTGTTATATGTTTATGAGCTCAAGGATATATGTTTGGCCACTATGATATTTGCAGGGGCGTATGGATGCATCCTAGATTTGATTTGTATTTGTATTTGATTTGGATATGATATGATTTATTTGGTGACTGACGCTTGTGTGCAATACATGTCTTTTACATTTTGGGAGCTAGCTACTCCATGGTTACTTATGATATGGCATGATTTGATTTGTTTGGGCTCGAGGTAGATTACTGATATTTTCCTTTCATAACCTTTCATCTTTGTTATGCCTCATGTTATTTCACAATTCACCATATTCTATATTTCTCGTTTTTAGTTTTCCGTTGATTACTCATTCATTCATTATCCTTATGTGATTCATCCGACTACCATACTATACTCCAGTTCATTTGATTTGTCATACTCTCATTCCATTTTGGTTGACTACCAAGATTATACTTCGGATTACCACTTCATCCGTTTACTATGCTATTATATGATTATTTGATCCATTTGTTTACCATGCTGGTATATGAATTCATAATTCCTCTGTTTACTATGTTAATATATGATTATCTGATTCACCTGTTATCATGCTAATATCTGATTATCCGCTTACCATGCTATTATGTGACCATTTAATTCGTCTGGTTGCCATGCTAGTATGTAATCATTTGATTTATCCGTTTATCATGTATACCTTTGTTCAGTTATTTTCGTGGACTATGATTATCATTTAGTATTTGATAACGCTCAAATTGTACATGTTTTTAGTAGCGTTATCTGTGATTTTATGTATGTTATTTGGCTATAATCATATGATTTTGATGCTTAATCATACAAAAGTGCGTTTGCTAGTTCATTTGTAGCCAAGTACAGGAAAGTGGAGAAAAAGATGGAAAAAGAAGTAAAACACGAAGATTTCTCCATGTACGAAGAGTTCCCGACAAAAGAGAGACTTGTGGAGTATATTCGAGAAGGTAAAGTCATCAAGATGGTGGTCCAAAGACTGAAGAATGAAGTTCAAGAAGGGAAACGGGAAAGAAATGAAGAAAAGAAGCTTAAACGAAGAAATATTAGAAGCCTCGTTGTTCCCGACACACCTTCACCATTTTGGCCATAACTTTTGCATACGGACTCCGTTTGACCCCCCGTTCATGGCCACGTAAAGCTAAGAGAAGGATCTACAAATTTGGCTTTTGAACTTTTCTGTCAAAATCTCGCAACCGGATCGGTTGGAGCCCAACCGAAACGGTTGCTCCAAGCTGACCTCCCCAAGTCATGTTTAATGCAATATTAAGTGTCATTAAGCCTCAAGTCCGATCATATGGTCCTAATAACTCCTAAACCTGATACTTTATGACACTTTGTGCCCAAGAAACTTACTTGGTGGCTAAGGGTGACTTCTACCTATAAATAAGACCATTTTTGGTTAGTTTTGTGTGTGTAATTCTCGCCTCCACCCTTAAGGACGAATTTCCACCAACCTATCTCTCCCAAAAGACCACAAACCTCTGCCATTTCCTGAAGTATGCATGGTTAGAAGTTGTAGTTGATTGGAGGCTTGAAGGAGTGCTATAATCCTTTACCCTTGCCTAATGTAATCTTACTTTGGGTAAATCCTTGTTACTTTTATGATGTTGAATTCTATGATTCATGTTTGGTTCTTTGGTTGTGTTGATTATGTGATTCTTGTGATGTGTTCTTGTCTTGTGAATGTTGTCTTTATACTTGTTTATTTCATATGAGAACTTGTGATAAAATGATGTTTGGATAATTGTGGTGTTTGTTTGGAATATGTTGATAACATCATATTTGGTTGAATTGGAACTTGTTCTTGTTTATTGTTTTGGTTGATCATTGTTGAGTTCAATGGACGAAAGTATTCGTAACAATGGTTAGTTTCAATTCATTAGTGACAAATGATTTTGGTCTTGTACTTTGTGACGATTGTGCAAGAGAATTAATAAACATAACAAGTAAAGGTTTAATTTGGATTTAGGCCGAAAGGAATATTTTGAATATGTGTTCTCATTATCTTTCAAGTAAATGGAACTTCACAAATTAATAACATCAAAGTCTAAGGCCAAAAGGGATTCTTTGTTGTTGTTGGTATAAGGCTTATGACATGACCACTTGATTGAGGCTTATGCACATTTGATTTATAAAACACTAAACTATTATTATAGGTTCTATCTTTGATAATATGTTTTCCAAACTAAACATCCTAATATCCTTGTGATCATTTGTCTAAACATGTATGTTTTTTGTGTGCTTGTTCTTAGTGGTTTGATCCGTGACAATCATAACCACGAACTTGATACTTGCTTGTTCTTATATTGCTTTTCTTGTTGGTTTGATATGTGACAATCATAACCATCAACTTGTTACTTGCTTAAACAAACAAACGACACTTGTAGTGCAACCAAGTCTCTTGGGACGACCTTGATTTACCATATATTATACTACAACTTGACTAGGGTATACTTGCCCAAATGTGTTCCTAGTTAACCGGTAATTCATGTTTACAAATTTAAAACCTCGTGGAACCCATCAAGTTTTTGGCACCGTTGCCGGGGATTTGGTTTTTGTTCTTAGGTGTTTGTTTGTTTGCTTGTTTGTTTGAATGCTATATTACTTTTGCTCATGAATGATTGTTTCTTTGCTCTTGTTTGATTGCTCTTGATGTTTGCTCATGATGTTTGCTTAATTGCTCCCTTGCGTTTACTTTAAAAAATCTCATTTCTCAAAATTGCTAAAGTGATCTTGGCATCAAAATCAAGTTTTTGATGTTTGGATTTCGTTTCATGTGTTCTAAAAATGTTCAATTCAATGTTTGCTTTCAAATGTGCTTGAAATCGTTTGCGAAAAAACCTCCAAAACCACCCAAATCACTCCAACCGAATCGGTTGGAATCCCAACCGAAACGGTTGGAGCTCTTGGTAAATAATTTTCAAGAGTCATTTCAGAGTCGTGTCTAAAAAAATAATATTAAAATCGCTTACAACCGATCGGTCACCGCCCGTAACCGATCCGGTTGGAGTGTTCTGTCCCAAAAAAAAAAAATATTTTGTGTGTCTCTTGTTTCGTTAGTTTTATGTTTTATATGTTATATGATATCTTGCATGTCTCTATGTTATTTGTTTTTGTTATTTTTGTTTATATTAGCTTCGTATTAATTTTGAATAAGACTATCTTGTTTTAGATTATCTTGTTTGATTTGTGTTACGTGACTAATTATGTGTGCTTGCATCTATGTTATTGTCATTTTTTTTGTGATCGTGATTTTATTTGTTTATGCGTTTATTGTTTTAAGTGTCGTATTTTGTTTTTTTTTGTGTTCTTCTAGTGAAAATGTGTTTATGTGTTTTATTTAATTGTGTTCGTAACCTTTCGTGTTCTTATTTTACTTTATCAATAATTGGTTTAAAATAAAACTTGTTAAAAAAAAAAAAAAAAAATCTTAAAAATCGCCTCCAACCGATCGGTCATTGTGTCACACCCCCAAATTACCTGTTTTGCAGCGGAATTGAATACCTTGGGGGAGGACTGTCATAGCTTCAAAGTTACAGTTATATTGAACGACCTAAAGTGTCGTTTGGAAAACACATCGTTTGATTTATTAAAACAATCAAAGTTTACAAAATGTAGGTCCCAAATGAAAATCAACTTGTGCGGAAATAAGTTTGTTACAAGCCAAACGATGTTTTTAAAATGCATAAATCCCATGTGCGACGCGTCGTCACCACGACTCTATGATATGTCCAAATGCATGCCATGAAGTGAATGCCTTAGATACCTGAGATAAAACATGCTAAAAAGTGTCAACACAAAGGTTGGTGAGTTCATAGAGTTTAGTTAACAAGTAAAGCTTTAAAAGAGCGCTAATGCAACAAAGGCAAAGTTTTTGGTTATATAGAATAGTTCGCAAAGCAAAGGCATCGTAAATCCACTCAGTTCCAAGTCCCGCCCATACAAAACTTGCAACCTGTGTGTTTACAACCCACTGCTAAAAATAGTATGTCAATCATGTATGTATATATCATAGTAGTAAAAAGTATATGTGTCACCACAAGGGTCTTCCAACACTCGTGTTGGGATGTTTGTAATTAATAGCCTTCCAACAACTTAATTTGGCGCCATTAATTCTTGTATGTTTGTAAATTAGTAGCCCTCCAACAACTTAATTTGGTGCCACTAATGCTTGTATGTTTGTAAATTAGTAGCCCTCCAACAACTTAATTTGGTGCCACTAATTCTTGTATGTTTGTAAATTAGTAGCCCTCCAACAACTTAATTTGGTGCCACTAATTCTTGTATGTTTGTAAATTAGTAGCCCTCCAACAACTTAATTTGGTGCCACTAATTCTTGTATGTTTGATCCAAGTATGCATATGAAATCAAGTATAACCCAATCAAGTATAAAACGCAATCAAGTCTAAAGTATGAGTAAAGTTGTTTGGCAAAAGAGTTTAAATATTTGTATAAATAAGCATATATCTCGCCCCAAATAGTTTGTAAGAATTTAAACGAGTAAAAGCGGGGTATGAACTCACAGTTGTATATCAAAGTTTAAAGTACTTGTGAAAGTAAGTGAAAATAGTTTGAGCATGTATCTCCCCCAAAACAGTCATGAACGCAAGTAAAAGTAGGGGCTACGAACTCACAGTAGTATGTCAAAGTTTAGAATATTTGTGAAAGTAAACGAAAATAGTTTGAGCATGTATCTCCCCCAAATAGTTTGTAAGACAAATAAGTAATAGAAAGTGGGGCTACTGAACTCACAGTATATGTCAAAGTTTAGAATATTTGTGAAAGTAAACGAAAATAGTTTGAGCATGTATCTCCCCCAAATAGTTTGTAAGACAAATAAGTAATAGAATGTGGGGCTACGAACTCACCTGGTGTGATTGATATGCTAACAAAATGAAATGCACGAAAGTGAGGCCCGAAACTATCCGCGACCTAAAATGAATGTTATGACTTGAGTTATGATATGTTGTCGTGAATGCATGATTTTGAAAACGTATCACCCAATATGCTACTTGAAAACTAGTTATATAAAAATATTGTTACTTGAATGTGTGACGGTTCCATGTCAAAATAAATACTTTTGAGCTAATGGTGAAAATGTAGTTAAAACTATGTAACGGTTTTTGTAATTGAAAAATCGGTTTACGTTAGACTTGAAGTAATATATACATAGGAAAACTAACTCGTTTTAAGGTCCGTTTCCCCCGAAACGTCCGTTTAGGCCCTCAAAACCTTGATTAAAAATCCTGACAGCATACTAATGCTGTGAATAGTGTTTTCAGCACGTTTTCGACTCAAAGTTCGGTTAACCATAACTCACTCGTTTTAAGTCCGTTTTTCAAGTTCTTTATATCCACGCGAAGGTAATTAAGAGTACTAATATATTTCTAAACTTCGGAGACTTCACAGAAATTTTAAGGCCACTGTTTGGGTCAGTTAAAATTCGGACTGCATGTACAATTTCCGGAAAATGGTAGTTTTTAAATCGTAACTTTAAAACCACGTATCTTTTTCGTTATAACTCCGTTTTAGTCCGTTCAAAAGGCCACGTTCATAACTAAAAATCTATTTTCTAAAACTTTAATAAAACTTATAAAAAGGACTAACTTTTCGGAAAAATTATAAATTTTGACAGCGCTTCCGCGCTTATTTTTAAAATTACCATTTTTCTACTTGTTTAACCACAACTTCACCACAAAAATCCCTTAATCTACTCATCACCAATCCTACTAGTAAAACAACTTCATTTGATCATACCCAAAATAAATATTCATTGTGAGGCTAAAAATATATACAAACTTAAATAAACATATATAAAATTTATGTAACCATTTCCTCCAAAAACCACAACTAGACTTTGATGATCCATTTTTCAAACTTCTCATTTTTATAAACTTTTAACTAGCACAAGATTGTTATAAATATTTATATAGCACATATGGGTGATAATCTTTGATAAACATGAATAAAAACTACAACTTGAGCAAAAATGATCATATGGACTTCATGAAATGTATGAAAAATATATATGAAAAAGTAAGAGATGAAGTTTTATGCTTACAAATGCTTGATGAGGTTTAGTGAATCAAGGATTATCCTAAACACCCTAGGTTTTTATTTCAAAACCTAAACAAAGAGTGTTACTAGATTGTGTAGAACTTGACAAGAAAATTTTTGTGATCTTCTTCTTTGAGCTCCCATGGTGGCCGGATTTTGGTGAAGAAGGAGAGGAGAGAAAAGTTTTTGATCTTGACTAAAGACTTAGAATGATGAGATTGTGTATGTAAGTGAAAGTCCTTGGAGTGTAAGAGTATATAATGCAAGATCTAGCAAATCTTGCATATCTTGAAAATCATCATGTATTTAATAATACATAGTTATTATTATTATTATTAAGTATGTAAATGTGTAAGTAAAGTAATGTAAAGTTACTTGAAAGTAAGTAGTAACTTGTAGTATTGTTAAGTAATATTAGTAAGTTGTATACACATTTGAATATTTAAGGTAGCGTTAGATAAAAATAAATTTTCACGGGTCAAGATATAATATATTGAGGTCATAAAAGTTATAAAAATACATTTCTTGAAAGATTTGAGTGAATAATTATTTATCGGGTTGAATTTAAGAAAACCGTCGTAATTTATATAAATATAACAATTTATATACGAAATAGATTTAAAACACTGGGTAAACTAATAATAACATTTTTAAAATCTTAATATGAGTGTTACAATATATTGGAATAATTTTTGGAAGTATCGGGTCAAATGTTCAAAAATAATGTTTACGCGATAACGTTTATTTAATAAGAAAATAACGTTTAATGAAAAAGGCAAAACCATGCACGAATCGTTATGAAATGATGAATATGGAGTATGAGGAATGACCGGAATTTGAGAATTGTGACATTCTTCCCCTGATAGAGGAATCGCGTCCTCGCGATTCAATCGATGATACTATGGCCCAAAATGCGACAAGGGTTCTAAAAGTTTATGCTCATGTATGATTTAAATGATTATGCCAATGCTCATGCATATGTCGTGACTATATCCCATTCTAAAGACATGCTCCCTTATGATTAGGCTCGATGAGGCAGGCTTTCCCATTCTCGAGCAAAATTTCCAAAAGACTTTTAGGTAACCGATTTTTGCTTAATCCCACAACTCATCAAACAAGAACTGTCATACGATTAGGCTAAATCGGTTTAGGTAACAACTTGTTTCTAGCTCGATCTTTGCAACTCATCAAACAAGAACTGTCACGCGGATCAAACTGGAAACAAGTGGTTTGAAGAAAATCTTTTGAAAATTTGGCTCGATTACGGATTGCTTACTCATATGAAACTACTACTCCCTTCATTGCATGATTCTTCCTGAATTAGACATAGGTGATCAGGCTATGTATAATTTAGGAGTAACTATGCAATGCTTGGACTAATCGACTCATATGATGTTTGGTGTTGAGTCATAAGTTCGCATGTATAAAGAATATGCACTTATAATGATATGATGAGATGCTATGATGATGTGGTTATAGTCTAGGTTCAATGATGCAACCTAGTTCTCTATAACCGACGCTTTGATACCAATCTGTCACACCCCCAAATTACCTGTTTTGCGCTGAATTGAATACCTTGAGGGAGGACTGTCATAGCATCAAAGTTACAGTTATATCGAACGACCTAAAGTGTCATTTTGGAAAACACATCGTTTGATTTATTAAAACAATCAAAGTTTACAAAATGTAGGTCCCAAATGAAAATCAACTTGTGCGGAAATAAGTTTGTTACAAGCCAAACGATGTTTTTAAAATGCATAAATCCCATGTGCGACGCGTCGTCACCACGACTCTATGATATGTCCAAATGCATGCCATGAAGTGAATGCCTTAGATACCTGAGATAAAACATGCTAAAAAGTGTCAACACAAAGGTTGGTGAGTTCATAGAGTTTAGTTAACAAGTAAAGCTTTAAAAGAGCGCTAATGCAACAAAGGCAAAGTTTTTGGTTATATAGAATAGTTCGCAAAGCAAAGGCATCGTAAATCCACTCAGTTCCAAGTCCCGCCCATACAAAACTTGCAACCTGTGTGTTTACAACCCACTGCTAAAAATAGTATGTCAATCATGTATGTATATATCATAGTAGTAAAAAGTATATGTGTCACCACAAGGGTCTTCCAACACTCGTGTTGGGATGTTTGTAATTAATAGCCTTCCAACAACTTAATTTGGCGCCATTAATTCTTGTATGTTTGTAAATTAGTAGCCCTCCAACAACTTAATTTGGTGCCACTAATTCTTGTATGTTTGTAAATTAGTAGCCCTCCAACAACTTAATTTGGTGCCACTAATTCTTGTATGTTTGTAAATTAGTAGCCCTCCAACAACTTAATTTGGTGCCACTAATGCTTGTATGTTTGTAAATTAGTAGCCCTCCAACAACTTAATTTGGTGCCACTAATTCTTGTATGTTTGATCCAAGTATGCATATGAAATCAAGTATAACCCAATCAAGTATAAAACGCAATCAAGTCTAAAGTATGAGTAAAGTTGTTTGGCAAAAGAGTTTAAATATTTGTATAAATAAGCATATATCTCGCCCCAAATAGTTTGTAAGAATTTAAACGAGTAAAAGCGGGGTATGAACTCACAGTTGTATATCAAAGTTTAAAGTACTTGTGAAAGTAAGTGAAAATAGTTTGAGCATGTATCTCCCCCAAAACAGTCATGAACGCAAGTAAAAGTAGGGGCTACGAACTCACAGTAGTATGTCAAAGTTTAGAATATTTGTGAAAGTAAACGAAAATAGTTTGAGCATGTATCTCCCCCAAATAGTTTGTAAGACAAATAAGTAATAGAAAGTGGGGCTACGAACTCACAGTAGTATGTCAAAGTTTAGAATATTTGTGAAAGTAAACGAAAATAGTTTGAGCATGTATCTCCCCCAAATAGTTTGTAAGACAAATAAGTAATAGAATGTGGGGCTACGAACTCACCTGGTGTGATTGATATGCTAACAAAATGAAATGCACGAAAGTGAGGCCCGAAACTATCCGCGACCTAAAATGAATGTTATGACTTGAGTTATGATATGTTGTCGTGAATGCATGATTTTGAAAACGTATCACCCAATATGCTACTTGAAAACTAGTTATATAAAAATATTGTTACTTGAATGTGTGACGGTTCCATGTCAAAATAAATACTTTTGAGCTAATGGTGAAAATGTAGTTAAAACTATGTAACGGTTTTTGTAATTGAAAAATCGGTTTACGTTAGACTTGAAGTAATATATACATAGGAAAACTAACTCGTTTTTAAGGTCCGTTTCCCCGGAAACGTCCGTTTAGGCCCTCAAAACCTTGATTAAAAATCCTGACAGCATACTAATGCTGTGAATAGTGTTTTCAGCACGTTTCCGACTCAAAGTTCGGTTAACCATAACTCACTCGTTTTAAGTCCGTTTTCAAGTTCTTTATATCCACGCGAAGGTAATTAAGAGTACTAATATATTTCTAAACTTCGGAGACTTCACAGAAATTTTAAGGCCACTGTTTGGGTCAGTTAAAATTCGGACTGCATGTACAATTTCCGGAAAATGGTAGTTTTTAAATCGTAACTTTAAAACCACGTATCTTTTTCGTTATAACTCCGTTTTAGTCCGTTCAAAAGGCCACGTTCATAACTAAAAATCTATTTTCTAAAACTTTAATAAAACTTATAAAAATGACTAACTTTTCGGAAAAATTATAAATTTCGACAGCGCTTCCGCGCTTATTTTAAAATTACCATTTTTCTACTTGTTTAACCACAACTTCACCACAAAAATCCCTTAATCTACTCATCACCAATCCTACTAGTAAAACAACTTCATTTGATCATACCCAAAATAAATATTCATTGTGAGGCTAAAATATATATACAAACTTAAATAAACATATATAAAATTTATGTAACCATTTCCTCCAAAAACCACAACTAGACTTTGATGATCCATTTTTCAAACTTCTCATTTTTATAAACTTTTAACTAGCACAAGATTGTTATAAATATTTATATAGCACATATGGGTGATAATCTTTGATAAACATGAATAAAAACTACAACTTGAGCAAAAATGATCATATGGACTTCATGAAATGTATGAAAAATATATATGAAAAAGTAAGAGATGAAGTTTTATGCTTACAAATGCTTGATGAGGTTTAGTGAATCAAGGATTATCCTAAACACCCTAGGTTTTTATTTCAAAACCTAAACAAAGAGTGTTACTAGATTGTGTAGAACTTGACAAGAAAATTTTTGTGATCTTCTTCTTTGAGCTCCCATGGTGGCCGGATTTTGGTGAAGAAGGAGAGGAGAGAAAAGTTTTTGATCTTGACTAAAGACTTAGAATGATGAGATTGTGTATGTAAGTGAAAGTCCTTGGAGTGTAAGAGTATATAATGCAAGATCTAGCAAATCTTGCATATCTTGAAAATCATCATGTATTTAATAATACATAGTTATTATTATTATTATTAAGTATGTAAATGTGTAAGTAAAGTAATGTAAAGTTACTTGAAAGTAAGTAGTAACTTGTAGTATTGTTAAGTAATATTAGTAAGTTGTATACACATTTGAATATTTAAGGTAGCGTTAGATAAAAATAAATTTTCACGGTCAAGATATAATATATTGAGGTCATAAAAGTTATAAAAATACATTTCTTGAAAGATTTGAGTGAATAATTATTTATCGGGTTGAATTTAAGAAAACCGTCGTAATTTATATAAATATAACAATTTATATACGAAATAGATTTAAAACACTGGGTAAACTAATAATAACATTTTTAAAATCTTAATATGAGTGTTACAATATATTGGAATAATTTTTGGAAGTATCGGGTCAAATGTTCAAAAATAATGTTTACGCGATAACGTTTATTTAATAAGAAAATAACGTTTAATGAAAAAGGCAAAACCATGCACGAATCGTTATGAAATGATGAATATGGAGTATGAGGAATGACCGGAATTTGAGAATTGTGACACATTGCCCGTAACCGGATCGGTTGGAAGCTGAGTCTCATTTGGTTCGTCCCAACCGATCGGTCACTCCCCGTAACCGATTCGGCTGGACTAATCTGTTAAAAAAAACCAGTTTTCATTTTTTGTTTTTGTGTGTTTGTGTTTAGATTATATAAGGTTAAATGTCTTTTTGTTTTTGCAAGAGTATCATTTCTTTTATTCTACTTAAATTTTGTTTTTGCATTTTAAAGTTTTGTCAATTTTTAGTACATTGTGAATAAATAAGTACATGTGTTTTAAAAATAAAAGTGTTTTGAACTTTGTGGGTATGTTCTCTTGAAACCCTCACGAGACTATAACTCGTCCACTCGGGCCACTGAGGGGTTTAAAGGCTTGTTGCATGCGCTAAATGCAACCGTGATGCCTACGAAAGTGAGTTTTAGAATTTTACGTTTTTTTTTGTAGTTTAGTTTATTTTTGCAGATTTAATAAGCTTGTGGAGGAAGGCTTGGTAGGATCGTGGACCTTACACTCTTGATTGGACATGTTGGAAGAGAAATCGATTGATCTCACACGCTTAGGCTAGCATTTGCTTAGCACCTTATCATATGGAGTTCGATCATGATTTCTTTGGCCTGGAAGGTTTCGTTTCTCTTAGACTTATAATATCATTTTTCCCTATCTTACATGCTTCGTAGTTTATTTTTCACAATTGCTTTATTTTGTTTCTTTGTTATTTTTCCTTTGTTGGTTTGTTAGTTAATTATTTTAATAAATTGATTTGTTTTAGTCTCTCGAAAGTAAGGCTCACCCATTGTAAACAAACTGTGTGAGAGGTATAAGGCGGGTCTCCCTGATTCCCTAAAGAAGTTGGGTTTTTAATATGCTTCGCGCTGACCTGCTTCTCCGCTTCTTTGTGCGTTTCAATGGAGCTACTGAGAACTCGTGGGACAAGAATAAGTCATGTTTGGTTTTTAAAAAATAAAAAGAAAAATAAAAAATAATAAAAAAAAGAATAGAAAAAGAAATAAAAAAAGTCGTAACTAGTCTATTTTTCAAATTTTCTCGTAGTAATATAATAGCTTTTTTTTTTTTTTTTTTTTTTTTTTTTGTTTTTTAGTCGTCAAGTTATTTTTCTTTTGTGTGCTTAACTTAAGTGTGGGGAAAAATATTATTGTGAAAAGCGAAACTAGTTTTTAAATTCCAAATTTTTGGGCCAATTTTAAATCTTTGTGAACTTGTTTGCCCTTATGATCTAGTTGTTTTCACGCGTATAGGATAATATATTAGAATAACTGGATGACCCCACTGGTGAAATCGGTAATTTTAAAAAACTTGAGATGTGTCCTGATTAATATTGCAATCCATTCAGGGATCGATGACATTTGCTAGCGCATTTAAAGCCCTTTCCACTAAATTGTGAGGATTTGAGCCTGTTTTATATAGCATACATCTTTTATGCTTGAATCTTTTGCTATGAGTGTGCCGGTGATTTTATTTATTCTAGAACTTGTACTTGTAAATCATTACCAGACCGCAGTAGGATCACATTCGTGTGATAAAGAGGCACCTTAGGAATAAAACCAAATGGCCTTCCATTTACATCTAATGATATATTAGCTAACCACATCGGTTAGTTAACCACCCTTATATGGACTCATTTGTTAGTGCTCATTTTTAGCGCTAGATACCCTTAGTTACACCCTTTGAGCCATCCATTTCTTTTGTTGAATCCAGAAAAATACAAAAATATCTTACACTTTAAACCTTAGCCTACCCTTTGTCAAAGTCTAAATGGTTGGTTGCTAGTTGCTTGGTATGATTGGATTGTTTTTGATGATTATGAGTTATTGAAAAAAAAAATATGTAATGACAATTATAGCCAATGTGCTATATTATTATGAAGATGAAGGAAGATGAAGTATGTTTGAGATATCGATTAGCAAATGAGCTAAGACGTGATATATATATATTTGATGATCGATATTTGAAGAGAAGATGTAACTATAATCATTTTCGGGTTTGCGGTTTGTTCGGTGACTAGCAACATTGGTATTAGACTTGACTTTATCCTTATTTTTGCTTTAACACCAATTTCATAAATATTCCCATGCCTTATCCACACCCTTTAATCGCCCGATAACCCTTTTAACCTAACCCGAATAAAAGCCCTCTTTAGATGTTTACACTTGGTGCTTACGCCACGTCGGTGGAGTTTTGTTTCTTGTACAAGCCTATGGTAATATTTAGATCATGACTGAGCAAATATGAGTGTACTATTCCTTAATACTATCCATCACTAAATAAATTGAGTGTTGAGTGAATTATACATCCGTTCCTTTTCGTGAGGTGCTTAGCCATGTTATCAAGCAAGAGAATCCATGGGGTATTGTCAAACATCTCGATTTTTCACCTTCTAGAAGCTTAAAACGCTGAATCTTATCTTGTACTTGTACTTGATTGATTTGCATCACATTTTTGTAATCATATTTCATGCACCATGTGGGATTTATTTTTCTTAATTTCTAGATTTGCTTGAGGGCAAGCAAACCCTTAAGTGTGGGGGAGTTTGCGCTCACTTTTCGCTTATTTTTATGTTTGTTATATAAAAAAAAATCCAAAAAGATGTATTTTAAATTTTTTCTTTTCGTTTTGTCATTTAGGTATGTAGTTTGATTTTTTTTTCTTAGATTTGCTTGAGGGCAAGCAAAGTTTAAGTGTGGGGAATTTGATAACGCTCAAATTGTACATGTTTTTAGTAGCGTTATCTGTGCTTTTATGTATGTTATTTGGCTATAATCATATGATTTTGATGCTTAATCGTACAAAAGTGCGTTTGCTAGTTCATTTGTAGCCAAGTACAGGGAAGTGGAGAAAAAGATGGAAAAAGAAGTAAAACACGAAGATTTCTCCATGTACGAAGAGTTCCCGACAAAAGAAAGACTTGTGGAGTATATTCGAGAAGGTAAAGTCATCAATATGGTGGTCCAAAGACTGAAGAATGAAGTTCAAGAAGGGAAACGGGAAAGAAATGAAGAAAAGAAGCTTAAACGAAGAAATATTGGAAGCCTCGTTGTTCCCGACACACCTTCACCATTTTGGCCATAACTTTTGCATACGGACTCCGTTTGACCCCCCGTTCACGGCCACGTAAAGCTAAGAGAAAGATCTACAAATTTGGCTTTTGAACTTTTCTGTCAAAATGTCGCAACCGGATCGGTTGGAGCCCAACCGAAACGGTTGCTCCAAGCTGACCTCCCCAAGTCATGTTTAATGCAATATTAAGTGTCATTAAGCCTCAAGTCCGATCATATGGTCCTAATAACTCCTAAACCTGATACTTTATGACACTTTGTGCCCAAGAAACTTACTTGGTGGCTAAGGGTGACTTCTACCTATAAATAAGACCATTTTTGGTTAGTTTTGTGTGTGTAATTCTTGCCTCTACCCTTAAGGACGAATTTCCACCAACCTATCTCTCCCAAAAGACCATAAACCTCTACCATTTCCAGAAGTATGCATGGTTAGAAGTTGTAGTTGATTGGAGGCTTGAAGGAGTGCTATAATCCTTCACCCTTGCCTAATGTAATCTTACTTTGGGTAAATCCTTGTTACTTTTATGATGTTGAATTCTATGATTCATGTTTGGTTCTTTGGTTGTGTTGATTATGTGATTCTTGTGATGTGTTCTTGTCTTGTGAATGTTGTCTTTATACGTGTTTATTTCATATGAGAACTTGTGATAAAAGGATGTTTGGATAATTGTGGTGTTTGTTTGGAATATGTTGATAACATCATAGTTAGTTGAATTGGAACTTGTTCTTTTTTTTTGTTTTGGTTGATCATTGTTGAGTTCAATGGACGAAAGTATTCTTAACAATGGTTAGTTTCAATCCATTAGTGACAAATGATTTTGGTCTTGTACTTTGTGACGATTGTGCAAGAGAATTAATAAACATAACAAGTAAAGGTTTAATTTGGATTAAGGCCGAAAGGAATCTTTTGAATATGTATTCTCATTATCTTTCAAGTAAATGGAACTTCACAAATTAATAACATCAAAGTCTAAGGCCGAAAGGGATTCTTTGTTGTTGTTGGTATAAGGCTTATGACATGACCACTTGATTGAGGCTTATGCACATTTGATTTATAAAACACTAAACTATTATTATAGGTTCTATCTTTGATAATATGTTTTCCAAACTAAACATCCTAATATCCTTGTGATCATTTGTCTAAACATGTATGTTCTTTGTGTGCTTGTTCTTAGTGGTTTGATCCGTGACAATCATAACCACGACCTTGATACTTGCTTGTTCTTATATTGTTTTTCTTGTTGGTTTGATATGTGACAATCATAACCATCAACTTGTTACTTGCTTAAACAAACAAACGACACTTGTAGTGCAACCAAGTCTCTTGGGACGACCTTGATTTACCATATATTATACTACAACTTGACTAGGGTATACTTGCTCGAATGTGTTCCTAGTTAACCGGTAATTCATGTTTACAAATTTAAAACCTCGTGGAACCCATCAGTATTCCTATTTGCTATTTGTGACTACCATACTTGTACTTCTGTTTGGTATTTTATGATGCTTATGTTGTTAGTTCGACATAGTGATTGATGTTTACCTGACTTGTTGATCTGCCATGTTTACACTTCTATTTATGCTACTGTTTGATGATGGAAATGGTTCAACTTATGTTACATGTCTAGTTGATTTTTTAGCTTGCCATGTTATGTCCTTGTTTAGTTGATTTATTCAATTATGATGTTCGTTTAGTATTCCTACCTGATACATGTGACTACCATGCCTATACTGCTGTTAGTATTTCCGCTGGTTATGATACTTGATCTGTTTATTAACTGTGGGTTATCTGATATGTGTGATTGCCATGCTTACATTCTATTCAGTTGATTTCGCCTGATTATAGAATTCTGCTTAGCTTATGTATATCTGATTTGTTTGTTTGCCATATTCATGTTTAGTTGACCCGCTGACTGATATGCTTATACACTGCTGGTTGCTTGATTTGATTAGGATATTGTTCATCAATTCCTATGTGATTATGTTCCGATACTTGTATGTTTGGTTATTTATATGTGCTTATATTTGTTCAATGATTCGCAAATTTGCTTTGCTTTGGTTTTCTTTGATTTTTGTTCCTTCTGGATATCTGTTAATATTGTGTTATGCAGGTTCCTCATTGACTCGCAGACTCATTGTACTCATTCATTACGATTTTGTTATCAGTCTCCTCTGATTCGTTTTTGTATTTTGATTATGTTTAGCTTTTGTTTTGTTATATCTGTTCACTGGGCTTTTTAAGCTCAGCCGCTGTTAGGATTTAGAAAATCCTGTAGTTAAAGAGTCGGTCACCTCAAGTATATGTATTCATTAGAAAGCTCGTAGTCGTAGTTATTTAGTGTTAGTGAGTAGTTTGTTAAGTAACACCGTGGAGGACGGACTTGTATTTACCCACTGTATGCCTGATCCACAGCCCGTAGGAGGCGTGTCTTATAACCAACTATATATTCCCTTTGCCTAGCAAGGCAAAGGGTTGGAGCTTTCATAATATCATTTTTTCTTTGCCTCACTAAAATTCCCAACTCTCTTCACTTTCTCTCTCTAAACTCCATATTATACGCCCCATTGAATTGTGTATTTGTGTGTTTATGAAAACCAATATGTTACAAATGGTATCAGAGCCATGGTTTGATCACTCATCTTTCATGTTCTTGGATTTCTAGTGGTTTTCATAAGGTTGTTGGGCTTGAATGAGTTTAGAGTAGTTTTCATCATTTGGATCATTTCTAGTGTTAAAGTTTGAATTTTGATAGTACTTTTGTGTTTAGAATCACTATAAGTGTTTAGGATTTGGTTTGGATGGCTTGAATCATCGTGGTTGGATTGTTTTTGGATTGAAAAGTGTTGTTTTTGAAAGTTTCATGTATGCGGTTTGATCCTCGAATTGAATTTCTTTGATGCGGTTTGTCTTGAAAACTATGCGATTTGTCTCACGAATGAACGCTTTTTGAAGCGGTTTGTCATCATTTTTATGCGATTTGTCACATTTTCGTGAAGTGGTTTGTCTAGTAAGCAGTTTGTCTATTGAGACAAAATGACAAGAAAGGACAAAGTGGTGGAAGTAGTGGGTGTACTTGTGTACTAAGCGATTTGTCAATTTTTGCGATTTGTGTGTTAAGCGATTTGACTGTTAAGCGATTTGACCGTTAAGCATTTTGTCTACTTAAGCGATTTGTCTCTTAAGCGATTTGTCAAGTAAGCGGTTTGACACTTAAGCATTTTGGCACTTAAGCGATTTGTCTGGAAAGCGTTTGAGTAGGAAGCGATTTGTCTGGAAAGCGGTTTGAGTAGGAAGCAACTTGTCTGGAAAGCGATTTGAGAAGGAAGCGAGTTGACTGAAGCGGTTTGTCAAAGGTGCGACTTGTCTTGAGTGCGATTTGTGTATTGAGACTTATCATTTCTTTGTGATACGTTTTACGATTTTCTCATGATTCAGTAAAATCCCGTGAAAGAATCTATTTCCCGGTTTAATCAAAGAGTGGTAAAATCCCGTGGAATCTGTAATCATGTCTACGATCACTTCTTCCGTTGTTGATGACGTTCAAGCTGCAGGATCCGATACTCGTCCTCCCATGCTGGATAAAGCCGATTATGACTCTTGGGCGCAAAGAATCAGATTGTATTATTTAGGAAAGGAAAATGGGGTTAACATACTTAAGTCAATTGATGAAGGACCATCAAATTGAAACTATAGAGATATCCTTGAAACCGCTGCTGATGGTTCAATTGTATTGGGACTGGATAGGCCAAAGATGTATGATGTGCTTGATGATAAGGAGAAAAAGAGATACGGTGCAGACATCAGAGCTTCAAACATTATACTTCAAGGTTTACCTAAGGACATTTACAAGCTGATCAATCACAACACTGAAGCTAAGGCAGTATGGGACAATGTTAAGATGCTTCTTTCTGGTTCAGAATTGACTAAAGAAGACAGGGAGTCTTAGCTTTATGATGACTTTGAGAACTTTAAAATGAAACCAGGGGAAAGTGTTACTGAATATTATGTGAGATTCCACAAGCTTGTGAATGATATGAGGAACATCAAAATGACAATGCCAAATATCCAGCTCAATTCAAAGTTTGTAAACAACATGAATCCCGAATGGCACAAATTTGTCACCGCAGCAAGCAAAAGGTTTGAGGAACACCACCATTACGAGCAACTCAGATGCGTATTTGCTCCAAAATGAGAAGCATGCTGCATTTGAACGAATGGTCATGGAAAAGTTTAATACCAGTACTGGTGATGCAAGTTCTTCAAATGATTCAACTGCATTCTACACTAATGTAGGAATAACTACTAAAGCATCACAAGTCATACCTACTGGGGATGGTAACCACAAACTCATTCCAGATCCAAGTTATAAACCTTCAGACTCATTCATGGAACAACTTGCCAATCAACTGGCTCTAATGGTTAAGCAAAACCTGAACTTCACCCCACATACCAACAATCATCTCAGAACTGCTTCTAACCTTCACAATCATGCTACGGTTAAAGATGGAAGGGTAGTTGTGCAAAACGTGCAGGGAAGGCAGAATGCTTATCTTCCACATAATGAGCAAGGAAATGTTGGGGTTGGTGCTGGTTATGGGAATTCTGGTATCGGTGGAGGATATGTCGTAATCAGAATCGTGGAAGGAACATGGCCCAGGGTCAAGGAAAGCCAATCAAGTGCTACAAATATGGTGGAGAAGGACACATCGCAAGGAACTGCACTCTTCCAAAACGTCCACAAAACGCAGAGTACTTTAGGGACAAAATGCTACTGGTGCAAGCTCAAGATAGTGGAGCTGTGTTGAATGAGGAAGAATTGCTATTCCTAGCTGAGGGAAATGCCAAAACTTATGATGCTGATGTGGATGAACAGCCAGTGCAGGGTATGGGTCAGAACAATCCCAATGCATTTCAAGCTGCAGATTGTAATGCATTTGATTTAGATTTCGATGATGAACCAACTGCCCAGACCATCTTCATGGCTAGCATTTCACCAATGGTTTCTCCAAAGGTTCTTTCACCACAACAGGCCAGGCCCTCCAAGGAATCGATCATATCAGAGGTATTAAAATTATACGATGAGATTAATGGGCAAAAGATTTACGACAAAGTACAATCAACTGAAATTATTGAATCAAATATTGAAAATATGGGTAATAGCAATGTTGTCCCATATGATCAATATGTGAAACAAGATGAAAGTGAAATTGTACCAAGTGATGCATCTTCTGCAGTCAATGATGACTATATTTTTGATGAATACACTGAATGTGCTCCTGATGATTCCATAACTTCTGAACTAAATGCCTATAAGGAACAAGTTGCCATATATGAACACCGTGCTAAATTTGAACTGACTACCCGTGAGCAGGAGATGTATAACCAAATACATACAGTTATTAGAAAAAGTAATTTTAGGGAAGAAATGTTAAAACAAGAGTTAAACTCCTTACAATAAAAGCTTTGAATAAAGTCAAGTAAGCAAAAGCAAGAACTTCAAGAAAATGTAAAAGTGCTTAAACATGAATTTAATGTTAAGGAATCAAAACTTTTAAATGATTTTTCCAACATAAAAACTTTGAAAAACAAACTTGAAAACAAACTGTACGTAGAAGGGAACACCATTCAGACTGCTCACTTGATCAATAAGCATAGAGTGTTAAGCGATAAGCACAGTACTAATCTAGTAAAAGAGCCCAATCCTGAGGTTGGTAAGAAAGCAAAAGTTGCTCAAAAGGTAATCTATGATGGCCATGAGATCTTTAAGCCTAGAAAAACACCAACATGTATAGAGGGCACTGAAGAAGATAGAAAGTTAGAAGATGCCTCGAAAGAAAAAATGGCCAAGAAACTAAAAGATCCTTGGTGTATAAAGAATAATATAACGCTTAAATCTCATGATTACACTAAGGAAAATTGGATTGCCTTGAATATGTTTAAACCTCAAAATCTATTGACCCCTGAGCAAGTGTTCTGGAAGAAAGATTTGGATAAGTAAAAAGTTGATAATCTTATTGAGAAGAATTCCCCTTGTTGGAAATTGCCTCCAGCCAATGTGTATCCCCCAAATACGCCTATGCATTTAGTGCTCAGAACTCTTCCCACTCAAAGCAAGACCTTAATCAGCCTATATGTAGTTTATCAATTATTTGTTGATTTTGGTGAAAATGTGTAAGAAGAGAATCACACCCACATGGATCACTAAAGGGGAAAGGGGTTTTGAGCAAACTAAAGAGTGTTATTTAACTGAGGTCATGCCTTTCTTTAAACAACTAAAAGAACAATTTGAGAGTCTTCAAAAGGGCATATATACAGAGATTAAAGAAATGAAAAAGGTGTACAATGAAATGGAAAACGAAGTAAGAATAAATGAATGTGAGCTTAAGACCAATGAGATTGAGAGGAAGAACCTTCACATTTTTAACGATAATTTGATATCTAGATGTATTGCTCAAGATGTGTTCTACACTATTACAAATTATTCTATTACTGCTTCTCAATTTCATGAATTATCCATTGCTTTGAAAGTTTCCCATGATCGTGTCATTGAGCTTGAAACAACAAATTCAAAATTGCATGATAAAATTGAAAAGGATGATCATGATAACATGGACAGACAATTTTCTAAATTGGAAGTTGAATATCTTGCTTTGCAATTGAAATATCAACATCTCGAAGAAAATGTTAAAACCTCAAATGACAAGACATCCTCGGATGCTCCTGAGTCAGATGCAGTTTTTGAAATTGGCAAACGTGATGAACAGATTTGAGCTCATTGTAACATGATCAAAAGGTTGAAAGTCTAAATTTCCCAATTAAAGGGAGATAAGAATGAAATGACTGGCTCCCATATACCTCCTCCTTTAGATTCTCAAAACTCTCAGAATTTTCATCTTCAAAAAATCATTAATGCATTACAACATGAAAATGAGTGCTTTCTAGCAGAAAATGAAAAGGTTAAACTGCATTTCAAAGAGTTATACGAATCAATTAAAGTCACTCGTGACAAGAACAACGAAAAGGTAACTTCTTTGCAAAATGAAATTGAGAATCAAGAGTCGTAAAAGGGAAAATGCCAATCACCGGTTGTGAGATTATCGCACCAAAGGTGTTCGCTAAGTATGCCATGAGTGTAAAGTATATTCCCCCTCATGTTAGAAACAATGAACTCGCATGTCAGACATATTTTTTGTACCTTAAGGATAGTCTAGAATGTCTCCATGAGATTTTTGAAGAGGATAAGATAGAGAAACCACTTGATAGTGCGATTAGGGATGCATGCTTATATGCCAAATGATCTCAGGAACTTTTAAAATGCCTAATAACTGTCTGTCCTAAATCTGGTACTGAGAAAGATAGAGTCATTATGCCTTGTTCCATGTCAAAATTCAAGCAAGTGACCTTTGATGTGCCTCCTAGTACTTCAGATCCCAGCACTTCTAGGCCAGGAATGCAGAAAGTAGTGAAACCAACTAATGTTCCCATCGTTCCCTCTACAGGCGTAATCAGTGTCACTAAGGCAAGCAAGTCAAAGCCTCCAGGCAATACAAAGTAAGATAGGACCTCGCAAGCTAAGAGTGATCAAGGGAAGAAAGTAGAAGACCACCCTAGGAACAATAAGTTTGAGTTTAATAAGATGAATCGTGTTGATTCTAGTATTAGCTATAAGCGTATTGTAATTAATTCAAATTCAGCTACGATTTGCAAAACATGTAATGAATGTTTGGTTTCTGGTACTTATCATGAATGTGTTGTGAATTAATTAAAATAGGTTGCTAAGTATCCAGTCGAAACTATTAGAATTGCTAAATAGGTTAAGGATGTCAAAAAACCAAGGTGGAAAAAGGTTAAAAAAACATTGGAAACCAACAAGAAGAAAATTTAGTAATGTAGGTTATCAATGGATACCTACTGGTCGTAAATTCAATCTTAATAAATTGTGCCCTAAATTATCTAGGTCAATGACCATTAGGAAATGGATGCTCACTAGTAGAATCATACCTTTAAGAAGTGAACACACTTTGAATAGATCTACTGTCAATACTAGTCCTGCATCTACCTCTAATGATATCATTGATTCTGCTTCTGATGTGGGTGTTCCAATCTCTTTTACTAACCAAATGGAACCCATTCTAGCATGGGGATCCAAATTATCCAGTCATCCATACTTGTCTGTGTTCAACTGCAGGTCGTACAAATCATTCTGTGGTATTTGGACTCAGGCTGTTCCAAGCATATGAATGGAGATCGCTCGCGGCTCATGAACTTTGTGAGTAAACTCATCGGGACTGTTAGATTCGGGAATGACCACTTTTGGGAAATTATGGGTTACGGAGATTATGTTGTGGTGACAGTGTAATTTCCAGGGTCTATTATGTTGAAGGTCTTGGTCATAATTTGTTCTCTGTTGGTCAATTATGTGACTTTGATCTAGAAGTGGCCTTTAGAAAACATACTTGCTTTGTTAGAGAACTAGATGGTGTTGAACTTTTAAAAGGAACACGTGGAACTAATCTTTACACCGTCTCTATCGAAGACATGATGAAGTCTTCTCCAATCTGCTTATTGTCAAAGGCCTAAAAAAAAGTCATATTTATGGCATCGTCGTCTCAATCACTTGAACTTCGAGACCATAAATGATCTTTCTAGAAAGGACCTCGTTAGAGGCTTGCCTAGATTAAAGTATGAAAAAGACCATCTTTGTTCAGCATGCCAATTGGGAAAAAGTAAGAAATACGCCCACAAACCCAAACCTGCAAACTCAATTATGGAAGTTCTTCGTACTCTTCATATGGATTTATGCGGACCCATGAGAGTGCAAACTATAAACGGGGAGAGATATGTACTAGTCGGGGTTGATGAATATTCTAGGTTTACCTGGGTTAAGTTTTTGAGATCAAAGGATGAAACTCCATATGTCATCATCAAACTTATTAAACAGCTGCAGGTTCGACTTAATAAAACGGTCAGGATTATACGAATAGACAATGGAACTGAGTTTGTAAACAAAGAACTAAGTTATTTTTACGAAAGCATTGGAATCAGCCATCAAAGAAATGTTCCACGTACTCCTTAACAGAACGGTGTAGTTGAAAGACGAAATCGGACTCTTGTCGAAGCTGCAAGGACTATGCTAATCTACTCAAAGGTTCCAATGTTTCTCTGGGCAGAAGCCATTGCCAATGCATGCTACATCCAAAATCGTTCCCTAATTCACACTACTCATGGAAAAACCCCTTACGAACTTGTCCACAACCGAAAACCAGATCTTTCCTTCCTTCTTGTATTTGGTTTTTTATGCTATCCAACGAATGATGGTCAAGATTTAGGAAAGTTGAGAGCTAAGGCGGACATTGGAGTTTTTGTTAGTTATGCACCAAACCGGAAGGGTTACTGAATTTACAATAAAAGAACCCGAGATATCATGGAAACTATTCAAGTCACGTTCGATGAGCTGTCCGAGCAAATGGCTCCTGGACAATCTAGTTCTGGACCCGCATCTCAACATCTATCAAGTAGTCACATTAGCTCTTCTCTTGTACAGAATCCCTCACCTGCAGTTCCATATGTACCTCCTTCTGAAGAAGATTTGAAGAAATTGTTTGATCCGATGTTTGATGAATACTATGAACCTTTTGATAATGATCATACTACACCATCAACAGTGGCGGTGCCTAATCCAGTCAACACAGATAATCCATCTGTTTCTGTGTCTCTATCTCAAGAAGCGCCTGCTGCTGATCACTCATCATCATCCTCAAATCCTCAATCTTCGAGCGTACATCATGGTAATGTTACTGCCTACTCTGATGGAGATAACCCTTTTGCCACTTCCGAAGATGCACCGTTTGAAAACATTTTCGCCCCTGAACCAACACCTGAACCATCTTCACAGGAGATCCAAATTCTGCTACATCAGCTTCTCATCACCAACCTCATGAACATCTTAGAAAATAGACACATGATCACCCACTGGACAATATTATTGTAAACCCGTCTCGCCCGGTATCAACTCGTAAACAGCTTGCCATAGATGCCTTATGGTGCTTCTTCAATTATGTATTATCAAAGACCGAACCTAAAGATGTCAAAACAGCAATGTCTGAGGACAGCTGGTTTAGTGCTATGCAAGAAGAAATCCATGAGTTTGATCGTCTGATGTATGGGAATTAGTACCAGCTCCAGATTGTGCTATGATCATTGCTCTCAAGTGGATCTTTAAAGTAAAGCTTGATGAACACGGTGATGTTCTGAAAAATAAGGCAAGACTGGTGGTTAAAGTATACCAACAAGAAGAGGGTATTGACTTTGAGGAATCTTTTGCTCCGGTTGCACGAATAGAGGCTATCAGAATCTTCCTGGCAAATGCTGCTAGCAAGAACATGATAGTTTATCAGATGGATGTAAAGACTGCATTTCTGAATGGAGATCTCAAAGAAGTAGTTTACGTCAGCCAACCCGAAGGTTTTGTGAATCCAGAGCATCCTACCCATGTATATCGCTTGAAGAAGGCACATTATGGTTTGAAACAAGCTCCAAGGGCATGGTATGATACATTGTCAAAGTTTCTCTTAACAAATGGATTCAACAAAGGAGCAGTTGATCCCACATTGTTCACCAGAAAGTCAGGCAAACACTTAATTCATGTTCAAATTTATGTTGATAATATTATTTTTGCCTCGACTGACCCTCATGAATGTGACCGATTTTGAAAGGAGATGGGCTCCAAATTTCAAATGTCTATGATGGGATAAATGTCATTTTTCTTGGGATTACAAATTTCACAAAGTCACGGAGGCATTATTATTAATCAATCTAAATATGCAAATGAAATTTTAAAGAAATTTGGATTTGATTCATGTGACCCTGTTGACACTCTCATGGTGGAGCGCACAAAACTGGATGAGGACCACTCAGGGATCATGGTTGATCAAACGAAATATCGAAGTATGATTGGATCCCTGATGTACCTCACAGCCAGAAGACCTGATATTCTGTTCGCTATATGCATGTGTGCTAGATACCAGGCTAAACCTACCAAAAAGCACCTTGAAGCGGTTAAACGAGTCTTTCGGTATCTCCAAGGAACCATTAACATGGTACTTTGGTATCCGAAGGACACCAATATGTCACTAACAAAGATATGCAAGATGCGCACCATGTAGGGTGTCAAGATACACGCCAAGCACGTCAGGTGGTGCTCAATTTTTGGGAGAAAAGCTAGTAAGCGAGTCTTCAAAGAAACAAATGAGTACGTCTATATCCTCTACAGAGGCGGAATACATAGCCATGTCATCTTGTTGTGCTCAAATCCTATGGATGAGATATCAGTTATCTAACTATGGCTTTGTATTCAACAAAGTCCCTCTCAGACAGATAACAAAAGTGTCATTGCTCTATGCTGCAACAATGTTCAACATTCAAGAGCAAAGCATATCGACATTCGACATCATTTCATCGGGGAACAAGTGGAGAAAGGTGTGGTGGAACTATATTTTGCGAGAACTGAATATCAGCTGGCAAACATCTTCACTAAAGCTCTTCCTAGAGAACGTTTCGAGTTCATCCTCCCACGACTTGGACTGAAGAGTCTACAACCAGAGACACTCAAACGCCTTCAAGAGGAAGAAGAGGAGTAAAGGCGTTTCTTCATCTATTCTTTGTACATATGTTATCAAAAAGAAAATAGAAAATTATAAAATTTCAAAATCCATAAAAATCTGAAATTTTTTGAAAAAGCCCAAAAATATTGTTTTTCATATCAATTTATCTGTTTTTCGATAACTTCTACGGACTTTGATTTGTCACTCTAAGAATGACACATATCTTTAGATGAAGTTCGAACGGACATAAGTTTAAAAAAAAAAAAAAAAAAAAAAAAAGATGGAGAAAAATGATGGTTTATTGTCATATCAGGCAAGAACCCATTTTTAAAGAAAGAACAGAGCTATGCTTCATCCAATTTTAAAATCTCACGCTCTGATTCTAAAATAAAATTTTTATAAGGAATATTTGTCGTCAAAAAAGACAAATGTTTCCAACCAAATATTTTTCCATCTAAAGATTCTTCTGAAAAATATTTGTCATCTAATGAAAACAAAATTACTTTAAAAATATATCGATCTTTATTTTGAAAATTGGTATATGTAAAAACATATACCTTTTCTTGATCAAAACTAGACCAAAAAGACCAAAAACTAACCCCTAAAGCCATAAATATTTGTGTTTTTGTGTTTATGTATGTGCAGGTAACGGATATTGTAAAATGGACAAAAAGAAGACAAATCAGACAAAAACCGACCACGAGATTGGAAAGAGCACAAAGATACGGGTCTAATGATAATTTTATTTGGAGCATCGAGGCAAGAGGAGAAAATTTTAAAGACCAAACGAAGCCCGAACGAAGATTGCAATTAATTAAGATAATTAAAAAGAAGGAAAAATGGATCAGCAGAAAAAGGAAGGTTAAAAGGAAATTAAATGCAATATTTAACACAAAAAGACTCTTGATCTAGTGGTTGGGTGCATGTTTGATAAGCAAGAGTTCAAATCCCTCTAATGGCAAAATTATTTGTATATTTTTTACATCAAGAATCAATTGTGAAGCTGCTGTCCATACTACCCACGAGTCACAAAAGCCCAGCAGCACCAACAAATCCTAAAGCCCATGATACATCTCCTAGTCGAAGCCCAGCATGACGAGGCCCGATATATTCTATCTGCTGCTTATGTCACATGGTTAGTGAATTTAAAAATTCATTTGAATGTCAACAATTGATAATTTGCAACTGATCTGCTCAAGCGCTACGTGGTCCATTGAACTTTTTGACATAATTTGGAAATGAAGCCATATCTGTTGAAGCTAGCGTGAAACTCACGGATATAAAAAAATCAGGACAAGCGCGTGTATTTTTTTTTTGCTGTCATCCAATTCACTCGCACATGAATTGCAAGTTCTTCCTCCAATGCCTCTTCGCCACGTGTCCAAGCATAAGGGGAATACTAGGAGAATGTTTTCGGAAGGATCGAGAAGGCCTCAATATTTTGCTTTAAATACCACATGATCCGAGGCTAAAAAAAAAACAATCAGTCACAATTTTAGTTTTTATTTTCACACACTCTTTTTACTGCATTTTCATTTTAGCTTTTATTTCAAACTTTGTATTATTTAGCTTATCTTCTAGCTTATTTACAAGTGCTTATTTGTATTAAACCTATTTTGCTTATTAATGAAAGTTATGTTTATGGTTTACTTAAGTGCTTATTTTTTTCTTCTTATCTCTTTCTTTATTTTCTTTTCATAAATAGTTTTTATTTCTCTTGTTTTATAAAAAGTTTACATTTTTATAAGTTTTAGCTTACTATGTCTTATTATCTCTTCTCTTCTTCATCCTCTAGCTCGATTCAAACAACAAAAGAGATGCATGAGCTTGTTAAGCTCGGCTTATTTTTCAAATAAGTCTTGACATTTCTTAAGTTTGAGAGCACTTTTCTTTATATTTTTTTTAGCTTTTTATATAGCTTATTAATTAGATATATTTGTTTTATCAAGTTTTTCATAAAAAGTTTGCAACTTTTTTTGAATTTTTATTGAACAATAAGCTATTTAATAGCTTGTTCATTATATCAAGTCCTTAAATATACCCGATTCACGTTTAATCTTCGGATGGAACAACTTAGTCTCGGGTGGACTTAGATCTAATAGTTTTTAGTTATAAAGTTTAAATCTTTTTAATTTTTAGATCACTTTTAGCTTAGTTACATTTAGTAGTAGTGCTTATTATTACTTATTATTGCTTATTATTGCTAACCTCTAATAAAGTTCTTGTTTTTCTTTGATTTCTTATCACAATCTACCGCTAAGGCCGGAGCTTAAGGGTCTTTAAGCATTTTTAATACATAAAGTTTGAAACTTTAGTAATTTTTAAGCTTGTTAGTGAATAAAGTTTTAAACTTTACTTACTAATTAGTGGATAAGATTAATAAAGTTGTAAACTTTTGTGTTAATTTGTGCTTATTTGATCGGGTGGTTTTATTCCTCTCGTTTCATCATCCGGGTTCTACTTTCTTTACTTTTTGAATCTTTAGTAGTTATAAATTTTAGTATAATAGTTATGCTTATTTTTATTGAATTAATTGCTATGTGTTGGTTTGCTATGCTTAGTGAGTAGGCTTTTTATATATTTGTTGAGTAGATTATTCCGTGAATTAAGTGTGGTTTTACAAAAGTTAGAAAATATATTGGTTAGTAATTTTAACTTACTTAGATTGAAATTTTGGTTATTGAAGCGGGCAAAAGCCGTGAAAATAATTGGGTTTTAATTTAGATATTGATATCTCTTTATGAAAAATTGTTTTCAAAAGAAACCAATGTTGTGAGAAAATAATTATTTGTAAAGATATTAATTCATCAATAAAGGACTTAATTGAAATAATAAACCACACTTAAGGATCTTGATAATTTGCTTAACAAGTATATTTTTTCATCATATATTTCTTATTCGCTTGCTTAGCATAATTTAGTTCGTTACTTTTAGTTGTTATCTTTTATCGTTAACTTTAATTTATTTACTTGCTACTAGTTTTATCATTGTCTTTGCTTTAACCATTATCATTTTAATTAGTCAAAAACCCATAAACTTATATGTTTTTAGTTTAATTTGCATAATTGCTTATTTGTGTTTAGCTTCTTGTTTTACATGCTTAATTGTTTCTTTCTTATTAAGTTCCAAAACCCAAAATATTTTTATCCTATTCAAATCACTCGACCTTTAAACAATGAATCGATTTTCCATTACACCCTCGTTGGGAGAACGACCCGGGAGTTCCGTACTTCCGGTAAAAAATATATGTACTAAAATGATCATATCAAAAATCATCTGGTCTGATCATCTGTCAACATATCTATCACTCAATCAACAACTTATGTCATTGATTGAGGGGGAGAGTGATTTCAAACATACCAAAAAGGATATTTTTCAAACAATTGGCATGCAAATGTTCAAGGTCTAATTTTGGATAATCATAAAGAACAATGTTTTATGCAATTGGATCCAGACCAAGGTTGTGTTTTCATAAGATCATTAAGCATGTTTTAAACAATGGATTTTAAAATCTCATACTCTGATCCTTATCAATTAAATGTTTCAAAAGAAGGTCACAATTCCCCTAAAAAAGGCTTTCAAAATCAATTTAAGTCAATAAATATCACAAATCTCAAAGGGTTTGAAAATTGTGATCGGGGGAGAATTTGTGATTTCAATTGGATTTAAACTGATAATTCGATAAATGGTTTAGAAATACAATAACAAGATCTCCTCCCTACATGTGCCAAATGATTTCAAATTTTCTATGCACATGTTAAGGGGGAGCTTCTATGTTAAACCAAAAATAATTGAAAGGTGATTGATTTGTCTCAAAGTGCAGGTTTTCTCTAATGTGTGCAAAACTCTTTCGAATCTCGATGCACATATTGAGGGGGACCAATCAAAAGAAAACCACATCCTTCCCAAAGTGCTTTATACTATGTATTTAAAATACTAGATTTGATCAGGAAGTGATGTTGATATCTTTAGAAAATAATTAATCAAAGATTGAATCTCTCATTCTTAATCTAAGATTTCAAAGTCCTCTTACCTCCATGTGCTAAAACAATTTCTAATACTTGAAGCACATGTTGAGGGGGAGCGTTTCTAAAATATCAAAAACAATTAAAGGTACAAAATGCTTTGATCTTGTATCACAAGTACCTTGATTGATTTTCAAAATGGTTTTCAATTGTTTTCAAAGGCGGAATAACAATACCAAAAGACTGACCAATTTACTTTATGTATGGAGATATAAGGATGGTTAGGTAGGAATGTGTTCCCACGATCCTGCAAGAGCCGGAGGGATCTACCCAGGGACAATCCACTAGATAGTGTAGAAGTCCTTAAGTATGATGAAAAAAAAGGAGAAAAATGAGAATACGGGAAGAGTGCGGACTGAGACAGAGCTAGTACTGGAATAAACCCAACAAGGTTCTAGTTATGAAGTCTCGATAAGCACCGAAGGGGTTGAAGAATGAAAAAGAATTGAATGTAAAAAGGGTGAAAAGAAATAGCCCTCCATTAATTCAACCTTAGGGCAAAAACCGGGTTCAATACATATGCTACTTGTGTCTACTAAAGTAACACTGGTATTAAAGACAAGACGTCATGGACCCAGTGACGCATTGCACCTAACTTCCCAAGCTACTCAAGTTCCTCTTAAAAGGACTTGTTTCATTCTCACGGGGAACTTACATAATCTATCGACTTTCTCTTAGAGATTTTTGATATTGAAGAAGGAGACCCTCTCCCTAGTCTCTGGCATAGGAAACCAAAGTGCACAATTGAGTCTAGAGCCAAGAGATCATCCACAAAATCTTATTAGGACACAATATTAATGAAGACTCACTGTTTCACACAATGTGGAAAGTGAGAATATATGTTAAGAGTCCTACGCATTATCCTTGTGGTATTTCCAGAACATCCGAGTGATATGTTAACATATTTACAATGAAAATGGAAAGCCTTCTAGAGCCAACATCAAACAAGCTCTTGGTGGGTGGCAGGTGAGATCTATCCAATAGATCAACCATGTGACAACTGGACAGAAACAATGGGGCGATTCACACTTGAATCAATCCTGGTCCAGGAAATGGATTGACGGATACCTTTGAAAAACCGATCGATGTGCTCATAAACTCATTTCTCTAGCACATCGATTGTGTATTAAGTCTTCAAAATTAAAAGGGTACTTATGATTGAAAACTGATTTTTCTTATAAAACCTTCGTCGTATTGCAAAACTCTTTCTTCAAGCAATATGCAATTGTTTTCAAATCATTTTTAATCAATAAGTAAATCTCAATTTGCTGGTTCACTCACTCCGTGTTGTCTTCTTTGAGATGTTGCGGTTTGAGAACGGCTAGAGCAACTGCAAAACCATGTCAAGGAGATTCTTCGGAATTATACCTGATCACAGGCAGTACTTGTACTGATCAACGGGGAACCGTGGTTCTTGCAACCTATTCAACAAAAGTGGTCAAAGACACTTTCGTGCTCTTTATTGCTAACTGTTATTTGTAGGAATACCCAACGGTTGCAGCTGATCAGAATGGGACGTCAATCCATAGCCGCATGCTCACACATCATGTTCATCTCAAAGAAATCATGATAAGTGCATATCTTCATCAAGTGACTCTGATATTTTCACTCCATACTTCTGCTACGCTGCTGCAAATATCATGAATTAACAAAAGCTTCCGCAACTTTGATGAGAAGATATCATGATCCAGAATGTGTGCATGTAGGTCTAAAAGTCAAAACTTCACATGATGGCAACACTTCAAAGGGTGAGTCAGAGATTTATGGTGGCTGATGATCTCAATGCTGGCTCAAAACTCATCATCACGCAGATCAGTTAAAGACCTCCATTCAAAAGAACCAAACATGCTGAACTTGAAGAATCTAAGACTACTAGCTATGAAGCAAAGAACTTAATCAAGAATCCAAGAACACCAAAATGTAATATCTGTTTGTAATTGATGTAATTGAGGTGACCTCCCTTAGGGGGAGATTGTTAGGATTTAGAAAATCCTGTAGTTAAAGAGTCGGTCACCTCAAGTATATGTATTCCTTAGAAAGCTCATACTCGTAGTTATTTAGTGTTAGTGAGTAGTTTGCTAAGTAACACTGTGGAGGACGGATGGGTCTTTACCCACTGTATGCCTGATCCACAGCCCGTAGGAGGCGTGTCTTGTAACCAACTATCAATACCCTTTGCCTAGCAAGGCAAAGGGTTGGAGCTTTCATAATATCATTTTTCTTTGTCTCACTAAAGTTCCCAACTCTCTTCACTTTCTCTTTCTAAACTCCATATTATACACCCTATTGATTTGTGTATTTGTGTGTTTATGAAAACCAATATGTTACAGCCGCATTTCTTTTCCATGCGGCAGGTACCAAGTGGGACGATGGGCTTTGATGGGCTGAGAGTAGGAGCATTTGAGTGAACCAACCCTAGTTTCCCTTATTAATTTGGACTTTTTTATATTTGTTTTGATATTTCGTATCTTTTAGACATGTTGGATTATGTATTTTTTTTCCTTTGTAAGTCGTTCGTTTATATGACTTGGTATTTTATTTAATAAGACTTTCGATTGCATTTTATTAGTATGTTCTGATATGACTCCATAATATGACATTCGGACCCTTGTCGGGTTGGGGTGTTACAATTATGGTATCAGAGCCTAGGTTTTGAGACCCTTAGAGCTTATGCTATGATCTGTGAGGATTTGGGTAGACATTAGGCTTCGCTTGTTTCACCTATTCCGTTTGGTTGGACCTTTTCGTTCAGATTTGATTTTGATATCCGTTTGTCTTCGCTGATTTGATCTTCATCCTCCCACATTTGATTTTTTCTATATGTCTTCGCGGATTAGTTTGTCGATCATTTAGACGGTGACTACTCGTAGAATAGAAGATGGTGATTCGGATCCTGAGTTGCTACAATAGTTGCTGAGATAGAGAGGTTCGTGATGTAACCACCGGTAAATTTCACCTTGTATTAAATTAATATAATATTCTAACGAAAGAATACTTATCCATTTTCTACGTCTATTTTTTTTAGATTAAACGTTATCAGTTTATCTGATCACAACAACTAACTAATGTGACGTAACTCACATTTCCAATAAACATACTAATTGACACCAACATTGCCTTATGTTTATTCCAAATAAACATCCTTATATGTCAAGTATAGAAATTTTCAACTTTTATTTACCACGTTAAGTTATTTCGTTAATGTAAGATTACTAAAACGTTCAAGCTAAAAGTTTGCCATTTAATAGAGTTTCACGAAACTTTAATTTATTATAAGTATGATTTTACGTAATTAAATCATAAATATCAAAGTACAAAACTTCAAAGCTAATGTACAACCCTCTAATGCATCAATGCAAACTTTGTTTTATTATATTTTACAAACTCTAAAGTACAAGATCTAAAAGCTCACGTTATAAGTCTATACTGCATAAATTTTAAACTTAGTTTACTCATATTATTACGAGCCTAATATATTTAGTTGGAATATAGTGATAAGTTTTAACATCTTTGTTTCATAACCGATTTCAAGTTTCATAACTTGAAAGTTTAACATTAATAATTATCAGGATCAAACCTACACTCCGTAGCTCAATATTATCTCAACTTAGATATTTATAAAAACCCTCCTAGCTATATGTTATAACAAAGCAAAGTTCCAATTGATTTTCTCTTTATCAAACCGACACTACTCATTTGTATATATCTGATTCTTTCTTCTCAATTGAATCAAAAGAAGAAAAAAGATAAAAAAAAAACTCTTCTCTCTTCCCTCCTCCATACCACCAGTAATCGACACCACCACCTCATCAAAGCCACACCACCACCACAGTCGCGACAGCACCACCACAACCATCTCCATCTGCTGCGGGGTCGAGAAAGACGAGGTACATCGAAGGAGATCAAGAATCGATCGGGTTCGACTTGTATACCGAAGTCGGGTTTCACTCCCATCGTCACAACCTCGTTCTTCATCTTGTGGGTATGTCGAAAACCCACCAAGCTTGTTTATTTTCTTTTGTATTCGAATACGAGAGTAAAATTGGTATAAAGATTAATTGATTAGGATGGATTAACAGTGGTTTTTGTAATAATCAGTATCATCGTTAAATATCGTTTTTTGGTTTGAATTGTATTTTTTTTTACCTGAAGTGCTTATTTACAAGCACTCAATGTGCTTATTTTTTTAGCTTATTTATAAGCTTATAGCTTATTTATAATTTTGATAGACTCATATAGCTTATTTAGTCTTACTTGGTCTCGGTACAAAACGGGATAGAAGACCAAGAAGGTGCTTGTTGTTATCGAGCTGGTGTCTCGACTTATGTTTTGTGACTCATATTTGAGTTATAGATTATGTGCTTATTAAAGTTGGTATTTGAAAAGCTTATTTGGGACTTGTTTATTCTCGGCTTAGGAAGAAATCAGTCCAGGTGTGTTGGTTCAAAGCTTATGTTGTTCGAATTATATGATTATTTGAAACTACTTATCATGCTTGTGCTTATGTTGGTTTAAGCTTATTTTGGTGCTAATTGCTTATTTCATAAGCTCTCACGAGCTCAATTCTTTTCTTTTTGATTTCGGTACAAAACAACCCCTAAAGGGCGCTTTTGTTGCCGAATTTTCTGCACAAACAAATGGGTTTGTTGGTCGCAAAACCGCCCCAACATGGGGTGCTTGTTCCGATTATTTTCTCGCACAAGGGTGCGCTTTGGTTCAAATTATTTTCCACCCCAAATGGGCATTTGGTTCTACATATTTTCAGCCCTAACAGTGGGCGCTTGTCTGCAACGCAGCCACCCAAAGGGGTGTTTATCTGCCGTAACACGCCCCAACAGGGTGTTTTTCTCGCCGCAATACAGCCCCAAAAGGGCACGCTTTGTCTGCTGAATTTTCGCACATAAAGGGGCACGTTTAATGCTGATTTTTATGCATATATTAGTGTATTTGGATGCTGATTTTCTGCATAAACGAGTGTAATTGGTCGATTTTTATGCATAAACGAGTGTAATTGGCATTTGAATTTTCTGGATAAATAAGTGTAATTGAATGCTGATTTTCTGCATAAATTAGTGTATTTAAATGCTGATTTTTCTGCATAAAAAGTGTAGTTAGTCTGATTTTCTACATAAACAAGTGTATTATGTTGTCGATTTTTCTCGCACCAATAGGTGCGTTTAGTTTGCTTGTTTCCAAGCCACACCGCAAGGTGTTGGGTTTGGTTTAGTTAGCCACACCGCATCCCAGATAAGGGTGCGGGTTGAGGGTGTTTGTTTACCTCGGTATAATAAGAAAACCAAAGGGTTGTAGGTTCGTGCTTATGAGCTCATATCCAAACTTATCATTATTATTGGAACCCGGATCATATTTGAAATGGACTAAAACTATCGAAACAAAAGCTATAATAATTGAAAACGTATTGAGATCACACATTTTAAATCAAGTCTACACAACTTTGAAGTTATATACATAAACGCGTCATAACTTAACCAATCTACCTATCTTTTACTTATTTGCTATTTGAACATTACGTGTTTTATTTCCGTTCATATTTGTACTATATGTTTTATACTTTAGTATGTGTTTGCGAGTCTTGACATTCAAACCACCACTTGAAACGATGATACAAAACCTTTTTACAAACAATGATATAACATCTTTTGAAAACTCATATGCATTACTTTAATTTCACGTGACATAATTATAAGATAAATTATTATCTTCTAGGTCGAGCATAACCGTGCTACTTGATTATATTTTGCGATACTTACGCCACTACACTCTGAGGTGAGTTCATAGCCCCACTTTCTATTACTTAATTGTTTTACAAACCCTTGGGGGAGATACATGCTTTATTTTAAACAGAACACATTGCTTTCAAACTGTATACTTATCTGATTGTTTTATTAGCACTAAGTTACCGCATTTGCCAAACTTAAGTCCCTTAATCGTGAATCATTAATCACTAGTGAGAGTGGGCGCGAATATTGTGAATAGATCTATTAGGATTGATCTAATCCCGTTTGTGTTGGCCGCGTGAAAGGCAAACAAACGCACTATATTTGAGTAACATTAGGTAAAAATGGCAATTTTACCTATTAGGCACGCATACCAACAATTTCTCAAATTAAATTTGGAACACGTTAACGCCTTGATTGCATGATGCTTAGTCTAATAATAACTGTTTTGTTTTCAAACCATTGGTGTGAGTCTATAGCTCACACTACAAACATAATGTGTTCAACCTTCAAACAAACTCTATGAATTTCACTCAACCTTTGTGTTGACAGTTTTAAGCATGTATTTCAGGTCCATAATGTCTAAGTCGAAAGAGCAAGGACTAGCTCAAGAAGGCTATAAATATTTTATCATTCATAAAACATCAAAGACTTTATATTGATGTATTTTGTAAACAATGGAACCAACTGGGACCTATTTTGTAAACTCTGATATATTTGAATAATTTGAATGATAAATCCTTTTTAAACGACTCCTTTAGAGATCGATTTCTATTGTTATGACTGTTGTGCCATGAAGTACCACCCAATTTGAATTCCGCTGCGTATCACGAAATTGGGGGCGTTACAGATTGGTATCAGATCCTTAATTATAGAGAAACGGGTCTAATTGTGACCTAAACTATAACTACTTTTTCACAAAAACATTTTATAGCATTCCGTTCTCCATGCCTTCCATCCTCCAGACGATTATGTGACTTTTAGGCATTTTAAGCTTTACAAACATACTAGTATATTGATATATACACTCGACATAATTTCAATCATAAACGATATACTAAACATATCTGCGTATGTCTATTCTAAGGCATTACAACACAATCGTATTTTCCCAATCTCCAAATCATGCATCTACTTGTGCATTTTAGGATTACAAAACTTTATCCAAGACATTGGAACTGATTACAATGGTCTTTCCTACTTCCGAGACATTGTGAGATACAATGGTCTCATTCATTTTTCAAGACACTGTGAGATACAGTGGTCTCAATTACATCCTCGCATTAATCGTAAATCCTACAGTGGTCTCTATTACATTCTCGCATTAATCGTAAATCCTACAGTGGTCTCATTTATTCCTTAGACATTGTGAGTTACACAATGATCTCTCCATCATTTCTCAAGATATTGTGAGTTACACAATGATCTCTCCATTATTTCTCAAGACATTGTGAGTTACACAATGATCTCTCCATCATTTCTCAAGACATTGTGAGTTACACAATGATCTCTCTATCATTTCTCAGACATTGTGAGTTGCACAATGGTCTCAAGTCTCAACAATTTCCCAGACATTGTGAGTTACACAATGACCTCAACTATTTCTCAGACATTGTGAGTTGCACAATGGTCTCAACTACTTCTCAGATATTAAATACAAGAAATGGGATTTCTAAAAGATAAACTGACTCATCATCTACAAAAAAAAGCTGAAGTTCAGCAACTTTCTCTACATTCATCAAAATTCTCTTCTAAAACCTTCATTGTTAAAGGTTCGTGATTCTAGCCAAGTATGGACTATTTTAGAATTACTTAAGATTTCCTTTCCACACGTATCTACCCATACTATCTTCTATGCTATGGAATTTGAAAACATAGGTTACAAGTCTTTTATGGCCAGGACTTGCAACTGGATGGTTTGATATCGCCTTTGCTTAGTGGACAATTTCTCAAAAACTATGGACATATCACAGGTATACCTAATTTAGGTATTTGGAAAATTTATCGAACCTCGGCTAAATATAGTCTAGTCACCTATATTTAACCTAGGGATTGTGGAACATAGTCTGACTAACTATGTTCGACTTAAAATTTTCAAACACTGAGAATAGTTATACAAGTGTTATATTCAGGTTAATTTCCTACTTAAACTCGATAAACCACCATAATTCATTAAAAAGATCTAGAGACACGATAGTGTCTTACCACTCAGCAAAATCTTAACATCTTATTTACTACCTAATTTCATTCTTGAAATTTTCATACATGAGATAATCCGAACCACTATCTTGGGATAGTCATCAAATCTTCTCGCCATTTCTTAGAAGTACTAGCCTGTTTAGGTTTCAAGGATATCATTCTGCCATACAATTCACTTTTGATTTTAAAACAAACTTGACATCTCTACCTAAGAATAATGGTAAGCGTACGCTACACTCTTCCAATCGTCAACATATCACATCATTATATGAACTCCATTATAAGTCAGTATGTAAAACTTCACAGTACTACGTTTCTTTCAAACACTAGTAGACATAAACAATATACGATATAGCCCTCAACCACCTAAGACATGATCAACTTTGGAAATAGTTTGGATAACCACTTGTCACTAGCAAGACTTTCCCTACAACGACAGTTATCACATCATTACAAACCATTTCACATCAACAATAAATTCTAACTTATAAGCTTTCACAAGTGACACTACAGTTAATCAACACTTAACACAGACTGAATCTCGGGACGAGATTCCATTTAAGGGGGTGAGACTGTAACCACCGGTAAATTTCACCTTGTATTAAATTAATATAATATTCTAAAGAAAGAATACTTATCCATTTTCTACGTCTATTTTTTTTAGATTAAACGTTATCAGTTTATCTGATCACAACAACTAACTAATGTGACGTAACTCACATTTCCAATAAACATACTAATTGACACCAACATTGCCTTATGTTTATTCCAAATAAACATCATTATATGTCAAGCATAGAAATTTTCAACTTTTATTTACCACGTTAAGTTATTTCGTTAATGTAAGATTACTAAAACGTTCAAGCTAAACGTTTGCCATTTAATAGAGTTTCACGAAACTTTAATTTATTATAAGTATGATTTTACGTAATTAAATCATAAATATCAAAGTACAAAACTTCAAAGCTAATGTACAACCCTCTAATGCATCAATGCAAACTTTGTTTTATTATATTTTACAAACTCTAAAGTACAAGATCTAAAAGCTCACGTTATAAGTCTATACTGCATAAATTTTAAACTTAGTTTACTCATATTATTACGAGCCTAATATATTTAGTTGGAATATAGTGATAAGTTTTAACATCTTTGTTTCCGTTAACCGATTTCAAGTTTCATAACTTGAAAGTTTAACATTAATAATTATCAGGATCAAACCTACACTCCGTAGCTCAATATTATCTCAACTTAGATATTTATAAAAACCCTCCTAGCTATATGTTATAACAAAGCAAAGTTCCAATTGATTTTCTCTTTATCAAACCGACACTACTCATTTGTATATATCTGATTCTTTCTTCTCAATTGAATCAAAAGAAGAAAAAAGATAAAAAAAAAACTCTTCTCTCTTCCCTCCTCCATACCACCAGTAATCGACACCACCACCTCACCAAAGCCACACCACCACCACAGTCGCGACAGCACCACCACAACCATCTCCATCTGCTGCGGGGTCGAGAAAGACGAGGTACATCGAAGGAGATCAAGAATCGATCGGGTTCGACTTGTATACCGAAGTCGGGTTTCACTCCCATCGTCACAACCTCGTTCTTCATCTTGTGGGTATGTCGAAAACCCACCAAGCTTGTTTATTTTCTTTTGTATTCGAATACGAGAGTAAAATTGGTATAAAGATTAATTGAGTAGGATGGATTAACAATGGTTTTTGTAATAATCAGTATCATCGTTAAATATCGTTTTGTGGTTTGAATTGTTTTTTTTTATACCTGAAGTGCTTATTTACAAGCACTCAATGTGCTTATTTTTTTAGCTTATTTATAAGCTTATAGCTTATTTATAATTTTGATAGACTCATATAGCTTATTTAGTCTTACTTGGTCTCGCAATGCAAACGGACGAAGACCAAGAAGGTGTTTGTTGTTATCGAGTTGTGTCTCGACTTATGTTTTGTGACTCATATTTGAGTTATAGATTATGTGCTTATTAAAGTTGGTATTTGAAAAGCTTATTTGGGACTTGTTTATTCCCGGCTTAGGAATAAATCAGTCCAGGTGTGTTGGTTCAAAGCTTATGTTGTTCGACTTATATGATTATTTGAAACTACTTATCATGCTTGTGCTTATGTTGGTTTAAGCTTATTTTGGTGCTAATTGCTTATTTCATAAGCTCTCACGAGCTCAATTCTTTTCTTTTTGATTTCGGTACAAAACAGCCCCTAAAGGGCTGCTTTGTTGCTGAATTTTCTGCACAAACAATGGGGTTTGTTGGTGCAAAACCGCCCAACATGGGGTGCGCTTGGCGATTATTTTCTGCACAAGGGTGCGTTTGGTTCAGCTTATTTTCCACCCCAAATGGGCATTTGGTTCTACATATTTTCAGCCCTAACAGTGCGTTTGTCTGCCGCAGCCACCCAAAGGGTGTTTATCTGCCAGAACACGCCCCAACAGGGTGTTTTTCTGCTGCAATACAGCCCCAAAAAGGGCACATTTGCTGCTGAATTTTCGGCACATAAAGGGGCATGTTTAATGCTGATTTTTATGCATATATTAGTGTATTTGGATGCTGATTTTCTGCATAAACGAGTGTAATTGGTCACGATTTTTATGCATAAACGAGTGTAATTGGGCTGAATTTTCCGGATAAATAAGTGTAATTGAATGCTGATTTTCTGCATAAATAAGTGTATTTAAATGCTGATTTTTCTGCATAAAAAGTGTAGTTAGTGTTGATTTTTCTACATAAACAAGTGTATTATGTTGCTGATTTTTCTGCACCAATAGGTGCGTTTAGTTTGCTTGTTTCCAGCCCACACCGCAAGGTGTTGGGTTTGGTTTAGTTAGCCACACCGCATCCCAGATAAGGGTGCGGGTTGAGGGTGTTTGTTTACCTCGGTATAATAAGAAAAACCAAAGGGTTGTAGGTTCGTGCTTATGAGCTCATATCCAAACTTATCATTATTATTGGAACCAGGATCATATTTGAAATGGACTAAAACTATCGAAACAAAAGCTATAATAATTGAAAACGTATTGAGATCACACATTTTAAATCAAGTCTACACAACTTTGAAGTTATATACATAAACGCGTCATAACTTAACCAATCTACCTATCTTTTACTTATTTGCTATTTGAACATTACGTGTTTTATTTCCGTTCATATTTTTACTATATGTTTTTTACTTTAGTATGTGTTTGCGAGTCTTGACATTCAAACCACCACTTGAAACGATGATACAAAACCTTTTTACAAACAATGATATAACATCTTTTGAAAACTCATATGCATTACTTTAATTTCACGTGACATAATTATAAGATAAATTATTATCTTCTAGGTCGTGCATAACCGTGCTACTTGATTATATTTTGCGATACTTATGCCACTACACTCTGAGGTGAGTTCATAGCCCCACTTTCTATTACTTAATTGTTTTACAAACCCTTGGGGGAGATACATGCTTTATTTTAAACAGAACACATTGCTTTCAAACTGTATACTTATCTGATTGTTTTATTAGCACTAAGTTACCGCATTTGCCAAACTTAAGTCCCTTAATCGTGAATCATTAATCACTAGTGAGAGTGGGCGCGAATATTGTGAATAGATCTATTGGGATTGACGAATCCCGTTTGTGTTGGCCCCGTTAAAGGCAAACAAACGCACTATATTTGAGTAACATTAGGTAAAAATAGAAATTTTACCTATTAGGGCACGTACCAACAATTTCTCCAATTAAATTTGGAACACGTTAACGCCTTGATTGCATGATGCTTAGTCTAATAATAACTGTTTTGTTTTCAAACCATTGGTGTGAGTCTATAGCTCACACTACAAACATAATGTGTTCAACCTTCAAACAAACTCTATGAATTTCACTCAACCTTTGTGTTGACAGTTTTAAGCATGTATTTCAGGTCCATAATGTCGGAAGCTGGCACGAAAGAGCAAGGACTAGATCAAGAAGGCTATAAATATTTTATCATTCATAAAACATCAAAGACTTTATATTGATGTATTTTGTAAACAATGGAACCAACTGGGTCCTATTTTGTAAATTCTGATATATTTGAATAATTTGAATGATAAATCCTTTTTAAACGACTCCTTTAGAGATCGATTTCTATTGTTATGACTGTTGTGCCGTGAAGTACCACCCAATTTGAATTCCGCTGCGTATCATGAAATTGGGGGCGTTACACGTGAAGAAGCCACATCCGTTTAGTACAGCTGTCACTCCAGTTAAGTTGAAGACAGGATTGCTCGTGTCGAGAAGATCGTTGAAGTATTGCGATGTTGCAGGAAACATCAAGATGCTGCAGGAGAGAGCTGGGCTGAACAACAAGAGAAGCAAAGACGGAGGTAAAAAAATTCAACAAGCGGGCACACAAAAGGCGTGCGAGTAGAAGAACTATGATCGACGTATTGCAGATAGAAGAAAAACTACTATCAGGGATTTAGGCGTATAGATGGTCAGCAGTTCAAGAAAACTACTAGGACGTCGTATCAGAGAAGAGACGCTGAGTAGATTTCATCTGATCTGTGTGTTTTGTGTGGCATCGGGGCCATGATTATCTTGAGAATGGTGGAAGATAGAACTACCGCGATTCGTCGTCCCTCTCATTTGTTTGTCACACGTTTTGAGACAGTTTGATATTTTGTTATGTGATTTTGATCGATATTACTTAGACTCTGATACCAATTGTTGGATATTGGATTTCACATACACATCAAACCATAACACAAAGTGGGCGTATAACGGTGAGTTCTAGAGAGAGAAAGTTAGAGGTTTAGGGAACTTAGTGAGAGAAAGAAAAACTATTATTATGAGCTCCAACTCTCTACCTTGGGAGGTAGAGAGTATTTATAGTCTTACATAAATCGCCACACAACGGGCTGTGGATCAGGCATACAGTGGGTAAAGACCCGTCCGTCCTCCACGGTGTTACTTAACTAAATACTACTTAACTAAATATAACTATGACTACGAGCACTCTAACGATTACATATACTTGAGGTGACCGACTCTTTAATACCTGGAATTTCTAATTCCTAACAATCTCCCCCTAAGGGAGGTCACCTCAAACATATACTAAAATGACATTGAATACAATCAGATATTACATGTAAGATATAACTTTTCACATACACATCAAACCATAACACAAAGTAACATATAGATGGAATTCTAGAGAGAGAAAGTTAGAGGTTTAGGGAACTTAGTGAGAGAAAGTGAAAGATATTATTATAAGCTCCAACTCTCTACCTTGGGAGGTAGAGAGTATTTATAGTCTTACATAAAACGCCACACAACGGGCTGTGGATCAGGCATACAGTGGGTAAAGACCCGTCCGTCCTCCACGGTGTTACTTAACTAAATACTACTTAACTTAAAATAACTACGACCACGAGCTTTCTAATGATTACATATACTTGAGGTGACCGACTCTTTAATACCCGAAATTTCTAATTCCTAACAATCTCCCCCTAAGGGAGGTCACCTCAATCATATACTAAAATTACATTGAATACAAACAGATATTACATTAACAATTGATCTTGCATTCTTGATGTAGTGCTTTGCTTCGAAGCTCGTAGTCATTGATTCTTCACATTGCATGTTTGGTTACTCCAAGTGGAGGTCTTTTACTGATCCACGTGATAATAATTTTGAGCCATCATTTGAGATCATCGGCTATCAAAATCTCGATACATCCTTTGTGGTGTTGGTATTATGTGATGTTGTGACTTTAGGACCGACATGCTCACATTCGGAATCATGATATCTTCTCATCAGAGTAGCGGAAGCTTTAGTTGATTCATGATATTGGCGGCAGCGTAGCAGAAGCATGGAGTGAAAATATCAGAGTCATTGATGCACTAATCATGATTTCTTTTGAGTGGAATGTGTTAAGTGAGCATGCGGCTATGGATTGACCGCTTCATTCCGATCACCAAACGTCGGGTGTACCGCATACAACGCTTAGTAATAAATCGCACGAAAGTGTCTTTGATCACTTTCGTTGAATTGAGGTACACGCCCACGGTTCCCGTTGATCGCATACAATGCCTCGTGATCGGTATAATTCAAGAATTTCCTTGACAGGTTTCGCAATTGCTCTAGCTGTTCTCAAACCGAACATCTCAAAGAAGACAACACGGAGTGAGTGAACCAAATAATTGAGTCCAGCGATTGATGAAAAGATATTTGAAAACAATCGAGTATTGCTCAATAGAAATTGTTTTGCAATATAACGAAGGTTTTAATGAAAATCAATTATCAATCATAAAACACCTTTTGATTTGAAATATTAGTACACGGTCGACGTGCTAATGAAAAGAGTTTTAAAGCACAAAGACCGTTTTTTCAAAGGTATCCGTCAATCCATAACTGAACGTGATTGATTCAAGAAATTGAATCGCCCCATTGTTTCGTTCAGGTTGTCACATGGTTGATCTGTATAATAGATCTCACATGCCACCTACCAGAAGCTTGTTTGATGTTGGCTCCAGAAGGCTTTCCATCTTCATTGTGAGTATGTAGACACATCACTCAGATGTTCTGGCAATACCACAAGGATAATGCGTAGGACTCAAGATATAATCTCTCTTTCCACATTGTGTGAAACAGAGAGTCTTCATTGAAAGTGTCCTAATGAGATTTATTGATGATCTCGTGGCTCTAGACTCAATTTGTGCATATTTGGATCCTATCGGAGACTAGGGAGAAAGTCTCCTTCTTCAATATCAACAATCTCTAAGAGAAAGTCGATAGATAATGTCGGTTCCCGTGAGAATGAAACAAGTCCTTTTAAGAGGAACTTGAGTGGTTTGGAAAGTTGAAGTGCGGTCGTCACTTTGGGTCCATGACGTCTTGTCTTCAATACCGATGTTACCATCAGTAGCATATGAATTGAACCGGTTTTCGCCCTAAGGTTGAATAATTGGAGGGCTATTTGTTTTCACCCTTTTCTCATTCAATTCTTTTTAATTCTTCAACCCCTTGAGTGCTTACCGAGACTTCATAGCTAGAACCTTGTTGGGTTTATTCGACTAGCTCGGTCTTAGTCCGCACTCTTCCCATATCTCATTTTTCTCCTTTTATCATCATACCTAAGAACTCTACACTAACTAGTGGATAGTCCTTGGGTAGATCCCTCCGTTCTGGCGGATCATGGGAACACATACCTAACCTTATCGTCCTTATATCACCATACATAATGTAAAGTTGGTGGGTCTTTTTGGTATTGTTCATCTGCCATAGGAACCAATTGAAAACCATTTGAAAATCAATCCGGATACTTATGATATTTTATCAAAGCATTTTGTACCTGAATTGTTTTTGATATTTTTGAAGAAGAACTCCCCCTCAACATGTGAATCAAGTATTTGAAATAGTTTTCCACACGGAGGCAAGAGAAAGAATTAACTTCTTTGATTACCATTTTCAAAAAATATCAACATCACTTCCCTAATCGAATCAAGTAGATAAAGCATTTTGGGGAAGGATGAGGTTTTCATGATTTTGCTCCCCTCAATATGTGCCTCGAGATTTGAAAAGAGTTTTGCACATACTAGAGGGAACACGCATTGAGATAAGTGATCACGTTTCAAATCATTGTGGTTTAAGATAGATGCTCCCCTCAACATGTGCATGGAAAATTTGAAATCGTTTGTCACTTACGGGAAGGAGAGCTTGTACATCCTTATAAAACCATTTACCGAATTATCGGTTTAAATCCAATTTAAATCACACATTCTCCCCGATCACAATTATCAAATCATTTGAGATTTGTGATCTCTTATAGATTTAAATTGATTTTGAAAGCTTTTAAGGAGAATTGTGACTTGATTATGAAAGCGCTTTAGCGATAAGGATCGGATGTTAAGACTTTAAACTCCATTGATAAAACATGCATGTACATCTTTTGAAAACAATTTAATGCCAAATAACTTTTAATTTAATTGAAATCATTCTCCCCCTCAATCAATGACATAGGTTGTTGATTGAGATGAAGATTTTGACAACTAAGTCCTGATGATTATCAAAAATAGAGACCAAGTTATTTTTCAAAGCATTTAGTTTTCAGCAGATAAATGTTTATAGAATCGGAGCATGGAATTTGAAAACATGGTAAAACATGGCTCTGTTCTTTCTTTTAAAACCGGGTTATTGCATGAAAATGACAATAAACCATTTTTTTCTCTTTCTCTCAAACATAATTTTTTTTTTTTTTTTTTTTTTTCGAACAACATCTAAAGTCCCGTGTCATTCTTTGAATGACAGCACAAAGACCGTAGATATTATCGAACCGAGAAAACATGACAAAAAGACAATATTTTTGAAGATTTTTCGAATGTTTTTAGATTTTTATGGATTTTGAAGGTTTTATAATTTTGTATTTTGATTTTTCGAATAGATATATACAAGAGATAGATGAAGATAGACCTTTACTCCTCGTCTTCCTCGAAGACGCGTTTGAGTGTTTCTGATTGAAGGCTTTTCAAGCCAATTCGTGGAAGAATAAACTCAAAACGTTCTCTTGGAAGAGCTTTGGTGAAGATGTCCGCTAACCGATATTCAGACCTCACAAAATATAGTTCCACCACACCTTTTCCACTTGTTCCCTGATGAAATGATGTCGAATGTCGATATGCTTTGCTCTTGAGTGTTGAACGTTGTTGCATGAGAGAGCAATAGCACTTTTATTATCACGATCTGAGAGGATTTTGTTGAATACAAAGCCATAGTCGGATAATTGAGATCTCATCCATAAGATTTGAGCACAACAAGATGACATGGCTATGTATTCACCTCTGTAGAGGAAATAGAAGTACTCATTTGCTTCTTTGAAGACCAGCTCACAAGCTTATCACCCAAAACCGAGCACCTCCAGACGTACTTCGACGTGTATCTTGACAACCTGCATGATCGGCATCTGCATAGGCCGTTAGTGACATACCGGTGTCCTTCGGGTACCATAGTCCCATATTGATGGTTCCTTGGAGATACCGAAAGACCCGTTTAACCGCTTCAAGGTGCTTTTAGTAGGCTTAGCACGGTATCTAGCACACATGCAAACAAATAACAAGATGTCCGGTCTACTAGGCGTGAGGTACATCAGGGACCTAATCATACTACGATATTTCTTTTGGTCAATCATGATCCCTGAGTGGTCCTCATCTAGTTTGGTTCGATCAATCATGGGGGTGTCAACAGGGTCACTTGAATCAAATCCAAATTTCTTTAAAATCTCATTTGCATATTTAGATTGATTTATGAAAATGCCTCAGGGACTTTGTGAAATTTGTAATCCCAAGAAAAATGACATTTGTCCCATCATTGACATTTGAAACTTTGAACTCATTTCATTAGAAAAGCGATCACATTCCATTGGGTCAGTCGAGGCAAAAATAATATCATCAACATAAATTTGAACATGAGTTAAATGTTTGCACGACTTCTGGTGAATAAGGTAGGATCAATCGCTCTTTGTCTTTGAATCCGGTTGATAGAGGAAACTTTGACAGAGTATCATACCATGCCCTTGGAGCTTGCTTTAAACCGTAAAGAGCCTTCTTCAACGATAAACGTGAGTAGGATGCTCTTGATTCACAAATCCTTCGGGTTGGCCGACGTGAGACGACTTCTTTAAGATCTCCGTTAGAAATGCCGCTTCACATCCATCCGATATACTACCATGTTCTTACTAGCGATTAGCCGAAAGATTCGATTGCCTCGATTCGAGCAACACGAGCAAAAGATTCTTCAAAGTCTATACCCTCCTCTTGACGATATCCTTTAGCAACTAATCGGCCTTGTTTTTCAACACATCACCATGCTCATCAAGTTTCACTTTGAAGATCCATTTAAGGCAATAATCATAGCACTGATCGGAGCGGTACTAACTCCCATACATCAAGTCGATCAAACTCATGAATTTCATCTTGCATGGCATTGAACCGGCTATCTTCATTCATGGCGGTTTTAACATCTTTTGGTTCGATCTTAGATAGTACGGAGTTGAAGAAACACCATAAGGCATCGGTTGCAAGTTGTTTCCGGGTTGATACTGGACGAGAGGGATTTCCAATGATGTTGTCTAATGGATGATCGTGAGTCCATTTTCTAAGGTGTTCATGTGGCGGTTGTTGAGGAACGAGGTAGCGAGTCGATGTCTTCAAGAAGATGGTTCGATGATGATTCAGAGTAGCAAATATGTTTTCAAATGGAGCATCTTCAGGTGTAGCAAACGGATTAACTTCATCATTGATGCCAGAAACATTTCCATGATGTACATTTGAAGAATGATGATTTGTTGATGAGATGAAGGATCGGCAGGGTGCTTCTTGACTTAAAGATATTGAGACTGAAGGATTGTCTTCATTCACAGGAATATGAGCATCTTCTGTTGTAGGGATCAACACCTCATTAGTAATTGAATCATACAGTTCATCAAACATAGGATCAAACAATTTCTTTAAATCATCTTAAGATGGAGGTACATATGGAGTTTCTTGAGAAGAGTTTGGAACAAGAGATGAACCAATGGGACTGTTTTGAAGTGCGGGTCCCGAATGGTTGTCCAGAGCCATTTGACCGTCACTCATCAAACGTAACTTGAATGGTTTCCATGATATTTCGGGTTCTTTTGTTATAGATTCGGTATCCCTTTTTGTTTGGTGCATATCCTACAAATACTCCAATGTCGGCTTTAGCCCTAAGTTTCCCTAAGTCTTGACCCTCATTAGTTGGATAACACAATGCACCAAACACACGAAGGAAAGAGAGATTAGGTTTTCTTTTGTGGACAAGTTCATATGGTGTCTTTCCATGAGCAGGTGTGAATCGAGGAACGATTTTGTGTGTAGCATGCAAATGGCAATAGCTTCACCGAGAAACATTGGAACTTTTGAGTAAATCGGCATTGTTCGGCGGCTTCTACAAGAGTTCGATTGTCTTTCAACTACACCGCGTTGAGGAGTTAGTGGAACACTTCTTTGATGGCTGATTCCAATGCTTTCATAGAATTCACTAAGTTGTTTGTTAACAAACTCGCCCATTGTCTGTCCGGATAATTCGACGGTTTTGTTAAGTCGAACTGCACTGTTTGATAAGTTTGATGATGATATCAGAGTTTCATCCTTTGTCCTTAAGAACTTGACCCAGGTGAATCTAGAGTAATCATCAACTATAACTAACACATATTTCTTCCCAAAGATATTATACACTCTCATTGGTCCACATAAATCCATATGAATTGTATGAAGAACTTCGTGCGAGTTAGTAGGTTTGGGTTTATGGGCATATTTCTTGCTTTTCCCAATTGACATGCTGAACAAAGATGATCCTTTTCATACTTTAGTCGAGGTAAACCTACAACTAAGTCCTTTCGGGAGAGATCATTGATGGTGCGGTTCAAGTGATTGAGACGACGATGCCATAACCATGACTTTGTTTTAGAAGCCTTTGACAACAAGCAAATTGGAGAAGACTTCATCATATCTTCTATGGAGATGGTGTAAAGATTTGAACCACGAGTTCCTTTAACAGTTCCTTGCCATTAAGATCTCTAACAAAGCGGTATGTTTTCGAAGGCTACTTCTAGATCGAGAATCACGAATTGACCAACGAGAACGATTATGACCCAAACTTTCCACATAGTATACTCTAGAGATAACACTATCACCAACAACATAATCACCATAACCCTTAATTGCACCGAAATGATCATTACGAATCTAAGGTCCAGATGAATTTGCTCACGAAGTTCATGAGCATGACCGGTCTCCAAATATATGCTTGGAGCGGCTGAGTCCGGTACCACGAGCGATTTGAATGATCTGCAGTTGAACACAGACAAGAATGGATAAGCGGATAATTGGGATCCCCATGCAAGAATGGGTTCCACTTGGTTGGTAACAGGAATTGGAACACCCACATCGAAGCGAAACATCCATATCGAAGTAGAAGCAATGGAATCATTGGGAATAGATGCAATCTTGGTGTCGTATTTGACCTATTCAAAGTATGTTTACTTCTTAAGGGAATAGTTCTACCAATAGGCATCCATTTTCTAGTGGGCATAATCTTAGCAGTTTGAGAACAAACTGATTATTCTTATGGCCAAAAGGTATCCAATAATAACCTATCTTTATAAAAGTTCTTCTGTGGGTTTCCACTTGTTTCTAACAATCTTTCGTTTTTGCCTTTTTGCCTTATTTGCACGATTATTAGCATTAACAATTTTAACTGGGCATTTGACAAAGATTAGACAAAGCATTCACACCACATTCATGATTAGCAAATTTCAAGCGAACATCATTACAAGGTTTGCAGATAGTATCGAGAATTAATTACGATGCGCCTAAGGCTAATACTTGAATCAACACGATTCGTTTTATTCAACTCAAGCTTAAAGTTCCTAGATTGGTCTTCTACTCTCTTCCAATGCACATTCTTAGCTTGCAAGGTCCTATCATTCCTTGTATTGTCTTGAGACTTTGACACCTTTCGCTTTAAAGTCACAGATTACTCCTGTAGAGGGAATGGGAACATTAGTTGGTTGATCTAATTTTTGCATTCACGAACTTGATGTGGATCGAAGTACTAGAAGGCACATTAGTGTATACTTTAAGGCGTGATTTGAGCTTTTGCGGCACACTAAAGTTCACTTTCTTAGCACTAACATATCTCGGAATCGAACTACTTGAAGGCACATTAGTGTTTCCTTTTTTAAGGTGGGCATAGAACGGATTTTATGCTTGGCACTAGGCATAGAACAAGGCATCACAGCTTTGCCTTTTGCACCTAAGGTTAAGGATTTGGGACATGTGGCAATTACACATTCTAGCAACTCTTGAGATCGTTTGGCACGAGGCAAGCAAACCTATTTTCACTATCAAGAGGTTTGTTAATGAAATCCTCTTCGACAATCTCACGAGACATTCTAGACTATCCTTAAGGTGAGCACAATATTCATGAAAAGCATGTTCATTATTCCTAAGATGAGGAGGAATATATTTAAGCTGTCACGGTATTTGCAGCTAAGGGTGACTTTGAGACAACATTCTTATTGAAAACAAGTGGCGGTTTCCCATTTCCCGACTTCTCGATTCTCAATTTCCTTTTGTAAAGACGTTATTTTTTAGTTGTTTTGGTCACGGGTGACTTTTATTGAATCATATAACTCTTTAAAATGTCGTTTAACTTTTTCATTTTCTTCTAGAAAACTCTCGTTTTCCTTTTGTAAGGCATCAACTAAGTTTTGAAGATGAAAAGTTTGAGAATTCGGAGAATCTAAAGGAGGAGGCATTTGGGAGCCTGTCATATTGTTCGTTTGACCCTTTAATTGAGAGATTTGGGCTTTCAACTTTCGATCGTGTTGCAGCTGAGCTTGAATCGTTCATCACGCTTTGTTAATTTGAAAAGCGCATCAAACTCACGGAGCATCGACGATGTCTTGATATCTGAAGTTTTAACATTTTCTTTAAGATGTTGATATTTTAGTTGTAAATTAAAATGCTCAACTTCAGTTTAGAAAAATGTTTAACCAAATTGTCGTGATCATCGAGTTCAATTTTCTCGTTTAGTTTAGAATTAGTTTTTTCAAGCTCAATGACACGATCATGGGAGACTTTCGGGCCAGATAGTTCATGAAATTTGGAAGCATTAATAGAGCAATTTGAAGTGAAAAAGATATCTTGAGCAACACATTCATTAATAAGAGTCTCATTTAATGTATGCAAGTTCTTCCTCTCAATCTCATTATATTTTAGTGCAGGCTCATAATCACTAACTTCAACTACCATTGCATCAAATTCCTTTTCCATTCCCTTGATATCGGTTTCTATCCCCTTTTTAAGACTCTCAAAGTGATCTTTTAGAAGTTTAAAGAAAGGCATGACCTCGGTTAAATAACATTCTTTCATTTGCTCAAAACCCCTTTCTCCTTCCGTTATACCGGTGGGTGTGATCCTTTTCTTGCAAGTTTTCTCAAAATCAACAAATAGTTGAAATATAACATATTGGCTAATTAAGGTCTTGCTTTTAGTGGCAATTTTCCTAGGAACAAGATGCATTGGTGTATTAGGAGGATACACAGTCGCTCTAGGCATTTTCCATAGGGGAGGGTTTGTTTCAACAATATTATCGACTTTACGCTTATCTAAATCCTTTTTCCAGAAAACTTGTTCGGGAGTCAACAATGTCCGAGGCTTAAACATGTTCAAGGAAATCCAGTTTTCCTTTTTGTAGTCATGGGGAGTGATAATTATTTTTTCTCTTTGCATTTAGGATCATCTAATTTTTTGTTCATCCTTTCCCTAGTGACTTCATCGATTTCTTATCCTCCTCAATGCACTCAACGCAACTAGGTTTCTGTCTAGGTTTAAGAATCTCATTGCCATCATAGATCACACTTTGAGCCGCTTTTGCTATCTTTCAAATTTCGGGTTGGGTTTATCTAAAATGGGAACACTATGCTTATCGCTTAGGACTCTATGTTTAGTGACCATGTGAGCGGTCTGAATGGTGTTTCCTTGTATGTACAACTTGTTTTCAAGTTTGTTTTTCAAAGTTTTGAGATTAGAAAAATCTCTCAAGAGTTTTGATTCCTTTGCATTAAATTCTTGCTTAAGCATTTTCACATTTTCTTGAAGTTCTTGTTTTTGCTTATCTGTTTTAGAAAGTTTTTCTTGCAAGGAATTTAATTCTTGTTTCAATACTTCTTCTCTAAAATTACTTTTCTAATGATCACACTTGGTCATCCATTTCACTTTCCGCAGTGGTCAACTCAAACTTAGCACGTTGTTCATAAATAGCAACTCGTTCTTTATAGGCATTTAGTTGAAATTACGAATCATCGAGGGCACATGCGTGTATTCATCAAAAACATAGTCATTGTTGATGCAAGATGCATCACTTGGAACAACTTCACTTTCACTTTGTTTCACATATTGATCATATGGGACAATATTGATATTACCCATATTTTCAACATTTGATTCAATAGTTTCAGTTGAATGTACTTTGTCATGCATCTTTGCACATCGATCATCGTATAGTTTTAATACCTCTGAGATGAGTTTGTCTCGGGATGGGCAAGCTAGTGGTGAAGAAGAGACCTTGGGAGAGACCATTGGAGAAATGCTAGCCATAAAAATTGTGTGTGCCGAGGTCCATCATCCACATCGAGTCGTATGCATCACAATGTCAGCGACTTGAAAGGCATTCGATGATTGTGACCTATCTCTGAATAGGTACTCATCCACATCCGCATCATAGGTCTTGGCATTGCCCTCAGCTAGAAACAACAATTCCTCTTCATCCAAAGCACCATTGTCCCGAGCTTGTACCGGCATCTTATCTCAAGTAATCGATTCGTGGGCGCTTTGGAGATGGCAGTTCCTTGCAATGTGTCCCTCACCACCACACTTATAACATTTGATTGGCTTAGCTTGACCTTGGTTACCATTCCTTCCTCGATTATGGTTGCCAACATAACCTCTACCAGCTCCACCTCTTCACGATCATCTTGTCTTTCTGAATCGTTGCACCACGATCCTTCCATCTTTAACAGTGGCTTGATTGTGTGGGTTAGATCTTGTTGAGGTTGTTGTTGGTTTGTGGGAGAGAATTCATGTTTTGACTAATCGGAAGAGCTAGTTGATTAATGAAGTTACCCACGTGTGGATCAGCATCAGCTTGTTTGAACATAGGATCGGGAATGAGTTTGTGATTACCATTACCCAAGGGTATGACTTGTGATGCTTTGGTTGTGATTCCGATGTTTGAGTAGAAGGCGGTTGAGTCATTAGACGAGCTTGTCTCTCCCTGGTTGGTTTTGAACCGATTGAGAATCAATTTTTCAAACATAGCATGTCTCTCATTCTAAAGGAGGAAGGCATAGAGTTGCTCATAGTTTGTATTCTTCAATCCTTTAGTGAGCTTCACAGGAGTGACAAACTTGTGCCATTAGGGATTCATGTTGTTCACAAATTTTGAGTTCAGTTGAATGTTAGGCATAGTCATTCTGATGTTCCTCATGTCATTCACTAACTTATGAAATCTCACATAGTACTCATAGACACTCTCATCCGGTTTCATCTTGAAGTGTTCAAATTCGTCATAGAGTTGGGATTCTCTGTCTTCCATAGTTAATTCAACAGAGAAGCATCTTAACATTATCCCATACTGCCTTTGCATCGGTGTTATGATTGATCAGCTTGTAGATGTCTTTAGGAAGACCTTGAAGAACAATGTTTGAAGCCACGATATCGCATCGAATCTCTTTTCCTCCTTATCATCAAGCTCATCATACATTTTAGGTCTGTCCATTCCGTAAACAGGTGTACCATCTTCATTAGTATCAAGTATGTCTCTAGTCGTCTCAACTCGATATGGTCCTTCATCAATGGATTTGAGAATGTTGACACCATTTTCCTTCCAAAGGCGGTAAGCAATCGATTCGTTGAGCCCAAGAATCGTAGTCGATTCTGTCAAGCATGGGTGGGCGAGTATCGAGCGGTTGCTTGAACATCCTCGACAGGGAGATGATGTAGGAACGTTGGTAGACATGTTTACGGTTTATACGGGATTTTATAACTCTATGATTAAACCGGGAAATAGATTCTTTCACGAGATTTTACTAAATCAAGAGAAACCCGTAAACAATCACTCAAGTCGCTAGAAGATAATGCACTAAATTAAGCTAGAAGATAATGCACTAAGTCGCTAGAAGATAATGCACTAAGTCGCTAACGCTAAGCTTAATCGCTACACCACTAATTCGCTAGAGTCCCAAGTCGCCAGACAAATGCAAGTCGCTAAGTAGTAACTTCGCTAACCTCAAATTAAGCTAGCAAAATTTTGGCAAACAATTAAGCTACTCAAGTAAGCTAGGAATACAAGTTAAGCTAAAGAGCAACTCGCTACACACCAAGTCGCTACCACCAAGTCGCTACCCGTAGTGGAGAGTCCACTACTTGTCCTGTAAATCGCTAGGTAAGTCGCTAGCTCCAAACAGTAACTCGCTACAAAAATGTGAAGCAAGTCGCTATGAAGAAACTTTTCCGTGGCTCAAGTCGCTAGCATGAAAAACACATAAACATCACTTTTCAATCCAAAAACAACCCAACCAAGATGATTCAAACTTAGATCAAAACCTAAAAACTTGTGATGATTCTAAACACAAAAGTACAACCAAAATCGAAACTTTAACACTAGAAATCAATCAAATGATGCAAAACCACTAAACTTTTTCAAACTCAAAAACCACCTAAAACCACTAGAAATCCAAAGATGTGCAAGATATGATCTAACCATGGCTCTTGATACCAATTGTAAGATATAACTTTTCACATACACATCAAACCATAACACAAAGTAACATATAGATGGAATTCTAGAGAGAAAGTTAGAGGTTTAGGGAACTTAGTGAGAGAAAGTGAAAGATATTATTATGAGCTCCAACTCTCTACCTTGGGAGGTAGAGAGTATTTATAGTCTTACATAAAACGCCACACACGGCGTGGATCGTGCATACATGGGTAAAGACCGTCCGTCCTCCACGGTGTTACTTAACTAAATACTACTTAACTTAAAATAACTATGACTACGAGCTTTCTAATGATTACATATACTTGAGGTGACCGACTCTTTAATACCGAATTTCTAATTCCTAACAA
>OU343220.1:221611880-222183670 GCA_910596185.1 Chrysanthemum makinoi
TTAATACATAACATAACAAATGAATTAATAAAAAAATTAGTGAACTGGTATTAAATAATAAAAAAAATCATATTAAGCTAACAACACAAATCGCTAAAACATAATCATTGACATAAATGATAAAAAATAACAAAAATAAAATAAAAATATACTAAAAAAACACACAAATCATCAGATAAACACACACATTAGGTCAATATCAATAAAATCAACATATAACATAATCAGTTATGAAGATTAACATCGAACTAAAGGGGAAAACGCGGTTACATCACATAATCATACAATTATACGAAAAATAACGATTATATTACGATTAACATACACATGTCGGAATGTGTCATTATGATTGACGGAATCGCATCAACGAGCTATTTGATTTTATGCATGAAAAATTGAGTGAATCAAGTTTTTTTATATAGAGAAAAGGAGAGAATTTTGGAAAGAATAATCTCAAATAATGATTTTGATTTAACATCATATACGGTATTGTTAAAAGTTACTGAAATTACCTCCAAAATTAAAATGTTTCGTTTAGGCCCCACAGAGTTTGGTGAAAAAAGGAGGGAAGTGGGATGATCTAACGGTTGAGATCACTTCTCCCACTCTTTCTCAGATCAACTTTTAAATGCATCTCATCTCTCTCTCTCTCTCTCTATATATATATATATATATATATATATATATATATATATATATATATATATATATATATATATATATATATATAGGGTGAGGTTATTGTCAGAACCAAATAAATTGCGAGAACTGCGAGAACCAACATCAACCAATCAGATTTTTTTGGATATTAAATTTTACTATATTATTCAAAAGGGTATAATGGTAAAAATACTTTTTTATTTTATTTGCACATGTATTTTTAAGAAATATTACATTAATATAAATACAAACAATAAATTTTTAATAATAGATTTATGCAATTTCAAAATGTACAAATTGTATTACTCTAGTGAAATGATATTCAAATTTATGACAAACATCAGTATCTTTACACTTGAATTAAATTTTATTACACATATATGAAGCTTGCACATGTGCATAATCCAATGTCTTTACAAATTGGTTCATCTTTTAGGCATGCACATGTATTCCTCGGCCTAGTTCAAGAAACCATGAAATCTTCGGATGTATTTTTTAGCAAATGTGTTCAAAACATTACGCATTCTTTATATACGGTCATCGTCCTTTTTCTTTAGCAAATGTGTTCAAAACACATGTGCACTTTTACATATGTATTCAAGTTCGTCCATATACATGTGTGTCTGTTGTATGCATCTGTTTCTTTATATCTTTATCATAATCAATTTTTCGTCATACTAGTTCAAAACACGTGTGCAATCTTCATATTGGTCATCATCCTCTTTGTAGTCACCTGCACAATGGCAAAACACATATACACACTTACTCATAAGCTATTCTCATCAAAAGACAATCTAAACTTTGCACAGCTTCGAATAACATATCTATCTTTGCAATTTCTCATCAAATTTATTCGAACATATGTGACGGCCAATAACATAATGCGTACGCAGGTTCCAAAAACATGTGTATTTACAACTTATCGTCAAATTCATTAGAAGACCACATTAAACTTCATATCAAAACCAACAAAAACACACATAACACAAGTATGTTTAGATGAAATAAATGAGTAACAAATAAATTCATGAAACTAAAAGAACACCTCCGACACACACAACAACAATATTGTTTTAATTACATGTGTACCAGTTAATGAAGAAAAAACTAAAAAACTAAAAAACCAAAACATAATTTAATATGTTCGAAACCCAACAACAATATAAATCATCAATCCAACTAAATTCATATTAAAACCACGGAGTATATTATATACGTACATTATTCAACAAAAAATGAGTCACATATAAATAAAATAAGTACAAAATAAAAACAACATTGCAATTAGATGTAAAAAAGGATAATAAAACCTTTGTCAATCTCGAGCCATTGTCATCAATTAAAAAGGATAAAATTGATCTTGATGTGGACAAAATATCACATCATTTAAAAAGGACGTCAACAAACGTATAACAGATCTTGAAACATGATGTCCAACCATTATTTAAAAAGGATAGAATTGATAAATTAGAAGGTTAAATGAGACGGAGAACGCCAGAGGTCAGCGACAACATATGAGTGGCGGCGGCTATTTGTTGAACGGTTTAGATCAGAGAAGGGATTAAAGGGTAGCCTCTACAAAATTAGTAGCATATCTTTATCAAACATTCATGATAGATCTTATTAACAACGCACAAAACATCATAAAATGAGTGATTATTTTTTGGGGTTGGAAGGGCGGTTTGAGTGGGAAACTGAGAGAGGGATATGAGAAATTAATGATAAGAGTGCAATGTGAAAAAAATATTTTCAACTGCTCCTATTTTTGTGTTGGTGTGGAATTCCATAATTGCCCTTTTACTTAATAAAAAATAATAAATGAAATTCTTGTTATTTACCATAATGCCATTTTATTTTCAACCATAGATTATTTTGATCAAAGACCATAAATTGGTCAAGTAGATCTCGTACTATTGGTTCTGAAGATAACCTCACATCTATATATATATATATATATATATATATATATATATCTATATCTATATCTCTATCTATATATATATATATATATATATATATATATATATATATATATATAGGGATTGGATCATTTAAAAAGTCTATCTCAAGAGAAAAGTGAGAAAAGCGTACAAATCACCCCCTCCCATTTTTTTTCCCAACTAAAGGGGCCTTATTGTAACATCTTTTATTTTATATGGTTTGTTTCGTAACTTTTTACAAATTCCCGGATTCATCATATATAATTTCTATTTTTTTCTCATTTCTTGTTTTCTTCTTTCTCTGATTCCACTTTCCATTTCTTTTTCTCTCATTTTTTCCCAAGTTATTAACATATTCTTCCGATCAACATAATAAACACGTTAAGTTATCACATTGACTAAATCCTATCGTTCTACTTCTCAAATCGTCGAATAAAGTAAGTTTGTTAACTTATTTCGATTATATTTTTGTTATTTCTGTTATCTAAGATTAAATATAAAGCTGATATACGTGTCTATTAAAGTTTATCTGTACTGATTATCGTTTTTTATGAGTTATGCTTTTGTTTTATGAGTTTTGATTCAGTAATTAGCATGTTTTTTCATCGATGAATCGATTAAGATTTTTGTGACATGATGCACTGTATATATTAGTTATTTGAAGCAAATTAAGAAAAGAAGATTTTGAAACATCTTTACAAAAACTGCACACAAGGTGTTTGATAAAATGCCTAAATGATATTTCATAACTGTGATGCACTAATTTTGTCATCATAGTAACTTAAGGTATATACCAATAACAAAAGTGTCTCTTACCAACTAAAAATGATGGGTGCATTTAAGAAGATTGTGAATTCTTACAAAATTAAATCACAATTTTATTGCCCCTAGTTCTGCTTTTAACTTTATATGATCTAGAGTTGAGAAGTTTGTTTTTTGATTTTGGTAGTAAGTAATGAATGTTTTATTGTATTTAGATGAGAAGAAAGTTAGAGTTTGTGAAATAGCAGGAGAGATTGATGAGGCTAAGAGTTTGGTAATTCGTAAATCTTTGCTACGTTATGATTTTATTTGTCGTGATTATTGGTTATGTGGGTCGTTTATTAGATTGTTGCTTGTTGCTATAGATACGTAAGATGGAACTTGAGGCAAGGAGTTTGACGAATGATGTGAAGGCTAAAGTGGTTGTGAAGTTAGGCGAGTATGGAAATGATGTTAAGAAACTGGAAGCTGAATTTGAAAAATTTCGCTTGTGTAGTGCTACTCAATCTGCGGTATGAAACATTCACACGGTGCAGGTATCTCTGTCTATCTCTAATGAACAAACACGCATATGCAGATACACTAATGAAGGTTTTATTATTACCATGTGAACGTTGCTTACTGGACTGTATGATGAAACATGAGTATAGTGATCAAAGGGGAAGACCAGTGACGTCAACTGACATGTATAAGAGTCAAGTGGCAAAATTAGTGAAAGTAAAAAAAGTATACTTAAATCAGAACTTGCTGCTATAATGTTGATACGTCGACGCCTACACAAGTCTCTGCTGCAAGGAAATGCTAATGTGTTCTTGTTAACTCTGTTTATGATTTTCACTATATTTCTTGAATATTGTATTGAGTTTTTATTGTAGAACTTTGCCAATCATATGTATTAAAAGGCTTTATAACTACTATTGTAAACACGCTACAATGTATGTTTTTCTTCAAGTGCATATAGAAAAATAATGCTGATATGAGATAGACGACTTCGAGTGGTATGTCAAAGAGGATCAACTGATCATTGGTTGCGTTTTTTTTTCTTTCTTTCCTTTTATTTCCTTTTTTTTTTTTTGCATATTTGAGGTCATAGTTTTCAACCATATCTTGCTGATCAATCACACAAAATGTAAATAAATTAGGTATGGATATGGATCCAATATAACCATATCCATATATTTCTTAGGTGTTCATATGCTAATTGCTGAACTGGACATATTTGTTTTCTTTAATACATATTCAAATTCGAATAACATGGTTACACCGTATCACAGGCATGAAATGTAACTTTCTGAAGCCTTTTGATGATATACTGAAGGAAGGATGTTATAACGCAAACAATCCGGATAAAAATCATGATGCAAAAAACAAGTATACACGCCAATTAATACATTTGGTGGTGGCATGTTTGTGTCTATTTTATAATTCAAACAAATTTTATGCCACAAATATACACAATATCTTGCCATACTAGCAAAACATAGTAGATGATCTATAACTTTCTAACGTTCTACATGCCGACGATGATCAACATAAATAAATAAATAGATTTAGTTTGAAGGATCTTGTGGGCCTTCCTCGGCGTCCATGTTCTCATGATCCTTAAGCATGTTCATTAACATGTCAACCTGGTTATGCAACAATGCATTCTGTCGCTCAACATCTGCACGCTTGCTTGGTTCATCCAGTAGCTCAAACGGATGCACTAGATTACCTCAAATGGGTGCACTAAAGTACCTCATGATATGCTATTCTCTATAGAATGAACAGGACTCGCGTGAGTGACCATAAGATATGTCAAACCGCATATCATTAATAAAGCCATTAACTTTCCTCCACTACTTGATTGACGACTGCAGTAACTTCAGTACGGCATCAATTGACTCATCACCAACACGTTTGGCCTTACACGTTTTCCTTTTGCTCCTGAACCAGCAACTGAACCTAAGATGTGATGGGTAACTTCGAATTTAGTAACCCAGTCCCGTATGGCTTCTGATGTAGCGTCCTTTAGTGTGGTTGTCCTAGAATGAACTGTTGCTTTAACCTGCATTACATAGACAACTTGGTATTTTTCATGTCGAAAAACATGGATATAAAAAACATAGTTAAAAGATCCGTTGACTTGCATAAATTTTAACAACTACCAAAAACACTACAATTGAAAGCAATCTTTTTATAAGTCCAAAAATAGTGGTATCTTAAACAAAACTGACAAAAATCTATGTTACAAATACAACCGGCCCAATTTGATTTGTGTACATTTGTGCAAGTATACAGTCTACTATCTAATGGTCACATAGTAGCAATGAGATACAATAGGCTAAGGTCATGCAAAATTACTATTTAGAATTGTATGGCAGCCATGAGCCCATGAACTACTGATACACTTGCCCACATCAAAATCTCTATAATAATTTTTTGCAACTTTTATACATGTAAAATTAAATGTTTCTTTTGAAGGTAAAGAAACCTGAAAACATGACCAATCACTGTTGTAACTTTGTATTGTACCCGATATCCTAAAAATGCCCCGTCAAACTCATGAACCACAATACTTATTCTTTGTGATGACATCTGCAAAATCAATGAATTAACTCCTAGAAAAATTAAACAACACTAAAAGCTAAGAAAAATGTTCAGGAAGCATAAGCAAGCTAACCTACCAGATGATACAAACGGATGCACTAAAGTACCTCAAACGGATGCACTATAGTACCTCAAATGGATGCACAAGAGTACCTCAAACAGATGCACTAAATAACCCCGGATATGCCATTCTTTATAAAATGGACATACCAGCAGACTGCAAGACAGTTGCATGCGATCCGTCCCCATGTCAGATTGGGAATCCAAGTTTACTAGATGACTACTCCAATTTCACGATCATTATTATAGTCTTTGTCATACGTAATTTAAGAAAAAATTATTTAAACTCATTATTCAATACAGGTTTATTTTTCAACTAACCTTTACGATAGAGGGATCAAGATCAAAGGCCAAAAACGCCCATGGCCAATGGAGTGGACAAGAAGTTGGCAATAACCTGCATTTTAGAAGAAATAAAAAGTCCAACCAACTTATGCATCTTTTAATTATCAAAATACAAGGAACTTATGTACCTGACTCATTTGTCCAAACCCAAGAGTAACAACTGGTTCGCTAGCATCAAAATTCGCCACTTCAGTAGGTTTCTACAACCATGTTTGGAAAGTCACTTAATAAATACATAGACAGGCATGGTCAGTTACCAGAGTAAAAAATCCTCGGTACCCAATAGACAATGGGTAGGTAAATAATTGGTCAAAACGGGTTCGTGATGGATAAACACTTTTTTTGTCTATTTTTAAGAGGCTGAATATATAAATTGTGCCTTAATCATGATTACAAAAAACAATATTATTACAATAAGAGTTTAAATGATTGGATAACCAATATAAGAGGTTGTATTCATTATAAATAAACTAAGAGCAATGTCCAACCCGTTCACGTTTTAGCTAAATTTTATGAGTTCACATATGAACCATCTGAATTAAAAAAAACCCAAACCTGCCCATTCATAAGTAACTACATATTCGACATTATAGGATCAAAGGAAACCAAGCTACTTACTTCTTCTTAAATATCTTCACCGATAAAATCAGCAACCTCTCATTAAACAGATACTATGATACAAATGGATGCTCTAAAGTACCTCAAATGGATGCACTAAACCCCCATAGGAAACTTTAAACAAGGATCTTCATTCTATTAAACTATGGACGTTACATATTAGTACTTTTATCATCAGATTCGATAGTTCTTTATACCACTTACCTTAAAATATAAAAAAGCATCACCAGCAACCAACTTTTTTGCACTAACAAAGACACTCCATCTAGTCATAAGCAAGTGACGTCGAGGTTGTCTTGGAATATATATGTATATTCAAACCAGTCAGAGTACAACCAAATAGGCAAGAAACCGCTTGTGAATTTCAACCTCAAGCATAAGTAGACTAAGAATAATGGTTGGTTTCCAAAAACCCTACTTACTAGAACTATTGACCAATCATACAACACTATTTGCTAACCACCGCAACTATGTTAACCTATTTGATTTTCAAAAGACATGTAATAGGCCATGTAAAAAGGCATACGGTAATGGTGAGTCGAGAACAGGAGACCCAGGGTATATTTTGCTATTGATGCAAGTTTGATGACACAACGACCATTAGGGCATCTGATTGCTAGTTTTAACTTTAATATGAAACCCACGCGGCCAATGCATATATACGATGTTTTAATAAGATCAAATAAAAAAAAGTATAACCTCGAAATATATGACGAAAATGCCATTCATTGCCATGAAGATCACTAGAAATTAGTTCTTGCCAGGGCGGCTGCTGGGACATATCCTTGCCATGAAAATCATAGTTAGTAGCATTCTACTAAGAAACACCAAAGGGAAAAGAAGCCTATGAACAACATAAAAACAAAGGGAAAAGAGATAGCTAAAAGTTACTAGTGAAGGCAAGTAGTTATCTATATACCTATGAAGAACAGAAAATCCACCAAGAGTGCTTGTGTCTTGCAGTAAATGTCTTGCAGAATGAGTGGACAGTGCAACTCGAAGATTCAGGAGTGGAGAATCTGGACTTGTTACCTCACTTTGTTGATTCATCGAATAACATAAGCATAAGAGACCAAATTATGGGGAGTATGCACTCTAACAAAGAAAAAATATTGTTCATATTAGTGATCATATATGCTCACATCTCTGTCAGGCATCAAAGTTATTACAACCCAATGGAAGTACTAAAGCCACAAACCGATAGTTTCTTTGATGTTACAATATTTACCATTATAACCCCTAGTAGAAACTGATTCGTAAAAATCATGGAGCAGACGAAGGATGTTATTGTTTGTTGTGGGCATCCTTCCGCTGTCCCGTAGCATCTTTTTGGTTGTACCAAACTGTTTTGTATGAGCAAGGATTTCCTTTAACTAAAACTTTGGAGCCGTCTTGTTCAAAAGGCCAATCACCAAAGTTAGCGAGGAAGATGTTAATGAACACATGCCAACCAATAAGATGCAATTTATGAACGAGGATATGTACAAGATTATAAACAAATTAATATGTCCAACGATGTAAATGGATGCACTAAACATACATATTGATGCCTTAATATGTTCAACGATGCACTAATCGTACTCATTGATGCCCTAATGTGTATGAAAATGCACTAATCATACTCATTGATGCCTTAAAATTATCACTTGATGCGCTAATCATACACTCTAGATGCCTTAATTTTGTAACTAGATGCTCTAATCACTCTAACAACTATTGCATAACATTAACTGCTGATGCATCAATCAAACAACCAAATGATGAAACATTTCACGTGATGCTCTAATAGTACACAATGGATGCATTAATTTATCTCACGATGCTCTAATCTAACAAAAAAATATGCTGTAAATTAAATTCTTTATAATCTAATCATCTACACGTGTTTATATAATGTTTATACAGATGCACTTATTCACACAAATAAATGCTATAACATATTATTTACACAGATTCATTAAATATCATTCCATTCCACAATAACACTAATTATTTAATAATTTTCACAATGATGCACAAAAATAACATAAAAATTGAAAAAATGTGTAATTGAAACTTACAGTTAATTGATATATGTGGTTCGATTTCAATTTACTTTTGTTGTAACACGGATGTACGACTGATGGTCTGGTGTGCGGTGTAGGTGGAGATAATGATTGTTGATGTTGTTGTGGTGCAGTGATGATTGGCGGCGGTGCGGTGGTTGTGGTGGCGATGTAGATGGTGAGCGGGAGGAAACTGGTGAGTGATGATGTAGATGGTGAATGCGGTGGTTGTGTGTGTTTGTGTTGGATCCGTAATTTTGTTCTTTTTTTTCAGTTGTGTTCGCAATCTATCCTGAAGTTTGAGATGTTTGCAAAATCTACCCTGTAACTTTTTTTCTCACTTTTCTCTAATTACACTTTCTCTAGAACGACTCTATATATATATATATATATATATATATATATATATATATATATATATATATATATATATATATATATATATAACATGCGAAAACAACTAGACAATCAAGGGCGATTTTCTACTAGCTACTTGAATCTGAAATTTCTACCTAAAAATCAAAAATAAGACTAAAAATTTTTAAAAATCGTATCATTTTTCCTATTTTCTTCCCTCCCCCATACTCAAGTTTTGCATTGTCCTCAATGTAATAAAATGAACTTCAAAGTAAAGAAAATAGGAAAAAGTAATAGTCAAAAAGATACCACGGGGATAAAATATGCAATGCGCATATTGGGTCCTAGGCACGCATGTGAGTTATCCAACTCCAAATATTTGACCAACAATAAGCTTCCTGCATATCCATCCTGCAAACAAAACTGCAAAATATACACAACACAAAAAAAACAAACAAAACTAAAAACAATCCAAACGCTACTTAAAATAGAAATAAACAAAGTACGATAATAATCCTAAAGAAATAGTAAGAGAAAGAGATAGAGAAAATATTGTTCGACACACATAAACATTGTTTTTAAAATCACAACCCAAAGAATGATCCATGATCATTCGTCATCCTCGCTCATCTCATCACCATCATCATCATCATCATCTTCGTCATCTCCTTTGGTCTCATAGTTCTCTTCCTCGTCAAACACTGTGTAAACTTTCCTCTTCTTCTTTTTGCCAACTCCAGATGAAGATCCTCCCACATCATAGTTAGATCCTCCAACCTCGGGTAATCTACCATACGCAGGCACTGGGTCGGGAAATGGTGCATAGCCAGGATATGGGTACGGATATGGTCCAGGATACGAGGTGTACGAGAAAGGATATGGTGGAACATTAGGCGGATTATAGGGAGGCAACTCATAATTGGCTTCTTGCGCCATGTGTTAAAAGAACGGGATCAAATAATCATTAATGTAGTTATTCCTTAACATCATCGAATCTCTCCAAACATCCCTACACTCAATTTCATTCAAGTGACAGTTCCAATCACCCCAACCCGAGTCAAAGCTACTAGTCGTACCCATTGGCACGTTATCCGGCTGCTGTGGTGGTGGTGGTGGGTCAATCCATGCTCCTAAAGTCTTTTTCGTCCTATTCAAAGCCTTTCCAAAACTCTTTGCATCCCACTTCTCACTAGCCTTTGGATCTTCACACTTGGCCAACTCATTGTTATTGTAGTACCCTAGATTCTTTGCCAACCTCGTCACATAATGACCTCCACATATGTTGCTATTACCCTTGATACTCGGGGCTTTCCTAGACAAATACTCGGCTATAATACAAGCCACATTCCCATCCTTGGACTCTTCCAACAACATCATTATCCACAAGTCCGGCTTTTGGCATTTATCCTTGCTTCCAATTCTATGGAACGGCCCCCATACTAGCAACTTATGTAGGATCCTCAACAATGGATTCCTAAGGGTTGAAGAATTCCTACGAGGATAAGAAGGGTCTCTCACGCGATTCCAATACGCGGGGGACACTAGGGTAATCTTTCTCAAACCTCTTAAGGTTTGAGAAATGAGCTTCAAACAATCGATGACTAACCTCATCCGGTTCATATAATCCAAGAGCAACAGCAAACCCCAGCAAAGTATATGCATGATCCTGCCCACAAAGCCTAAACCAAACACAAATTTCATTCATGATGTTTCTCAATTTTACCTTCCTTTCAAAGTACATTGTTAAGAAGAACTCCAAACACCATTCACGGTAAACTTCTTCATTAATGCTAAAAGCTCTCTCCCACAAAAAATCTTCGAACGAATCTCCATCAATCGGATAGACATAAGACATCCGCATCATACCCCTCAACTCATTTTCACACTCATATTCGTTAAACAATTCCCAATCTACCAACCACAGAACCGAAACAGTTCTAGTTTGCAACTTTGACAAACGTTCCCTAAAAGCGTGTTTTTCCTCATTGGTAAGAACTTTAAACTTCAGGTTTGCATTCCCTTCAGCTCGCATGCTATAGGTAACCTTCTTTCGTGCATTCCTTTGGCAATACTTGGTCACGAGCGGGTTCGTTGGAATCCGCGTCGTACTCGAACAACCTACAACATTTCTCTGTAAAAATCACAAATATAAGTTAATATGAGTGTTAGAACCAACAATAAAGTTTATAGAAGCCCCTAGGGTCAAGTTCAAAATTCGCATTTTTTTTTCACAACAGAACCTGGAACCGTTTCGGTCGAGGGGCAGCCGATCCGGCTCCTCCCCTGACCTTGGTCTAACCGATCGGTTGCGTTGCGCAGCCGATTCGGTCTTCTGTTTTGCATAAGGCTTTGGCCTTCCAATTAGCTTCCCACTAGATTTTTCCAATTTCTAATTCACTCCTAAACTTCCTTTGAACATCACTAATGATTTCTACAACCTCAAATTGCTCTTAATTCGCATCCAAAAACATCCAATCATCACTTGTTCATCATGCTTAGAACTTAAAAGCTTAACTTCAATTCATCAATTAATTGTTCTAACAACAATGTGGCAACTAAAATTCACTGAAAATGCATCATCTAACAACTAGGAATCATCAATTGCAACTTAATTTGATTCAAGGGTACAACCTAATTGAATCCGAAAATTCAATCATCTAATACTCATTCAATGTTGAATCAATCACTACAATTCTTTTTGCAATGCATTCATATATCAATTACCCATTTAATTCTAAAAGATTACATCTTAATTCAAATTCCATCAAAAACCCCTAATTGGTGACCTAATTTGCAATTCGAATCAACTCAAATTAAACCCTAATTAAGCTAAATGATTGCAGATGCTTACTTGTTTAGGTGCCATGATGATCTTCTAATACTCTCATAAACTTCAAACAACTTCTTAGTGGTCGAATTTGTGAAACCAAGATGGAGGATTAGTGTGTGTGTGTGTTTTTCTGAAAAAAATGAATTTTTGGCACTTATACTTGCTTCCAACCGATTTAGTCATGGACACAACCGTTTCGGTTTGAATTTTTGCAGAATTTTACCTTTTTAACTTTACTTGGCCATTTTACCTTCCAAGCAAAATTATTTACTCAAAAATTCGATTAAAGATGCACACAACATTCATCCAACCATTTACAAATTTCAACAACATCTAAACTACTAACTCAAAAACTAAATCAAAAAGCTTATCTTCATAAAACTTAAACTAAAACTCAAAAAGGATTTGATTAAAATAACTTCAAAACATAATAATAAAAAAATAAAAACAAAATGAAATCAAAAATCCCTAAGTGCATAAAAGTAAATTTCATCAAAAGATGAAGATCAAGCAAATAAATGCTTGTTATTATTTTGGTTTTCTATTCCTCATCACCCCTCAAAATATTCATGTCTCAAGATATCGTCGCTTTGGAATTTTCCCTTCAACTCACGATATGTCTCATGAGTCTTGAATTTTCTAACGAATCTCCTCCCACTTGGGCATAGTATATCGAATTTTACATGCCATTCCCCATCACCTTCTGCTCTTTTCTATTCACTCGCTCCTTCGGGTCCCCACTCCAAGTTTTTCAATTGTACGGGCAAGGATCCTAGGAAGTCCGTAAGCTTTTTGTACACAAGAATGTTCTTAAACGGGTTGTAAAAAGCTTCCATAGCAAGTGCACGTTCCATTTCATCTTCTAGATCAAAGTACGGTGGGGCAAGTGGTCCATACATAGCATTTCCTTGGGCATCACGCCCAACTTCAAAGCAAGTCAAATCATCATATTTATCAAAAAATTCCAAGTCCTCCATAAACTCTAAAACTTTACCCCTAGGCTTGGGATAATAAGTTTGCTTGGAGATCCCATCATCAATTGTCATAGTCCCCCTCCCCATGCCTATTATAGCTCCACAGTGCGAAGAAAAGGTCTTCCAAGTAAGAGAGGCAAACTTTTGTCGACCAGAATATCCAAGACTAGGAAATCGGCTAAATAAGGTTGATAGCCAATTTGTACCCTCACGTTTTTAACTTCCCCCATAGCCTTAGCTTGAGAGTTGTCCGCCATGGTTTGCTTCAATTGATTTGGTTGAGGATTGCTTAGTCCCAAATTCTTGAATAGTGGATATGGCATCACATTGACACTTGATCCGGTGTCCGCCAAAGCATAAACCGGAGTGGTCCCGTTAACTTTTATTGGTAGAACGAAGTTACCCGGGTTACTCTCTTTTCGCGGCATCCTCCGAAATAAAATTCTATCCCTATCCTCATCCGTAAGGTTCTTGTCTTCCAAACGTGCTCTAGCCAACATAACCGCATCGAGCTTTTTACGATAAACAACATAATCTTGTAACACTTCGATCACGGGTTTCTTTTCATTAAGCTCAAGGAATTTTTGTTCTAGGTTTGCTAGAATGGCTTCCTTTTGCTCTTGTGTCAAGGGCTTAAAGGTGTTTGGTGAATTTGGTGGTGATGGTGTGTAATCATGGGTTTTTGGTGGTGGGAGTTATTTTATTCGATGAGGTCTTCTTCCTACTCGCCTTTCCCATTTTCACAATCTCCACATTTTTCTTATACTCCATATTTTCACACAATTCTGCGAGCATGTCGTTCACTTCCTTCTCTTCCTCCAAATCAGTAATATTAATTCTCATTTCACCTAGAGCAAAGTCCAATTGACACTTAGTTGTCACGAGGAAATCACGTCCAAAACATACATCCGGTTCATCCGCATTCCCTTCTTCCAAAACCACAAAATCGGACTCAAAGATATGACCATGGATATTGATCCGAAGATTCTTAACAATTTTCCTTCAATAAGCTTCATAGTCTAAAAGAATGATAACGCTACACGCGTCGTTCGGGGTCAAAGGAACTTCCTTTTCTTCGAGCAAGTTTTATAACACCCTAGGCAGTGAATCTAATCGTTGTAGTGTAGTATTAGGGTAAGCCACGGGTATTGATATCGTTCTCTAGGGGAATAGGAATGCTAGTGAGAAGTTACTACGCTAAGGTTGGGGTTGAGGAAGATTATTTTTTTATCTTTTTTATGTTTTTTAGGAAATGGAAAGGTACGAATCTCGGGGTTTGGATTTGGGGGTTGGTATTGCTACCGATTACTCTACTTATCTAATTATCTAATCTAAGGTGTATGTAGTCTATGTCTAATTATTGTGTGCTCGTATGATAGTTTAAAGATGTGTTTACTTAGGTTTTACTACTCCTTAATTATCTCCTATTGGTGGTTGAATTGTCACGTCCTTATTCTTTATCGCGTTGTGTGTCTAAAGTCGTAGGGTATGCGTTTATCCCTAACTCTTTGAACTTACCAAAGGGTCTCGTCTACAAAACCCACTAGGGAATATAAACTCTAACTCTAAGGCCTCTTTGGATGGTTTAGCTTACAACCGCTCTAGGTGCTATAACCTAAGGTTCACAAAGATTAATCAAGCATTAAGTACACAACGAATGACCTATCGCATTACTAGATCATTAACAATTAAGATAAGAGACAACCAATCAATATTCAATAATTAAGTTTCATATTCCCTAAGCAAAAACACAATTAAATTAGCCGGACATGGAGAACATGCAAGCATACACACAAATAATCAAAGACATAATTGAGTTAATGAAGTAAAACACTTATCTAGATGTAAGATAGGGTTTGGAACCCTAAAATAATGTACAAGACAGCCTTGGTTCGGTTTAGGTTTTTACTCCAAAAGACTACCCACTAAAACTGAAAAATTCGGATTCTATATATAAGATTACATATGCGACGGCGTCACCTTATGTTTTGTGACGCCTTCGGATCGTCGTCATTAGGGTTTCATCTTGGCCACGTTAGTCTAGCGACGGCGTCACCTTGTGCTTGTGACGCCGTCCTCTTCAGCTTATGAAGCCGTCTGGATCAAATCTAGGCAGTCTGAGTTGCGACGGCCTACTCTTTTAAAGCTTGACACCGTCACTTGAAAATAAGAAATTTGACTTCTGTCACGTCATAAAATGCTCCGACGGCGTCGCAGTTAAGCAGTGACGCCGTCACCTTGTGTTTCAGAAGCTTGAGTGTCTCGATTTCTTGACTTTGGCCATTTTCTTCGTATATCCGCGCCTTTTCGTCCAAATAAGTGCCATCACAGCAATTTGCCTTCAAGAGACCTAAAAAGTGAAAAGGAACGATATTAAGTAATAACGGATACAAAAGTGATCAAATAAGGGCTTAAATGACCCCTCAAAAAGGTACATTTTAAAACCTTATCAACGAACATGGCCAATTTTGTCAAGTACCTTGTCCACAATATAGTTGTCCCCATAAGCCATGTTAAGCTGAGGATCCCAAGCACTTACACTTTCAACAGTACACGGTGTCCCAAACCTCATGAAAGGTGAGTCGTACCCCGTTAGAGGTGCTTGCATAAAAATCACGACCCTATTCTTTTTGGTAACATGAACTTTGTTTTCCCCAACTTCTTCCAAACCTTCCGAATCAATGGCTAACTCTTTCTTACTCTCCTCCAAGATGTTTCCAATCTTCTCCAAAGAATTACCGGTATCCTTAAACATTTCTTCCAAGTTGCGAAGATATTCGGAAATACCACTCAAACTATCCATATCAAACTTATCTAAACAAAACAAAACAAAACAAGAACAAATCATCCAAATTATTAGCGTTAGAGTTAGTTATAATCAAAACAAACTACTGAAATACATTCTAAACAAGTAAAGACACTTATTAAGGCTAAAAACAAAAGCTAAAACTTGAAATTAAGAAAATAAAAATATTGTTATCGAGAGCTCCAACCGGATCGGTTGGCCCTCCAACCGATTCGGATGGTGGTATTCCTCAAAACCAAATTAGCCCAGCCGAAACGGTTACGGGTTCCGACCGATCGGCTGGAGTGAATTTCCAGAATTTTTTTTTTAATTAAAATTTTAATAAAAGACAATTAATTACAACTTTAACTCTAATAAGTGTGACTACTCATTTACCTATTAATTAAAATCATTAACTATACTAATTAAACATAAACTAACATTAACTAGACTTAATTAACTAATCATTATAACTAACTAAAACATCTAAAACTGAAAAATAACTAGATAGTTAAACTAATCAAGACATAATTAATTAGAGATTACATAAAACTAAGAATAATATATAGCCAAAAATCTAAAAACAATAAAAACAAACATAAACAAGCATCTATACTAACCTAAAAAAATCAGAAATGACAGGAAATAAGCTAAAAACTAAAACACAAGACACTAGATTAACCAGAAACTATAAAAAGAAAAACATAAATTTTTACCGAGAGGACCAACCGGATCGGTTGCTCGCGCAGCCGATCGGTTGGTCGAAAAACCAAACTTTTTTTTTAATACTTAAAAACACAGGAAACTAAACTCAATTACTATGAAATATATAGAAAGTAACAAATAAAAAACAACTCAAATACCCGGCAGCGGCGCCAAAAACTTGATGTGTCTACCGTGTGCAAGTTTTAAAATTTATAAACACGATTTATCTGGTTAATTACTTCAACACATACGAGCAAGTATACCCGTTCGTGATAGCAAAGGTGGGTAAGTCGAGGTCGTCTCAAGGGATTTGCGTTTAATTTTTTAAAGTATTTGAGACAAGAAAGCTTGTCAAGGCTTCCTTCAAAGTGTTGGTTTTGTAAAAATCCAAATTTAAGAAACATATACTTGTGTGAAGTCCATAGGTAATTATAAAGAGTGTTCATGAAAGCTTGGTGTGAACTTGATGCAATGCACAAATCGTAAGCAAATGATTTTCAATCCATGGTTTATGTTTTGTAAAATTATTTTAAGAATACAAATATATAGGTAATCCTTTCGGTCCTTAGCCTAATGGTTATTCTTTAGAAAATCCATTTGTTTGTAAAAGGTTCTTATTCAACTTGTTCCTACGAATCTTTCGACCCTTTCGTGATGAAAACGTTTCTAGTCTTATTTTAACAAGTAAACATGATGAGTGTCAATCACCATATCCCCATACTAGTTTGTCACTTAACGTTTTGGAATAAAACATAAGAGAAATCCTTTCGGTCCTTTATCTTGAAAATTTTTTACCAACAAATCAAACAAGACTAGTAGTTTTTCTAACAAACTCATTTAAACGGGATCATTTGCATGCATCACATATAAGAACACTCCTACAATTGCCAACATCCTTACACACAAGTATATTCAAGAATTACTCCATGAAAATCATAAAATAACACAAGTAGTAACAAGGTATTTCATATAATGCAATAGAATATAGATTCATAACAAGGTTCAATAGAATACCTAAACTTTGGATAACAAGAACTAGAAAATTATGGAATATAGCAACCACATGCCTCCAATCGTCTTAGCCTAAACGTACAACTCCAAATGATTACACAGTGGTTGAGAATTGGTCTCACCACTCTCCTGGACATTTTACAGCAGATATAGGACTTTTGGGATGAATAATAAGGGTTGGTAATAGCTTTGGTGTAAACTATTACTCTTTTGGATGTGTCACACTAAACTACTAAGTCTAGGTGCATTATATAGCTAGGAACCCTTTACTATCAAGCCAAAAATGTCCTCAATAAGTTATTAATTGGAAATGATCGGCCTCTCATGATTAATAGAAGTTAAGGCATCAATAAATGAGTAAAAGTGTAACTACAGGTGCTCCAGCCGGATCGGTTGCGACGCAGCCAATCCGGTTGCATTTTGACCATTCCCCAGCCGATCCGGTTGCGGGCTCCGACCGATCGGCTGGGAGCCCTCCGTACATCAAATCTTAACTTTCTTTGACTTTTCTCGATTCGTGCCTTTTTCTTTGCTTTCGATGCTGATTTCGAAGATGAAACTTGATATTTATTTGATATAGACACCTGGAAATCCTTGTGCTTCCTAATCATTGAGTCCTTGGGCTTCCTCACTTATCTTTCTTCCTCGGGAATTATCCAAATGTGCATGAAATCTTCATTTCTTCACCTTTTACGATACCTGGCTACATTCACATACAAATACTCTTCTTTTGCACTTTTGCAACAATTATGAGTAGATATAACCGATTATCATACACAAAACCAACAATAACGCTACTAAAAACATGCTCATTTTGAGCGATATCACCTACTTTTACTTGTTTTATAACCATTTTGGGAGAGAATACATGCTCGTTTTGACTAAATACCAATGCTTGATTGATTTGAATACGCCGTTGATAACTTGATTTGATGAAATGCGTGATATGATTGAATTGAATATGCTTTTATGTGGATGAAGTGTTTTGATTGGACATGGGAATGTTTTTGTGAGCTATTAGATGTTACGTTAAGGTTAGAAACCCAAACGCTGTTATGAATTTTTAAATCCTGACTCAGGATAGTGCGAGTGTTATAGATAGATCTATCGTGGTTGCCAACCCTGTCTGGATTTTGGACACCCAACTTGCCATGATGTATAACATGTCGGATGTTGCGTGTGTTTAGAGACAGTTATGGTACGTGTTGTCTAACGTTAGTTTCATGACTTAGCTTGTGTAATAGTTAAGCTTGTGTGACACTATATGCGTTGTAGTGTCTACTTTTGATTTGATTGGATATGGTCCAAATTGATGTTTATTGATACACTTCGCGGATATTCTTTTGATACTGTGAGTTAGGCAGGATATGCCTTTGCAAAATTTGAATTATTTGTGAACGATTATTTGCACTTGAAAAACCTTGTGGTCCACATTACTATTTTACGAAAGGTAAACTCTGTTTTCATGACATTGTGGATGACACAATGGTCGCAAAGCTCTCTTTTGGAAATCGATGTATTTTATACAAACCTATGAACTCACCAATCTCGTGTTAACGCTTTTAGCATGTATTTTCAGGTTTTGAGGCGATTATTTACTTTTGGGAGGCGCTTGGAAAATGACATGGCATGGTCATAATTACTCTGATGTATATTTGGGATCGCTTTATTTTTTATGGGCATGTATTTCTGCACTATTTTTGAATAATATAAACTTAATACCTTTGAATATGAAATTTCTTAAGGTAAATCCGTTATTCTATACCTTATGTTTGTGATACCAATTTAGTAGCACCCGCGGCATAATTTTCCACTGTGACCCATTTTTCAGGGTGTTACGGATTGGTATCAGAGCCTTGGTTATAGAGAACTGGTAATTTTTAAAACCTAGACTGTTCTCGTTTATTTAAGATTCTATGTTTTGTATTGATTAGTTTATGCGTTTGTCTATTGTATACGCTCGTTTATATGATTGTGAAGTTTAAGTCTAATATTGCATGGACCAAGTGGGTAGTAGATGTATATTGCATGAACACTTAAGTTAGAATCACTCTTCTCGCATGGACCAAGTTAGGAGGATTAGGTATCGCATGGACCAAGTGGGTACCTTGAAAAATCACGTAGATTAGTTGACACCGCTTAATGCACGCTTGTAGTTGAATAACTGCATGGACCAAACGGCCTAAGAGATTACTTGTGTAGTGGCTAGATGCATGGACCAAGTGGTCTAGTCTATGTTAGATAGGAGTATGGAGGATATTTTCTGGACCAAGGAGATATTCACTATACATCCTAATGTCACATGTACGTTACATATAAATTATTGCACTAATAAAATGGAATGACTAAAACGTAGTAGGATTAATATGGCTAACACTTACCTCTATTTATTGATTTCCACCGTAGTAGTAATTAGTTTATTTAGTTTAATAATTAAATCTATCAAAACCCCCTTTAAATTTGTACAACTCATTAGATTATTACCTAGGCGTACTATTCCCGAGATCAAACTCGTACTTACCCCACTAGCTACAACTGACGAGGTACACTGCCCGTGAAGGTGTGTCTATTAGGTAGAGTCCGGCTAAATATAAATGTAAAACTTGAATCCTAAAAGAGCACCTAACGACATGCTCATCAGTGACCTTTGATCTCCATTTAGGATGTATAGCTCTAAGAAACTTCATAACATAATTCTTGCTAGAGTAACCTTCATCAAGAGCTTTAAGACTAGTGAAAATAGTATTAAATCTAGCAAAAGTATTATCTATAGTTTCATCTTTCGGAATGGAAACTTGTTCATATTGTTGCACAAGAAGATCAATATTGTTCTCTTTGACTTGACTATTACCTTGATGGTTACTAACAAGGTTTTTCAACTTTCCTTTGTTGTACTACACATAAAAATTCTCTCAAATTCTTTTTTCGGCAAATCATTATAAATCATCATTTTAGCCTCATAACTTTTGGCTAGTTTATTTTTAAGATTATCACTTTATTTATCATAAAGAACTATTTCATCTTTTTAGTTTCCGAATTTCTTTCTATCGGTTTAAAGTCACCCTCGGCAATGACATGCCAAAGATCAATATCTTTTGATTTCACATAAGTTTCGAATCTTGTTTCGTGGGGCTAATATATAAAACCCCGTATCAACCTTTTACCGTGACATGGTGGTCTTTGCATAGATTGCCCTTCTTGATATTTTTCAAAATCCATTGATCGATTCAAGTTTTAAAGTAAAATATATTTTAAATATCTTGGTTGACGTGGCTCTGATACCAATTGTGAAAACCTAGAAAAGGGGGGGTTAAATAGTTTTACCACTTTTACTTCATTATAAAATTTACTCCCTTTCCTTAAAACTTAGATTTGAGTTCATTCATGCCGCTTCAAATCAATCAATTGCGGACTCTATGACCGGAGCACCGAATATAACTATGTGACTGCGTCACTCCCCTCGAGTAAACGCGTGCCGGCGAACAATAACTACTAAGAAATATAAAGTGAAAAATTAAACATAAGACTTTAAAATATCAAACCGAGACACAGAGATTTATAGTGGTTCAGTAACGAAGCTCCTCTTCGCCCTACTCTACTCTTCAAGTACCCAACTAGAGAGTTCAATGCACTATGTCAACAAACTCCCTTCAGGCGAAGAAAATCGCATAACGTCGCTTATCACAATTTTTGAAGCTAAGTTAAATGTCAAGTACTAATATAGCTAGTACCTGATAAGGTTTTAAAAGGTACCTTTTTGAGGGGTCATTTAAGCCCTTATTTGATCACTTTTGTATCCGTTATTGCTTAATATCGTTCCTTTTTACTTTTTATTTCTCTTGAAGGCAAAATGCTGGAATGGCACTTATTTGGACCCACTGGGAAAAGGCGAATATAACGAAGAAATTTTGGCCAAAGTCAAGAATCGAGACACCTGCTCTAGCTGCCTTGAAAACATAAGGTGACGGCGTCATCATGCATTAGTCTGCGATGACCATCGGAGGATTTTGTGACCGGGACGAAGCCAAAACTCCTATTTTCGCGACGAATTACGTTTCAAGTTATAAAAGAGTAGGCGCAACTCGCATCCCCGCCTAGATGCAATCCGCACGGCCGGTGAAGAGGACCGGAGCCACAAGCATAAGGTGACACCGCCGCAAGTCTAGGTTACGTGGCCAAGCCGCCACGAACCCTAATGACTGCGATCACGATGGCATCTTTCTCACAAACATGGTGACGCCGAATCGCCGCATTTGTGTACTATCTTATATATAGAATTCAAATTTTCAGTCATTTGTGTGTAGTCTTTTTGGAGTAAAAGCCTAACCCGCACCGAACCAGTCCAGGGCGGGTCTGTCGTTGTACCGTCTTTTAGGGTGCGCCTGGGGGAGGAACCCTAGGTGGTGAACAAACGGCCTATCTTACACCAAGATATGTGTTTTACTTCATTAATTCAATTATGTCTTTGATTATTTGTGTGTATGCTTGCATGTTCTCCATGTCTTGTCGCTAATTTACTTGTGTGTTTGCTTAGGGACTATATGCGAAACTTTCAATCAAATATTGAATATTGATTGGTTGTCTCTTATCTTAGTTGATTAATGATCTAGTAATACGATAGGTCATTCGTTGTGTACTTAATGCTTGATTAAATCTTTGTGAACCTTAGAATATGACCTGTGAGTAGTTGTAAGCTTAACCATCCAAAGAGTGCCTTAGAGTAAGAGTTTATTATCCCTAGTGGGTTTTGTAGACAGACCCTTTGGTAAGTACAAAGAGTTAGGGAGAAACGCATACCCTACAACTTTAGACACACAACGCAACTAAGAATAAGGACGTGACAATTCAACCACCAATAGGAGATAATTAAGGAGTAGTAAACACATCTTTAAACTATCATACGAGCACACAATAATTAGACATAGACTACATACACCTTAGATTAGATAATTAGATAAGTAGAGTAATCGGTAGCAATACCAACCCCCAAATCCAAACCCCGAGATTCGTACCTTTCAATTTCCTAAAAAAACATAAAAAGATAAAAAACAAATCTTCCTCAACCCCAACCTTAGCGTAGTAACTTCTCACTAGCATTCCTATTCCCCTAGAGAACGATATCAATACCCGTGGCTTACCCTAATTACTACACTACAACGATTAGGTTCACTGCCTAGGGTGTTATAAACTTGCTCGAAGAAAAGGAAGTTCCTTTGACCCCGAACGACGCGTGTAGTGTTATCAAGTTTTGGCGCTGCTACGCGCCGCTAATTACGGGAATAGAATAGCTAGTTAGTATTCCACCTTTAGGTTTCTTTTGCTTGATTCCTATCAAGTAAAATTTTCTCATTCTTAGCTTTCTCGTAGTCTATCCCCCTTCTTCGTGACCTTTGTTCGTAATCCCATCACTTTTCATCATGGAAGGTGATAACCACCCACCATTCATCAACCCACCACCAATTGACCCGCCAAGAGCCCGTACTCTTGGTGAATACTCGAGACCAAGCCACCTAGGCTATAGGAACACCATTGAGCTTCCGACCAAGCCCAAACTACGGCCCTGCGATCCGACACCATCCGGTTGGTGCAAAACGGATGTGATACATTCCATGGACTTCTTTCCGAAGATCCAAATCAGCATCTAAGGGATTTCCTTAAAATTGTCGATTCCATTGACCTTGATGCTACTACTATTTTTTTCTTTACTTTGAGAGACCACCGCCTGCGTCTCTTCCAATTCTATCTACGGGACCAAGCTAGTAATTGGCTTGAGCGACTTCCCGCCGGATCCATCTCAAGTTGGCTTATTGATGATCTCACCTCTCATTTCCTTGCTCAATTTTTCCCACCAAGGAGAACCACTAAACTTAGGAATGACATCTTGATGTTCCAACTCCCCCTCAACGCAGAATGAATCTCTCTACGAAGCATGGACTCGATTCAAGGACTTACTCCATAAAGTCCGTCATCATGGCATTGATCTCTGGCTCCAAGTCCAACTCTTCTATGATCATGTCAGTCTCTCCCTCCAACAAACCATTGATTATGCCGCTGGTGGAAGGCTAAGTAACCTCAATGCTGAAGCATAGGTCGTTTTAGGTCATCGACCCCGTAGCTCAATATGAAGAAGAAGATTGCCGGTTCCCGGAAATTCCAGTAGTCCAGGAAAACGGGCCAACTTCCCAAGCACAAGCAATTATGAGTATGGAGGCGCAAGTGAATGCGTTAATGGAAGTAACCACCCATGGTGATAAGCACGTAAATGCGTTACACTGTCAAGGAATTTTGCTCCCAAGAAAATCCCGGCAAGATGAATTCGAGGACATAATGTTGACATTTATCCACAAGCAAGAAAAGGAAATAAAATGCCTCGAAGCTCAAATGCGAAAAACTCACGACACTTTCTTGGGACTAGCTGACAACTTCATGATGAAAAAAAAAAAATGTTACTCCGAAGAAATCGCAAAGAATAATATACCTAGAATGATCAAAAAGGTATACGCGATCACGGAGCTCGTGAGTATAAATCCTGAGCCCTCTTCAATCTCAACTAACGAGATCAGCCTCTCAAAGACTCACCATTTGGCAAGAGCTCGTGTCTCAACACTCCTTGCATAAAAGAAATATTTCCTAGAGACATGTTCATTGGAAGGGTGCAAGTTTTACTTCCCAATTTCCATAACGTAAGGAAACGTTCTTTTGGGTTTAAACCGGGTTTATTAGGTCAAGATGGATCCTTAACTAAGAATCTTTGAAGTTGATAGAAGATGATCCATTTTTAGGAGAGAGATTTGATTCACCCGCTACACCAATAGACTTAGGTAAGGTTATAATGAATGGAGCACACCCCTTTGAGCATATAAATCACCCATCACCCTCTCTCACGTAGCAAATTTCCACCCTAAGGGTGTGTATCGCTACTATCACCCGCACCTAAACCTAAGTGTAGGGAAAACCTCCCCTTTATCCGTTAAATAAGGGTAGAGTCAAGCTCGTGACTCGAACAAAACAAGCGCTTCTTGGGAGGCAACCCATGTGTATTTGTTTTTCATTTTTATTTGTGTGTCGTATATCTTTTATTGATTGTTTATTCTCATGTTTGAATTTGTAAAAATGCTTTATTTTGTCTTTAACCTCGTCTTAATTACATATTAAGGTCTTTTACATAAGGGATAAGTGTAGGGAGGATTACACACGTTTTCAAAAGAAACGTGAACATGAGAATAGCAATTCATTAAAAGATATATATGTGTGTTTGTTCTAGTCAAATGCTTGTATCGAGTCATAATGGATGTTTTGCAGAAATTTTTCCTGATTCTAAAGATGTAAATTTTCTAGAATTTTTTCCAGAAAATCGCACCGTTTTTGTCGATTGCAACTGACGGGCGTCCGAAGGAGTAAAAAACATCAGATTATTTTTTCTCGCTTTCTGAGCTACTTATAAAATTTTTGACTTTTCCAGTGTCTTAATTTTCCGAAATTGTATTGTAACATCCATTCCACAAGCATTATATCCTAGTTTAGTAGAGTCTTATATATATTATTATCACGATTTTACGAAGGTTCGTTGTTTTCTTCAAATGTGCAAGTTTCATTTATCAAGAAGAAGAAACAAAAGATTGGAAGGAGCTTTTCACGCACACATTCTTCTTGAAAGGATTTAACCACTACTTCACACGGATCCTACCAAGCTAATCAGGGAGTATTAGTTTCTTTTCGCTTTTGTGTTAATTACCTTCTTTTAGCATAACTTTGATACTTTCGGGGAACATTGGGGACAATGTTCAGTTTAAGTGTAGGGAGGGAAAATAAAACGGAAACTTTGAAACTATGCTTATCCTTGATTATTTGCTTTGTCCAATTGTATTTGTGTAATAAACCATGAGAAAATGTCGGTTAGGGTAATTTTGGCACCAAATTTTTAATTTTTCATGACATATAAGAGTGGGCCATTAGTCCTAATAAAGCGTCTCATGGATAGGAAGTTATATGACTAGCACAAAAAAACCCTTTACCACCTAAATTCCACCCAAAATATGAGGATCGCCCTTAGATTAGTAGGAATTAAAGCATTCATCTTTAAAGCTTAGAGTGTGAACCGGTAGTATATTAGATTCTAGAACTTGTTTTGTGATGCATCCCGAGATCGCTAGTAAGACTACACTTGTGTAGTTAGGAATAACTAAATGATAAGAGGCATTAGGATAACCCTTGTTTGATACCCGTAATATAATTACTTCTTCCACATCGGTTGAGTAATTCCCCCACACCCTTTGCGTTGTACTCATCTTTAGTACACGATACCCCTAGTTAACCCTCTCAGAGCCTATCCTTTTCAGCGGTTCTCGATGATGTTTTGGTTTTCAGGAATATCAATGAAGAGCATTGTTTACACCCCACCCCCAAATATACACCCAAATCGCCTTAGCCTACCTTGTATGCACTCACTTTTAGTGCATTATTGTTATCACACCAAACCCTTAGTTCAATTATCTAGTTGCTTGCATGAGTTGCTAAGTCGAGTCATATCCTTTGTACAAGCTTTTGGGACGATTGGGATTCATGGGAAAATTTAAAGTTTATGAAATGACGGAAGGGAACGCAAATTCAAATTCCCTTTGTTTTGCTAATAATGTACCCCAAAGTGTTTTGATCTTTTCAATTCGGGTCAAATTAGTGTTAGAGTAATAAAAACTCAAGTGTAGGGATGTGCCTATAAATCCCTATCATTTTGATGTTACCGTAGAGGATGGTAGAGTAAAAGTGTATTGAAAAAAAAAAAAAAAAAAAAAAAAAAAACCATACGGGCTACCATCCTACATCTATCCTTTAAATTTATGTTTGTTTGTTTCAGTTAGCTAAAGTCTAGAGTGTCGAGTCTTGGCTTAGCAACGCCATTCTTCGTATGCATTTAACATAGAGATTTTTGACTTGCCACCACTAAAAAAAGCCTATCCCACCAAACCCTTTGTTTCCCTACCGTAAGCCTAACGTTACAACCCTTTAAAGACCTCTTTGATAGTCTTTCCTAGGTACTTACGCCAAAGCGATGGAGGTTTGATCTATTCTCAAGCCTATGGTAATCTATGTACTAGGACCGGTTAATGAGTGTTTATCTTCCATTTCCAACTTGTTATATTTCATATACACCGAGAGAGATATGAGTATCCAAACACCCCATGTGAGGTGCTAGTATGTAATTTTCGTGCTTGTTATGACTTTTGCGGGGCTTATATGTGTTGTGGACTGTTTTAAACCAATGCTTCATGACCCCTAACTTATAAATTAATTGGCTAAAATCACATTTGCTTGAGGACAAGCAAATACCAAGTGTAGGGATATTTGATGAGGTTTTAAAAGGTACCTTTTTTAGGGGTCATTTAAGCCCTTATTTGATCACTTTTTTATCCGTTATTGCTTAATATCGTTCCTTTTTACTTTTTAGGTCTCTTGAAGGCAAAATGCTGGAATGGCACTTATTTGGACGAAAAGGCACGAATATACGAAGAAAATGGCCAAAGTCAAGAATCGAGACACTCCAGCTGCTGAAAACATAAGGTGACGGCGTCACTGCTTATCTGCGACGCCGTCGGAGGATTTTTGTGACGGGACAGAAGCCAAAACTCCTATTTTCAAGTGACGACGTCAAGTTATAAAAGAGTAGGCCGTCGCAACTCGACGCCTAGATGCAATCCAGACGGCGTCAGAAGCTGAAGAAGACGGCGTCACAAGCATAAGGTGACGCCGTCGCAAGTCTAACGTGGCCAAGACGAAACCCTAATGACGGCACACGATGGCGCCACGAAACATAAGGTGACGCTGTCGCATGTGTAATCTTATATATAGAATCCGAATTTTTCAGTATTTGTGTGTAGTCTTTTGGAGTAAAAACCTAAACCGAACCAAGGCTGTCTTGTACAATATTTTAGGGTTCCAAACCCTATCTTACACCAAGATAAGTGTTTTACTTCATTAATTCAATTATGTCTTTGATTATTTGTGTGTATGCTTGCATGTTCTCCATGTTCGGCTAATTTACTTGTGTGTTTGCTTAGGGAATATGAAACTTAATTATTGAATATTGATTGGTTGTCTCTTATCTTAGTTGATTAATGATCTAGTAATGCGATAGGTCATTCGTTGTGTACTTAATGCTTGATTAAATCTTTGTGAACCTTAGAATATGACTCCTTGAGTAGTTGTAAGCTAAACCATCCAAAGAGTGCCTTAGAGTAAGAGTTTATTATCCCTAGTGGGTTTTGTAGACGAGACCCTTTAGTAAGTTCAAAGAGTTAGGGAGAAACGCATACCCTACAACTTTAGACACACAACGCAACTAAGAATAAGGACGTGACAATTCAACCACCAATAGGAGATAATTAAGGAGTAGTAAAACCTAAGTAAACACATCTTTAAACTATCATATGAGCACACAATAATTAGACATAGACTACATACACCTTAGATTAGATCATTAGATAAGTAGAGTAATCGGTAGCAATACCAGCCCCCAAATCCAAACCCCGAGATTCGTACCTTTCAATTTCCTAAAAAAAACATAAAAGATAAAAAAATAATCTTCCTCAACCCCAACCTTAGCGTAGTAACTTCTCACTAGCATTCCTATTCCCCTAGAGAACGATATCAATACCCGTGGCTTACCCTAATTACTACACTACAACAATTAGGTTCACTGCCTAGGGTGTTATAAAACTTGCTCGAAGAAAAGGAAGTTCCTTTGACCTCGAACGACGCGTGTAGTGTTATCAGTACCAATCTCACTCACGATCTACCTGATCTTCACACAAATCACACAAGCTAAACGATCTTCCCGATGTACACTCGATCTACCCGATCTACACACGATCAACCCGATCTATACACGATCTACCCGATCAGCCGATCTACACACTATTAACACAAGCTACACAAGATCTACCCAATCTGTACATGATTACAATGATCCACACAATTTAACAAGATATGATGACTAACAACTTATAGGATTTTTTTTTTTTAGAATAATATTTTGTTCAACATGCATGCTTAGTAAGGTGCACATGTGTTTTTTTAGATAATGTAAATTTATGTATATTTGTAGTTTTCAAGTTACGTGTATTTAGTAAAGTGCATATGTGTTTTTTAGATAATGAAAATTTACATGTGTTTGTCGTGCATGGAATGGCAAACAAAGGTATTTTACAAGTAATGTATACAATTTAAAACAATAACATTATATACGAAATTTAAAATCATGTGATATACAATTCAAATACAAATTTCTAAAAGCAAAAAAATATGTTGCCCTATATGCACATGTATTTTCCCTCCTTTGACACTTTGGATTTCTTTGTATGTATATGTCCACTTGTATCTACGCATGCACTTGTATTTAGTGCATGCACTTGTCTCTTTACTTATTACTTCTTTACCATAACTATCTTTTCGCTAGATAGTATGTACAAGACACATGTGCACTCTCCACATCGCTCATCATACTCGTGCATGTAACCATAACCAATTAATAAACAAATTATTTAATCATAGCAACTAACAAAACACATATGCACAATGTATTTCTGAATTGTACACATGGAACCATATTCTTGACTTCTTTGAGAAATTAGTACATTTTAAAACACAAAACATAAGTGCACCCTTTAATCAAAACTAAACACAAATCATCCTTATATTAGAACTAAAAACATGTATGCACTTTCAATACATTTAAACTCCGAAACTATAAAAGCACATATGCACAGATGACATCAAATTCACCAAAAATGTAAAAACACATAAGCACACTCATAACACATTATGCTACGATCAGATCTATGTAATAATCACACACCAAAGCAATCCCATAACCAAGATTCATAACTATTACAAACTATGCATTCTATGCTGCATGATATGCATAACATATACGCTTAGTAACAAAGAAAATTATTCTATACGGAGCATCATTAACGTAGACATAAGTTATTGAAGCTTTTAGGCATTTTCTAAAAAAATATTTTAGTTTTTGTACTAAAGTGCCTAACAAAAAGTTAGATTATAAATTTATATAAAGCAATAATTTTCATCTTAGTAACGAAAGCATTTATACAAAGCACATCATCTTATCTTTAAGCAACTAATTTCTTTAATAAATCATTTATAACCTCATTTAAACTTTTTGAGAATGTATACAAACAATAAATAGATAAGAACAAACCTATATGAAAGGAAAAAAAGATTACCTCAAGATGTTAAACAGTAACTTGTAACAAATATCATGATCCATTATTATCCTTGAACCATCTTCTTCAATTTCCATCATCTTATAATGCTACAAAATGATTTCGTTAAATGATTTCAGAAATTGAAACCTAATTCAGAAATTTAAAACGCTTTTAATAACTAATTAACAAATGATTTCGTTAGAAATTTAAAATGCTTTTAATAACTAATTAACAAATGATTTTGTCAATTACAGAAGAAATTAATTTAACGAATAAAAAAGATGATTTTGAGAAGATAAAAATTAAAAAATGGTTTCAAATACAAAAAAAAAGAGCATTGAGAATCCAATTTTATAAACTTTAAGTTAATAAATAATGATTACCTTGGTCTATCAAAGCCTCAAAATGCTCACAGAAGTCAGGATCGGATTCGAAAGAAATGATGGCAAGAAGTTGCAGTCAAAATGAAATTAGGTTTATTAATTTAAAAATGATCTATTCAAATCTCAAAATATTGTGTCGGTTTCTTTATGAGGCTAGTATGAAATCTCTTTTTTACCCTTTGGTCATTTATTAAACATTCCTTGATAGTTACTAAATTTACAGAAATGCCACAAACCATTTTAACCATTGATCAAATATTTAATGGTTGAGATTGGTTCTTGCAGTTCTCGACATTTTTCTGGTTCTGAAAATAACCGTACACTCTATATATATATATATATATATATATATATATATATATATATATACATATATATATATATATATATATATATATATATATATATATATATGTATATATATATATGTATATATATATATATATATATATATATATATATATATATATATATATATATATATATATATATATATATATAGGAGAGTTAACGTGAGATCAAACTTAAAGTTGTAAAAATAAGATCAAGTCAAAAAAATCACTAAAACATTTATAAATAACAATTTTAGCAATAATACACATAAAAATAATATTTTAATACAAATTAACATTTTAGCAACTAATAACCAAATGATACATGAGTTTTGATTAGTGATACAACTGATACACATTACACTAATAAACATTCCAAAATCTGATGCACATGCAAAAACCTGATACACATTACACTTCTAATCAAAGTGTATCATCTAGGTTTCGTAAATTTTAAAAAGAAATCTATCGAAACTTTAACAATTTTAGTTGTGGTTGATAAAATTTTATTTTTGTTGTAAGGAGAGTGTCGCTTGTCAAATTTTAGTTTGATCTCATTTTAACAACTTTAAGTTTGATCTAGTTGTAGTTGAATAAATCGCTACAAGGGAGTTTGAGACTGGGATAAACGATTACCGCGAGTGTGATTATGATGATGATCAAGATGTAGTAAATAATCTATGCGTCGATTTCACCCTTTTCATTCAGAGTGTTTTTGAGAGATGAGTAATACTTTGAAATGAGAGTGTAAATGAATTTTAATTAAGAGAATAAGGATTGATGGGATGGAATACTATTCCTGACCATTTGAATGAGTGTGGGAGTTTGTGAAAAGAGATATTTGAAAGTTGTGATTTGGTGCAACAAATAATTTACGTAGATATGACACTTAGGTAAGACACACCAAAACTAAGACCAACTAAAAAAGGTTTAGAAAAGAGATCATGTAGATGTTAACATAAAGAATAAACATATAAACCAACATCTTAACCATTAGCACCTAACACATTTTAAAACACCAACTAATAATGAGAAAATATACCTTTCCTATATCTTCTTATATCGTTTTTTGAAACCATAGATGCGTAACTCATGAGCTTTTAAAATACCTGCAAGCTTTTTGGTAAAGCATGCTGACAGCTTTTTAGGTTCATCTTTATGTGCAAACTTCATTTTTCCTTTAATAGGACGAAGTTTTGGAAGATTCCTAACATAAAGATTTCTTGAGAAGAGTTTGTTACAATTATTTAATAAAATAATAGTAATGTTAGAAAATATATTATCAAAACTATCATTATCCAAAATAGAAGTTTTATCGTTTTTGTAAAAATAGGTTTGATGTCAATTTTTACAAAGGTTTTCCTTCTTTGTAGTTTTAAAACATTCACTGATCATTTCAAGTTTTTAAAGTACAATATACTCTAAGAAACTTGGTAACGTAGCTCTGACACCAATTGTGGAAAAGTAGAAGGGGAGGTTGAACAGTTTTATCGATTATAACTTTGCTTTAAAAGATTTAGATCGACTTATCTCAATCCATTTGATGTTTGGAAATAGTTAGGTATGTGAAATATAAAGTACGAGTAGAGTAAAGAAAGATAAAACCGTGATACAAATATTTATAGTGGTTCGGACTATAAGGTCTTCTTCCTTGCCCTACTCCACTTCTCGAATACCCAACTTGAGAGTTTGTAAACACTACATCCACAAGCCCCTTAACTGGCGGAGAAGCCTTCACAACATTGCTTACACTTTTATTCGGTGCAAAGCTAGACACCGGGTTCTTCACATAATAGAACCTAACGTACGTCGCTTATGCTTTATCTAGTACAAAGCTAGATACCGGGTTCTTCACAATGGTAGAACCAAAGCTATGTCGCTTACACTTTATCCGCTACAAAGCTAGATAACGGGTTCCTTTAAAATAGAGGAACCAAAACCCAACAACACTAACTACCACAACACACTTATGAAATACTAAGATGAATCAACTACAAGAGTCACTTCAGTGATCTTGTGATAACGATGAAGCCTAGAAACCCATATCTTTAAGCTTGCATGTCTTCTATGTAAATGTTATGATCTCGCCTTTAAGAGGAACCTATAGAATCACTAAAAGAAAAACTACATGGATGATCCTTGGATCTGAGATCAAAGAGGTAAGAATATAAAGAGAGAAAATATCTAAAAGTGGTGAAGAGAAATTAAGAAGTGACTCACTATTTATAGGCCATGTAAAATCCAAGATCCAGACTCAACTAGAGTATATAATAACAATGATTGAATGTGCACAGCGGAATAATAAGAACACAATCAAAGTTACCAACAAGGTTTTTCTTATAAAAACAAATGATCCTCTATGGATCTTTACACCCTCTCTATAAAGGTTTTTCTTGAATGTTTTTCTGAAAAGTTATATTTAAAACATAAGACCTATGTTCCTTTTATAGACAAGGAACCCTAATCTCTTTCTTGGGAAGAGTACAAGCATGCAAATAAATAAATGTAAAACCCATACATATGCCTATGCTAACATTGGGCAGTACAATATAAGCCCATGCTAACCTATAATTAATACAGCGCATGCATATCCTACTCTGCTTCACTATATCAGCAGATTCACGGCTTCACTATATCAGCGTATTATATCTTCAGGCAGATACCAACACTGCTTCACAGAAACCGTACTTCACTACTTCACAGATTCCACCTGTTTCTCGTTATATCACGGTTTCACGAATTCCCAACAATCCTCCCCTAAACTGGAATTTGACCTTGGGTTAAGTTCCAGTTTCCAGATCTTTAAAAATTTCAGAACTAGAGGATTGTAGCAACAAATGACAATCCTTCCCAACAATCTTTAACACTTCAGAACTTGAGGATTGTACTAGAACATCAGTAGCAAAGAACCAATAACAATCACATCTCTATGATGACCAAACTTTGAAACGCCAGGTCTTTGCAGCAACAAATGACATAATGTACATCAAAACTTATTAGTTGCATACTATTCTCATCACATCCAGGTGTGTGAACTCCTGTGAGAGGTGAATCATTGAAAATAATGGATTTGATGTCTCTTTACCAATAGCCACCACTACTGGAGTAGCCAAATGTTTAAGTTCGAAAACCATGGTACACTGATAACCATCTGATTTATTGGCAAACCAGCAACCATAAACGGATTTGACATGTCTTTACCTGGAGCCGTTTGCTCAGGACTAGCCAACTCTTTGATGGAATGCCGTCATCATCATGGTGAGTTGATTACCATTTATGGATTTCAAGCACCTTTACCACAAGCCATAATCTTGTGGCTAGCCAACTCTTGTGTCGAGAAGACATGGTGAGATGAAAACCATGAGTGGTGTAGTAATGAACCAACACCAAAACCTCCAAGCAAGAGAGAGTAGAAACTGAACACAGACAGGTTAGAGTTTTTTTTTTTTTTTTTTTTAATATAAAATTAAGAAAGAATAAAAATAACCAAAACATGTACAAGATACCATCAAGCAGCAGCAGAAACCAAAGAAAGTTGTAGTGTCAGCAGAAACACTAAGCCTCCCCTTAGGCGTATGAGGATCCAACAGCTGCAAAAATGGTTAGAATACAAAAATACAACAATAAGCCTCCCCTTAGGCTTATGCCTCCCCTCAATCAATGCACCTGACAAAGACTATTTTTCTTGGGTACCCAGAATGAACCTTTCCTTTGATTTTTCCAAGAATAACATGTTGAGGTCTTAACAACAGTTGCCACACTAACTCCACCATGTGCCTTATTCATATGCGATACATAAGGTGTATATGACTGAAAATAAGAACTTTTAGGTCTATAGGGCATAAGCCTAGCCTTACTGTTCCACCATCCAGTAGTAACTGGTGAAGAATATCCTCCACCAGAGGGAACTAGAAAAGGCCTATTAAGCCCGCCAGCCAGTAAACAGATGCATACACCTTTGGTTTACCGAAGGAACCGGTTTACCTCCTTTCACATGAGCAACTTTGGGAATAAATGGAGGAATACTAGCAACATTAGTCCATGTGGGTCTAGAAGTCTTATGGCCGTGAGGAAACACCCATTTTTTTTTCATGATAATCACATTCTATAATAAGATGGAGTTTACTACCACACACAAAACAATATTTCTTCTTAAAAGGCTTATTCTTAACACAACTTTGTTTATCACATTTAAACTTATCAGAAACAGAACTAGAAGCAAAATGGTGTTTAACAGAATAAGTAACTGGCTTTGTTTTGGGCTCATCATCAGCTACTTTGGACTTGGGTGTAGTCTTGGGTGTGTGCCTAAGTGAGTCAAACTTTTCACTTGAATCACATGAGGTACAGTCAGTGGACTTTAAATCTGTCGACTTGTCACTATTAGAACAAGAGACAGAGTCATTAGGTTTTCTATTAAGGTCTAGCAAGTCACTTGACTTTTTGCCATATAAATGGTGTGATCCATCAAAGTCATCTGAAGTGGACAGGTCAATGGGCATGAATTCACCTCTAATGGGTCCACGTACAGCATGTAAATCACCTTCTTTTATAAAATTAGATAATCCTGCAGGTGTAGATTTACGAGTATCATTCCTAGCTTCTATCCCTACATACTTCTTAAAGCCTAAACCTATCGCAGTATTGGGATTTTGACTAGCATAGATGTGACTAGCTAACTTATTTCCATTCAATAACCATTCCTTATGCCTAGCAATTTCCTCATCTAGTTTCTCTTTTAGCACTTTGTTTTTAGAAATTATATCAGCTTTCTCTTTCTCAGTGCGCTTTAAATCAATTCTAGCAAATTCTAGATCACTTTCTAACACCCTAATCTTTTCATCATAAGCCACTTGATTCTTTTGAAACCAAACTTTTTGTCTTTCTAATGTTTTTAATGACAGTTTATAAGCTTCATTATCAACATAGCATGCATTGTACTTAGGTTTCATTTCATCATAGGCTTCCTTAAGTTCATTATATCTCTCTTTACAACCAAAAACACAAGTATGTACCTGAGAGATGCCCATGATAGCAATTGGCGGACTGGCAAATTCTTCAGCATAACCTTTAGTATTATCTTCCTTGCTCATCTTCTTGAATTCACCCTTTCCACAATACCTTGTTTTGAGAGCATTCCATATAAGACTTGCATCATCCATGTAGCGAAAATCTGCTACATGATCAGCAGGAATAGATTTAAGCAAGATAGTTCTGGCCTTTGACTCTCTTTGTACAGCAATCTGTTCATCTGCAGTCGTTGGAGGAAGAATAATGATGTTTCCATCACGATCACTTCTAATCTTTTTCAAACTGTTGCCATTTTGGATCACCTTCCAGATATTCATATCATTATTCATGATCCAGTGTTCCATCTTCTTAGCCCAGACCACGTACTCACCATTCATCAAATAAGGAAACATAACCTCATCTCTTTTATTATCAAATTCTGCCATTATTAAGGTGTTTAGAGATTTGTAAAGACCTGTTCACAGTAAACAAAACAGTAGCCACTACTGCCCTTTGACTAATATTCAGCAGGTATGAACCATCAATTTTATAATGGGGACCAGCAAAATAAGAGCCAATCAAATATGAAGACCACCGTAACCATATATGTCGCCCCACACCAAATTAGAGCCCCACGTGAAGATCAATTAAACACAATTTAACCAACAGAAGACCAATTAAATATGAGGCGTTGATTGACGTGAAGCACTCTATTTCGACCAATTAAAATGCGTAAGTCAAAACTTACTCACGTGGTTCAACCAATCACACATGCCGAAACAGTAATGAGCCCCACGTTAACCAAAAAAATGAGAGACCCCACAAGCTGAATATCAAAACAACTAGCCCCTTTTACTGATCATTCACGTTTGCGGGTCAACAAGTGGGGACCCAAAAATTAATATACCAAATGGCTGTACGAGTGTTGCAAGTCTCAAACAAGTTACGTGTAATCAAAGGTTTTTCCTTTGATGTTCCACGTACACAGTATCCCAACCAGTAATAATACTATTCGTTCAAAACAGTGAAATCAATAGCAAGTGAGAACCAGCTATTGTGAGATATAAGATACGTACCGTACAACCGCCACAAATGAAAATACAAATCTGCTCTTGTTTACCGCCTTTGTCCTTTTTCCTACCTGCTGCTATCCACCGATTAGGGTATAAACCCTAACTACCCAAAAACCTTATCAACCCTAGATCGAGAGCCACGAGGCTCTGATACCAATTGTAAAATCCAAGATCCAGACTCAACTAGAGTATATAATAACAATGATTGAATGTGCACAGCGGAATAATAAGAACACAATCAAAGTTACCAACAAGGTTTTTCTTATAAAAACAAATGATCCTCTATGGATCTTTACACCCTCTCTATAGAGGTTTTTCTTGAATGTTTTTCTGAAAAGTTATATTTAAAACATAAGACCTATGTTCCTTTTATAGACAAGGAACCCTAATCTCTTTCTTGGGAAGAGTACAAGCATGCAAATAAATAAATGTAAAACCCATACATATGCCTATGCTAACATTGGGCAGTACAATATAAGCCCATGCTAACCTATAATTAATACAGCGCATGCATATCCTACTCTGCTTCACTATATCAGCAGATTCACGGCTTCACTATATCAGCCGTAGTATATATCTTCAGCAGATACCAACACTGCTTCAGCAGAAACCGTACTTCACTACTTCAGCAGATTCCACTGTTTCTCGTTCAGCAGTATCACGGTTTCATAGAATTCCCAACAGGCCAACTGGCCACTGTTCACCCGGATCCGGCAGATCCCTTGAAAAAGGAAACCGGCCAGTGTAATCCCAGGGATCCGACACACTGGGTAAACCAGTCTGGATTTTGGGTTACAAACCGGGTTTTGGGTCATGGTTACCCAACATGATGTAATTCATATATTAGGTCATGGGTTATGGACTTTGGGTTATGTGTCATGGAATTTGGGCCATGGGTCATGGGTTTTACCCAACTTGATATCATGCACGATGCAAAGATAATAGGCCATGGGTTTTGGGTCAAAGTTCATGGGTCATGGGTATGGGTCAAGAATACCCATTACCTTTACTAACATATTTATTTACCTAGTTAAACTTGATTATGTATTTTATAAAAATGTAAGTAACAAATGTTACTTATAAGTGTTTTATAAAATTAGTTATAACTTTAAGTAAACTATTTAACTAGTTATGTTTGATGGTTTACTTGTTTAGTAAAATGAGTCAGGAAACTATTGGCTTGAAAACTTACGTATTTTATTTCTCTCATTAAAATGATTTTATGATTGTTAGCAACAAAACATTGAAAGATCGTAAAATATAAATAAATATTTTTATAACTTATTTGTATTAACAGTACTTTTCAGATCATTATTTAACCACTTACTTTTGCTATTTATTTTAATTTCATGAAAATTAACTTTTACGAGTAACTGGGTCGGTTAACTCGCGTACGTCGTTACACATACACTTAACTTGAACCGACTTTAGACTACGCTTAGTCTACATGATTCATACATTTTGTTTTCCTTACTTAAATATTTTATATGTCACATTTTTAGTTTTTCATTTCTACAAAAACTTTGCACATTTTACCTTTTACACGTTTTTAAAACTGTACATTTTCAATTAATGAGATCAAACTCTTACATTATAACACAAAATAACTATACAATTTAAACCCCCCCCCCCCCCCCACACACACCTACTCACTCACTTTCCACGCCCCAACATCACCACCACTTGTCCTCCATTAAGACAAGTGCTACCTAATGAAAATCATGTGTAGTTTAATAAAATCATTTATAACTTTATTTGATCACAAAATAATCTTCATTCACTTCTTTTTCCTCTCCTCTTTGCGCCGTACAACAACAACACCACCGCTTCATCCATCTCCTTGATTTTTGATAGTTCTTGTACTCTTGTGATGAAAGATTAGTGTACTTGATAGCTTCCTTGGTGTATTTCTCCATAAACTTCACCACATCTCATCATTTTCTTGGCTTATTTGGAAGATTAGGGAAAGGTTTTTCATGCATTTGGTTGATTAAATAAAGAGTTTAAAAGGGTTCTAGGTTTTGATTATATATTTGGGAGCTTTGGGTAAAGTGTTGTTGGTGATTAGAAGGCTAAATTTGGTGTGTTCTTGTTTTGGTTCTTATCATTTTAACTCTAAAAACATTCTAAGGAAAACTATTTTTTTATCGTTATTTTCGTATTTTAAATACACTCTACATATTCATGCATTTATATTGATGATTATACCTTGTACATAGCATGGAAACACTAGAAATCATGTTTTGATCACAAATTTTCTAGGCAGTTTAGATCAGTAAGCAAAACGGATTTTATGAAAAATGTTAGTGGGTTTCTAGACTTGGAGAAAAATTTAAGGTTATAGGCCTAGGTTTAGCTTCGATTTTCCGGGTGGCTCATCGTGTAATGATACTCGATGATTTAATTAAAAAATAAATGGTGGCCAAAATTTGCACACCAGATTTCAATCACTAAAAGCTCCAAAATTTTGTATAGAACCCACTATTGGTAAAAAAAAGAGAAAATGTAGAGGACACTTTGACTCAAATGTGACTTTTTGAATCGAATTAAACGGAGTTGTAGATTTTACACTAGAGCCATTTTAGTGGGACTGTTTTGTCCAGTTAAAAATTAGCTATGACACTTAAGGATAAATTGGTAATTTCAGTCAGGTTATGTAAATTTTAGAACAATGAGGACCACAAATCTGATTAGTAGACTCAAATACCTTTTGTGGACGTACATACCGAGTCGTAACCATTTACGATTTAGGAAAAACGGACTTTATAAAATCAGATAAAATTTATAAAACCAATCAGCACTTAACTTAGGGCTTGTAAAACTTTATAAACTTGTCAAAACTAGTCCTTCTTTGTTAAACAAAACTTTATAAACACCAAGTATAATGGTATAATCAATATAAAAACTTTATAAAACTCATTTGCATATTTAATTTATCATTTATAAAACCTAAGATGCAACATTAAATTTTTAGGTTGCTCCTAGGGTTTTCTCGGCTTACTTGTTGCGTTATTTGCACTTTTGCTATCACATTGCTTAAGGTGAGTTTCATAGCCCCGCTTTTACATTATTTATACTTGTTTTGAAATACTCGAGGTGAGAATACATTTCTTGTTTTTACATATGGACACCAAGTACACAAAACATTTACGAATTGCCTAAGTTACCGCATTTGCCATTAAAGTCCCTACAATCATGAACTGTTAATTATGTAATAAGCGCGAATGCTTGAATAGATCTATTGGGGGTAAATTCCCCCGTCTAGGTTGGTCACTCCAACTATTTAACGGACGCATTTCATTTGATGTCGTACAGGTGTTTGGCAAAGCACCTGTTTGGGATGAATACATAAACTAACTATCAAGGCTTCGGTCTCATGAGCTTAGTGCAACAATAATACCTTTCATGAATATATTTGGAATACAATTATCGTTGAAATCTTGTGGTCCATACTGCTTTTACATACTTACACCTATGAACTCACCAACATTATTGTTGACCTTTTAGCATGTATTTTTCTCATGTCTGTAAGGCATTAGCATTGGCTTGGAGCATTAGAGTCGCACGACATGTTTTGAAGACCGGGATGTATTATATTTTACCATTCGATAACGTTTTAAAAATGTTTATGTAACTTAACACTTGGGACCTCTTGTTTGTAACTCTGATTTTATTTATCAACTGGTAACTTTTAAAAACATCTCATTTAGAAGTCGTTTTCTATAACTTGAACTTTGTGCTATGAAGTAACACCCTCAGTTGCCTTCCGCTGCTATCTTTGAATTTTGGGGATGTTACATGTACTTGTGTGTTTCCCGTTAACACTTACGTGTTTCCCATTAACACCCAAAACTACAACTAGACAAGCCATAGTAGTGGCTGGCACCCCAATTGAGGCGCAAGGGTCTTTGGTGCACTCATCCAATGCTAATAAATTGCTATTTATTGCATGGCTTGAACTCTTTAACTATTACTCCTACTTAGGGTCATACATTGGGTGTTTCTGACATTTGCTAAGGGATGGTAATCCTATAGTTAATAAAGGACGTTACTGATCGGCTGGTAACCTACTAAGGGTGTGCATTGTTTGGGTACTAATCGAATAAATTGAAAATTAAAACTGAACCGAACCGAACCAAAAAACCGAATCGAACTTAACCGAACCGAATTTGTCAAAATCTAACCGAATCGAACTAAACATTCGACTTTCGGTTTGGATATGGTTTTGGCTATCTGAAACCGAAAACCGAATTTACATAAATATATATACTTTTTATATATTTATATATAAAAAAAGACCAATAATTTTTATCCTAATATAAAAAAAAGACCAATAAATTTTTATTTGCCAAAACTCTGTATAATTAAATTTTAAAAAATATATATAATGGTGTAATTTGGGTTATTCGGGTCAACTAAAGACCGAATTCAAATTCGGTTTTTGGTTCGGTTCGATTGAATTCTAGTTCGGTTCAGTTTTCGGTTTGACCCAAAAAAATTTAACCAAAATAACCAAACCAAATAAACCGAACAACCCGATAACCGAATCAATGAACATCCCTATAACCTACTACCTAGTATACTCGCAACCTAAGATTTGTGACAGTTTATTAATTAAAGGTTCTACAAGACACAAACACACTATCCACTAAAATTAATAATTAAACTATAAAATCATGATAGTATATTTAAGAAACATAAACTAATTAATACCCAAGAATAATAAATATAACACAATAATTACTTCAACAAATAAAGATGACCTCAAATAATCATAAAGAAATAATCAAGTTGAATCAAATGTTAAGTATTAAAATTATGTGTACATATTATGGTAAGCCATCGATCCCCATCCTCTGTTATATGCCAAAAGTATCAAAGGATCTAAACTGCACAATTCCATAAGTTAAGGGACTGAAGTTGACAACTTTCAAATTAGTTTAGACTTTAGGCGCCAAAGTTTGTCATCCTTCCATTTGCTTACTAAAGGCCTTTTCCATTCATTGTAACATTGCCATCTTGATTTGTGATTCTCTTTCACTCTTTAATCTCTTGTAATCATTGTAACAATGTATCATACCACATCTATCCAATAACAATCTACTTTCAAATCTTGATTCTCGACTATAGATTCTTAATTTTGTTGTTGCCATTGTTAAGTGTTTTCATTTCATCACGATTTCTAAACACTTGTTCCCATTGGTATCAAAGCGATTCATAGGCCACCATTAATGGCTGAATTCTGTTAGAATTCAGTTATTTAGTTCAAATTTTGTTACACCGATTATTCTTGATCTATGATCAGCCACTGCGCAGACATAAATTTTGGTCACACTAGACCATTTGCCCAATCACAAATACGTTCTTGATTAACTTCGCCTGTTTCCTACTCACAAATACTTTAGTTAGGATTGTGTAGTAGTATATTACTCTGGTGTAACTGAATCAGTGGTGGTTAATAAGAGAAATAATGGTGAGCACAATAACTATTGAAAATGGGGGTAACCATCAAAAAAGTAAAACGACCAATGCTAATTCTGTTGAAAAATCAGTTAGCCACTATGATAAATGCTATCAATTGTTTAACTAAGGTTGTGGCAGTCCTATAAAGTCAAGTCAACCATGAAGAAGGAACTAGTCAAAGGAGGAAAAATCTTGGTGGTCAAACCGGTCAAAATACAATTTACTTTTAACAATCATTTATCTAACAAACTTTAAGTCAAAGTTTAATATAAAAAAAAATAATAAACCCAAAGTCCCGTGCGTGTATTAGGGATCTAAAACTAGTTGTTGATGATAATATAATTTTTTTTTGACTCATTAGCCCTTCTAATAAAACATGACAAATTGATATCGATAGAATCTTAAGATTTTGATCCGTTGTTACTATTTATGTTTCTGCAAAATTAAAAGTCATCTTAGTTGAAATTTTGATCTTGATAGCCTTGCAAATTTGCAATTAAACCTTGCAATGTCTGTTTTTCGTTTTTTGCTTTTTTGTTTTGTGCATCACTTAATCAAAATCATTTTCAATATTGAGACTAGAGTAACACCTGTTTTTCTTTTGTGTTGTAACCTTCACTTAATGGGCTAAATCATTTATCAACAAAGTTAATGGGCCTTGTAAATAAAGCAAAAACTAAAGGGTTTAAAGTTTAAACAATTATCATTAAAACCTAAAATCATCGAACTTGTGATTATTGTTGTCATTGGTGTTTTTATTCAACTCTGGCTTACTAAACCCTAAAAGGTAAACCATTTTCAATTTTATTTGTTTCTTTAACCTTTGATTAACTAATGCGATTTTTTAAGTTTGAAGGTAATTTCTATAGTTGTATCTTTTGACTCACATGGCATTATCATCAAAATCATCTCATTTGACGTAATATTTAGGTGTTTAGCTACCACATAAGTGGAGTTTATCATAGCTTACAGTATGATTTTTGTTCTAAAAAACTTAATAGCATTGTAAGGTACTCAATGTACGTTGAATAACTTGTACTTTATACACGTTTAAAGCTCTATATATCGGCGTGTGCTAGTAATGAATGATACCATATCATCACCAAGGCCGTCTTCGAGGTCGTGCAAGGTAGGCGACAGGCCCCAAAAAATTTTAGTGCCCTCAAAATTGGCCCGTTAATAATTATATGCATGTGTACATATATTTTTCACGAAGAAAAAGTATTTAGATAATAACTAATTGTATTTTATCTTATAAACGATGAAATTTATATATAAAGTTCCTTCTCGAAATGCCTCATTATGTAATTTCATCCAGTCCCCTCAAAAATTTCAAAAACTAAAGGACGACCCTGATCATCACTTCTAGCTAGTTGCTACTATAGATATGCTTTCGTAGGATGAAGTTCGGCAGTAACGACAATTTGTAGTTTTTGGTAGTCATGTTACAGCAAGGGATTAGCATTCTAGTGTTTAGGTAAAGTATAATATTATAATAGTATAGTTATCATATTTGATTGTTGTTAATATAATAGTATAAATGTTTTTAGCATTCCGGACGATCCAATCTTACTGATTACAGGTTAACAATTGATTACAATTCACAACTTTCATATGTTTTAAGTTATATGGTAACTATGCCCTACATGCATTCAAAAACAATATTCCTTCTTAAAAACTATTTTGACCTACTTTTTAGTTTTTACACTTTAGAATCCATATCCATTTTCCATTACTGCGGTAACATTGTTTAAAGGTTGTCCTTAGTATATATGGCTGCGGCAAATCCATTTTCACCATATAATATGTACAAAGTAAAGTTCGGTTTGAGATACAATAACAAAACTAATAGCCATTGAGAATAAATGTTTCACTTACAGTTTCTTTTTCTTTTCTTTTTTTTTTTCACTTCACTAGTTCACTTTAGATAAACTTTACCTTTTGGACAATGCACTATGCAGGTAACTGTAAAATGTTGCCTTCTTAGTTTTTACAATCATTATCAGAGGCACCATTGACAGTGCGAAATAGTCAACATAACATACCCTGAAAACAGAATACGTAATCAAACCATCTCCTAAAATGCATTGACACATTCGGTTTGAACCTACATAAAATCTTCCCCTTTCTTCGGTTAGTTACACTGAACGCCAGTAATCTCAATTTTATAGGTCTTCTTAAATCTCACTTGTGAATTATCTCTTCAACGAAACTGATAACGAAATCATGTAATAATTTTCACTCTTAACCACCAACATTTCCTAGTAACTTCAACAGTACATCAATTTATATCACTAAGTTTTCCGTAGTAACACAAGTTAAGCTCTTCCAGTCCACATAGTCCGTCATCACACATTCAGAAACCCTAACACCCAAAACAATATTACTTTCTACAAACGATCAGACAATGATCAAGCATTGTTAGATTCAACTTTGTAATTACATGATCGTTTTCAGTGATCCAGAGTATACTATAACAAACCGATCGATATGATATCGTTATGATAATGATATAAATTGATGACTATACTTGCATAGATTGCTTATTAGTGGATTTGATTTTAAAGATTTAAAAATCGAGAAGCAAAAGTGAATGATTTTAGGAAGAAGATTCAATTGGAAAACTTGAGTGAATGGAAGGGGTAATGGTAGAAGTGTGCTGATGTGTTATATTCCGATTCTTAATCTGTTTGATTTTGATGATCATGTGCGAGGTTATGGTCATACGTACCAAAACCTGCACTGCTTTCTGGTTTTAGGAGTAGATTACTTCAGTATGATCTGTAACTATTAAATTTGGATTATAATAGTATATTTGAAGTATCTGATTTTGTTAGATATGCATGGCTAGTATTGGTAAAAAATGTTTTGTAAACAACTAATTTGCTTTTGCATTCTACATTGCAGCTTTATGGAACAAGAAATCTCTCTGTAATAAGATGAAAGTTCAACGCCTAAGTTCGGATATACTCAGCAACCTTCCTGAAAACATAATTGAATATGTTCTAACTCGAATGCCAATCCGAGATGCAGTAAGAACAAGCATTTTGTCAAGGAAATGGAGGTATTGTTGGATGAGCATTTCTAAACTTGTATTTGATGACAAGCTGGTTAAAGTATCACCTAAATCCAAACAATCTAAGAAATCTAAGCTAGCAGTTGCCATCTTCCATGTGTTATTACAACACACGGGTTCTATATTGGAGTTCAATATTGATGTTGGTAAACTTGAAATGTATTCGAAGTTGGACCAGATAATACATCATCTTTCAAAGAGCAATAGCGTGAAAAAGTTGCTTATTTCAAACAACTACTGCTATAAGCTGCCTCCATTGTTCTTTTCATTGCAAGGATTGAAAGTTCTAGAGCTCGTAAATTGTGAGTTTGAACCTCCATCAACATTTAATGGTTTTGGTTGGTTGGAGAGCGTGAAGTTTATGCATGTTGAGATGACCTCCAAAACACTTCAACATTTCCTCTCCAATTGCCCTACTAAAGAATGTCAGTTTGGTAAGGTTCATTCAACTACTTCTACTTGTATTCTTGTAAAGCTCTTTTAATCATACTAGACGAGTACCCGTGCATAGCATCGGTATTTTATAGTGACGGATCATTTTTGGGTTAAAAAAAAGTTTACGGGTTATAAACGAAAAATAATAAAACTTTGAAGATTTGGGGATTAAACATAATGGTTTGAAACCCGGTTCGACCCAGGTGGTTCAACCGGTTGAACTGTTCCGGTCGAAAAATCGTCGATGTAAACCGAGTCAACCTGACGGGTTGGATCAAAAACGGTTCAAATTAAACCGGGTCAACCCACTGGGTTTGAAGCGTCCCGGGTCAACCGGTTTTCGATATTTATTATTAGTTTCCTTTTGAAATATAAGTTTTCATCATTTTCTTTTTTAGTTTCAACTTTTTAGTTTTTCCTTTATATATAGTATAGCAGGGTAACCGCGCGTTGCGGCGGCGGGTACCCTGTGACGATTAACTGGAGAAATGGATCTCGATGAGACCTGATTCACCAGTTTGTATCGGTTTCAACAGGTCGTCTCTGGTTCGTTTTCGGATGGCTTTTATTGGTTAGCCGAACCGGTGGCGACACCGGTTCCCGGTTGGATCCGTTGGTCCCGTCCAATTTTCAAAACTATATGTACGGTCAATTTGTTAGCTTGTATGAAGCTTTGTGTGTTTTATTAATTTGTATAATGTGTATAATAACATGTACTTTTCATTTTAGGGTGTTTTAAAAATAACATTAATTAGTGTGTTTTATTATTTTATATTTTAGATTATGTTGTAGCTTGTTTAAATTGTACATTGTGAAAATTTTATTGTATTTTTTTAGTACGGGGTGTTTTAATTGGCTGTTTTTAATTTGGTAGATATGCTTTTAATTGGTTGTACAGTGTGAATAGATTATTTTACTTAAAAGTAATGGGGGTGTTTAATAAGAGTATTAATTACACCATACATTTCTCTCACCTTTGACTTTCAACATTTCACTTTTCAAGGTTTGACCGTTTTTCTTTTATATGTAGTATAGATATAGATATATGTTATTACTAGACGAGTACCCGCGCCTAGCGGCAGCGATGTCTAGTTTTCTGCAAAGTTCCGATGACCCATAAGTTTCTTTAAATAAACTGTATTTGTAGCATTAGAGAATCATTTTCGAATAACTACAATTCTGATGCGTGGTTGCATAGCAGCATAAATATATATATTTTTTTTAAATTATGTGGAGTCGATCTAAGTGTGTGAGTATATTTTCTAATAGGATTGTTTTAAGTTATTAAGATTTTTAGTAATAATAGATTCAAGCATATAAAAAGCAACGGTATTATGTAGTTGGCAATATTATATTGTAGTTTAGAGGTATAGCCAACATGTGTGACCGCTTTTTCTTGTTTTGTCAGTAATTTAGGCAGTGATAACTATTTTTTACATGTGTAGCGTTTATCATTTGGTGTGTGGCATTTAAAATTGTAACTTTGCAAATTGGATATCACCATAAAGATTATTTTGTACTATCAATTTGTATAGATATTTATGCATTGTTCAAAGCTATTTGTTTGAGGTACAAATAATTATCGCTAAAGATAACAATACTATTTATTTTTTGTGATTTTAATAAACTTACATAACATTATTGATACACTGGACAAAGAGCTATACAATATATATTAACTTTTAAACGACGATTCATATATGCTAGTCCCTTAAATGGTGCAAGAGCAACATTTTTTAAAATAACATTATACAAATGACAAATTACATGTGTCAAAGCAAAATAAACCAAAAACTACAATTACTTGGTCTCTCCTTTAAAAAAAATTGTCACGGGTTCCACAACTACTTCATCATTTCTCATATAATTTTGTCAAATTTGAAACCCGATTTCACTCGGGTGGTTCAACTGGTTGAACCGTTCCGATAAAAAAACAGGTGGATTTAAACCGAGTCAAACCGATAGGTTGGGTCGAAAAAATGTCAAATTAAACCGGGTCAACCCGTCGGGTTTGAAGCGTCCCGGGTCAACCCGATATCGGTTTCAACAGGTCAACCCGGTATTGGTTTCAACGGGTCAACCCGGTATCGGTTTCAATTGGTTATTTTTAATTTGGTAGATGTGCTTTTAATTGGGTGTACAATGTGAATAAATTATTGTACTTTTAAGTAATGGGGTGTTTTAATAAGAGTATTAATTATATTATTTATTTCTCTCTCCATTGACCATGTTTTCAACATTCAACTTTCAACATTTTTCACTTTTTCCACTTTGACCATTTTTCCATTTTATATAGTGTTATTATAAAGAGCTTCCTATTATAAATTATTTTAATGCAGTTTGGACATGGAAGCAAAAAAGATTCTGCAGGAGGAAACAGGTTTACCTTTGTTGAGCTTTTCAAGTGTGCACCTTTGATTAGCTAGGGCTTTGTCAATCTCAGGATATTATGTGAAGGTAATTAAAACTTTAATATGATATCTCGGATAAGATTATTTTGTTTGCTGATCCTGATTTTGGTATTCTGTTAAAGTACTTGGCTGTAGGTGGTATGTCACAGCAGCTTCCAACTTCATTTGTCAACCTTGAAAATCTTCTTTTAATTATGTGCTTAAGGGATCAAGATGAGATGTCTTCTGCCCTTTGTTTGATCAGGAACCCCCATATTTAGTGAGACTTAATATAAGGGTAAATAATGCTATTACATATGGTAATTACACATGATTCGTTTGTGGTTTTATTGATATTTTTACATGTTTTGTGAGTAGTTTGAGAAGTCGGCTGGTCCTCAAGTTTCAGTGAACTTTCTTGATTTCCAATACTCTGCTTTCAACTTTGATTATCTTTAGAATTTGGAGATGATAAATTTTTGTAACTTGGAACTTGAGTTGGAATTTGTGAAACTCGTCATGGCTAAGTCACCCGTGCTAAAGAAAGTTCAAATAGAGCTTAATGAAAAAGTTTCTGTCGATGAAGAACTCAAGATTCTTAGAGAGTTTGTACGACTCCCCTTTCCACGTGCATCACCTTCAACAATAACAATCATAGAACGCCAAAAAGCTTTTTCATGAAGGCTGTTATTTTCATGATGCTGGCTGTTTGTCTTTGTTAAATCACGATTGGCAAAGCACACCACTTTTTATGGACTATTTTGAAGTCTTTAGGTGCTTCTTTCTTTTGTTCTTCAGGATAATAAATTTAGATGTGTCTTTACGGTTGATTATGAATTGTAACAATTCCAAAGCTTGCTTTTAAAGTAAATCATCTAAGTATTATTGAACCCAATTCAGTCCTTTTTTTTCATATCTGGTTGTATTGATTGCTTAATCTTGTATTACAAATGATATGAAACGATTGTCTGATCATGATAGAAGCCAGCCTTTGCTTAAAGATTCAAATGAGGGTTTTAAGCATAAATGGATTATCACTGATTAATGGTGAAAACCGTTTTATTATCCAAGTTATGATGTATCTGAGTCCTCCAGAACCCAAATCACTCTAATCTGGAGCCATAAGCTACCGGACGTGGGAATAGTTCTCGTGGATACTATGAGCTCGATTGGAGGGTTCACTCGGTTTCGGAGACATCAATGGCGAATAAAAAGACACATCTAATGAACCGCTGGATAATAGCATTAAACACACATGCATCAACTTCATGGATTCTACACGATATGTTTTCAGTATTAGTGATTTGAATAAAAAGTTTGAAAAACCTTGTATTATTATTTAATGACAATTACCCAATAAGAAAATGTTTTGTAATGGGTGGGATATTGATCTTCAAGTATCCAAAAAAGTGTACAAATTCATAAATTAAGCTAAAGAAGAGCATACCAAATTCCCAATGGTTGGCTGGTGTGGCAAGTAGTTGTTTTGCAGATGTGATATTTGTTCCTTTTAATACAAATAAGCAATCACCACAAGAGTTCAAAGGTTCAAACCTAGGTGTGTACATTTGAAGGGAAGGGTCGGAAACGGTCTTGAAATTAACCCGGTGAGGCCGGGTACATCCGAGTCAAAAGGCTCGCCCTCCCCGGGTAACCTAAAGAGGGAAAAACCTCATCCGTTTACCTGTTTCCGGTCTTAAACACTTGTTATGTAGTATGGATATATGAATTAATACATGCACGTATACATTCTAGTCGCACATATAAATACCAGATTTCAGTAATGGATCTGTCATATAAAACCAACCTCCTTTCATGTACAACAGGAATAGCTATAAGGATTTAAAGCCTAACCATTGACTGAGAGAACCACAGAAGACAAAGAACAAACATTTGATAAGCTTATAAGCCAAAGAAGATTTTTCCATCAGGTAGCTCTTTCAAAGTTAAAGCAATCATTTTACAGAGTCTATTCAATGAAAATCATGGGTGTAACAAAACTAAATGCAGCTGAAATACACCAAAAATGTCTGCCTAAACATGAACGCAAAGTGTAATCAATCAATTAGCCTCATCACCTTCACTTTGAGGACCATCAGCAAACAATAGTTCCTCCGAATCACCACTTTCATTTGAATCACTATCATATTCATCCCAATCAGTATAAGAGAATAAATGTGCAGTAGGATCAACAACCTTCAAGTTCGATGGAAAATTGAATCCTTTTGCTTCCAAACAAGAGAAAACCTAAAAACAAAAAAGTAGATATGCAAAGAGTACAACATTAGAAGATTGACATGCCTGTGAAAGTTAGTTAAGATGAAAGCAAAACGAACGTAGAATGTCCAATCACACCCCTCATGAGCAAAAGAGACACTCTCAAGAGAAAAAAATGTAAGCTTTCGTGTTGTGAACTCAATGGGGTGATCCTTTATGCTATTAAACTAATTAATGTGGCGTGGATTGCAAAACTTTGTTTTAGCTTTGGGATAAACAAAACTATAGTACAAGTTATTAATAAGATACTAGTGAATTATCTACTAATCTGAACTAATAATATTTTTGGAGTTGTTCAAGTCCTAATAATCACTTTCAAAATATGCATCCAAACACCCCTGAGAACTAACATCTGCCTTTGATCAAGAATAATCGGTAAAGTACTACTAACGCAACAAAGACACAAATGGCCGAAATAAAACAAAATTTGTTTACCTTTGAACATAAAGTCCCAATTATAATCTCCTTGACATGGCGAAGGCTAAGTATAAGTCCTTTAAAAAAATCTTCTTCCGATACCTCACATGGTGTGTCATCATACTCACCCTCACCCGTCATGTAATCTAAGTGAGCTTCGACTAGAGAAGACACATTTAGCAGCAAAATATTCTTCAACAAAAGACTATCTTCGATTGATAGCGACGCAATATAAGGAGCATTGATTTCGATAATATCATTAAATCCATATGGATCCTCTTCAGGAGTCATGTATCCAATGAACACAAATTTCTTAACACTCTTAGAAGTAATATCAATCCGTCTATAACCAGAGCATCTGTGAAACTGCAAAGTTTCCAAAAGAGGACTTCCGGATAATATATTTTGAATCAAATCTTCACTTAAGACCCCATCGGAAATAGATAAACTCGTAAGTTTATTCCAACTAATGACACCAGTTGGATTAAATAAACACCCTCCTAACGATAGCTTCGTAAAACATGAATTATTGAAAAATAAATCATATAACTCAAACTCAGATACATCAGTATATAATGTTAACTGAAAATCTCGAACGTTACGAAGAACAGCGTAAATAATCCAACTATTGACTTGTAACTCATGTAGGGTATATACCGCAATAACGAACACTAACGGATATGCTTAATCTCTGAAAGGCGTGTAATCACTTTCAGATCAAATCAATTTGGCGGTTCTACCAAATTATTCAATCGGATACAATTCAGAGAATGAGAATTTTCTGTATGTATTTATCTGAGATATAATGAACCAGTATATTAATAATGACCAAATAAACCGTATATAAACATGATACGGGATAGCGCCAATGACAGTTTTAGGGTTTCCAAGTTGTCAAATTGTGTCCCTCAATTTCGAAACTTAATTTCGATGAACAACACTTCAGCAGAATCCAATTGAGAAACACAACTTCAGAATCCATTGTATTTCACAGTGAAACACAACTTCGAGAATCCATTGTATTTCAGCAGAAACACAACTTCACTCGACCCGGCCGGGGCTCGCCCTGGACCTGCTACCGGGGCGCCGGACCCCGTCCCTTAGGGCCTTCGCCCCTAAGATCATAATAAACTCAAGTAGGTGTGCACTCCGCACCTCCAAACCTAATTGATGTATTATCATGATAAAATTGGTCAAACAAGTTAATCCAATTACACTAAAATATCCAACAACTCATACCGAGTATCATATCTTGTATGGATACTGAATTTGTTTAGGTTGGATGGGTAACATTGAGTTAAGGTTTTGTCAACAAACAAATAGAAATCAGATATCAAATGATTATCATCATGGTAAGAATCTGAGAATATGAGATTTGGAACATAAGTCCAAAGATGTTGCCACCGTTTGGAAAGTGTACTTGTTCTAATAGCCTCATTTGTAGTTCTTAAAAGAGAGATGATTTCGATGAGTAAGCAATCTGGTAACAAACTTATTCGATCTTGATCTTCAACTTCCATGGTTTCTTCAATTTTTTTAGGATGGTTTTGATCTTCTGCTTCAACCATTTCCATGGCTGCTGTGAATACCCAAATGGTGAAATTAGGTTTCACTTTTGCCTCTATTCTTTCTCTATACTAAAAGTACATTATAGTCCCTATCTAATTCTATCGGACATAAACTACTACTTACTCGACGACGGATAGTTAAACGTTTCAACTTTAATTAGTTATACTTGTACTAGGTTGTCTTAACTTAAGCGTTGTAACAAGCAATTTTGTCAACAAATTTACAAGTTACGACTTTTGTAACATGAAGCTTATTAAAAAATGTAAATGATCAAAAAAACATGCATCTTTATAAGTAATTGTTTGATAGAATGAGTGCACACAATGCATCATTCAGCCCCTCACTGTGTCATTTTATTTTAAAGGTAATAAATTTTATTGAACTCAATTGATTTATACGGGACGAATTTTCTTACTACTATCCACAATCTAAGAATGAGATAAAGATTTCTTCACCAATGTCTTCTCGCTCAACCACCTTCACATATATCCCTCTAGATCGAGTACCAATTTTTTCTTTTAACCTTTTTACTCATTTATGAATTAACAATAGTAATACTCTTTTTAAGCATCACAAGAATAATACTATGGCCAAAACAAAACTGGTCATATTAAATGACAATACCGTGGGTATATATTTTTCTTGTATAAACATTTTGGAAAACAGTAAAACATATTGTCATCTCATCCATCACAATTTACAAACTATACTATACGTCAATAGTGTTGACTATTTGACCACCTTTTCCCACATATTTCATGTTCTCAATAGTGTTCGAGTGTTCGACTACCTTTTCCCACATATTCATGTACTCAATTACTGTATTTCTTTTACATGAGATTTGAATTAAAATATGTACGGTGCAATGGTGACCAACGTCACCATCGTTAACTCATCATCACATATATTTTTCATATGACTATCAATAAATTGTAATAAGACTATCAACTCCACTACCAATACATACCTCACGTATACAAAGACATATCCACAATATACTATCACACACATAAATCAATATGTCTATTTATTATAAATTGTTTTGATGTTTGTATATTAGAGTCCTTGTTTCTAAGTTAGCTTTGAAATTAGAATGTTAAAAACAATAAAAGAAAATATCCATGCCACAACTTAACCTTTTAGTCCTACATCTCCCATCCCCCTGCCCCATCCCTTGACCAATGCCCCTCATCACTTCCAATCCCATCAACTGTTATAACTTATTTAATTATTTGTACAATTTTCACAATTGTATATCAAATAATATTTACATAATCATGTATCAGTAAATTTACCAAAAATTAAGACATATGTTGCATATTGGATCTTTAACTCAACCAAAATGAATCCACAAAAACAAAACTTCGATAAGATATACTTCAAAATCGATTACAAAGATATCATAAATCTTTTAAATTAGACATACATCATACCTACTACGAACAAATTCTACAACTAATAGTTTCAAAATCTCCATAAATGCTACAAATGTGAATATATTTTTCTTGTAGGCATGTACTGATCGATGTACTCACCATGAAATGATGGATGAAAATAAAAGGGAAAATGACAAAAAAATGCATCGAACTTGACATTTATTGCGATTGTGTGTAGCCAACTATTTTTTTTTTCATTGTAACACAAAACTTTTGAATTTTTTTCATTGTATGTACGATTTCCAACATGTCACAACACGTGGACTGCCAACTCATTGGGGTGTTACACGTGGACTGCCAACTCATTTACCCACTATTACTTTTTAGGGATAATAACAAAAAAATGTATCGAACTTGACCACTTTTGTCATTGTAACACAAACCTTTTGAATTTTTGTTAATGTATGTATCCAGTCAATCTAAACATGGCATCGTTAGTCCTTTATACTAAAGGCCGTTAGCACATAACTTTAAAAAAAATTCTTACGTTTTCATCCCGTTGTATATTTTTCGTTCGTTTTCTTACGTTTTCATCCGTTTTTATACATTTTTCGTTCATTTTCTTATGTTTTTATACTTTTTCGTCCATTTTTATACGTTTTTGCCAATTATTTTTTACGTTTTTGTACGTTTTCATCCGTTTTTATATGCTTTCATCCATTTTTGTACGTTTTCATCCGTTTTTATAGCTACACACGTCCGTTTATTTTATTAATGCAACGTTAGTCCGTTATACGTTTTCGTCCGTTTTTACACGTTTTCGTCCGATTTTACACATTTTCGTCTGATTTTACACGTTTTCGTCCGTTTTGACACGTTTTCATTTGATTTTACATATTTTCGTCTGTTTTTACACGTTTTTGTTTGATTTTACACGGATGAAAGCACATAAAAACGGATGAAAACGTAAGAAAATCGGCGAAAAAGTATAAAACCGGACGAAACGTATACAAAAGGTAAGAAAATGGACGAAAATATATAAAAACGGATGAAAACGTAAGAAAACAAATGAAAACGTATAAAAAGGGATGAAAACATAAGAAAACGAAATTTTAAGTTATGTGCTAACGGCCGTTAGTATAAGGGACTAACGATGCCAAGTTTAGATTGACTGGATACATACATTAACAAAAATTCAAAAGGTTTGTGTTACAATGACAAAAGTAATCAAGTTCGATACATTTTTTTGTTATTATCCCTAAAAAGTAATAGTGGGTAAATGAGTTGGCAGTCCACGTGTTGTGACACGTTAGAAATCGTACATATAATGACAAAAATTCAAAAGTTTTGTGTTACAATGAAAAAAAAATAGTTTGCTACACACAATCACAATAGGTGTCAAGTTCGATGCATTTTTTTGTCATTTTCCCAAAAATAAATAATTACCATCCATTTCCACAATCCACATACATCCTCCATAATGTCCAGTACAATAGCTAAAAACCAAAAATTGGAAAAATTAGCTACAAAATTCAGTGGAGATGATGAGATATAAAGAAGAAATTAATATTTAGAAAGTATTTTAGAAAAAAAAATAGAGCTTTAAAACTAAAGAAACATAGCTTACGACTTTACATCATATTAGCCTTCATCTCATCATCTTTGTCCTTCATACATTCATTTACCCACCATCATACCTAACAATAACATGAGGCAAGAAACAATGAACAACGTTAGTCTAGGCAGATATAAAAATCATAAACAAAAACTTAAGATGTGAGATTCCAAAATTTCCAATCTAGAAATACATATTTTAATCGCAATCAATATATATGCAAAGCTGAGAGCAGGAGAGAGAAATTTGAGAGATGGAGAAAGTAAAAGTTGAGAGAGAGAACGTAAAAGTTGAGAGAGAGAAATTTCTTACTAAAAGAATTTGGTAAAGAGTAGAAAATGAAGAAGCTGCATAAATACAATGTAATAAAAAATGAGAAACAATCCCACACTATTTAGGTAGACGTGGCTTTTTTTTTAGCTCCACAGTAATTTAGGAGCTTTTACTTATAGTATAGGTAGATATGTTTAGGACGAGATATAAAATACCCGCACTTTATTAAGGTTATATATATATCACGGTAGTGTATTGTTTGATCAATTAAATAGTTACTTATATTTTATCAAATAATTTGATTGTATGCGATTTATATAAATAAATTGTATAATGCTATTTACCGTCTACATAATTCAAACATTTGTAATCATTTTGACATATTTTAAAATTTTAATCACTATTTTTTTTTTAAAAATTGTACGTAAGTTAAAGCACTCATCACTGTTCACTTTTGGCTGCAAATTGTATTTTTTGACTGGTCAACGGCCTGCAAATGACTAATATACCCTCATCTTCTTCCTCATTTGATTTTCTATTAAATTTATATTTAATTTTAATACAAAATGAAGAACACTAAAAACACCAAACCCATAAATTTCAAAAAAAACCCAAATCGTCAAGATTACAACACACACGCAATGATTAATTGCTAGTTACACTCAATCAAGCAAACACACCACTTCAAAACTCAATCAATCAAGAACATCACTAAAAAACAATTAAATTATCAAGAACAAATATACCACATAACACGATAAGATTACCGTGGACTCATCAAACAATATGAATTCATTAATAATATCTGACGAACGCTCGTACGCTAAAAAAGATGTTAAAATAGTCTTATGCATCCATTGTGAGCTCCCTTTTATTAATCCTTATGTTGCTTACTTGTATTTTTCAAATGAAGATAAATTTAAATAGTATTGCTCCTAAATGTAGATCACAAAAGCCAGTTTGTTAACTATTCTGAAGGCTGCTGTTGAAGTTTCTCAAAAAACAAATGGACAATCTAGTGCACCTCCAAAGAAAGGTATATACTAGTAATTTAATTTCTCATTTCTTAGATTGTCTGCTTTATAAATTAGCCAATGTTCTACTTTGTATAGAGAAAGATATTACAACAAAAGCTGCTCGTGAGGTTCTCAAAAAGGAACAAAAGCAGCAAATCTAGTTCTAAAGATGAAGTTATTGATACTGAAAAGGGTCAGGGTGAAAATAATTTACCTTCGGATCCCTAAGATAAAGTTGAAGACAAAGAATCGTATGCTACCATTGTAAGCTTATTCAATATGAAGCATATATAATTTCTTGTTGTTTACCTATATATTAAATTCTAGTTAAGCGTTCACTAAAGTGTAGCTGTTCTTGAACACAGCTCACAAAACCAAGCTTACCAACCAAAACTGGATCATCATCTACTGCTAGTGTTGTTCTTGATTGATTGAGTTTTGAAGTGGTGTTCTTACTTGATTGAGTGTAACTAGCAATCATTTTGTGTGTGTATGAGTGTTGTGTGGTACTTTGTTTTTTTTTAAATGAGTTATAAGTGGGCAATAAAGAAGTAAAGAAGAAAGTGATTATTACATGAGTAAATGTATTTAAATATAGTGAATACCTTTTCTCAAGACATGATCGTTCCGACGACCCAATTGTTTTCCAAATAACTTGGAAAATGAATGTTCCGCCGATTTCTTTAGAGACTTTATGAGCCGAGAATGCAAAATCTTTCCTGAGAAAGATTTATGTTTCCAGGTGTCATTTGGAATAAAAATGTAAAGCTTGAAATGAATATAAGTAGTGCACATAATGATCTCAGCTAGTATGTTGATGAAGCAACAACATCAATAGATGGAAATATATACCATGTAAAACACAAAAGTATAACGATATGAGATTGAGATAATATGTAAGGAGATAAAAAAAATGTGAGCGAGAAAGAATCGGTCATAGAAAGACGTTATATAGAGAAATTATGGCTTTATGACCGCTACACAATGGTCGGATATTATAAATTGGTTTTATGACAGTTACACAACAGTCAATGATTATATAGAGAATAATGGTTTTATGATCGTTACACAATGTCATAATTATACAAAGAAATTTTGGTTTTGTGACCGTTACATAACGATCAAATGTTATAAAGAAAAATTTGGGTTTTATGACCGTTACACATAGGTCAAGCATTATATAAACCATTACGCAAGGTTATATTGTAACAACTCGAGATTTTCCATACATGTCTCTGCAAGGAATTATCCTTAGTTTTCATTTACGAACTTTTTTGAACTCATTTAATTCAAAAACGAGAAGTTATCTCATTAAACGTGAAAATTGCACACAATGCATACCGGCACAATCGTAAAATTGTTAAACAATTTGATGTGATCATCGTATTGGTTTCGGGAAATTGGTCGTGTGAATACTCGTTTTGATTGAAAATTTTATTTTAAACGCAATGGCGTAATTTTTTGTGAGTTGAATCGATCGTTATCGAACCTGAATGTGTCCCGAACCTCAAAATCATAAAAGTTTGGAGAAATTACAGAGATGGTCCCTGTGGAATAATTACACCGCCGCCCCTTGAGTTTTGATAACTTGTAATTTGGATTTTAAAACTTGTGAGAGTATAAATAGAACAAATTAGAATTTTTGTCTTCATTTTGCAACCCTAGTAATAACACAATAGCTCTCACCTCCCTCCTCACCTCTGGCCAGCCGCCGCCATGGCCGTCACAACCACTGCCTCTACTGCCGTCATCAGCCACCACCCCACATGTTGGGTCAAGATGCGAAGAGAAATGGTCGTGGTTACAAGATCGAGTTAAATTTAGGGTTGATGTGAGCGATGTGATCGTGGTGTTGTTGGTGCTTTTGGTTCGTGTATTGGAGTTATGCTCGGGTATGGTATGGGGTTTGTCTCTCACCTCATCACCCTTCTTTTCTCTTCCTCTTTCGTGGTAAGCCGAGAGCCCCAAATCACTCTTGTTTGATCTATTGTTAAAACCAAATATAAAGTGTTTTGTAATGATTTCGTGGATAAAAAAAGGGATTTTAAAATGTTTTTAGTATAAATCGATTATAACAGATTTGTGGTAGAATTAATGGATATGAACCAGATTTAAAACGGATTTAATATGTTTCATATGGTATTGACATGTGCGTTGTGGTGTTGTTTGATGTTTGTGGTCACGGGTCGGGTTTAAGACCCCTGTGGTCGCGAGTCGCTGTACACGTGAAGACTTTGAGTCGGGTATAACCCAAATAGTGTTATGAGTTTGTCCGTTTATTTAATTTCTAATCTTGACATGGAGTTGGAATTGTTAATGTTGTTTTCATCGTTGGATTCAGATTGGGATTAAAACCGACTAGAGTTCGAGTCGGTTTGTATAGTCAGCTCATGGGTTAAATTGGAATGTGGTTATACAACTGGTCTTAATCTCAGCTTGTTATGGACTTGTTTATTTGATTTAGTTGCGTCTTTTTTAATTTAAGTTTGCTTATCTAATCGGTTGATCTTCGACTCGCGTATTAACTATTTTCGCTCATTTAAATTGGATTTTGTTGAATACCGGAATTCGTTTATGTCTTGTGTTGATCATTGATAACGCTCAAAATGAGTATGTTTTAGTAGCGTTATTGTTGGTTTTGTGTATGATAATCGGCTATATTTACTCATAACTGTTGCAAAAGTGCAAAAGAAGTTTATTTGTATGTGAATGTAGCCAGGTATTGCAAAAGGTGAAGAAATGAAGATTTCATGCACATTTGGATAATTCCCGAGGAAGGAAATCAAGTAAGGAAGCTCTTGGACTCAATGATTAGGAAGCGCAATGATTTCTAAGTGTCTACAACAAATAAAGATCAAGTTTCGTCTTGGAAATCAGCATCGAAAGCAGAGGAAAAGGCGCGAATCAAGAAAAGTCAACCAAAGTCAAGATTGGGTGTACGAAAGGCTCCCAGCCGATTGGTTGGAGCCCGCAACCGATTCGGCTGGGCTGATGGACAAAACGCAACCGGATCGGCTGCATCGCAACCGATCCGGTTGCAAACCCTGGAGTTACACTTTGGTCATTTATTGTTGCCTTAACTTCCATTAATCATTAGAGGCCAATCATTTCCAGTTAATAACTTGTTAGGGACTTTTTTAGCCTGATAGTTAAGGGTTTTTAGCTATAAAATGAACCTAGACTTAGTAGTCTAGGGTGACACAACCAAAAGAGTAATAGTTTACACCAAAGCTATTACCAACCCTTATTATTCATCCCAAAAGTCTTGTTACTGCTATAAAACGTCCAGGAAAGTTGTGAGAAAAATTCTCATCCATTGTGTGATCATTCGGAGTTGTACGGTTAGGCTAGACGATTGGAGGCGTGTGGTTGCTATATTCCACAATTTATAATTCTTGTAATCCAAAGCTTAGGTATTCTATTGAACTTGTCATGAATTTCTATTCTTTTGAATTATTTGAATTACCTTGTTACTACTTGTGTTTTGTTATGATTGTCATGGAGTAATTCTTGAATATACTTGTGTGTAAGGATGTAGGAAATTGTAGGAGTGTTCGTATATGTGATGCATGTAAATGATCTTGTTTAAATGAGTTTGTTGGAAAAACTACTAGTCTTGTTTGATTTGTCGGTAAAACATGTTTAAGAAAAAGGACCGAAAGGATTTCTCTTATGTTTTATTCCAAAAAGTTAAGTGACAAACTAGTATGGGGATATGGTGATTGACACTCACCATGTTTACTTATTGAAACAAGACTAGACATCACGAAAGTGTCGAAACATTCGTAGGAACAAGTTTAATGAGAACCTTTTACAAACAAATGAATTTTCTAAAGAATAATCATTAGGATAAGGACCGAAAGGATTACCTACATGTTATTGTTCTTAAAATGATTTTACAAAACATAAACCATGGGTTGGAAATCATTTGCTTATGATTTGTGCATCACATCAAGAGTTTACACCAAGCCTTCATGAACACTCTCTATGATTGCCTATAGACTTCACACAAGTATATGTTTCTTAAATTTGATTTTTACTAAACCGCAACTTTGAGGAAGCCTTGACAAGCTTTCTTGTCTTGAATATTTTAAACAACTTAAAACGCAAATCTCTTGGGACGATCTCGACTTACCCACCTTTGCTATCGCGAACGAGTATACTTGCTCGTATGTGTTTAATAGTAATTGCCGGATAAATCATGTTTATAACTTTTAAAACTTGTACACACGGAGAGCACATCAATCATGTTTGATTTATACGGGGTTAGTCAAGAAACCCATAAGGGTTGATGTTTGTTCTCGGTTCAAGTTCACAGCAAAAACACCCAAAGGGTGTTGGTTATGTCTTAGTGTTAATGACAACACCCAACGGGTGTTTATCTCAGTTTGGTCTCAAGTCAGCCATCACCCAAGTGGGTGCGCTTGTGTTAACGATGTACAATTTAGGGTACGTTTGTTTGTGACAACAATGGGCTAACAGCCCATTACTAAGGGTGTGTTTGATTTAAGAGTGGGCCGAAGCCCATTGAGGTAAAATGGTTTTAGTTTCGTTAAAAAATTCCTCTCTTATGTATAGATTTATATATTCGGTCATTCACGAATATAGAGCATAGAACTAACGTAAGAGTTTACTTTAACTTTGGTAGTTGGTACGTTTCGGACAATAATAGGAATTTGATACTTGATACTTTTTTTTTTGAACTATAACGACAAAATTATACAATATCACTCCTCACTAAGGAGGTAATTTCTACAGGGAAATTTGCATTCCAAATAAAATTTGCAACCGAATTGAAAGCAAGATGTGCCAAGTGATGAGCAACGCAATTACATGTACGAGGTATCCAAGAGAAATGCAAATTCAGATGGAGTGCCCAAGCTTTAATGTCACCAACAATAGCAGCAACAGACCATGGAGGTCACATTATGTTGAAGCAAGAGAGATAGCTAGATGTGAATCAGACTCTATAACAACGCCATACCACCCTTTTGTCATTGCAAGATTACAGGCTTTTCGTAGAGATATAAGTTCGGTGGCTAATGCTGAAGAAGCATGCCATCTTTCTCCAAGACATAAAAGCAAGGACCCTTCATTATTTCGAGCAACAACACCAACAGATCCTTGGTTCAGTTTAAACGCTCCATCACAATTAAGCTTCACTGCGTTTAAAGTAGGGGGACCCACTTTGGTGAACTTTCTTGAGAGGAGTCGTTTCGAGCTGACGGATTAGAATCTGAGTTGTGTGAAAGACTTTTGTCCACTTCATGTATCATAACATTAGCGGCCGAAATTACTTGAGTAGGGCAATGCTCAGTGTGTTCGAATATGAACTTGTTCCTGGACTTCCAAATGTTCAATGAGATAATAGCAATCGACCCGAGTAACCTCTTAGTATCTGACTTTGAATTAGCAATGTTTAAAATATCAGAAATACGAGTAGTGATAGTACCCGAATAAGCCTCGACCCGGAGCCCATAGTTTGATCCAAACCACACTGGTTTTGTCCAAGGACACTCGAAAAGTAAGTGCTCAACAGTCTCTACTTGAGAATTGCAAATTTAGCATAAAGGAGATGTTGAGCAATTTCGCTTAAATAAATTCTCTCGAGTAGCTAGAGCATTAGAGCATACCCTCCACCAAAATGTTTTGATTTTAGGCATAACTTCAATATTCCAAACCTACTTCCAAATTCATACCTTGGAAATGAAGATGATGATGTCGTTTCGTGTGCCGATAAATTCAACCACTTCGTTGCAAGTCGATATCCAGATTTGACGGTGTAATTTCCTTTTGACTCATAGTGCCATATAATTCTATCAGAGATATTTGTGCTAGAAATGGGAATTTCTGAGACAAAAACAGCTTCATGATCTGATAGATGCGCCTTTAGCTTTGGTACATCCCAACAACCATCTTCAATAAAATCTGAAACACGCGTTGAGCTAACAAAAGGTCCACGGGAGGTTCGAATATAGAAATATTCCGGGTAAGGGACCCACTTTTGAGTCCAAAAAAATATATTTGAACCATTGCCCACTTGCCATCGAACACCCTCCAATAAAAGATCGCGTCCTTGTAGTAAACTATGCCATAACCATGATGGGTGAGACCCTTTTCGAGCATTAAGGAATTTAGTTCGAGGAAAGTATATGCCTTTTAACACACGACCCCAAAAAGAATGCGGATTAACAATTAGACGCCAACCTTGCTTAGCAAGAAGAGCAAGGTTGAAAGCTTTGAGATCTCTAAAACCAAAGCCACCTTCATCTTTGGGTCTACTAATACGTTCCCAGCTAACCCAACGAATATGTCTTTCGTGAGCATCGCCACCCCAAAAGAAACGTTTTACGTAACATAAAAGTTTGTTTAAAAAACCTGTAGGAAGTAAATAACAATGCATAGCGTATGAAGGGGTAGCCTGGATAACAGATTTAATTAAAATTTCACGACCAGCATCTGAAAGAAGCTTTTGTTTCCAACCTTGCATCTTGTTGAGTACTCGTTCTAATATGAAAGAGAACAACTCACCTTTGTTTCGACCATGTATGAATGGCATACCAAGATATCGAGCTTTTGGATCCATAATTTGCACACGAAGACGGGCATAAAGATGTTGTTTAATCACCTCTGAAGTATTCAAAGAAAAAAATGTTGCAGATTTTGAGAAATTGACACTTTGACCAGAAGCAACACAATACTTCTCGAGGATACTAATCAAACTGTTGTATTCATCAATGTCGGCTTTTAGGAAGAAGAGGAAGTCATCTGCAAAGAAAATATGTGAGATAACAGGGCAATCACGAGCCATTTGTATTCCCGAAAGGACAGATCTTCGTAACGCATCGTTAATCATTTTAGATAGAATATCAGCAATAATTATGAATAAAAAAAGGTGAGATATGATCTCCTTGTCGAATACCTCTTGAGGGTTTAAGAGTGCCAATAGAGCTACCATTAATTCTAAATTCAAGCTCGTATGATGTAATGCAAGCGAGAATCCAACTACACCATTTGTTTCCAAAACCCATCTTTTGAAGTGTTTACATTAAGAAGTCCCATTCAACTCTGTCAAAAGCCTTATTTAGGTCGATTTTTAAAGCCATCACATTTTGATTACCTTTCTTCTTATTCCGAATGTAATGGAAAGCTTCATTGGCTATAACCATGCTATCTTGAATAAGCCTTCCTGGGATAAAAGCAGACTGTTGCGGAGAAATTATTTGATGAATGAATGGTTTTAGCCTATTAGCCATGATTTTTGATATAGTTCGATATACAAAATTACATAGGCTAATAGGGCGAAACTGGCCAACTTTCTCCGAAGATGGAACCTTTGGAATTAAGACAACAACTGTTTTATTTAAGGCTGAAGGCATAGTAGCGGTTACAAAAAATTGCTTCACGGCCTTAATAACCGAGTTACCCACGATATGCCAGTATCGCTGGTAAAAAAGACCAGGAAAACCATCTTCTCCAGGAGCTTTTAGTGCCCCAAGTTGCTTAACGGCTTTGTGAATTTTAGAATCAGTTACATGAGCTTCTAAAGAAGAATTCATGCTTTCAGATACAACTCCCTCGACAGATTCTAAAACATTTGAGAGATCACGACTCCCTGATGAATGGTAAACTTCTTTAAAAGGTTCAAGGATGAGCTGATTTAAGGCCTTTGGATCATCAATCCATTCATCATGGTCATTCTTCAACATAGTGATTCTGTTACGTTGACCACGATGGATTGTAGATAGATGGAAAAAATTGCTGTTTTTATCCCCATATTTAAGCCAATTAACTCGTGAACGTTGATGCCAAAACATCTCTTCTTTGAGCCATGTTTCTTCGAGCTTCAGCTTAAGAAAGTGTTGGTGGGCCAAATTGTCAGCAGTAGGCGAAAGAGCTTGAATGTTCTTTATCTCAGCTGACAGATGTTCAATAATCTTTCTGTTATTACCAAAATGATCATGACTCCAAGATCTAAGGCCATTTGCACAATTAAGTAAGTTCTTCTGTATTAAGCTAATCATATCAATGTAATCATGATCTGCCCAAAGCTTACGAATGGTATCTTCACATGATTCCTCAAGTGTCCACATAGATTCAAATATGAAAGATCTTTTATGCTTTTTAATTTTTTGGCATGTACTATATAACAAGGAAGCATGATCACTACCTATGAAAGGAAGGTGAGTCAACGTGTGGTATGGAAAAGTTTCAAGAAGATCATCATTGGCGAGTGCACGATTGATTCTCTCACGAATACTTGCACAATCTTTACGATTGTTATCCCATGTGTAGTTCAACCCTTGGAAAGGAATATCAAAAAGCATAGACGCGGAGATAAAATCTTGAAACTCTTCAATCTGTCGAGATATATTTGTTGAGCCACCTTGCTTATCAGAAGCATCCTCAATCATATTAAAGTCGCCAATAACTAGTAATGGACCACATACAGAGTGAACCAAACGAAGAATTCGATTCCATATTGAAAAACGGTTTTCTCTATGTGGGAGGCCATAAAAAATGCATGTCTAAGAGACATTCTGAATAGTGCAAGTGCAATTGGCCATTATAATGTTTTTGTCACCTGAAACAATATACACATCAATATTTTCTTTCCACCATAGAGCAAGACCTCCTGATTTGTTGCACCATAATTGTAAAAGTCTTGATAGGCTCGGTGTACACATGTATATAACGATAGACAAAGGACCAATATTGTTAGTTTGATAGTTAATAACCGAATAGCGGTTATGGGTAGTTACTAGCGGTTACAAAAGTTAGTTAATTAACCGCCAAAGTTAGTTATTTTAGGAAGGGACATGTCGGTTCATTTACACCGATTGGAAACCTATATATACGTTACATATGTTAGTTTGTAATAGTGTGTCTGAATATACAATGTAAACACTTTTATGTTGTTTATCAAATAGAATCAATTCTTGTATATCATATCAATTCGATCCTGTGGAAACCCCGCAAGACCTGTGCAAAACTGGTATCAGAGAGAAGGCTCCAAGATTGCAAGAGTTTGATTCAACTTTTGATCAAGAAGATCAAAACAAAGGAAGGAAAAGACACCAAGGAATACGCTGGCCAAGGAATACGATGGAGACTTTTGTGGGACTGCTGGAACGCAACACAAAGGAGGAAAAGCAAACGTTTTGACGCTTGAAAGGATAGCGTGATACCGGAAGGAAGAGGCTAGCAAGAAAGGATTGCTCTTGAACGTGATATAATGAAAGAAAATTGCAAGAATACATGGCCTGACAAATGGTGAAGAGGAAGCAATAAGAGATTGCTATAGAAGGTTCATTGACATAATAAAGGTGTACCGTGAGACTGCGGTGCCCTGGAATGAGAAGCCAAGAAGAGAAGTGGGAGAAGAGACCCACAAGGCAAACAGGAAGATTCAGAGATAGATGAGTCACAAAATGAAGAAATGAACAAGACAAAGTTTGGGGTCATGATAGAAGGCAATGTGAAGGAAAACGCGGAGAAGAGCATGAAGATTCGGAGAACAAGATTTTTTAGGATATATGAATGTGTCATTTAACAATATGTGGGGCGATGTTGCAATTCCTTTGGGATTGACTCGGGAGGATGGACATAGTGTAAAGGAATGCTATCGAGAGTACATAGCATTGGTTAAAGTGTACTACGAGGAAACACGTAGGTCAGGGCATGGAGAGCCAAGGTTGAATATGGTCGGTGATGTACCATTTGGTGATGCAAAGACAGGCGTACACGTAGAGGAAGCACAAGAGGAGAATCTAAAGAAAAGGTTCAAGTATGTCCATGATGAAGTCAAGAAGGAAGAAGACATGGGATGCACCACAAGTGGAAGTAGCAAGGAGAACAAGACTTAAACAATTAGGGGGGAAATGTTGCACCATAATTGTAAAAGTCTTGATAGGCTTGGTGTACACATGTATATAACGATAGACAAAGGACCAATATTGTTAGTTTGATAGTTAATAACCGAATAGCGGTTATGGGTAGTTACTAGCGGTTACAAAAGTTAGTTAGTTAACCGTCAAAGTTAGTTATTTTAGGAAGGGACATGTCGGTTCATTTACACCGATTGGAAACCTATATATACGTTACATAAGTTAGTTTGTAATAGTGTGTCTGAATATACAATGTAAACACTTTTATGTTGTTTATCAAATAGAATCAATTCTTGTATATCTTATCAATTCGATCCTGTGGAAACCCCGCAAGACCTGTGCAAAATGATTGACCAACTGGGTGGATGTAGAAGTGACCAAAAAAGTGCAATGAGCATCGAATTGATTCCATTTTCGTCTTTTTGTTCTTGGTTTCCATCAAGAAAACCACTTCTGGACGATGAGCCCTACAAAGCTCTCGCAAATTTGAAACTGTCAGAGGTCGTCCAACTCCCTGACAGTTCCAAGATAGCATTAACATTTGTTGTGTGACTAATTTTGGGCAGCCACCATACCCTTTGAGAAAGAGAAGTGAGAGTTAAAAGACATGTTTTCGACCGAGACATCAACAAGATCAGTTAGTAGTTCAACAACCTCAATTAAATTTGATTAGTTACCATGTCGTACCTTCATTTATCTAGGCTTTCGAGGCTAGTACTTTTTTGGTTGAGATCTACTTTGAAAACTATGTTTGTCCTTCGAAACATCAACCAAAGACATTTTTGAACATTTTATGTTAGGAGAAGTATCCATCAATGGGTCACCCTTTCGTTTCATGGATAATTTAGATAAGGCATTATCAAGAAAAGTATCAATAGGAGTAATAGCAAGACTATTTTCAGCATTATTGGTTCTGGTTGGGCTTGCACATGGACTCTCAGTAGTTGAAGTGACAAAATACATAGGCGTTTCAATGTTTGCTTTGCGAGTAGGGGATCGGGGCTCATAGGCAGCGATAGGAATATGTGTTTTGTTAAGGTGGGTTGTAAAGACTTGGGGTTGGGGACACATTGTCTGAGTGGTGCTTGAAACAGTTGTTGTCGGGTCTTCGGGTCGTGTTATAGGTGTAAAGGTGGAATTTAAAAATGAGTGGGTGGTAGGAATGGCATGAAATTAGAAGAAATGTGGTTTCCATTTATGAGTGTTTGAGTTATTGGGGGTATTGATTCATTAAGTGGGGCTAATGTGGCTTCTAGTTGATGAGTGTTTGAGTTATTGGTTTTAGGAATATCAGAAAATTGTTTATAGGAGGATGTGGAAGCACAATGATACTGGTGGCTTGAGCATCCACATATGTGATTCGTTTGTTTATCAATGTTTACCTCCTTTGGGATGATACTTTGACATTTGGTATAGGCACCGTGTAAGGATTGGGTGATAACCTCTTAACTGTAGAGGCTTTAAGCTTAGGACCAAAGTGCTTTGCTATTTCTGAATTTTTGGGATAAATACAATTCTCATCACTATGTCCAAGCCGGCCACATGCATAACAAAAATTCCCTAGTCGTTCAAACTTGAAAGTAATAAATAATGAGTCTAATCCTTCACGTTCCATATAATAACCAGGGCATAAAGGCTTTGTTATGTCGAGAGAGACTTTGAAGCGAAGAAAGCTACGATTAAATTGTACCCATCGCCTACGCAATCAACATCAAGTAAAGTACCAATACGATTGGCCAATTCAGTAGCAAAGTTTTTTGTGATTTTTCCAAGTGGTAGATTATGCGCTTGCACCCAAAAGGAGCCACGTGAAAAATCAATTTCTACTAAAATTTTGTTAGGATCCCATGGTGCTAAGGTTGGATAAAACCCCATCACATTCCAAGGTGAATCATTTATAATCTTTTCAAGATCCTGTTTATTTTGAAATACAAATAGAAATAGGTTATGTTCCCAAAGATGAATGAAGAACGGTTCTCGGGTTTTCCACGCCCTTTGAATAATCGCAATTGTTCCAGCTTTATTAATTGTTCTTTGGTCAGTAATAACTCTACCAATAAGGCATAGCTCAGGGGATTGGGTTGTCATGATAAAGATGGAATAAGTTTCAACAAGTCTTACCAAGTGAAAGTGAAGTAGACGTTCGCTGCAGAGATCCAAATTAAAATGGAAGAAGCTCGAAGAGAGAAGCTCTCATAGATCAACCTAGAGAGAGAGATAGAAGGTTCTCGATAGGTGTATATTACTTGATACTTGGTACTTTAAATTTGGCACATTCCGGATTATAATTGGGATTGTGATTTGGATTTGGATACGGATTATTTCGTGGGATATATATTGGATTTAATAAAACTTGGACAATATGAAATTTTAGTGGACAATTGAATATAGGATTTGGATGATTTGGATAATTATTGGACATTGGATGTTTATTGAACATTGGACTTATTGAACTTGGAAACGAATACAATGTATTAGACTCATTATGGATTTAATATATTTGATTCGCAACGAATACAATAAAGAAAACTGTCTAATAGTCAATGAATACTTGTTATTGGTTTTCTTTTAAATTGTAGGTAAATATTATTTGAGAAAATTGATTTATTAAAGTCACGATGACTTGGGAATGTTGTATAAATGGACGCGTCATGTCGAAATTTATCGAACATGCTACACTCTCTTTAATACACTCCCTTTTGATGTTAACGAAGGAAGAAGCAAGTCTCTTTTATTGTTATAAAACCCGACAAGGATCGAAAAATATGGTTTTATTCAAGTGTAAATCCTTATTAATTGAAATATTAACATGTGTTTTTATAAACACAAATTGGCTTTCCAAGTTATTTGGGATTATTGGGTAAACACCGAAACTTATCAATTGACTTCTTTTGAGATAATTCTTGGTCGTTATTTTCTTGACTTCTTTTTTGTCATTGTTTACTCGACGTGAGTCTTTTTCAATACTTCTTGACTATTCTTTTATAATATATTAGGAAATATATTATACTTGTCGTGAGTTGTATGTCGAGTCTATATTTTCTTACCACCACACGAAACATTGATACTAAACTTTTCTTACGAGATATGACACTAAGCTTTTACAAGATATTAATGTGATTATTCCACGAAAACTAAGACACTTTCTAGCTGTGTACTTATTAGGTTGTGACGATCCCGTACCGTTGTGCCTGTGCTTCTTGGTACCGTTGTGTCTATATTCTTGATTTCGATGTGTTTTGCTCCTAGATGCCAGTTGTGATATTTTGCGTTGCTTCATATTGAGGTGAGTTCATGGCCCCTACTTTTACTTGTTTTATAACCGTTTTGGGGGAGAATACATGCTCATTTTGACTAAATACCAATGTTGATTGATTTAAATACGCCGTTGATAACTTTATTTGATGAAATGCGTGATATGATTGAATTGAATATGATTTTATGTGGACACAAGAGATTGATTTAAATGAAGTGTTTTGATTGGACATGGGAATGTTTTTGTGAGCTATTACATGTTAGGTTAAGGTTAGAAACCCAAACGCTCTTATGAATTGTTAAATCCTGGCTCAGGATAGTGCGAGTGTTATAGATAGATCTATCATGGTTGCCAACCCCGTCTGGATTTTGGACACCCAACTTGCCATGAGTCAGTCTGGACTTGGGATGCTCCAACTTGCCATGACATATAACATGTCGGATGTTGTGTGTGTTTAGAGACAGTTATGGTATGTGTTGTCTAACGTTAGTTTCATGACTTAGCCTGCATAATAGTTAAGCTTGTGTGACACTATATGCGTTGTAGTTTCTACTTTTGATTTGATTAGATATGGTCCAAATTGATGTTTATTGATACACTTTACGGATATTGTTTTGATATTGTGAGTTAGGCAGGATATGCCTTTGAAAAATTTAAATTGTTTGTGAATGATTATTTGCACTTGAAAAACCTTATGGTCCACATTAATATTTTACGAAATGTAAACTCTGTTTTCACGACATTATGGATGACACAATGGTCGCAAAGTTATCTTTTGGAACTCTATGTATTTTTTACAAAAACCTATGAACTCACCAACCTCGTGTTGATACTTTTAGCATGTATTTTCAGGTTTTGAGGCAATAATTCACTTTTGGGAGGCGCTTGGCAAATGGCATAGTCATATATTACTCTGATGTATATTAGGGACCGCTTTATTTTTTATGGGCCTGTATTTCCGCACTATTTTTTAATAAACTTAATCCATTTGAATATAAAATTTCTTAAGGAAAATCCGTTATTCTATACCTTATGTTTGTGATACCAATTGAGTAGCACCTGCGACATAATTTTCCACTGCGATCCATTTTTCAGGGTGTTACAGATTGGTATCAGAGCCTTGGTTATAGAGAACTGGGTAATTTTTAAAACCTATACTATAGCCGCTTTTGCGAAAACTTAACCTTATAACCGTCACGTGCCTGCCAAGCGGATGCCTTAATTGTGAAGTTTTTTTGTTGTTATTTGATGAGATGTGCGCTTTACTATTGGATAGTTTATATCCACTTGTTTTCACTATATACTATAAGTATCTTCGACATACTTATGCTTATGTATCGTACTTGTCGTGGCATTACTCTATTTTCCTTACGTAATCTCCTCATTCGACGTTGAGTTTTGACGCTTATTTTAATCTTTTGAAATGACTTTTGAAAGTGAGGGACATATTACTATAGTAACTGAGCTAAGTATTTCAAAGTTCATTGAACCTCGGCTGACTGAGCTTGTGAGGAAGCTGACTGAAAAGATGGAATCCATCGAAAAAGCTCCTGATTCAATCAAGGAAACTAAGTCAGCCTCATCTAGCTCATCAAAGTCAAAATCCACCAACAAACCTAAGCAGAAGTGTGAGCTGTGTCATTACACCAGTCATACCACTGACAACTGCTATAGAATCCTTTTTGTATGATCTGCAAAAGGATGATCACAGAACGCAGACCACTTACAGTATGCAAGCTCTGTAAAAGCAAACTATACCAAAGTTGGTCATCGGTATGCTTCATCCTCCAAAACTGCTCCCAAGAATAGAGCAAAACCTTTTCCTCCTTGCCCTCACTGTGGGTTTAATGATCATCATCAGGATGATTGTCTCATGAACACATCTTTGTGATATATGCGGTAATCCAGCTCATGAGACATCCCAACATGACAGTGTCATTCAGGCAAGGAGAGGTACAAACAACCCGAGTCACCGAGCCATCCTCGTCTTCAAATGCAAAACCTGTGGTAGCACAATGCACTCAACCACTGACCATGAGTCGATTACCAAATTGAAAGAGACCTTGAGACCCAAGCCCACTAGTAAGTGGGTCACTAAGAGAAACTAATTCAGTTTACTACTTGTGCAGAGACACGCCAGAGAGCCTATTTGGCATCTAGACAGTGGATGCTCAAGAAGTATGACTGGTGTGAAGGAGTATCTGTACAAGTATATTGAGGAACCAGGGACCCAATGTAGTGTTTGGTGATAACTCATCATGTCCCATGAAGGTTATGGTTCAAGAACTGCAATGGAATATTTTTCTCTAGAATAGCTTATGTCAATGGTCTAAAATACAATCTCATCAGTGTCAGCCAACTATGTGATGCTAAGTACATTGTGCAATTCAATGACAAACAAGGTACCATCTTCAATGCCAACAAGGAAGTTGTGTTGATAGCTCCTAGGAGAGATGATGTTTATGTGTTAGACATGTCAACACTCTCCCAAGATGGAACTTGCCTCTTTGCTAAAGCCACTGAATCTATCACTTGGTTGTGGCATAAGAGACTCTCACACTTAAACTTCAAAAACCTCAACAACTTGGCAAAACAAAACAAGGTCCTTGGCTTACCATCACTGGTCTTTGCAAAAGACAAACCATGCTCTGCCTGTGAAAATGGTAAACACCACAGAGCATCATTCAAAACCAAACAAAATTTCTCCATCAAAAGCTGCCTTCACCTCATGCACATGGATCTCTTTAGACCTGTCAGTCCCAGATCAATCCAGCATGAGAAGTATACACTTGTCATTGTTGATGAATTCTCAAGATACACTTGGGTATACTTTCTTTCCAAAAAGAGTCAGGTAGCTGATACAATAATGTCATTCATCGGGAAGATTGAAAACCGAATGACATTCTTGTTAAACAAATCGAAGCTGACAATGGTACTGAGTTCAGAAATCAAGAGCTTGAGAGTTTCGTGATGAAAAGGAATTTCTCAAAATTTCTCATCTCCTTATACCCCGAACAAAATGGGGTCGCTTGAAAGGAAAAACGAACTCTCATTGAGGCTGCTAGAACCATGCTAAATGGCTCAGCCCTCTCAAAGCATTTCGGATGAAGCGATCAAAAGCGCATTTACACTCAAAACAGGTACATCATTGTCAAAAGACATAATAAAACCCCATATGAGATCTTCAAAGGTAGACTTCGTGACATCAGCTATTTTCATGTGTTTGGATGTCCTGTGTTCATTCATAACCACAAGGATCATCTAGGCAAGTTTGATGCAAAAGTTGATGATGGATATTTCTTAGGCTACTCACTGATCTCCAAAGCCTTCAGGGTTTTTAACACAAGGAGACAACAAGTTGAGGAAACCTTTCATGTCACCTTTGATGAAAGTTCTGAAAGCATCAGGTTCACCAACACCTCTGTGGAGGAAATAAGAATTAATAACTCATCAATATATCCTCCTGATGAGTACAACACTGAATTCAATTCCTCATATCAAGCCAATGCTGACATCTCATATTATGTCTTACCTCACAACCTTCCCCAACCAACTATCAGTGAATTCATTGATAATCAATCAGTCCCTACTGGGATAGGTATCTTGAACCAAATGTTCAGGAACCTGTGATTCAAGGACCCCAACCTGAACAAGACATCTCAACAGATGCTCTTAATGATTTTGTGGCTCAAGCACCAGAACTCACTCCTGAGTCTCCAGTGACCTCTTCAAGCTCAGATCCTAGACCACAAAGTAAGTGGACAAAATCTTAGGACATTGAGCTTGTAAACATTATTGGTGAACCCACTGAGGGCATGCTCACTAGAAGCATGGCTGCTAAGTTAACTGCAGCTTCAGCCAATGAATGTCTATATCTTGATTACCTATCGAAATAGAACCCAAATGTGTCACTGAGGCTCTAAAGCACCCAAGCTGGGTTCAGGCTATGCAAGAAGAACTGCAACATTTTGATAAAAACAAGGTCATGACCTTGATCAAATGTCCTCAGGATGTCATTTTCATAGGAATGAAGTGGGTTTTCAGAAACAAAACTGATGAAAACGGCACTGTCATTAAAACAAAGCGGACTTGTAGCCAAAGGTTCTGATCAATAAGAAGGCATTAACTGTGATGAGACATTTGCTCCTGTTGCAAGAATGGAAGCAATCAGGATCTTCCTTGCATATGCAACATACATGAACTTCGGGGTCTACCAAATGGATGTTAAAAGTGCATTCTTAAATGGTGATCTCAAGGAAGATGTATATGTTCAGCAGCCCCCTAGCTTTGAGAGTAGTGAATTCCACGACTATGTCGCAAGCTTGACAAAGCCCTTTATGGACTTAAACAAGCTCCGGGGCATGGTATGAAACTCTCTAAGCCTTCCTGATATAAAACAAGTTTGTCAAAGGAAAGATAGACAACACACTGTTTGTCTATAGAACACAACAGGATGTGATATTGGTCCAAGTATATGTTGATGACATCATCTTTGGCTCAACAAACTACAAACTTTGCAAACAGTTTGAAAACTGATGACAAAGAAGTTTGAAATGAGCATGATGGGTGAACTCACATACTTCCTTGGACTACAAATCGAGCAAACTGATAAAGGTATATCCATCGGTCAAGAGAAATACACGAAATCTCTTGAAGAAATATGAGATATCGACGTGCCTCAGTGAATACACCAATGGTCCCTCCAAACAACCTTGGACTGATCTCACCGGAAAATCAATCAATCAAACTCATTTCAGAAGGATTGTAGGCTCACTGATGTATCTAATTGCTACTAGACCGGACATACAATTCTCGGTCTATCTAATAGCAAGATATCAGTCCAATCCAAAAGAATCCCACCTCACTGCAGCCAAAAGAATACTCAAGTACACGAAGGGAACCCCAAACCTTGGACTCTATTATCCAAAATGCTCATGGTTTGATCTCAAGGGTTACTCGATTCGATTATGCTGGTGCAACATGGACGAAAAAGTACCTCGGGGTCCTGTCAATTTCTTGGAGGAAAACTGGTTTGTTGGAGTGCTAAAAGCAACAATCGGTGGCTATGTCTTCAGTGAAGCTGTATGTGGCTGCTGCAGGATTTTGTGCCAATGTTTTATGGATGAAAAGTCAACTCAGTGACTATGACATCCATTACAAAATGGTACCTATCTTACGTGACAACACCAGTGTAATTGCAATCTCCAACAACCCCGTCCTTCATCAAAGAACCAAACACATTGATATCAGATATCACTTCATCAGGGAGCACATAATGAAAGGAGACATAGAACTCCATTTCATCCCTACTGAATATCAACTGGTTGATATCTTCACCAAACCCTTGGATGAACCTACTTTCGGAGACCGAAAGCTGAATTGGGAATGCTTGACATTGAAGGTCGGGCATCGAAAACCAATCTTAGTAAGTTCTCTGAAATGGTTCATCCTCCTGAGCGAAACCCACAATACAACCTCTCACTGAATGAGTAAGACTCATTCGGGGACCCAACGATTAATATTGAGCATTGAATGAGTAACTAAATGATCCAAGTATCAGTTACTTAAATGTCCTAGGTTGGTAAGTATGCCAATTTAATATAGGAATATATGTCTCTTTGTCTTACTGTCAACCATATCAAGGGTCCCTCACAAACTTACCTAATCCCCACTTGGCATTAAATGCCTCCTCTCTCATGAAATATCTTATTGATATTTTATTCTTTGCAAAAGTGCACTTTTACTGTGCCTGCAATCGTTCTCTTGAAAACGGGATTTTACTGCGGGTAGTGGAGTGGTGGCATTAAATGTGGAAATTCAAACATTTTCTAAAACCGACTCTAAATACTCCCATTTGTGCACAAACCACCCCTCTCACCACTCTATAAATACCCTCTTCAAAACCTCATAAACACACACAAAATATTTACGCTAACAAAACTCTGTCAAAATCTTTTTTTTTAAAACCCAGAAATCTTTGTGTTCTTCAAAACCTTTTCTGAAAATCTTCTCTGTAAACCTTTACAAAAGTTTTTCATCACAACTTAAGAGATTCAAACCTTTGATTGTTCTTGTCAAGAAGTTTCTTTTCAAAACCCTAAAAACCTTTTAATGGAAATGGCAAGAACACAATCTCTTCAGTTTGCTTCACAGTGGGTAGGTGATCTTAGCAATGTTGAATTTAAAACAAATAATGTCATAGGCAATTTTGAATATCCTCAAACTGTCCCAGCCTACAAGGACATTATGAAATTTTTATATAATTGCCCACTGAAAACAGCCTTTGTTCAGTGTCCCTTAATACTGTACCAAAACCTCCTAAGGGAGTTTTGGGCTACAACTAAGGCCTTTGACCCGACACCCTCTACTGATGAGAACAACCTCAGACCACTCGGGAATATCTCATCGGTTCGATCTTAACGGGGGCAACAATTCACCCTGGATTATAAAACTTTTTGGACCTCCACAGGGTTACACTACAACAAAGGTGTTTATGTCGCCCATCCTGAACCCTCCACAGTGAAGGATGGGTTAAAAAAATCGTTTTAGATCAAACTTTTTTGGACAAGACCCAGTCACCAAAAGTTCATTTCCCGTGGCTTGGAGGATCCTATTCACATTTGTGATTCAGGTCCTCGGCGGGAACCACTCATCCACTGAACAAGTTAACTCTATTCAGTTGATGATGGCATATTGCTTGATGAATGGGGTCACTGTCGACATAGGAGAGATCATTTACAGTAATCTCGTAACCAAGCTACAGAGCAAAACTAGGATGAAATATGTGTCGTATCCTAGGTTTGTCTCTTGTTCTTTGCAAGTGTTCTTGGGTACAAATTATCCTCGGGAAGAAAAATTTGGTGCTTTACGGCATCTGAGCCAATCAAATTATCAAAAGGACCCATCCCTTGTCACTAATATTGAATTGACGGCCCATATGGTTGTTGTAAACAACCAGGGGGAATCAGTGTCTCCTAACCCTGCTCCTATAAAGAGAAAGGGAAGTCTCGACTGGGACTAAGACCAAACCCAAGTCTCGGGGCCACGAGGCTTCAGAGCACAACCTAAAAGGCAAAAGAAGCCCCCGACTCAACATACACCCTCTGGAGACCAAGCAACATCTACCCATGGGACAACGAAGGACACTGATAAATCACAATCAGTGCCCTTGGTCCAAACTACTACTCCCCAAGATCTCGAGGGAAACATACAACCCGCTGGTAGGGGAGCGCCTTCCACAACGCCCCGTGATGACATTAGCAAATCAAAGCCTTTGTTTGAGGGCACACTGAATGATCCCAAAGACTCAGAGGGAACCAAACAACCCGCTGATAGGGATATCACATTCATCGACTCTGCTAAAGGCACTGGGAAAAACCCATCGGTGTCTCGGGGTCTCGGGGGACAAAGACTTGGAGGGAAAGGAACAACCCGCCGATATGGAACCCAAAACCAATCCTGACTCTAGAGAAGGCACGGGAAACGCCCACCGTGTCTGAGGGGTCAACGGGGACAAAGACTCGAGGAAATATACCACCCGATATGGAACCCATCACCAACCCCTTGTTAACCGTTCGATGTTCTTGGGATACTCTTTTATGAAGATGAACTTGCTGACCGTGATGATGAATCTTTATCAGCAGGGGAAGAAGTGGACGCCGAGGTTCAAGTGAACAAGGACCTCGGCGATCCACGAGAGCATCTTGAATCACCATTAAAGCGACAATGATGACTCCTCTTCCTCCATTGATGAGTTCAAAAGATTTGATAATGTTCTTCCACTCACCGAGAGGCGCTTGTTCGATGGATCACCAAAGCTTCACGAAGGTTATACTCTGGGGTCACTGAAACATTGTGGGAACAACACACTGAGGTTGCTGCGTTATCGCGATCTAAAGGTGAGGTACAAGCCTTTGATGAAAATGTTCATGAGCACAGGGGATCGATGTATGACAATCTTCACAGACTTCGGCGACAACTTGGCTAAATTTCTCGGCACCTTCGTGGTGTAGGCACAAAGATAGATGAAATCGGGAATTTGTCAAAGAAGACCCGGCCTCAACTCTCAAGTCTGAAGGCTACTGAGGCTTACTTGAAACAATCCTCCAGCCTCACTGAACTGATCAAAATGCTCCAATCTGCAAATGTTCAGGGTCTTCAATCTTCAGTCCAGTCTCTTCAAGCTACATTGGGCTCTGTGAATACTCAGGTGGCTACTTTGGCTCAGGCATCTTCTTCCCTAACCTGGAATCTCGAGCCCATAATGACTGCTCTGGAAGTATCTCAGGAAAATTTGGAAGCAAAAGTCACTGGTATTCAAACCGACACTTCAGATATCAAGGCTATGATCTCTGAAATTTATCAGGCCTTCAAGGGTCAAGCACTCCGTCCCCTCAGCACCAACACCAACTCTTGCCCTCACTGACGCTCGGCAACGGTTGAGGGGAGAAAGCTGAAGAAACTCCTCTTCACACCGAGGGAGACAACACCACCGATATCTGTAGCTCCAATTTCATCATCACCACCAGTCTCAGCAATACCTATCTCATCAATCCCACCACCAACATCAACAACAACACGGCGGTGATCACACCAATAATAACAACAACACCGCCCTGGTAGCATCTTCTTCTTCAGGGCCAAGACAAAGGAAAAGGCATAATGACAACACCACGTGCACGAGAAGATTCCCTTTAAGATCGGCGACATGAATACTGCTCACACCACAACGACTAAGTGTCTATCTTGCAAAAGAAGAAAGGAAACGAAACTTTCGAGGAAGAAAGAAAAAGCAGAGAGGCACTGGTAAAGGTAGTCAAGAAGCCGAAAACGTTGGAATAGATGCTAAGAAGCTTAAAAGGGTCAGCAGGACAAAAGTTCAAGGAAGCTCAGCTCGGATGGTGAAATGAGAAAACAGTTGGAAGAAAAGAAGAAGAAAGCTGAAGCTCTCAGGCAAAGAAGAATTGAGCATTACAACTGGACAATGACAAGCCGAAGGCTACCTGAAAAGATCACAGATGTCAAAATAATCCCCAATTCCAAACCACTGGCCATGAATGTTTACAGAGGGGATGATAAAAGACACTTTGAGGTTCATGATCCCCTAAAATTCACTGACTTTGGGATCACTGAACTCGATGAGCTTGGTCCAATTATTGAAAAGAAGAAGAATGCGGTGGTTAAAGAGTGATGAAGATGCTCGATAAAGATATGAAAGACGAGGATGCACCAGGCAACCGAGGATTCACCGCCTTAAGCGCACCTCAAGGATCTCAACCACAATCATCCACGGCAAAAGGAAGAGAGTTGAGTTCCAACCTGAGATAAAAGTACCTGGCTTCGAATGCAACAGGGAGCCGCCTGAAGGTGTTAAGTTTGTAAACTGTTTGGTGATTGAAAAGCTTGAAAGAGGGTTATTTTTCATTGATGAATATGGAAACCCAGCGTTCCAAAGGTGGAGCGATATTGATAAGGCTGGAGTGGCAACAATGCTGAGCTACATACCAGTGGCTTCTCAAATTCAGACTCTTGCAAATATCAAGTTTTGTGCTGACTTAAATGCCAAGATAAGAGAACATCCCGACAGGAAACACCGATCACAAAGAAAGTCAAGCTTGAAGCACTGGGAATCCATCCGGGTGATCATTTTGATTTATGTTTATGTACTAGTGATAGGAGCCATGTAATCTGATCAATAAAAGATGCATGTTTTTATTAAATTACTCAGTGTTCCTGATTGTATTCATTAGTAAATTCAGTGTAAGAAGAAGCCATTTTGCTCACTTACACTGATCAAACACTTAGGCTATTTGTATATCCAAATAGGGGGAGACTGTTGGGTTCAATAAATACCCAAACCCCTTAATCTAGGATTTGAATAGAAAATAGCCCAAGTATTTAGTCCGTTAAACACTAACAGGTCACTGAGTGTATAGTCTCTCAGTGAGTCATCTTCAGGATACTTAGTATGAGGCGAAGAAGAAGTCTCTCCACTCAGTAAGGCGGTACTTATTGGGTGAAGACTGAGCCAAGAAGAAGATGATGGATTCAGTGAGTGATGACAATAACTCACTGAATCCCTAAGACTCCTCTCCAACTCTTACACTGAAGACAAACTGAAGCAGAAGACTGAAGGATGTAAAGACTGAAGAATGAGCGGGACAAAGCGGGATAAGTTTGAATTAGATAAGACGAAGTCCTTATCAACCAAAGTCAACTTTCCCTGAATGGCAAAAGATCAGGCTCAGTGTCATTACTGACCTTAGGAAAGTAGTCTTGTCTCTTACCTAGAATAGCCTTTGTAAACAGAGACAAAATGCATCAATATTTTGTCTTCTATAAGATGTCAGTTTGTCACTTAGGAAAGATTTAAATCTCATACATGTATAAATAGCATAAGCAATGGAGTGAAAAGGTTAAGCTTGTGAATTGTAAAAACACGCATACACGCAAGCCATCTTTTCACTCCTCCAAATACAACTTAATCCCTGAGATAGCTCAGTGGGTTCTAAGAGTTGTGCTCAGACTTAGCCTGAGCTTAGAGAGGAGTCACCAAACTTTGTCATTTCAATCCCAAGTACTATTCCGCAAGTACTTGGGTAACGTATTCTTTTTTATTAAATTCTAATAAAGAATATGATGTTGAAAATTACTCTATGTGTTTTATTTATGTTAATTTCAGTCATTGTTCACTATTAACTTGTTTTATATTCTTAAACTGTTTTCAAACGATAGTGAACGGGGAACAACAGATTTATATGAAGTGTTTTGATTGGACATGGGAATGTTTTTGTGATCTATAACGTGTTAGGTTAAGAAACCCAAATGCTGTTATGAATTGTTAAATCCTGGCTCAGGATAGTGCGAGTGTTATAGATAGATCTATCGTGGTAGCCAGCCCCATCTGGATTTCGGACACCCAACTTGCCATGAGTCAGTCTAGACTTGGGTTGCTCCAAATTGCCATGACGTATAACATGTTGGATGTTGCGTGTGTTTAGAAACAATTAAGGTCCGTGTTGTCTAGCGTTAGTTTCATGACTTATCCTGCGTAATAGTTAAGCTTGTGTGACACTATATGCGTTGTAGTGTCTACTTTTGATTTGATTGGATATGGTCCAAATTGATGTTTATTGATACACTTTGCGGATATTGTTTTGATACTGTGAGTTAGGCAGGATATGCCTTTGCAAAATTTAAATTGTTTGTGAAAGATTATTTGCACTTGGAAAACCTTGTGGTCTACATTATTATTTTACGATAGGTAAGCTCTGTTTTCACGACATAATGGTCGCAAAGCTCTCTTTTGGAACTCGATGTATTTTATACAAACATATGAACTCACCAATATCGTGTTGACGCTTTTAGCATGTATTTTTAGGTTTTGAGGCGATAATTTACTTTTAGGAGGCTCTTGACTAATGGCATGACATGGTCATAGATTACTGTGATGTATATTTGGGACCGCTTTATTTTTTTGGGCCTGTATTTCTGCACTATTTTTGAATAATGTAAACTTAATACATTTGAATATGAAATTTCTTAAGGTAATTCCGTTATTCTATACCTTATGTTTGTGATACCAATTGAGTAGCACCCGCGACATAATTTTCCGCTGCGACCCATTTTTCAAGGTGTTACATATAAAATAAGAGAAATTTTGGTTTTATGACCGATACACAACGGTCATACATTATATTGAGAAATCTTGGTTTTATTACCGTACACAACGGTTATTTTGTAGTTTTTTTTTTATCAATTTCGAACTGAAAATTAATGAAAATTTTTAAATCTTGCCTTTTTATATGTTACACACCGACTATATGCCTTTTTATATGTTGTAGTAAAATATTTAAATCTTGAATATAAGTACTTTTAGAAAATGAAACTCTCAAGTCTTAAAACACCTATCATTGTATAGAGTTTAAAAGATTAAACGACCAAGATGAATGCATAACTAATAACATCCCATATATATATATATATATATATATATATATATATATATATATATATATATATATATATATATATATATATATATATATATATATTCGTGTAGGTTTGGTGCTTTTGTATACAGAGTTTGGTTTAATATTGTTGGGCTAAAAGTTTTGTTAGATTTGGGCTAACGATGAAGCTGTTGGGATATTGCTGATTAGATGGTTGCACCTTCTTACGGAGATTTAAAATTAGATATACATAAAAACAAATTAGATTAAAACCTTTCAAATTTACAACCCAACTTTCAGTATTATGATATTTTTTTTGAACGACGAGTTAGTTAATACTATAGTTAGTGATTCGATTCCACGGTACTTACCCAAAAGGTAGTCCCTGCCAGCCTCGAATCGACGCACCAATGGTGCAGAACCACCACAGATCCCACCAAGGAGGAAAACTATTCATGGAGAGACTCGAATCTGAGACTTCTCGCATATGGTAACCCACCTCCTGACCAGCTTTGTTAGACAGAAATTGGCTTTCAGTATGATGTTTTAGGAGATCACTTAGGCTAAGAACTAAATAATTTCATTAATCTATATTATTATGAAACTTAATAAGATTTATAATGAAACTAGAGACATCTTTTTTAAACAGGAATAAAGACATTACGTTGAAAGAAAAATCAACATTTCATTCTTATTTTCTTTTCTCAAAAGATAATCTGACATATCGTAAAAATGATCAACATCATTACAACAATTACACCTCTAATATACTCCTAAACTACACACCATAGTTTATTTTTCTTGATAATTCATCCTTTTAACAACTTACAATCATTATATTGTGATTATTGTCAACAAAAAGTATAGTTTTAAGAAAACTTTCTCACCGGATATGAGAATACACACTTATCTATACTACATATAAAAACAAACAAATTTTCTTAAAGTTTTAAAACATAAAAAATAAGTAATGTTGCCATACTAAAATAACCTTACCTATAAAAGAAAATGCAATCTATTAAATATAAAAATACTTAATTACAATTTAAATCATTAATTTTCTTCGCTTTTACTTAATTCACATTGATATATATCTAAAAAATTTGCACACACAAATTGATGATATCATACATTATCATGGCTAATTTTAGAGAAGAAAAAATAAAGAAAATGCAAATATTTTATTGAGTCATTTGTAATTGAGAAAGAGGAATAACTTTCTTACCTTACCTATAAAAACCAGCGAAAAAACAGTTTATAGTCGACCTCAAACCCAAACAAGAAGCAACATCATGAAATGCTCGTACTGCAAATCCCCCAAAGGCCGGTGCACAACAACTTCAACCGGCAAACACATAACCGAATGCATATCCTGCGGTCGCGTAGTCGCAGAACACCAAACCCAACCCCACCACATCTTCCACACACGTGCACACGACACCCCTTTTTACCTCGTCACTTCCGACATCCCAACACCCACCCAAACACCAACCTTAACAACAACAACCATGACCAAACGGATCAAAAAGACCAACAACAAGAAGAAGACCCATTTGAACAAACTGTTTTATTAAGTACGTGTAAACATCTTCATGGGCATAACGTATATGAAAAAGATACGGAACACTTACTTTGACTACACATCAAAAATGTTCTAATTCAAGTATTAACACAATCACTTATGTATGATCAAAGCTCTTAACTCGTACATATATATATATTCAGCCATAAGTATGCACATAATACAAGTTGTGTTTGTTTTCGGGTAATGAGTTCAATTTAGGTCTATCGAACGCGACTTATCAAATTCGTACCTACAATCCACATAATGTTCATAAGTTCATTCCATTTACACTTGCAGAAGTCATGAAAATTTTCTAACAAGTAATTCGTGTATCCGAATTATTATTCATTATTCATAAATTATTACCGTTAAGAGTAACAAAAGGATACTCTTTAGATTTGATTGCAACTACAGGTGACTCATCAGCCATATCTAATAGCTTTTGGCCAAGATCAGTGGCAAGAGTATTCAACAAAGACACAACTACTGTCTTCTTCTTTAAAGATTAATAATGCAACTTCAACATTAATAAAAGATGAAACCTGATGCGCGTATAACGCGTTCGGGGTCAAAGGAAACTTCCTTTTCGTCGAGCAAGTTTTTCAACACCCTAGGCGGTGAACCTGATCGTTGTAGTGTAGTATTAGGTAAGCCTCGGGTATTGATATCGTTCTCTAGGGGAATAGGAATGCTAGTGAGAGATGTACTACGCTAAGGTTTGAGGTTGAGGAAGATTATTTTTTATCTTTTTTTATAATTTTTTTTATAAAACTAAGGGTAAAATCTCGGGGTTTGGATTTGGGGGTTTTGGTACTTCTACCGATTACTTTACTTATCTAATTATCTATACTAAGGGGTAGTCTATGTCTATTTGATGTGTGATCGTATGATGATTAAAAATGTGTCTACCTAGATACTATTACTCCCTAGTTATCTTTTATTGGTTGTTGAATTGTCACGTCCTTATTCTTATCGCGTTGTGTTTTCTAGGGTCGTAGGGTATGCTTTTATCCCTAACTCTTTGAGACTACCTTAAGGTTATTGCATACGAAATCTCTAGGATTCATAAACTAACACTAAGGTTATCTTTGGATATTTAGTCTATGATTCCGCTAAGTGACTATAAACTAAGGTTCACAAAGATTACTCAAGCATTAAAAACACAACGATGACCTAGTGCAATCCTAAGCCAATTACAATTAAGATAAGAGACAACCAATCAATAATTAATAACTAGGTTTCATAGATCTAAGCAAACACATAAGAAATTTAGCCGAACATGTTAAACATGCAAGCATACACACATACAATCGAAGACATAATGAAATCAATGAAGTAAATTACTTATCTTGATGTAAAATAGGGTTTGAGAACCCTAAGATACTGTCCAAACCGGACCAAAATCGTTTTAGGTTTTTACTCCACAAGTCTACCTCCTAAAATTCTGAAAATTTGATTTCTATATATAATTTTACATTAGCAACGGCGTCACCTTATAGTTGGGACACCGTCAGATCGCCGTCATTAGGGTTTCGTCTTGGCCAAGTCATCATTGGGACGGCGTCATGTTGTGGTTGTGACGCCGTCGATCTTGATAGTGGCGTTGTGCGAATCGGATCTAGGCCGTCGAGAAGAAAAGTTTTCGTGGCGCCCTTACTCTTCAAAGCTGACGCCGTCGGTGTAAAATAGCAAAATCGCTACTGAGTCCTCACAAATTCAATTACATAAAGAGGGACGACGTCGCCCTCTGTTTGGGACGCCGTCAGGTGTAATTCCAGCAGCTTGAGTGTCTTGATCTTGACTTAGCCATTTTCTTCATATATTCACTCATTTTCGTCCAAAAATGTATCATTCCAGCATTTTGCTTCCAAGAGACCTAAAAAGTGAAAAGGAACGAAATTAAGCAGTAACGGATATAAAAGTGGGCGATGAAGGGCTTAAATGACCCCTTAAAGTGTACGTTTTAAATCCTTATCAAAACCTATCCATTTACTTAAAATAAAGATTATTCTTGTATGTTTTGTATAAACAGATGTATCAATAAAACTTAGTAAAAAATGGAACGTTGAAAGAGATTTCTTGCATACTACTTTCTATATCAGCTTCTCTGTAATGCATACTGTTGAAAATGTAGCAAAAAAATATCTGGGTCAACTTAGCCAACCCTATTTTATTCTTGTCTACGTGAAGTAGCATATTGGTAATACGAGCGTATATTGATAATTTATGTAGCTTCATTTCTTTTCTTTACTACTTTAAAAAAAGAGTAAACTCCAAAATACATCCCTGTGGTTTACCCCGTTTCGCACTATACATCCCTCTCGCAAAACTTTCAACATATACATCACTCCGTTAGTAAAAGTTAGCCTATATACATCCACAAGGACGAACGGTGCAAATTTTGTATCGTTAACTTGGACACGTGGCAGTTAAGTAAGGGTAATGGTGTCATTTTATGTTCCCAGCTACCTCACCACCACTCTTTTACCTCCCCTTTCAGTGAAACCCAGATCTAAAACACACTTAGATTAAAAACACAAACACAAATCATCCTTCATAGAATAAGGAGAACCTCCTTCTCTGCTTGCTCTAGAATATTTCATCATTGGAAATGAGGGTTTTGTGTTTTTGTTCAAAAGAATATTTCATCATCCGATTTTGTGTTTTGCTCTAGAATATTTCATCAAGCTGTCATCCGATTTGTGTTTTGGAAATGATGAAATATTCTCTATTTTGTTCAAAAGAATCTCTTTCTCTCTCAAAACATCCGGCCAACCACCACCACTCCCGATTACTACCGCTAGCCACAACCACATCTGCCGCAACATCCATCACCATCTACAGCCCACCACCACAACCTCTTACTCACACACAACAAGATCCAACCACCACTACCACTAGCGCATCACAACTTAAGAAACTTCAACAAATCCCATCATCATACTCATCTCTCAACAACAAACAATCATTAACCATGATTTGTGTCTCTAACAGATTTGGGTTTGCCAACGCCACATCTCTCAACAACAACCCATCATCAATTCGAACGAAAAAAAAAGGAACAACCAAGATATGTGTCTCCAACGGATTTGGGTTACGTATGTGGGGTCTTTAACGGATCTGTGTCACAAGAAAAACATTCGATGTATTCTGGGTAAAACGCGACCTAAACTTTAACTGCTCCCGTGTCACATATATGATGTATCACTTTTTCCGTGAGTCTTCGTTTTCCGGCGAGGCTTTGTTTATTCGTTTTTCCAGCGGGCTTTGTTTATTTTTGATGTATGCTGCACTTCTTATAGTAAAGACTTCTCAAAAGTAGCTCTTGAGATTGTGATATTGACTGGGGTCGTGTGTCAGATTGTATTAGGAGATAAAGATCACATAAATAAGAAACAAGAGGTTCTCTACTTTTGAGTTTTTTATTGCTGATTTTGATGTGTGATTCTGATTTTTGTTTGTGTTTTTATCTTTGTGTGGATTTGTGTTTTTTGATTGTGTTTTTTATTTGGGATTTTTGATTTTGAGTGAGGTAGCAGGAGAAGGTTAAAAGGGGGAGATAAAATGACCAACTTATCCTCACTTAACTGTCGTGTCAAGTTAACGACCCAATTTTTGCACCGTTCGTCCTTGTGGATGTATATAGTCAAACGTTTACTAACGGGGTGATGTATATGTCTGAACTTTTGGCTGAGGGATGTATGGTACGAAACGGGGCAAACCACAAGGATGTATTTTGGAGTTTACTCTTAAAAAAAACTTAAGAAGAAAAAAAAAAATAACCACTGTCTTTTCATCTCATCACTTACTTTGCCCTTCTCATCCATCCCTTTTCATTCTTTAAATTTTAAATTTGAGAACAAAACAAAGCTTGATATACCTAAAAAATTTGCACATACAAATTGAATCTATCATACATCATCATCTTTATTGTCTAATTTTAGAGAAGACAAAACAAAGAAAATGCATATTTTAATTTGAGTCATTTGTAATTGAGGAAGAGGAATGACTTTCTTACCTTTACCTATAAAAAGCAGCGAAAAAACAGTTTACAGTCAACCTCAAACCCAAACAAGAAGCACCATCATGAAATGCCCGTACTGCAAATCCCCCCAAGGCCGGTGCACAACAACTTCAACCGGCAAACACATAACCGAATGCATATCCTGCGGTCGCGTAGTCGCAGAACACCAAACCCAACCCCACCACATCTTCCACACACGTGCACACGACACCCCTTTATACCTCGTCACTTCCGACATCCCAACACCCACCCAAACACCCCCAACACCAACATTAATAACAACAAACGATGACCAAACGGATCAAAAAGACCAACAACAAGAAGAAGACCCATTTGAACCAACTGGTTTTATTACCTCATTTTCCACTTGGTCATTAGAACCATACCCTGTGTTTGCTCAAACTAGTGTTTCTTATTCGGGCCATTTGGCGGAGCTTGAGAGGGTGCTTGAGACTACTTCGAGCTCCAGCGCGAGTGGGCCGAGTGTTGTTGTGGATAATTTGAGGGCTTATTTGCAGATTATTGATGTGGCGGATATTTTGGGGCTGGATTGTGATATATCGGATCATGCGTTTCAGTTGTTTAGGGATTGTTCGAGCGCGACGTGTTTGAGGAATAGGAGTGTGGAGGCGCTTGCTACTGCGGCGCTTGTTCAGGCTATAAGAGAGGCTCAAGAACCTAGGACATTGCAGGTTGTTTGATTTGATTTTAGGGCTAATTAACTTATTTTTGTTTTATAGTATTGGTTTATTATTTGATCTCATTAGACGATAGATTAGGTTAAATGGCCTAGCCCAAATGGATATCATGTTATAGGATGATCAACGAATAATTAGGACTGGGAAACAAATTTTGTGGCCGGTAGGCTAAGCAACAAATGTAATGTAAGTGTGAAAGAACTAGGATGATCAACGAATACACAGCTCGAAATGGTAGCTTTTGATATGGTACTTATAGAGTATTTAACTACTTGCTAGCAAATGAGTGCATAGAGTGTGTTACGTGAGATTTAGAAAAAAATGCAACAAGTAAAATGAAAGTTTGAAAGAAGTAGTATATGGTTTTGATGTATAAGCATTGCAAGCAGCCAGTACATAGTGGGGTTTTTATTGTTGTATGTGATGGATAGTTGGGAAAAGGATATGGGTTGTTTCGTAGTTTCTAGCTATTTGTTGTGATTGTGGTATGTGTGCGTTGAATCATGTATAGAGACTTGCTTTATCAGGAGTGTCTTTAGGTTGAAAGTTTGTAGTCTTTGGCAGTCTATTTCAGGCTACCTGATACTGTCCAAATGTATGTTCATGTTGATTTACACACTTCACCCCCTTTTTGTTCGCTGTCGTCTTTTATCAGTCATAGAGACTGATTATTTGCGTGACATCCATACAAGACCATCATCGTCAATCTGTTGGTATATTCTGAGTGACACGTATGCAAGCGCACTGTCGAAGGTTTTTCTGAAGCAGTCCCCCTATCCTCGGGTAGGGGTGTGATGGTCAACATCCTGCCTCCCCATATCCTGCTCCTGCGGGATTGGGTATGGTGGTTGTTGTAATATGCAAGCGACTGACAGTAACACAACCAAAAACCACTTGGCACATAAAGCAAACAAGATATATTTGGTGTCGATGTTAAGGGAGAGAGTAAAATTCAGCTCTATGAAGGAAGTGGAGATCCACGGTGTGGGTGAATTAAAGCTGGGGCATAGGATAGGAAGTTGGATGTGGTGAATTCTAATGAGAAAATGTTTTCTACTCAGAGAGGTATAGGTTGATATAAATGGCATGTTATATTTATGTGCTGTAATGAGAAAGATCTCATTTGATTTGAGATCTTTCTGCCCGTTGTAGAGGTTCTTCAACATTGTTAAAGCTTTAATGGATCTTATACTTTCTTTGCCAATGAAAAAGATATGTCTGTTCTATAATGATCTTTTTGTTACCTATTTGCATGACTTGTAATTGCTTGTATTCCAGGTTGATATCGAATTAAAGTGAATTTGTAAATACATTATATATACATATATACACCGATTTTAATAATCTGTAACTTGTCAAACAGGAAATCTCGATTGCAGCAAATTTACCTCAAAAAGAGATTGGGAAGTACATCAAGATTCTTGGAGAAGCTTTGCAGCTAAGTCAGCCATTAAACAACAATTCTATCTCAGTGCATATGCCTAGATTCTGCACTCTTCTCCAGCTTAACAAATCTGCCCAGGTACTGTTCGAATGATAGTGTGTCGAGATTCAATTTAGACATATCAACATATGGGATTAATCTTTCCGTTTCTTACAAGCTTATGTCTTTTGGCTGTGTCCAAAAATTTAAAATTGAAAGGTCTGAAAAAGCTTTGAAGCATTTGAACCCATAATTGAGGATTTTGAGCGTTATCGTTTATTTTATGACTGTCCTCCATCTGTTCATCATTAATTTTTTCGTTTATGTTTCCTAAGCCTGATATATAAGTTAGGAATATGGTCTTTGGTACCACTCATGTTTTCAGATATCCAAACTTGATTTACAAAGTTTCATAGCCACATTTTTACAGAATTGGTATTATGAACAGATTGGTATCATGAACAGTAAATTGCATTTTACCTATTTGATGTCATTCGACGATTCTTTAAAATCAATAAAACACAACTTTTGTGATAAATGATATTCATGTGTCAAAAATGAAAGTCTTACCAAACGTTCTAAGTTGGGACACAGAAATCCCAGCATCATGTATATATTACTAAGTTACCTATATTTCATTAGCAATCATTAGAATATATCTATGTAACTGTTTGTGGATCTCAGCCTCTCTGTGTTATCGGGGCGGTTTTAGATAGTTGATCAATAACAAGATTTATGTTGCCCTCGCAATGCGCCGGGATATAATTCCATTGGCGTATAGACATATTGGTTATATATTTCTTATAAAGAAGTTAATAGCTTATGTTTTTTACTGTAGTTATCCTCATTTAATCATTTAAGTATACACTAAAAAAGCTTGGATGACGTAAGAAAATAGCTCATTACATTTAAGTCATCCATGTTTTAGTATCATTATATGTAACCGAATTAATTTTGTACAAGTGTTTTTCTCGTCAACCTAAAAACTGATTAAAGCATCACTAATAGGTGTTTAACTATAAAGTTACAGTCTTTTAACTTTGAACATATACAATTTTTGTTTCAAGTCAAGTGACACAGCGATCCGGCTTATTTTAAATGTAACTTAAATTATAGTGCTAAATAACATTAAGAACAATGGCCACAAAATAAGCGATGACATGAAATAAGTTACTTACAAATTATAGTAGCAAATATGTAATTATAAAGAAAAGGGGAAAGAAGTCATCCATGTTTTATTGTAAATAACCTTATAATCTATTTTTTAAGTTACACAACCTTTAAACATCATAGATATGGTTAGGGTGTTTTAAGAGAAGCATTATTTGATTGCTCTAGGTTAGCTGAACAATTAACATTAAGAGGTAGTTGTTAACTTGTTAAAATAAGGAGTACTGTATCTTTGACTGCCTGACTAGAAACAACCAAAACAATTAATAGTAGTAGTAATCAGTAGACGTATTTAATTTCTTTTGTAATTGTAGTATCTGGTTCATTTATCTTCCAAAAGTTTATGCAAAACCTCCACTCCACCTAAGTATTAGGTGTCCTAGCCGTTGGGCACTACCGGAATTGACCTGAGAGCTCATGCGACATTGGACATACGACCTTAGGAGATTCACCATTACAGTCGTAGCTTACGTTTGTACTGTAGGGGTGGCAGCTTAAACTTTACACCCGTTTACTTATATGTGCTTGATTTTGGGTTATGTATTATCTCTAACGGGTCAAATTGGTGAATTCAGAAAATAAAGCTAAATAGGAAACATGTGAATGGGCTGGAGGTTGTCCAAATTGTTTTTTTCTTAGGCTAGTCCTAGTCGTGACCTGGGACAACCTAGGTCAACCTGCGCCACGTCAGCTTTCTCTCTCCAGCGACCTGAGACAACCCGGATGCCCCAGTCGACGACCCAAGGAATTTTTATTTTTTTTATTTTATTTTATTTATTTTTTTTAATTCAAACATTTTTAACATTAAATTTAAATTTCATTCAAATTAAAAAAAACATTACAATACGAAATTAAAATAAACACTACAATACTTAAACTAATAATCTAAATTGTAACGTGCTTTGATTCTTTGCCTTAACTTTCTCCCACTCTTCTAGTTGGCGGCCGGTCAAATTTGGGTCGATTGGGGTGTTGTAGAAGATGATGTCGGACTCCCGTTTTGATATCCTCAGGAGCTCAAGTTTTTCTTTTTTTATCTCGAGCTCTTTTTCCCTCAACCGTAACTAAGTAGCGTGATAAAATGGGTTTGAATTTTTATTTTTTTTTAGTTTAAGACCAAGCGGTCGTTTTTTAAAAATTGTTTTGGTTTAAATACAAACGGTAAAAAAAAAAAAAGGGGATAGAAGCAAGTAAACATCCCCAACTTTGGTCTCTCGACCGATCTGACAACCCACACCCACATTCGTGTTGCCCGATGTGAACATCGGTTGCCAAAGGATTTTTTTGTTGCCAACCGATCTCGACCCACTCGAATGCGACCAGCCTTATGCATACAACCTCCTAAATCACTTCATCCAAAATATTAGATTGTTGCAATAGTGAAAGCTTTTATAATCATATATAAACCATTAATTGTTTATATTTAATTTTTTAGAGTGGCACATACTAAAAGTTGCCATTATGACCAAACCTGCTTTTGAACCCATTACAAAATCTGCCCATATTGCCACCTCTTGTTTGCAGCACTGAATATAAACATAAGTACCAACTACATAGCCCTTTTTTGCAGGAGCTTGCAACTCATATTGGTGAAGTTGTGATCAACAAGTGTTTCTGTACACGTAGGAACCCCATCAGCATCTCTGCAGCTGCCATATATTTAGCCTCACAACTTGAAGATAAACGAAAAACTCAGGCAGAAATTTGTAAGGTCACCGGACTTACTGAGGTCACTCTTCGTAAAGTCTACAAAGAGCTTTTAGAAAACTGGGACGACCTTCTTCCTTCCAATTACACACCAGCCATACCTCCGGAGAAAGCATTCCCTACTGCTACAATTGCTTCAGGACGTTCTTTAACACCCAGAATTAATGATGGTGTAGAAGCTGAAATCAAACCTCTAGAAAGTAGAGATAACAGTAATGAGCCGTGGAAGTTTCAAAGTTCGCAAGATATGGATGTAGATGGTGGTGGTAGCAGTAACGGTGGTGCTACTACACGGCCGTGGCCCCCACCAATTTCTTCTTCTCAAGCCAATGCTAGAGCTATGCCAAAGCCAGATGTTCTTTCAGCCATTGGAGATCTTAATAGGCATGGTAATGATAATCGAGGTTGATGTTTCTTTTTATCCTCATGTAACTGTACTTTCTGTTGTCAGTTGTATATTTGTGTTTTTTAATAACGTTTACTTTGGATTTCTGGAAATATTGGTTGTGTTTACGTAGCTCAAATAAAGTTAAGTCAAAGGTGTTCGAGTATTAGTTAAAAGTTATTGTGATAAGTGATAACTGATAAGTTAATTGTGTTAGCTCCTATAGAAGTTGAGACTATTTCTTCATCACAAATTTGTCCATTAGTTTGAAGACGTATGTACATATATGGTTGTAAATAGTTTTGTTTCAGGAATTTGAGTAGCATATCACATAACGTTTTCCCCTTGAGTTAGAAAGTGAGTCTTTTATTAAGTCAATTAGACACATAAATGGTAGGAGGATAAGTCCAATGAAGGATGAGTTATAACACTTCTTTATAACATCACTAGATCCAATGTCAATCGATGGACGGGCTAGTTGTAAACTATTAAATAAAATTAATACATATGTAAAAATTTAAAAAATAATGTGTCAAACTAAACTTTTTTAAAACAAACATGAATATCAATGTAAAAATTGGTTCTAAAAAACGTATGAATTAATAGCTTTTGTTGTTTCCGAAACATCCATGCTCGCAGTTGTGGGAAGTCAAAATGTGACTACGATTTGATTGTGATTATTGATGTTATCTTCATTGAAATTTACCCAAAAAAAAATCTATGCCATAATTAACTAAAAATAAAATGCAGGGAAAAAATTATAGTTAATGAGATAATTAAGAAAACTAGAGGAGTACCCGTGCATAGCAACGAAATTTTATAACGACAGATCGTTTAGTGATAAAAAAACGTTTATGGGTTATAAACGAAAATTAATAAAAGTTTGAAGATTTGGGGATTAAACATAATGTTTTGAAACTCGGTTCGACCCGGGTGGTTCAACTGGTTAAACCGTTTCCGGGTGGGTCAACCCGACGGGTTGGGTCGAGCACGGGTCAAATTAAACCGGGTCAACCCGTCGAGTTTAAAGCGTCCCGGGTCAGCCCAGTTTTCGATGTGTATTAATAGTTTCCTTTGTAAATATATGTTTTCAACATTTCTATTTTTAGTTTCAACTTTTTACTTTTTATTTTTTTCTTTACTAGACGAGTACCCGCGCCTAGCGGCAGCGATGTCTAGTTTTCTGCAAAGTTCCGACGACCCATAAGTTTTTCTTTCAACAAACTGTATTTGTAGCATTAGAGAATCGTTTTCGAATAACTACAATTCTGATGCGTGGTTGCATAGCAGCATAAATGTATAATTTTTAAAAAAATTATGTGGAGTCGATCTAAGTGTGTGAGTATATTTTCTAATAGGATTGTTTTAAGTTATTAAGATTTTTAGTAATAATAGATTCAAGCATTACAAAAGCAACGGTATTATGTAGTTGTCAATATTATATTGTAGTTTAGAGGTATAACCAACATGTGTGGCCGCTTTTCTTGTTTTGTCGTAATTTAAGCGGTGATAACTATTTTTTTTTTATATGTGTAGCGTTTATCATTTGGTGTGTGGCTTTTAAAATTGTAACTTTGCAAATTGGATATCGCCATATAAGATTATTTTGTACTATCAATTTGTATAGATATTTATGCATTGTTCAAAGCTATTTGTTTGAGGTACAAATAATTATCGCTAAAGATAACAATACTATTTATTTTTGTGATTTTAATAAACTTACATAACATTAGTGATACACTGGACAAAGGGCTATACAATATATATTAACTTTTAAACGACGATTCATATATGCTAGTCCCTTAAATGGTGCAAGAGCAACATTTTTTAAAATAACATTATACAAATGACAAATTACATGTGTCAAAGCAAAATAAACCAAAAACTACAATTACTTGGTCTCTCTTTTAAAAAAAATTGTCACGGGTTCCACAACTACTTCATTATTTCTCATATAATTTTGGTGCTCCTTTAAAAAAAAATTGGTCTCCCTTAAATGGTGCAAGAGCAACATTTGAAACCCGATTTCACCCGGGTGGTTCAACTGGTTGAACCGTTCGATAAAAAAATAGGTCGATTTAAACCGAGTCAAACCGATAGGTTGGGTCGAAAAAATGTCAAATTAAACCGGGTCACCAGGGTTTGAAGCGTCACGGGTCAACCCGGTATCGGTTTCAACGGGTCCTATCTTGTTCGTTTTCGGATGACTTTAATTGGTTAGCCGAACCGGTGGTGACACCGGTTCCCAGTTGAACACGTTGGTCCCAGTCCAATTTTCAAAACTATATGTACCATCAACTTTTTAGCTTGTATGAAGCTTTGCGTGTTTTATAAATATGTACAATGTGTATAATAACATTTACTTTTAATTTTAGGGTGTTTAAAAATAACATTAATTAGTGTGTTTAATTATTCTATATTTTGTATTATGTGGTAGCTTTTTAAATTATGCGTTATGAAAATTTTATTGCACTTTTTAGTAAAGGGTGTTTTAATTGGTTGTTTTTAATTTGGTAGATGTGCTTTTAATTGGTTGTACAATGTGAATAAATTATAGTACTTTTAAGTAATGGGGTGTTTTAATAAGAGTATTAATAATATTATTTATTTCTCTCTCTATTGACCATGTTTTCAACATTCAACTTTCAACATTTTTCACTTTTTCCACTTTGACCATTTTTCCATTTTATATAGTATAGATATATAGTATATGCGGGTACCTTATGACGATTAACCGAATAAATAGATCTCGATGAGGCATAATTTACCAGTTTGTATCGGTTTCAACGGGTCATTTCTGGTTCGTTTTCGGATGGCTTTTATTGGTTATTCGAACTGGTGGCGACACCGGTTCTCGGTTGAACCCGTTTGTCCGGTTTTCAATACTATATGTACCATCAACTTGTTAGCTTGTATGAAACTTTGTGTGTTTTATTAATTTGTATAATGTGTATAACAACATATACTTTTCATTTTAGGGTATTTTAAAAATAACATTAATTAGTGTGTTTAATTATTTTATATTCTGGATTATGTTGTAGCTTGTTTAAATTTGAAAATTTTATTGTACTTTTTAGTAAGGGGTGTTTTAATTGTTTGTATTTAATTTGTTAGATATGTTTCTAGTTGGTTGTACAATATGAATAAATCATTGTATTTTTAAGTAATTGAGTGTTTTAATAAGAGTATTAATTACACTACATATTTTTCTCACATTTGACTAATTTTCAACATTCAACAATTCCACTTTGACCATACACTCTTTATATATACTAGCAGGGTACCCACGCGTTGCAGCGGCGGGTACCCTGAAATACAATTTTTCGATGAATAATGTATTTTAGTTTATTATGTTCTTTTTAGCAATAAATTTAGGGATATCAAGAATTTCGTGTAGCCCGTGCCCGTTCGGGCTCGAACTCGTTGGCCCGTGTCTGCTCGGGCTCTAGCCCGTTTGGTCCGCGTCCGTTCGGGCTCCAGCCCATTTGGCCCGTTGCCCATTCGGGCTTGAATATTTGTATAATATGCTTTATTATTTGTAGTAGTGAAATTTAATCTTTGGAATTGTGTTTAATTTGGTTGTACAATATGATTGATAATTTGTATTTCTTATGCAAGTGGTGTTTTAATAACTGTATTAATTGTATTTATTGACCAGTTAAATAATTGACTACATTAAATAGCATTAATGTGGTGTTTTGTTGTACACTATGCTTCTTGTCTTGTACGTCTGAAAATTATGTGCATTAAAGTGTTGTACACTATGTTTCTTTTCTTGTAAGTAGTAGTCTTATAGTTATTAATAACATTGACCACTTTAATAGCATTAATTTTGTGAGTCTGAAAATTAAATCATGCTTATTTGGTTGTACATTATGCTTATTTTGTTGTAAATTTGAAAATTGGTTGCAGCTATTGTACATTGTGCTTAAATGGTTGTAATTTTTGGTGAATGGGTGTTTTTAATAACATTAATGTTGTTTGATAGAATTTTGGTCTTAAAATGACACCACGCTTTATTTTGTTGTACAATATGTTTGCTTTGTTGTAATTCTGAAAATTGGGTACATTAAAGTGTTGTAAACCATGCTTAATTTCTTGTACGTCTTAAAATTAAGAGTGAGGTGCCTTCGTGCATTATAAGTAGTATAGATATAGCTTACAGATATGTCAAGTGTAATTATTTGAGTTTACATGTTATCAAATTTGCTATGTCATCTTTAAAACCCCTCTAATATTCTGGGCCCTCTCGTGATTTTAGGTAGCCTTGGGCAATAACAAGAAAAAGGCTTTGTTATACTTGTAAATTAAATAAAAACTGCATATAAATTTGAATTATATAACTCATATATCTTTAATCCAATTGCACATCATTGGATTAAAATCAAATGTCAAGATGATGTGGTTTCATCGTAATAAATGGAGGCTTTGTGCGACGACACCTATCGCATACCATTCCGAGACCCCTATGCTAATATATAGCATATAGATTTAGTTATGTATCATTTATTCTTACAAAGAGACAACTTAGAAAAGTGGTGTACACTATAGTGCATGCTATGTATCCGTCGCTTTATGTTTGTGCCTTTATTGCACGAAAGTTTGTGGTACGGTAACGGTTGAAATGATGCCTGTCTCCTTACGCCGTCCTTGCCCATAAGGACTATCCTCACCTAGAAGGCTTCATTACTCTCGAATATGTTTTGGGCTAAGTCTTTTAGCGGATCTGATGATAATGAGCCATAAGAGAAAAATGTTTTGTGATAATCTATTCTTTTATTGACTAATAGAAGAGCTAAATTAATAAATTGAGCCTTCATATTGGCTATTAAAAGTAAAAAACGAATTAGTTTTATCAAACTATTGATAAATTTGGTGTAGAAATTTAGTGGAGAAAAAAATAAGCTTAGTCTTGTGAGATTTTTTTTTATTGGCGTAAGTGCAATAAAAGTTATAGAATTTACAATCATACCGTAAACTTTCAAAAATAGTCTAGTTTTATATATATAACTTTTTGGACCTAAGCGTAAAATCCTCAGTTTTTATAATATTTTAAAAAAATAAAAAATTAATATATTATCAAATGGTAAAACTGTTCTTTTATTTCTTTTGTAAAAATTAGACTAAAACCTTCACAAAGCAACAATATATAAAGATAAATAATTATACTTGCAAACTTGTGGATGTTACCTTTGCAGGTTCAATTTATAGTCATTGTGAGAAAGAAAGTTTACGAGTTAAAAATAAAAATATAAAAATTTAATTATTAAATTAGTAGCATATGTTATTATTACTTTTAAATAAGGTATGTAAAAGAGAATTTTAAATTCAAAAGTGATAAAGTTGACATTTAATAAGTTTCTTATAAGCATAAATAAATAATTAAAAAAAAATGGCAAATATTCCACCAAAATTACTAAAATTCCGCTAAACCCGACCTATAAAACCAATTGCCACCGGGTCTACCGAGACGAAGGGCTTTTTTTGGCTACTGTTTTAGCTTTTCTCTCGTGATCACTCCACTAAGGTACGGCGATCATCATCACAATCACTTGCTATTAATTCCTAATCATCCTCTTATTGCTAGATTAATTATTTACTTATATTTGTTTTGTTGTTTTTGTGGTTACATTACATTATATTAGGGTTTACTTTATTATTGCTGTAATTATAAATTTTTATTCGGTCAATGTGATCGAACTTGTTTATGGTAGTTAATATTATCATCATCCATTATATTAGGGTTTACAATTACGCGAAAGAAGTTGTTTTTGTTGTGGCTGATTTAGGTTAGATTCGTATACGCCACACCCTTAATTATAAACTAGAAGATTACCCACACATAGCGCGGCGATGTATAGTAGCTTTAATTTGTGTGTGCAACTTTTTTTTTTTAATTATGTATACATGGGTGTGGAGTAAGTGAGAGTGGAGAAAATTAATTCTTTAAATTTTAATTAAGTATTTATATATTTAAAACATTGTGTTGCCTTTTGATAAGAAGTATTTTAGTCTAACAACATTACTTATTTTTTAAGTTTTAAGCAAATGTGTTATCTCTTTATATGTTACTAGGAGGGTGCTTGTCCACTTTGTAGAGCTCGGGTTTCTCCGCGTCTCATCATTTGAAGAATTAGGGCTGTTTGTTTGGTTGGGATAGGTAAGTGATCGGTGTGAGGGGGTGTTTGTTTAAGCTTATTTATGGGCTCATGTGCTTATCTATTTTCGGCTTATATTTCATAAGCCTAATTTTTTTCAGTTTTTTTTTAAACTTTTATACAAATTTATTACTATATAGTCCCTATTGATTTTTTAAACTTTGACCTTAAATATTTTTGTTTGTGTTATATAATACTTGATGCAAATTATATGAATGGATTGTGTTTTAAATCTATTTTTCATTAGTATATTTTTCATCAACTATTGTATAACACAAACAAAATCAAAGTTAAAGAAAGACTAAGCTATATAAAGCTTATATAAGCCCATAGGTCTCAAACTAAGCAAAAAAGTTGAGCTTATGAACATAAACCAAAAACAACTAAGCTCATAAGCCCAGAAGTAAGCTTTAACAAACACCCACCGAGTGACCGCACATGCCCCAAATACGGCCACAAGAATTTTTTTATTAATGATTGTTTATGGTAACATTTTTTTTAGGGTCTTGTTTTAAGTTTTTATGATTAGCGCATCAAAGCTTAAAGGATTGACATTTTATGTCAAATAATGCCAGGAGAATTACAATTCTTTTAATCAAGTAGTTATCATTGCGTTCTTTAATAAGCATGGTCTTTTTATTCAGTGTTTACATTTCAGTTTTAGGGCCCTGTGAATGGTTAAGTGTTGTTTATTTCTTCTTATATGGAACATAGTATTGACGTGGATTCGCTCCATACATTTTTATACCTGAAAACGTGACTGAGATACGTTATCTTGAGTGGTAATATATAGACAATGGGTTATTTGATTTTAGTGTAAGGGAGTTTGTCATTAAGTTTGGAGAGAGTGGAAAAATAGGGCACTGTTTATTTATTTATTTATTTTTTGCGATTTTTGGAGTCGGAAATAAAGTATTTGTTTACCTGACGAGTTAAAGCTAACAATCTGACAATTTATACTCTTGTTGTGTAGTCTAGTTTCATTTTAGGCCAAGGATATAGTTTTGTCTTTTGATATAGTCATATAGTTCATGAAGCTGTTATTGTCTTTTTGGTTGAATATTCAACGTTTGGAAGTAAAGTTTTGAAGAGAAAGTAGTCAAAACTCTCTGTTTGGTTCCTTCCTATCTTTTGTTATAAGGGTCCAAAACATGTAAACTTTAGTCTTCTTATATGTTTATTACCATAATTTTCTCTTTTTCTACATCTATAAAGCTTAATTATTGGCTCTTCGCTGCCCTGAAACTAGAGTCTTCTTACCAAGAAGTAATTTGAGGATATATGCTATTGTGAGTGGCAAACAATAACATGAGGAGGTTTGTTATCTAATACTCGTATAACACGAGTCTCATACTTTTGAGATAATTTGTTCTAGCAAAGTTGAGATCTTGTATATGATCAATTTATCATTAGGTTTTGTAATTGAAAAACTACACTGATAGATATATAATATGCAATTTGAAGTTTTCCTGATTAAACACATCATTGAGGGTATAAATTACTGCTTTAAATTGGCCCCCAACTAACAAGCACACAAAAGTAAATATATCATACTATTTGGTGATGCTGGTATGATATTGCATTGAAATTATAATAAATATTATAATATTATATTTCTTGAAATGTGCTTTTTTTATTTATATATAATTTACGCTTGCAGTTTAATTCGCTGAAATTTTTGTTTCAGGACGATGGATAGCAGTAAAAAGTCAAGCAAGTTTCTTGGAGTCAGGAACAACAAGATCTACATGGACCTTAAGCTCATACTAAGGGAGCACGCACTTCAATTTCTTCCAGCAAAATCACTGGTTAGGTTCCAGGGTGTTTGCAGGGACTGGAGGCTCATGATCTCAACTCCCTTCTTTGCTCACAACCAATCCCTTTCATTTCGTACAGTATCGGGCCTATTCGTCCCTGGAAACCCGTCAACATTCATATCCGTTGACCCACAATCTTGTGGGGTCCCCGACCCGGCCCTGAAATTCCTTCCAGCCCCTGTTGACATTTTAGCCTCGTCTAATGGTTTACTCTGTTGCAAGGCTCGAACAGGAGATCAAGCATACTATGTCTGTAATCCCGTCACAATGCAGTGGAAAAAACTCCCAAAACCAAACATGGAACATGGCAATGAACCTGCTGTGGTTCTTAATTTCAAACCTTCATTGCTGAACTTTGTAGCAGAGTTTACAGTTGTATGTGCTTTTCGTTCCAATGATTTTGATGATGCCACTGAATTCGAAATTTATTCCTCAAAAGACGGTTCATGGAAAATGGCGAAGGAGATTAACTTTACCGTCAAGAGGTTGATTCCCAAATCAGGTGTGTGCGTGAATGGCATTGTGTATTGGAAAACTTATGCAGGTATTCTGTCATTTGATATGGTAAAAGACAGGTCTCAGATCATGTACAGTAGTAGTAATGTGACTTTGGGAGAATATAACGGGAAACTTTGTTCAGCTTCTATAACGGGGCGCACGTTGAATTTGCATGAAATTTCCAATATTTACTCCAACACTATGCAAATGGGCAGCGATGCCAGACTATGGGATAACAGTGTGACAATTCATATCCCTAGTGAAGTCTATGCGGACGGTTCAAGTTCTTTTCGCTCTATTTTATATGTTGGGAGTGATATTGTGGTGCTTCGTGGTGGGCGGAAGATTTATCGTTATGATATGAAGACTAAAGAAACAAAGTTTATTGTTGAGGCATCTGAGAGTGATCAGTTGGCGATACCTTACGTGAATAGCCTTGTTTCTCTCTGAGATCGTTGAAGGTATTGCTGCATAGTCATTGACATGAGGGTGTGGTTTATAAATGTTGAATATTATGGGGACTTATTTGAATTTAAACTATTTAGTAGTGTTATTGGCATTATTATTAGTACAGGAAGGTTTTAGAAACCTTGTCTGCTTATGTTTCATGGATCTTTGACCCTTAATCTGGTTTTCTTTTCCTAATTACTGTGATATGGCTGCTTTATTTTTCCTTGTTTAAATGGTCATAAATCATATCAATGGTTCTATGTAGAGGGGGAAATCTTTACATCTATGCTTCTGAATGAAATTGGGTTCTATGGTTTATCCGTAACATGTATTGTGCAAAAAGTTAGATGATAGGGAAACAACTCGTAAAAAATAGGTAGTTTATAGATAAACATGTCAAATGTATTGAAAGTCACCGAAAATCTATATTAACGTTAGAACCTCCTAAATCGTTCTATTTTTACAAAATTTTGGATTATCAAGAACTCTATTTTTGTTATCATGTATAACGTGTTATAAAACTGAGAACGATGTTTGTGGGTAGATTTAACCCTTTTGTACAATGTCGTGTTAAACTGTTTACGACAAACTAGAAATCAATGAGCTAGAATTTCAAAGAGCGTGAGTGTTGATAGCATAAGAGAAGAGATAGATGAATGGCAAATCCACTGCACATTCTGTTTGAAAAAGAGTCGCGAGAAAAAGAAAGAACCAGAACATCATTTTCTTGGAAAAACGAAGGATGAAACATCCAAGTTAGCTGTATTGTTATGACAATGGATGACGTTGTGAAGTTCTATGATTACGAGTGTGGTTTCTAGTCTATATATGACAAATGTAGCAGTGTATTTTATGCCAGATCATTGAACTCGTTTAAAAGTAATGACTTGATTTTGCATGAGATGTTTGTGAACTTCTATCTTCATGACTTCATAGTCTCCAAAGAGGTGGTTGAACAATGAACACTTGCGGTTCAATTCACAAAACAGTATTAATCCTTGTGGCCACCCGCACAACCCATAAAAACATAATCATTGTGGAAGGCTGTGGTTTGCCTAGTTCAACAGGTTTCGGGCATTCGTGGAGCCCCTGGCACGTATTTGAAGTGTTCAAATTTTTCTAGGTACCAAAAAACGAATTTGTAAAATCAAGTCAAAATCACTTTTTATTCCCGAAGAATTAAACCCTAGTACAGTAGAAACTCGATAAATTAATACTCGATTATTTAATAAACTCTCTAAGATAATATTTTTTGTGCTAAAATTATTAGATAATACATTTTTGATAATTTCTTTAGACCCCATATAAAATATAAATTAATAATTCCTTATATATAGCATATTACATGAATGATTTATGAAGGTTTCTTGAAAAATGACTCAATTGTCTTTTGTTTTTTGTTGAAATCAATTTCCCCTTGAATCTCGTCTCTAATTTTCCTTAGCATGGTTTCTCATAGCTCAACAAGAAATTGTTCAATGTGTATGATTTGTTTGTGTTAACCTATTTTGATCTTGTATTTATATAGAAAATATTTTTAATGTCCATAAAGTGATACATTGAAATAAGGTGGGAGATTGAAGGTTTTTTCAAATTGGGCGTTCATTTGATATACATGTATTGTATACAATAATTAAGTGGAAGCTTGAAAGGTGTTTGTAAACTAAGTATTCTACTATAAATTAATAAAATGTTAATTAATATATAAATTAATAATTATTAATTTATCGATTAATTAATAACTCTTTTAATTAATAAATTTTGGTGGTCTCAAGTGTATTATATTATAGAGTTTCTAGTATACTTTCATAATCAAAACCGGTACAAACAAATAAAACTCATGTCATTTTGATACTTCATTCGACACACCACTACCACTTTATGTAAAAGGGACAAAGGGTTTACTCAAAAGTCAAAACTTACAAAACTCTATTGACTTTGTACCTATTTTATTATCTAATAAAATAAGCTTTTGTACAAGCCCTTCTAAGCATCAAGCATTAAAAATTGGTTTAATGCTCATACGTGTCATTCCATATTTAGAGCCATAGTACAAGTATTCTGCTGCACCAATTTTGTACAATTCCTCTCTCTACACGCTCCATATATACGCTCCATACATCAAAACAATCGTTTCCTCCTTATCAAAACAATCGGTTCCATAAATCAAATAAAATCATTGAATGTCATTCAATGTATTCAATAATCAGTTTCAACTCAATTTGAAATTCAATCTGTATGAGATCCCTTCAAAAGCATATCTCTGTGATTCAAAAAACAAACACAATAGCTTCTTCCATACGCTCCTTATTTTAACCATATACTCGGTAGTTTTGAATCACCAATCAAAGAATTCAAATCAATTGCTCATTCAAATCAGTTTTTTAATACCGATCATGGATGAATTGGTAAGTATCAATTTAATGTTAATATTTAGGGTTTCAAATTATGTGTTGCAAATTACAATTATTTTAATGTGTTGTTTTTTTAATCATCAATATAATTTTGAATTATGAGTGTTATATAGAGATTGTATTGCTGGAAATTAATCAAGAAATCAAGGAGAACCGTTAAATGCATTGTTCACCTTGATGAATATGTTATTATTTGGGGGAAATCACCATGATATATTTCGATTAATTATGTAATAATTTATTTTTGTAGGTAGAATGTGATTGAGGAAGATTTACCAGGTTTGACATGTTTTATCTCTTTTCATTCTTCAATTTAATTGTTAGTAGATGATCTGGATTGATGAAAATGGTTATTTGTGGTTTATGTTCTATGTGTGTTTCTTATGCACACCAACTGTTTGATAAACTGTGTTTGTGTAATTGTCATTTGTAAGGGAAAAAATAGAGCAAATGATGATTCATTATAACCAAGAGATTCATCATGCTTTGAATTTATAGTCTTTAAGGTGTGTTTCCAACCACATTGTTGGATCGATATACTCTAACCAAACTAACTTATGTAGCTTGTAAGGGCTTAGCAACCTTGGATAAATCCTAAGTCACTAACAATGAAACACTGAATTAACTCTATTAAGTATGCGGAATTTACTTGAATAAAGCTAAGAAGAATTAACTTTTACTTTAACAATTATATTAAAACTCTGAACCTGCTTAATACACAGATTCACTAACAATCCCTAACAACTCTAATATCGAACTTAGTAAACTCTAATAATGCACATATATCTAATGCCAATCTAGGGGTCCTTTTATAGGCATAAGGATAACCCTAGTCGGTTTACAACTCTATTCCTTGTACGTCAAGTAAAACTAAACTAAACTTAGAACATTCTAGAATTACATAATAATCCTTAACGATTTTGCATAGCAGTCCTTTAACCATGCAGTACTTTGATGAACAAGCAGTACTTTGACTTTCTTCTTTAGCAGTACTTTGACTCTTCAGCACTTTGACTTTCTATATCCCAACAATCCTCCCCTAACTTGAATTCTACTTGCTTGATTTCAAGTTCCTTTGTATATTCATATTTAATGTCTTTGTCTTTAAGGAAAGATTGTGTCTTTATCTTCAAAGTTTTGTCTTTGTATTTCCTGTGCTTGTATTATAATCATCAAAGTAGTCTTTATCAGTAATTCTTTACAGCAACAATCAGCAAGCTCCATCTTTTCAGCTACTCAGCAACATATGGAAATTTGTACATCAGTTCATTTAAGTTTCAGTCTATTCTCATCACTTCCAGGTGTGTAAACTCCTGTGAGAGGTGAATCATTGAAAAATTAATGGATTTTGATGTCTCTTTACCAAAGCCATTAACTCTGGAGTAGTCAATGTTTAGGTGTGTAAGACCATGGTACATTGATAACCATATGATTTTTAGCAAATCATCAGCTATCAACGGATTTGTTTTGTCTTTACCAAAAGCCGTACCCTTTTGGACTAGTTAGTTCTTGCAACCATGGTGAACTAATTACCATATAAATGGTTTTTCCACAGCCTTTACCACAAGCCATTTTTCTTGTGGGCTAGCCAACTCTTCACATTTCTGATATCTTTGAGTTGATTACCATACAACTTATTAGCAAGTTACCAACTATATAACGGATTTGAGATATCTTTACCAGAGCCGTTTGCTCATGGATTAGCCAATACTTTTGTTAAACATGGTGGATTGATAACCTTTCGTATAACCATCTCAAAAACCATTTGTTGCTTTTAACCTTTGTTTCAAAATATTTTTCACTTAACAAAAGTTTTCTTTCAAAAACATTTACTGGTTTTATGCTGCAAGCAGTACTTTGATTAAAGTACCGTGTGTCCAGCAGTACTTTGAATAAAGTACTTATTTTTCAAAAATTTATACAATTAAACATCATACCAGTATTTATGCTTCATCATCAGCCATAGTTGTTCATCTGATATACAATTCAATAACCATTAGGGTTGTTTCAGTTTCTTCTTCAACTTCCATTCCATGATCCAACATCCTTCTCATAAGATCATTAGTCAAAGGATATCTTCTTTCAGCTAACATATGGATCATAGTTCCATCTTCCAATTCCAAAGCATGTACTCCTGATTCTTCAAAGAATCTCCAGCTTGTAATCTCTCATACTTCTTGATTTAGCCAGATTTCATCAGTGCTTGTCTCCTCAGTTTCCCAGATAGTTGTCAGATCTCCTAGCAATACTAAGCCAACTCCAGTTGATGGAATATGTTCAAAGTATTCTTGCACTAATTGATATAGTTGAAACAGATCTGCTCTATCTATTATGTGCAGTATATCCCATAGCAAATTGAACACTCTAAAACTTTCATCCTCCCTATGGAACATCAGATAATCTCCATCCTTTGATGTTACCACTTCAAATGTATTTATTTTAGACTTCTTTACTGCAACATCTTTGGATTTAGGATGATCAAAGTCGACAACTCTTAAGTAATTTCTTAGTTCATCAACTGTATCTAATCTCAATTCTACCTTCTTTGATGATTGTTCTTCTTCAGTTGTTCTTTTCCTCTTTAAGCTTCTTTTTCTATCATCCTCCTTCAGCTTATCATCATCTTTAAAAGAAAGAATACTATCAACTTGCTTTTGATAAGCTTCTCTTACCAAGTCATACAACTGTTTCATCTCAAAATACTTCAGCTTCTATAATCCAATATACCCTTGACCCTTTAGATAAGCCATCATGGCATTTCTTTCCTTAGCAATACTTGCTCTTCTTGGTAGAACAGTTTTCTTTACTGGTACAGCAACTTCAGCATCATACTCTGCTTGAAACTTCTTAGCAGCCTCTTCATTCTTAGCCACTTCAACAGCTCTTATATCAACCAAAGTGAGCTTTTTCTTCTTCTTTGTTTCCACCAGTTTGCCTTTCCCTTTGTCCTTTGGATCTAAAACTGGTTGAGAAGCTTGAGGTTGTTCTTCAGCAAATCCTGGAATACCAAAACCCCATGGTTTTTATAAGTTGTGCAATATCTTAGCTATAGTCTCATCCTCACTTGCAGTGTGCACTACTTTGGGTGTATCAGCTTCCTCTTCTGGTATGACTGTTGAAGGACCAGCTTCCTCTTCAAAATCTAGAATCCTTGGTGTGATTAGCTCTTGTCTGTATGTTCCTTGAAGAGCAGCAGTACCTTGATCAGCAGCACCTTGATCATCGGTACTTTGAACACCAGTTCCTTCAGGCTCAGTACTTTGAATATTTACTTGTGCTTCAGTACTTTGAGGTTCATCTTCTTTATTTGCATGAAACTCAGCATCTTCTTTCAAATTATCTTGCTCCAGATTCCTCCCCAAATTGAATGAAGACTGCTGTTGAACCTTTTTGCCCTTTGAAGGCTTCTTAAACTTCTTACCTTATCTCCGCTGTGACTTGACCCATAACCTGTGATGTTGAACCAAAGGCCATACAAAAGTCTTTAATCTTCGAAACTTGGTCTTTAACTTTGCTAGTTGTGCAGCTTGAGCTTCAGTAGCTTTCTTCAATCTGACCAATTCCCTTGTCAAAACATAATTGTCCAGAACCAATCCCTCAGGGGGTATATCAGATGCATCTCCGCCAGATGATGGTGGGTTGATTTCCGGTTCTGACTCAGCATGTTCAGTATCTTGTTGAGATGATGTAGGTGAGACTTCAGTATCTTCTTGTGCAGCAGTACCTTGTGAAGAAGCAGTATGTTGAGAAGCAGTACCTTGAGTTGATGTAATACCTTCTCTGTCTTTACTTTCAGCTGCCTCATCTCTAACAGCTTGAACAATCTCCATCATAGAAGTAGTCAAAAGAGTGTTCCTTCCAGAGAACCTATCACTCTTCCTAGCCATGAAGGTGAATATCTTTGCAGGTTGTACCACAACAGGTAATAAGCTAGAAGGCTTTGGTACATCATGAAGTTGTTTATTCAAGAAAACTTGAATAAATCTTGGATACATTAACCAGTGTGATCCATTAGAAATGTGAGATAGCATACCATCCAGGATTAATCTTGAAAAGTTAAAGACACGATTTGTAGCCAATCCCACTAAAGCAGATGCTATATTAGATCCAAATTGCTCCCATGAAGTACTCTTAGAACTGATACAATGAAGTAATACATGCACCAAGTACTTCCAATGTGGACTAAACAAGGGTTTCTTGAATGTAGTTTCAGTTAAGGACCCTTCATACCCAATATCTCTTAAAGTATCCCAAAGAAGTTGTTTATCAAAAAGGATAGCTCCTTCTTCATCATCAAATAATAAATCTTCACGAATTGAAGCTTCACTGACTCTAATGATCTTTCCAGCAACCTTAGCTTGTATATATGACTCATCATCTTCCATGTGAGTTCTAGCAGTTTCCCAAAACTGTTGAATCCATGGCTCAATAACATCAGGTTCAACCAAAAGTGCATAATTGATCGAAGAACCAGCGAGGAAATCAATGATGTCTTGAAACGCAACATTGGCTTCAGTCTTATCTAAATTAGCCACCATGTTGTGTTTAGTAACTGTGATTCGATTCGCCATTGAGTAATGTTTACAAAAGAAAGTGATTCGATGAATAGTAAATGTGAAAGAGAGAATATGGAAAATATTGATAAGTATAAAGATGAGAGGGAAAATCGGAGGGTAGTTATTTATAGGTAAGATTTGAAAAATCACAGCCCATGATAACAAAGTTACCGTTATTTGAATTTTAACCCATCTTTTGACCATTGGAACAGTACGTTGATAAGACAAGCAGTGCTTTCCACATGTGCGATACTTTCGAGCAGATACTTTCGAGCAATACTTTCATATAACCAAAAAGCAGTACTTTTCCATTCTCTTCTTCACAATAGCAAAAACTTGAAATAGGCATTGGATTGCCTCCCCTCAAGCAATGCATAGGACTGTCTAACGAACTAATCAGTCCTCCCCTTAAATGTAGCTTAATAATTAATCATACCAATACTCACCACCAAGTGATTGAATCTTGAAACATCAAATCCCTTTGTGAGTAGATCAGCTACATTATCATCTGTGTGAACCTTGACAACATTAATGAGCCTATGCTCATAACAATCTCTGATAAAGTGATGCCTAATATGAATATGCTTGGTTTTGGAGTGATAAACTGGATTCTTCACAATACAAATTGTACTCTCATTATCAATGTTGATAGGAGTAGTCTTGAAGTTGAACCCATAATCCAAAAGTTGATTCTGAATCCATAACACTTGGCCACAACAGCTTGCAGCAGCAACATATTACGCTTCGATTGGATGATGTTGCTGCAATAGTTTTCTTCTTACATTGCCATGAGACTAATCTTCTTCCAAGATACTGGCATCCTCGAGTGGTTGATCTTCTATCATAATTATCACCTGCATAATCACTATCTGAAAAAGCGTCCAAGTAAAAAGGTGAATCCTTTGGATACCACAACCCTAACTTAGGTTGTTGTTTCAAATAACTAAAAATTCTCTTCACTGCATTCATATGGGAGACCTTGGGTGAGACTTGATATCTTGCAAATAAACAGACAGCAAACATGATATCAGGCCTAGATGCAGTTAAGTACATAAGACAGCCAATCATCGATCTGTACAGCTTGACTTCAACAGGTTGACCATCTTCATCCTTGCCCAATGAGTTGATAGACTTGATAGGTGTAGTGACTGGCTTCATAGCATCGAAATTGAACTTCTTAAGAATGTCAGAGACATACTTATCTTGACTTATGAAAATTCCTTCCTTTGATTGTTTAACTTGAAGCCCCAAAAAGAAAGTTAATTCACCCATAGAACTTGTGAAAACGTAGAGGGGGGGGGGGTGAATACGTTTCCGTTTCAAACTTAAAACTTTTGTATCAAATATAGTATAAACCATTGCATTTGCTAATCTCGATGCGAGGATGCATTTAACGCATTACGGCATGTAAGGCCAACCCCTTAATATCACATAAGATTCCGCAAGATTAATGGTTCATTATAAATCAAGTTTCCCCATTATTAGTCCGGTTGCTTTTTCTTGATCAAGCGTCTCATAATATGTAAAGTGTTAAATATAGTTTATGACTATATGAAAGACCAAGTATGCATCACAAACATAGACATCAATCACATAGAAAATAAACAATGTAATGCAAGAATAAACGTAAAGCGATAAGTAAAAGGATAGACAAACCAACACGAGGATTTATAGTGGTTCGGCTACAAGGACACCTTCCTTGCCCTACTCCACTCCCCGAGTCACCTACTCGAGAGTTCGTAAACACTACACCAATCTCCTTATGGCGGAGAAGCCTTCACAACGTCGCTTACACCTTTTTCCGGTACAAAGTTAAATACCGAGTTCTTTCACACCAAGGCGAACCACACCTAACACAACGTCGCCTACCCTTTATACGGTGCTAGGCTAACCACCGAGTTCTTTCACTCCAAGGAGAACTAATCCTATCACAACGTCGCCTACCCTTTATTAGGTACTAGGCTAAGCACCTAGTTCCATTACTATGGAGGAACTACTACCCATCACAACACAACACCTAATCTTAAGGAGATCCACTCCTTATTACAACACCATCAAGGATATCAATATCCTTGGATCCAATACTACTTTATCTTGTACATCGAAACACACCATATCGAATGTACACCCTAGGCATCTTTCACTAATGTCATTGAAACGGATCTTCGGCACTCTTCACTAATGTCTTTGACACATCTATGACACCCGTTATGTTTTGTGGCCCAACATAACAAACCTTGTGTTTTATGGCACAAACACATAAACCATCTAGTCTAGTCATAGATACAAGAATATGATACTAGACATTATCCAAGACAATGTGTCTAATGGATATGAAATCCTAAACTAAACATCAAGAACCCAAAGCATGATGTAGTTAGTCTTCTATGAATGGAGATGACAAGTTTCCCAAGCTTTTTGTAGAAGATCTTCATGAGCTTGTATCTTGTGATGGGTGATCACTTCAGTAGGTAAGGGAGCAAGATCTCTAAGCTTGCTTTGGAGGATTACTTCGGGAGTATGCTTACAACAAATGAGAGTTAGAAGCATTATGATCATATGAGATGAGGGTGGTTTACATGTTTCCTAATGATCTAAATATCCTAGAAATGGTGGAGAGAAACTATGTGTGAAGGTGTGAAGAAATGGTAAGAATTGGCTTGCTATTTATAGGCAAAAAGACCAAAACCATGTTCTGCCCTAAGGATCCCTTCGGAGGATCCGGCCCTTGTAATTCCAGGGATCCGTGGGCAGTTTGAGGGATCCGTAGGACGCTCCCTTTTGCCCATGGTTTTTGGGTCATGGGTCATGGGTTATGGGTTGGTCCATGGGTATTCCTTTAGATACAATGTATCTAATGAGTACAATGTATCTAGTCTTTTGGGTATGGGTCAATACCATGGGTCATGGATATTATCCATATATGACTTATGCATGCTGTCATGCAAATGGGTATGGGTCATGGACTTTGGGTTTTACCCAACTATATTCAATGTATTTGGTCAATGGGTCAAATACTTAAGTTTCTACCCATTATAATACATACTAGTTATGTATATATTTACCAAATATGTAAACACTAGTTGTTATACATAAACTATTTAACTAAACATGTTTATTGGTTTGTTGGGGGTTTGATCATAATGCAACATAACAAACATGTACGAACCTGTGTTGTAGCATACAAGGACTTGAGTTGTCGAGAGGTGTTGAGAGTATGTTGAGACAAGATCTAACTACAAGTAACTTATACATTTTACGTTATGTATTACAAGTTACATGTTTGTCATCAACAAAACAAATGAGAATGTATAGATTAAATATCGTAATATTTGCACTAACAGAACTCATTTGAAATTCATGTTGCATCAGCTGCTCAAACTCCTTCACCATAGAATGTTTTGTAGCTCCAAAGATGATATCATCTACATAAACTTGAACTAGCATGATATCCTTCTTATCTCTCTTGATAAACAAAGTTTTATCAATTTGCTCCCCTCCTGTAGCCATGTTGCAATAAGAAAGTGGAGAGCCTTTCATACCAAGCTCTAGGTGCTTGATGAAGGCCATAAAGAGCCTTAACAACTTTGTAAACTTTGTTTGGATGTGCAGGATCTTCAAAACCAGGAGGTTGTTTGACATAGACCTCCTTTGTAATAGTACCATAAAGAAAGGCACTCTTGACATCCATTTGATAAATAAGAAATCCCATATATGATGCAAAAGCAAGAAATATTCTAATGGCTTCAATCCTTGCTACAGGAGCAAACACTTCATCATAATCTACTCCTTCTTCTTGTCTGTAACCTTGTGCTACTAGTGGTGCTTTGTTCTTGATGACATTCCCTTTTTCATCTCTCTTTACTTTGATAACCCATCTTGTACCAATGACTTTCTTTCCATCTGGTAAATCACATAGTACCCAAACCTCTTGAAGTTTGAATTGAAGAAGTTCTTCTTGCATTGCTTCAACCCAACTCTCTTTAGTTAATGCTTGAGCTACATTCTTGGGTTCTTCTTGAGAGATAAAAAAAGTGAATAAACATGTTTGGTGATCCTTATGATTCAGCCTGTTTTGTTTATACACAAAGCTAAGTAAAGCATTGTGTGGCGCAGAAAATCCTTTAGCTCTTGTTCTAGTTAGCACTCCTGAAGTAGAAGGTCCAATGATTTGACCAGTAGGATGATTCTTATGAACTATTAAGATAGGAGTATGTGGAACTTCAAGATTATTACCCAAATTTGTGAAATCGGCATCTTCATTGGAATCTGAGAAAATACCTTCATCTTCAAACTCATCATCAGTATCTTCTAAGCCAGGCATGTTAGGATCGTCCAAATCATCCAAAGTGCTGTCAGCAGGTGCAGCGATACTTTGATCTAAAGTACTGTCATTCAAAGTACCGTGAGAGAACTCTGCAGTCTTATTCTTTTTCTTTGCTTCTTCATAAGCTCTTCTTTGATCATCATCATAAGATTGTGCTACAACATCTTGAAAAAGCATCATATTAAGCTCATCTTGAATAGATTGATCTTTAGCAGACAAAGGTTATTTTGGTTCATCAGTACTTTTCTTTGTTTCAACAGGTATAAGTTCTTTATCAAGAACAGCATCAGGTCTAATATGGACTCCATGAACAATGTACTGTAAATCATCTTCTTTGTGGACAACTTGATTTTCTTCTGTAACAGGTACATAATTCATAGAAGGAGTCAAGACCTCAAGATCAAACATCCAATCAGGACCTTTACCCTTCTGATTTTCTTGATCTTCTAAAAATTCAACATGAAGACAATCTTGAACCTTCCTGGTGACTCTATTATACACTCTAAATCCTTTGCTGTTGGTACAATATCCCAATAAGTATCCTTCTTCTGACTTGCCATCAAATTTTCCCAAAGCATCAATAGTATTAAGAATAGTCAGAAGACATCCAAAAGGTTTCATAAAATGTATATTAGGTTTGTTTCCCATGAGCAACTCATAAGGTGTCTTCATCTGAGGTTTAGTGACTGATACTCTATTCAATACATAGCAAGCAGTACTTACAGCTTCAGCCCAAAATTAAATAGGTAATTGTGAATCTGCAAGCATTGTTCTGGCTGCTTCAATCAAAGTTCTGTTCTTTCTCTCTGCAACAGCATTCTGTTGTGGTGTTCTTGCAATGCTAAACTCCATCTTGATTCCTTTCTTGGCACAAAATTCATCCATAAGCTTGTTCTTGAATTCAGTCCCATTGTCACATATGACAACTCGTAATTTCAGGTCATTTCTCAAATTTACTATTCATCTCGGAAATTTACTATTCACCGGTTACTATTCAAAATTTTACTATTCACCGTTTTTGAAGTCGAAGTAATATTCTGAGAACGTATTTCAAAATTTACTATTCACGAAACACTATTTATTCCCGGAGAAAAACACTATTCAAGTTTCACTATTTCATCATTTATCGTAAACTAGGTTTACGAGTATCAAATTCGCGTAACCTTAATGGTTTAGCTGCGAATTCATGAACCATCATTCAAGGACATTTCATATAGACTAGGTTTAGTCTACATATCATTAGCATCATTATCATTATATTAATTCATGCATGGTTTTGCATTTTACATTAAACGTTTATTTTCCTATTAAATAAACGCTATCGCGTAAACATTATTTTGAAACATTTTATCCGACACTTCCAAAAATTATTTTAATATATTTTTATACTCCTTTTAAGACTATAAAAATTATATTATTGGTTTACCCGATATTTTAAATTTATTTTGTATATAAATTGTTATGTATAAATATTTACAACGGTTTTCGTAAATTCAACCTGATAAATAATTATTCACTCAATTCTTGTAAGAAATGTATTTTTATAATTTTTATGACTTCAATATATTTTATTTTGATCCGTTAAAATTTATTTTTAGCTAACGCTACCCTAAATGCTTAAATAAATACACAAGTTACTAATTATCCTTAAATAATTACACATTATACTACACCTAAATACTTAATAATAAAAAAAATGTGTGCTAGCCTCCTACTAATACCCTTGTCGACAAGGGTATGACTCACATCAATTGGATACCAAATATCTAGTCTAAATATCCAAGTAAACTTATAATATCATTACAAAACACATACAAGTATTATATCTTAGTGTGAAAAATAAAAACTCTCTCTTCTTTTCTCTTGCACCATAGCCGGCCACCATTGAAGCTCCAAGAGGAAACCATAAAAATTTTGCTAGTCAAGTTTATTACACTCTAGTTACACTCTTAGTTTAGGTTTTGAAATAAAAACCTAGGGTGTTTAGGATTAATCCTTTGTTCATAAAACCTCATCAAGTTAACTAGTAAGCATCTCATATCCATTTTCATCTTTCATATTTATTCTATGTTCATTTCATCATTTTTGCAAGAAATCATGCATGTTACATATGAGTTTATACCACTTTTAATGTTTTTATTACTTATATTGAAATATGATCATCCTATAAATTATCCCTTGTAACATATCACTTTTGGTGATGTCTAGGAACCCATGACACCCTAAGAAGGTGTATGGTAGGTTTAGAATAGCTTCGGAGTTGTTTTGAATTGGTTAGAATAGGTTTGGCGCGAGAAAAACTCATTTCGACAAGTCATATTTTTGAAATCTGGAATTTTCGACAGTAGATAAAAATATTTGGGCTAGATATTCAGAAAATATACTTTAAAACGAAAAATTGGCCGCTTGAACGGGTTAAAACGGAGTTATAACGAAGAAGTTATGATATTTTCAAATTTAACGACGAAAACTTATATTTTCAGAAAATTCAGCAAGCTATCTCGACTTTTTACGAGTCAAAAATGAGTCTTAAGCGTTGTAAAATGTGTCGACTTATCAAAAATATATTAGTATATGTTATCACGATTCCGAGGATATATATAACGTAGAAAACGGACTTATAACGACTAAGTTATTCACATTTTAAACAAGTTGCCGTAATTTTTAGTACAAGTATAACATATATATTTTCTAATAGACAAATATAACGGCCACAAATGACCATGTTGAGAGTCGTTTTTAACATTGATGTAGAACTTTTTATAACATGATGTCTTCTAGTAAAAGTAAGTTCGCCAAGCATATTTTCCAAAATGTCCAACCGTTCGTCAAGCGGAGTTGTAACGAATAAAATACGGTCACTTAAACTTTGGCGAAAACCATCCTTAAACAATATTTTGGGTACAAGTACCATACTTAACCTATATTTTTCTCCATGATCGAGACCTCTACGATAAAAACTTAAATGCTAAAACTTTGAGATAATGATACAAGCTTCCCAAAACCGTTGAGTTCGTTTCCTAACACTCGACATGCACCATTTTACGACTAGCTTTTCAAGGCCGTTTTGTCACTTTCATGAAATTTTCAATGACATTATTTTACGACGAAAAGTTATAATTTCATAATAAATCATTAAATGATTATCGTAAGATATCATTTCAACGTAAATACTTGTAAAGTATTTTATAACATGACGAGATGTCAGAAACATATATTTCGACGATAAATTCTATTTTCAAAAACGTACTAGTGGTATAGATTACATGTGGATTTGCATGCACGACATTGTTTCATGATTTACATTAGAACATATCATTCATAATAGGTCACGGTCAGAGGTTGCCCTCATTTCATATTGCCATTATATCATCATTATCATTGCAACAGGTGAGTTTTCATAGCCCGATTTATTCAAGTTTTTACTTTATTTCAAACCTACGGGGGAGAATACATTGCACGTCATTTTTATTACGATACCAAGTATATCAAATTCATTACATTGCTTAAGTTACCTCATGCCAATTGAATGTCCCCATTATATAACATGAACCGTTAATTTCATAGAAGCGAGGGTGAGTGGATAGATCTATCGAGGGTGACTCCTCCATCCGGGTTGGTGGATTCCAACCGGTTAAACGGATGCATTTCATTTAATATCATCATTTGAGTTGTTTGGCAAACACTCTGTTGGGGCGAACATCATGATCAATCTAGTTTCGGTGTCATGGACTTATAGCAATTGTAACATTTTTGTGACATATTTGTCGTACATAATTTATACTTGTGGTAGTCGTATTAAACATTTTTAACAACTCTATGAACTCACTCAACCTTTGTGTTGACACTTTTAGCAATGTATTTTCAGGTAACTAAGGCATTCACTTCATGGCATGCATGTGGACATATCATAGAGTCGCGGTGACGACGCGTCTCACATGGGATTTATACACTTTAAAAATATTGTTTGACTTGTACCAAACTTATTTTCTGCGCATGTTGATTTTCATTTGGGACCTATCTTTGTAACTCTGCATGTTTTTAATATATCAAACGATGTTCTTTTCAAACGACACTTTAGGTCGTTCAATATAACTGTGATTGTGATGCTATGACAGTCAACCCCGTGAATTCCATTCCGCAAAACAGGTAATTTGGGGGTGTGACATCACATCTAATACCTCTTACTTTGAGTCTTAATTGGTTTTCCAGGGCTATTATAAGATCATGAATAGCATCAAAAGTTTCATCTTTAAAACCCAAGAAAAATACCCAACTAAATCTACTGCAATCATCTGTCACAACCAGACAGTTCTTCTTCCTGTTTAGACTTGCAACAAAAACAGGTCCAAACAAATCCATGTGCAGCAACTCCAAAGGTTCTCTAATAGTTCTTTCCTCAATCTTCTTGCATGTAGCTTTGTGTTGTTTACCCTTTTTGCACGCCAAACATGAGTGATCATTTTTGTATGTTTTGAAAGGTAAACCTCTAACTAAATTTTCTTTAACCAGCTTGTTGATATTCTTGAAATTCACATGGCCTAATCTTCTATGCCACAGATGTGCTTCTTCAATTGTTGCCTTTGCTACTAAACATGTAGCTCTTTCAGAAGAGTGAAGACTCTTCATATCCAGACTGTACACATCATTGGTTCTTGGGACTCTCAGTATCACCAAGTTATCATCCACAAGCTTGAATTCAGGGGAAAGAATGAGACATTCTGTGTCAGTGAATAACACAGGGTGCTTCTTGTCACAGATCTGAGAGACTGACAAAAGGTTGAACTTGAGCTCCTTCACATATCTAACATTCTCAAAATCTATACACCCTGCTTTGATGGTTCCTTTTCCAGTAATTCTTCCTCTATTAGGGTCATTCCCAAATGCAACTCTTCCTCCACAATAAGATCTAAAGTCTGACAGAATCTCCTTGTCTCCTCTCATGCTTCCAGAGCAACCACTATCCACAATTAAATGATCTTTAAGCCCCTCTTCTGGGTTGCCCTGCACAAAGATAAAAGAGTTAGTGTCTTTTAGGAACCCAAGCCATTACTGAATTGTGTTCCCCTTGTGGAGTAACATACTCAAATTCTTTGAGTATGTAATCTTCATAGTTTTTGTAGACAGAATCAAGGATTATCTTTTGTTTCAAAACTTGTGTTGGTTTTTCAACAAAACTTTCTTTTTCAACAGAAATCTTATTTTCTTTTTCAACAAAATTCTCTTTTTCAACCTTATTTGCTGAAAGTACTGTTTGTTCCCCATTAGTACTTTCTTTCTCAACCCATTTGGTTTTAACTTCAGGTGTAGAGTCCTTGGATCTAGCTACTCTTTTTGAGGTGTAACGCCTTCTAGATTGACAGTAATTGGATCTCCTAGGGTTTCCATTCCAAAAAGTGTTAGCAGTACTTTGAGTTTTTGAAAATCTATCAGTACTTTGAGAAGGTACTGCTTGAGAAACTTTTGGCTTATCAGTACCTTGAAAGTTATTTGAAGGTACTGGAGGTTTTGAAAAAGGTCTTCTCTGATGAGGGTACCTATAGTCTTTTGAGAAATTACCATGGTTAACCCTATGTGAATGACTCCAAACTGGTCTATTCTCCCTTGGTTTTTGGTTGGCAGTTCTGTTCTTTGGGAATTTGCTTAGGTACTCGGAGTGAAAGTCACAGTGCCTAATCAAATGATCAGGCTATAACAAACAAAACACAATTTTTGACCCATACTCCCAAAATTTCTTCCTCTATGTCTATGACCAAAACTACCTTGACCTTTTGGTGAATGATGAAAATTATTTTGACCAAAATTATCCCAAAAAGGTTTAGCAGTATTTTTAAAAGGTTTTCTTGAAGGTACTGCTGAAGATGTAGCAATACTTTGAGTTGAAGGTACTGCTTGACTTATAACATTATCATCCTTAGGTTTCTCAACTGTTTCTTTTGGGGTTTCAGAACTAGATTGACCAGTAAGCTTTTTCCTAAACTCTAAGTTGTCTATTCCAAACCGAGAAACATTTGTCCTAAGGGGTTGAAAACTACCAGTGGGATGAGGAACTGCATGATATCCCTTGTCTTTCTTAAACTCAGGAGGTGTTTGACTAATTGATTCCTCATTACTAGATGTATCTACATAGTTAATGAGTTCATCATCACTAGTTGTTATATCCTCAAAATCAAGTTCATCCTTATCACTAGGTGGGTTTTCTTCTGTGCTACTAAAGTCCATACCAAAACCTAGTCCATTTCTAATGTATGCTCTTCTTTGTTTTTCAACATAACTAACATGTGAAAGACTAGATTTTCCCTAAGCAGCAAATTTTTCTAACAATTCATCTCTTTCCTTAGTAAGCTTCTCAATTTCAGAAATCTTACATCCTAACTTCCATTCACTTAATTTTAACTGATAATCCTGTTGTTCGTACTTTTCTGCCCAAGCCATTTCATTATTTTCATGTGTTATTATTTTGGCTTCCATAGACTCTAAAGTAATTTGATAACCTGCTACCTCAGACCTAGCCCTACTATAATTATCTCTTTCAGTTACATAATCATTAAGGACTTTTTTATAAAAACCATGACACTTAGAGCATACCTCAGAGAGAGGGGGTAAACTTGGTGAAGTAGCTACCATAGCAAGCAGAACAGGTTCCTCTTCACATTCCATGCTCCAATCAAAGCTTCCTAGACCATCTTTGGATTCCAAAGCAGCAGATCCAGGTTCCTCATCAAAAGCTATGCTCCAATCAAACTCTTCCATTGCGACCATACAGTAGGTTACTGGTTCATTATCAAATTCAGCACTCCAGTCAACCTCTGATAGATTTTCTTGAGCAACCAAAGCTTTTGTTTCAGTAATAGGGATTTCCTTTAGTTCAAGCTTGGGTTTCTCAGTCATTCTATTTGCATGATATTTAGCAAATTTACACTCTCTTGCAAAGTGTCCAGTTCTTTGACAATTAAAGCATCCAATCTTGGTCTTGTCAAACGTTATACCCTGCTTAGGCTTGAAGTCAATACCTCCTCCTGTTTTCTTCATGAACTTCTTGTTTCTAGCAGTGATCATAGCAACTTGCCACATGATATCAATTTCTTCTAACAGGTAGAGTGGCTTGCTGAGCAAAGAATGAGCATACAACTTCATCAGAATGGATGGTGTTTGTTGGTGGTGATGTAGGAGTGGGATAGACAACAGTACTTTGAGAAACAGTACTTTGTGTAGGATAAGCAGTACTTTTAGTGGAAGTACTGCCTCTCTTTTCAGATGACACAAAAGCAATACTGTGAGATTTTGAACTTGATTGGCCATTCATCTCATGCTCATACACCTTCAGATGGTTATAGAGATCATCAAAGTCCATAACATCCAAACCAGATTGTCCTCTGATCATAGTTGCAATCACATGCCATACAGATGGTAAACTCCTTAAGAACTTCAGATTGACGTCTTCAATAGATACCTTAGCTTCATACAACTCTAGCATACTAAGGAGATTCTGAAATCTGTCATAAGCAGCATCAAGACTTTCTATTTCTCCAACTGTGAATGTTTCAAACTGTTGCTTCAACAGATTTCTGTGCATCTTCTTGGAAGCATCATTACCTCCAAATCTTGTCTTGATAGCAGCCCATAGTTGTTTAGCATCCTTAGCATCATGAAACTTGAGTAGGTGACCATCAGGTATAGCAGACAATAGGATGTTGAGAGCCTTTTCTTGATTCCTTAAAGTAGCTGCTGGCAAGACAGCCTTAGGTGGTTTAGGTTGTCCAGGAACTTCTATAGGATCTTCAATAACTTCATTACCATTGACAATTACATTCCACAGTGCATGGTCTGTAATAGCAATATACTGCCTCATATTCATGCTCCATAGATCGTACTCTCCCTTCTTGATAACAGGAATTCTGAGTGAGGTGATGGATGGGGGTGGTACAGCTTCAGTCGACATCTTTAGGGTTTGTTAAATCAGTTTTTAAGGGTTTCTTCTTAATCAGAGTTTCCACACAAGCTTATATAAGACCGTTTATAGGCTCAGCTAGGGATCAATAACAAAGACTAATAACATGCACAACGGAATAAACTAATCAATTCTTTGTTATTGAACATGGTTTTCATTCACTAACACTAACTAATCTTAGACGTTTATAGGGACTGTCTAGATAACTAAACTAATAACCTAGGCGTTTAAAAGACTATACGCCTAGGACACACACACACCTTTAAGTTGACTACATCTTGGAAGACATGTATATTAAACCTACACCTATGTCCTCTTTATATACTAGAGGATTAGGGTTTACAAAATACTACCAAGGACTAATAAATAAAACTTCTTTTGCAAGAAAGTCCTTCCATCTTTTTGTAGGTTTCCTTCTTGTCGTATTAAGTCCCTCTTGTTTCATTCTTTTTGTCTTATCAACTCAAACGTATAATTCCCAACAATCTTCCCCTAGTTGATAATGACAAAACCATTCTTGAATGAACTTCCCTAGACGAAGTAGAGAAATTGAGATCAGGGATCTCACCATGAATGAAACAAGTATGTCTTCCTTTGTCTTCCCCTTAATCCATGACATGCCACTCAAACATCTCTTCCCCTTTTTGTTATTATCCAAATAGGGAACGTATGAAAATAATGATCTTGACCACCACGAACCAATATCATACTTCCAATCTAAGCCGTCCAGTGTTTCAAATTGGCCTCCATGAAGAACACCAAAATGCTTACTAAAAATGAATCCAAAACAGTAGAAAACTCCAACTAGCAGTAGTAATAATGATCAACAGTAGTAAAAATCAAACACTTCCCCTTGAGTGGTGCATGAACATCAAATGATTCTTCAAATATGTAAGCTCCTTGTAATGATCACTTGTGAAGAAAACCAAATATAACGAATTTGATGAAGAAGTAAAATAACCCAAACTTATATCTTATATCTTGCACTATAGATGACATTGAACGTATACCTATGTATAGGGAGACCTCAATCTCTTGACGATAATCACTGAGCAGAATAACATCACTCCTTTAAGTGTTATGTCAATTCTTTGTCATAATCATTGAAGCACGAACAAGTTACCTTAAAAGTAGCTATGATCCTTTTAAGATATGATAAAACACGTATCCAAGTAATTCCACTTCACCTTCAAATAAGTGATAAATAATCGTATTCGTAATCAATTATGCAATAAATCCAAATCCGAGCCTTTTAAAACCTTTAAGAACAAATTCCAAATTTTCTTGTGTGTGTGAACCAAAATCTCAATCTGTGTGTGTGTGTCAAAAATCCATAACAATTATTATGCTCAACTTCCCCTCAATACCAAAACAAGCCTATTATATTAGAGACCCATGATCCCACCATAAAAAAAATAGACCAATAATACTCCACTGATGATAATTGAATCTTCACCAATGTCGAACAAGTAGTAGCAGTACTTTAAAACAACGAGCGGTAATTTCAACTTATACGGGCAGAGCAGTACTTTTACAAGGACGAGCAGTACTTTGAACTCGGAGCAGTACTTTCAAGGAGGAGCAGTACTTTCAAGAATAAACAGCAGTACTTTGAGCAATTTAGGGTTTCGACAGCAGTACTTCGAGTATAAACATCAGTACTTTGAGTAAACAGCAATACTTTATCAGCAGCCATATTCGACAGCCTGTAACTTTTGCATAAAAACTCAGATCGACGATGCCTCTGGTGGAAAGTTAGATGGCTATATAGAGAACGTCCACCTAAAATTTCGTCACGATCCAACGGTTAACGAAAAAGTTATGATCGTTTCAAAACAGTGTTGTAGTAACCTTACGGAATTTTTTCAGTTTCAGCAGCAGACTTCGACAACTTATAACTTTTGATTGAGAACTCTAATTGACAATCCCTCCAGTGAAACGTTAGATGAATATATGGAGATGCACTAGAAAAAATTGTAGCTCGATCCAACGGTTCAAGAAAAAGTTATGCCCTCTTGAAAACAGCCCTGCAGAAACATTACGAAAAATTTTAACATCTTCGAATTTTGTATCTTTTCTTCGACAAACCTTGTAGATCCCTATATCAAGAGCTCCCCGATCTGATACCAATTGATAAGATCATTTATAAGCTCAGCTAGGGATCAATAACAAAGACTAATAACATGCACAGCGGAATAAACTAATCAATTCTTTGTTATTGAACAAGGTTTTCATTCACTAACACTAACTAATCTTAGACGTTTATAGGAACACGTCTAGATAACTAAACTAATAACCTAGGCGTTTACAAGACTATACGCCTAGGACACACACACACCTTTAAGTCGACTACATCTTGGAAGACATGTATATTAAACCTACACCTATGTCCTCTTTATATACTAGAGGATTAGGGTTTACAAAATACTACCAAGGACTAATAAATAAGACTTCTTTTGCAAGAAAGTCCTTCCATCTTTTTGTAGGTTTCCTTCTTGTCGTATTAAGTCCCTCTTGTTTCATTTTTTTGTCTTATCAACTCAAACGTATAATTCCCAACACACATTGCTTAATCTAATGATATATGAATTTTATTATTTTTAATACTAGTTGACGCTTTTTTGCAGACAAGTGCATCTAAAAACTTTAAATGAAGAATTTACAACGGCGAAACCACAGGTAATGGAAACTTTGGTAATGGTTTCATGCATTTGATGTGGTGTATTTTCAGTTAATAACAGATTTTATTGTAAAAGAATGTTACAAATATTTTTGTAATCGGTTTCTGCAGGAACAAGTTAAAGAAATAGAAGACAAAGAAGTAGAAACAAAGAAGGAAAGGAAGAAAAGAGAGAGCACCAAGAATAGGCGTATAACCTTTATAAATCAGGTAATTGTGTGCCCACAACATGTTTGATAAAATGATTATGAAACCAAATTGCTTTTCATTGCATCTACAGGTTTATTGTACCATAAAGTAGGGTCCCCATTGTGAAGGGTAAATGAACTAGGAGGATGGTGTATGTTGAATGGAATAGAGAGGTGTGAAAGATGAACCTTCTTGGTCCATTCAATACATCATCACAGGAAGAATGGTTGGTCATCATGGAGGGAGAGTGTTCCCACTCATCTGAAGCCTTCCATTGAGAGGGAAATGTAGGATGATTGGCAGAGCCCCCCCATGGATGGGTTATGGAGTCCTAGTGATGCCACTCTCTACCTCTACCTTGTCTGCTGTGGTTGATGGTTGAGTAGCTTGGTAGAGTAGAGTTGTGGAAATGTAGCTAGATGGTGGTGCTAAATAAAAAGGTGAATTTGGTTCATAAAATGGTTATGTTGTTTCAGTGGAGTTTTTGGTTAGTATGTTAGACATTAGCTTTGTCTGATATCGATAAAGTTTGTTCTGGTTTGTATATGACCAGTGTTTCTTTGTCTTTTTGTATCAGTTTTTGGGAGTTGTCCAAAAGCTTATCTCTTATTCTTATGATGTAATATTTGGAGTTTTAATATAATAGATTCACCTTTGCAAAAAAAAAAAAAAAAAAAAAAAAAGGTTTATTGTATCGTGTTAATTTTTTTTTTGCATATCATCGTCTTTATAATTTATGCCTCAAATGTTGTTACTTTTGATTGTAGGCTGATGTTGTTTTAAAGCTAATTCCGGGTTTGGATCATATCATAAAACCTAAAATCGAGTTATTTATGGCAAAAAAAAAGCAATTTGAAACGAGTAAGTATATTTCTCTTTTAAAACATTGCCTTAATGATTTTTTTAAAACATTATCAATTGAGTGGAACAATTACTTTATTTAGAGCTTTGATTCTTTCAGAGTAGAACAACTGGTGAAAATGCAAGGTATGTTTATTAATTCATTCATTGCCACACCTATTAATCAAATGTGTATGTTAGTGATCATATTATGATTTATTCTGGAACATATTGGCGTCTAATTGGCAAACTAATTTGAATACCGTTAATGATGATGTTAAAGAAAGCTATTGATCTTATTTTATCAATTAGTAGAATATGTTTGGTTATTTAACTGTATAATGAGTGTATCATTGTTTATATACTATGAGGGGGATTAAGTAATGTTATGTTTGGTCTCACCATAAGGAAGAACTCTACATGTCTTTTTGTGTTTGCATATTAAGTACGAGTAATGTTTTTTACATGTCTGAAGTATACCCGTCAAAAAGTTAATAGTCAAGCTTTTCCGCAATGTGTTTTTGGTTAGTCATTGAGGGATATTAATTGGTGATTGAAACTTGGTTATATTTTTAGGTTACATGTTGGCTGAGAAAATGAGCTGATAATTTGAAGTGTGAATCTATTACGGAGTTTTTCGTAAGTTTGTTGTGTCTACTGTTTATGTTACATTATGTGGAGTTCTTTCTTATAGGAATATAGGGGTAATGTGTCTACTGTAAACATGAGGCTAATATGAAAATGATATCATCATAATTCTTTGTGCGGGTTACTAAACATTTTATTGGAATTGACTAAAGCTTTGTTTCATATAAATAATGACACTATATCATATAAGTCCTACAACTATAATCATTTTGATTTATTAAACATTATGCATTGCTGACACTTAAAATTTCGGTGAACAAGAGTGTGCAGGGTAAGGCAAAGTTTGCGTAAGATAATATATGATAATAGCTTATTAGCTTCTGATGTGTCAAAACAAATTGTAGTATTGGATCTGATTTTTAAAAACTCGAAGCTTTTTCGAATAAGCCGTCCATGGTTGCTTGAATAAACAAACTCCCTCATAGTTGTGTAGCTGCACTAAAGTATGCTAAAAAAATTTATATACCAAACACATATACTGGCCTACGAGCGTAATGCCAAATACCCTATCTCTTTGAAGTTCAAATTATGTAGGTTTCTAAAGATCAGAATACGTAGATTTTTTACTAGGATACTTAGTAACTTAAACATGTTCTTTCTCTTTCTATTTTCTGCTATAGAGGAAAATTAAAGGTGCGATGTATATTGTAGCCATAGCCAAAGTCGCGGTGTAAGTAGCTACTTTAATCATCGATCATTTTCGATATTGGTCTACCTTTTTTTGCGTGCCTGATGTTTAGATAACCGTTTACGTATTGATGTACCAGATAGCAACGCAATTTTCGTTGAAAAAAAAAGTACGTTAGACAACGTATTAGTTTATATGTGATAATTAGGGGGTGTTTGGATTAGCTTATATGCAGGTAATCAGTTATATGTGTGCTTTGGATTAGCTTATTATATGGGATTATCGGCTTACGGAAATTTGGAAAGTGAGCGTTCCTAAATTAATCTGGTATCTTCCTTTCAGGTGTGTTGTAGTTGGCAAAAATGCAGCGACCAAAGTTGATTCAGTTGAAGGTGAAGCAAGGTTGAAACGTGGATTTTATGTCAACCCTGAAGCTAAGATGCTGCTCATCATCTGCATATGTGGGTAAGTATTTCTTATTTTGACTTCTAACTGTCTACATATTAGTTCATATACTCATGGATCCTTTGTTTAACGCTCAGTATCGATACATGGGCACTCATATGGGAAGGTACGGTTTGAATTCGGCCGATGCAAACTAGAAAGTGTGCAGGTAGTTTGAGTCATCAGGTTAGTCTAGTTAACATAATTATTAGGATCATGTTGCAGTTAGAAAGATTAATGATATGCAAGACTTGATTAGGTTCTAACAGGAGTTTGCATTTGTGTTTCGGGTATACCAGTCCCTTATGTTCGGTGGTTTAGCGCCACAACCTTCAGCATGTTCATCTCCGTCCGCTACTATGTTAGGGTCAGTTGTGAGGTATGCACAAAGTCGCACAAAGTCCTCCGGATGAAGTCATCTTAAAACGGGTCGACGAAGAATATAGCCGGGTATCTATCCTGGAGATGCTTTTACTTTGTCCAGGTACCACATTTTCTATCTACTGTACAGGCGAGTCGGGCAACGGGTTGAGTTCGGGTAAAAATGGGTTGCTTTTTTGGTTGACTCCAAAAATTTTGTGCCATATATATTTCACTTTTTTAAAAGTAATTAGTGTCAAATAAGATCACACAAGTCATAGTATTAATAAGAATATATACAACATCAGCCAAATCGAGGTATTATAATTTTTAGATAATCATAACCTAAATCAACCACTTATACCTGCTGTCCTATTTTCTTGCTTAACTAACATATACATTTACAAGGAAATGCTCCCACCAGTTTTTCCGCTGTAATATAGTTTTGATTGATTCCCATATACTCGACTCTTGATTTCAGGAACAATAGATTGATCATGTATAAAAAGAAACACTATATGTGCTTGCTTCATATTCAAAGGCGTCAACAGTTAAAAGATGGCAAAGTTTGCCTGTGTTAATGGCGTCCACTAAGTTAGTAAGTTGTAGTATAATGTTTGAAATTCGAATTGGGCTTAACATTACATATCTCAGTATGCAAATATAAAACTTTAAATTACAATGCAACATATATCATCTCATCTTTGTAGATGTGTCTATGTCTACAAAGGTTATGTTTTAATATGGCCACTACGACACTTTTGGAGTAGATTTTTATTAGTTTTATATGTCATTTGAGATGTAATTTCTTTTTTAACTTTACATAGATGTAATTGTTCCATCTTAAGTTTTGTAAAGTTTGTTATGTTTATAGACAAAAAAATTAACATTGTGATTTTATATCCAAGTGAGCCCCCAGCAATAAACAACTTCATTTTAGTTTGATTTTTTTTTTTTTTTTTAATTAATATTTAGGTGTTCATGGGATTAACATCGACTACTCAAGTGCTTAACATCATATATCTTTTGAAGGCATTTATTACTTCAATATTTAATGTACTTTCTTCATGTGAGCTTTTTATGGTGTAATTTCAGTTAAAAGATTTGAGATGAGCTTTTTACTGATAATAATAAAGTGTAATATATTCACTTATCAATAATATGTTATGTTTTCCCCTATATATTATGGAAAATGATTGGGAAGACTAATTATGTGCTTAAAGATGTGACTAAAAACATGTGGCATGATCCTGGTGGTTTATAAAAAGCGGGTCCCAATCTTTGTAGTCATCAGGATGATGCCACATATGGTTAGTCATATCTTTAGGCATATGATTTAGGTCTCCTAATCACTACTCATATATTATATGGGTTGTGTTATACAGATCCCCCTATAAGTCAACCGTACAAACCGCGAAGCACACAATACAGTACTATGATGCACACAATACAACTCCCCGATGCGTAGCACTGTAGCAAACCCCCTTATAAGGGGGGTCTCTATAGTCTGCCTCATATTATATATATTATGGTGATTGCTTTTTTAATTCACGGGTTTCATACATGAGACCTTTTAGAAAAGAAGATACGGCATCCACATGTGGTTCATTTTGTAGGGGATGTAACTCAAACAAATCCAATGATGATCATGACGTCATATTTATACAACATTGTATTATTTGAGATAGTTTTGCATGTTAGTCTATTAACTGTTATAGAAATTTATATAAAAGTGATGCAATTTTTCTTTGATAAAGTTTTAACCGAAGTTGATATTCTATATTTGTATAAATGTGAAAAGAACTCTTTTAAAAGATTGAAATAAACTAACAAATTATGTATATTAAAATTAAGCATTTTCTTTATTTAAAATAAACAAGTTATTAAACTTATGATATGTCTGATGTAACTTCTCTTCATCAAGATATGTTACCATTTGAGGTCGATTATTTTTTGTCTGATGTTCAGATTTTTTTACTTACTCCATGCTTCAAAGAATGGCACTTTGAGAAAATAGGAGACTCAAGATATCTACATGCTTCAAAGGAGGAGAAAAATAGGAGAAAATAGGAGAGTCAACAATGGCACTTTGGAGTTGGGATTGCAATTTCTTTGAAGCATAGAGATGATGAGTTGTTAACAAAAAGGCGGTAGGAGTAGCAATTGACTCTCACGTCAGGTCTCCTTTATTTTCAACGATTTTTCATTTTATGAAGATAATTGAGATTTGCTTTTGTGTGATAAAATTTCCTTTGACTAATTTGACAAATTATATAATTTTGTTGATTATTGGGAATTTGGTATAACCTGAAAAGATATATATTGATATATATATGTGTGTGTGTTTGTATGGTATCCGTTTAACTCAAAGAGTTGAAGTGATCAATTTGTACAGTGTGTTAGACAAAATCACAAAAACATATGTTTACGGTTTCAACAAATTATTTTAGATTGGCAACGCGATGGTTGTAAATCGATTGTGACTCACACATATTTTAAATTTAACAAATTTACGTTATTATTTTTATTATCATCTCATTTATCTGTTTCTTTAAAAAATAATCCGGTGTCAACGGGTCTCTAAGCTAGTATGATCTAAAATTGACACTTCCATCATTTCGAAATAATGGTCACATGAAAAACATACAGGATTGAAGAAAAAAAAATTATTCGTACTTTACTTTATGAAATAACATTTAATTTTTAACTAATTATAAACGAATGAGATTTCCTCTTTTTAGGTTATTCATGGAGTGCGAACCTTTTTCAAACCGGTTTAATCTTATAATCATTTCGGACCATCTTTGACCACACTTAAATATACACATCTAGCGAGATTTGAACCCAAGTAAAGATTTGAACCCCAGTAATTCAGTTTAGTAATATAGGAGTGACTCATTAATCAACAGGCTTGACCGCTTGGGTTCAAGTTACCTAAAATTATGGGAAAATTAGTCAAATAGATCGCGCCCCTGGTGAATATCACTTTATGAACCACGCATTTTTGACATTCAAAAATAGACAGGTTGCTCAGCGATTTTCTTGGACCCAACCAGGGGCTGCCATGTATATGTCATGTATTATTTTTTGAACAACTTTATATTTTTTTGGCAACTTGTATACTTTAGTCATTTTACGTTTTACTCACCCATTATATTCTTATTATCCCATCATCCTGAAATTACTCCCCACTTCTGGTCCTCCGTTCCCCCACCTCCACCTCCTCCTGTCTCCTATTCACCGCCACCACCTCCTCCGACATCTTTTCCTCCGCTACCTGGAGTCTCACTTCCTCCACCTCCTGGACCAATATGACTACAGTTACAGGGTATGAGTATTTGATTAATTATTAGGTTCAATTATTTAACTGAATCTGCTATTTTAATCAATTTTTTCGTTAATTGAAATCTACTTAACAATACAATTGAAATTCATGAATTCAAAGACTATGGATATAGTTGGCTTATGGCTTATTTGGTTTTCGGCTTATGTTTGATAAGCTCACTTTTTGTTGATTTGATGAGTTTTTTGAGATCTCTAGTGTTGTGAAATTTAGCTTAGGATTGTTTAAGCTTATATGTGGCTTACGAGCTTATTTGTTTTTCGGCTTATATTTCATAAGCCCTAGACTTGTGGGGGCTTATATTATGATTTAATTTAGGGGTGTTTGGATTAGCTTATTTAGCCGTCTTATGGGCTTATTTGATTTTGGAAAAAAGCCGATAAGCTCACTTTTTATAGCTTATTAACTTTAGCTTATTGGCTTAAGCTAATAAGGTAAAGTTGATAAGGTCATAAGCTTCAATAAGTGAGCTTATCTGCTTTTCCAAAGTCAATAAACCCATAAGCCGGCTAAATAAGCCCCCACAAGTTTCAAAATAAGCCGAAAAATTGGGGCTTATGAAATATAAGCGGAAAAACAAATAAGTAGATCACTTTTTTTTTATCCCTTTCCCTCGGTTATCCTGTAACACTAAAATAATTATCATGGCTAGAGGTAGCAAAATGGGCCGGCTAGTTAACGGGTCGAAACTGGTGATTTTTGAGTGCCTTGAAACCTGTTGGGTCAGGTTACCAGTGGTTACGAGAATGACTAGCAGTGGTTAGGGTTACGCTTGCAGTGGAAATGACAAGCTAGCAGTGGTAACGAGCGAGGTAGCAGTGGTAACCGATAATAGTAATAGCAGTGGTTAGGGTTACGCTAGCAGTGGACATGACAAGCTAGCAGTGGTAACGAGCGAGGTAGCAGTGGAATCGATTAAAGCTAGCAGTGGTAACTTGATGTGATGTAGAAATTTCCAAACGCGTAGTGCAATTTTTTAATTATAATCATACAAACTTTGTTAGGAAATGAATACTTATTTTTTTCCTTCAATGCGGGTCATACGGGATGGTCTTGGTGAGGCTAGTATGTTTCTTGAGATAATCTGATAATTTTTCCTTCAAAGTGGATCAAACCGTCAAAATTATTTTATGTGCATACACAATGCACAATGAATAATGATAGATTAGCATGTCTATCTAGTATGACTTTAGACAGTTTTAGGATTCATAATTTATCAGCATTCAGCATGTGGCTTTTTCAAAGTTTAGCACTTTAGCTGTATTTATAACGAGTTTTACACTCGTAGGTGTTTTTTTTTTTAAAGTTGATTGTACTTTTGTTGTGATAATCTGTTGATTTGATTCAGTTTCTTAGTGGTTGTATGTAGTTGTGATATAATCGATGTTATGTGTAATGTGATGTTGTTAGTGTATCATGTTATGACTTTAGTTGCTCATTCTTGTAATGAGTGTAGATTTAGGAAATGACAAACACATATAGGGTTAATCAGTATACGGCATATGTTGGCTTGTGCAGAATTTTTTTCCAATAGTTTTCGCGGTTTATAAACTGATGTAGCTGTAGTATTGTCCGTTTAAGCAAGATTTAGTTTGTTTATAATTATAAGCTATGCTTATATGTAGAGTATTGATATCGTTACATGAGTTTCACTTACATTGATGTTACATTTTTGTTTCAGAGGGATGGGAAAGCCGGTGGGTTAAATCTGACTGGAAGAAAGATAAGAACATGGTTGGGGAATAGAATTATACTTCCGGTCAATGGAATGGAGATGCCAATGATAAAGGTATTCCCATTATTAGTTATTTAGTTTTACATTCATGGTAAATTGTAAAATGCTTTATGAATTTATCAGCAGCTAATATTAACTGCTTGTTTCTTCTTTGTGTTAATAGGTATCCAGACCAGTGAAGACTATAGGTTTTACGCCATTTCTGCTGAGTACCCTGAATTCAGCAACAAGGACAATACTCTAGTTTTCCAATTCTCTGTTAAGCATGAGCAGAAGCTTGACTGTGGTGGTGGATACATGAAATTGCTTAGTGGTGATGTTGACCAAACGATATTCGGTGGTGATACCCTATACAGGTTGTTTATTCAAACATACATGCCTTACTCGGTTGTTTGTTTGTTTGTTAAGATTTCATATTACACATTGGTTTAATGCTCTTGTTGTTTACTACAGCATCATGTTTGGACCTGATATCTGTGGGTACGCCACAAAGAAGGTTACGAAGAGGCTCACTGATATGTCAGAGGTACTTGTTGTGGGACGCCTTACTCTTGATTTTCATACTTACAACTATGTTTCCGTGAGTGCAAGCTTATTAATTTAGTAACACTTGTTGTGCAGCTGAATCTCAAAGCTGAAGAATACAATCATCCGAACCTTGTCAAACTCTTGGGATATTACTTGAATGAGAAAGAATTGTTTTGTGTTTACGAGCACATTCCGGACCCAAGTTTGGATAAACTTCTTTTTGGAGGTAATATACATTTTAGTTATATGGTGAAGAACACACTTGATCTTTGGATTTTCATCTCACCAATTGGATGTTTCTAAAACTCGTATTGAACCACCATCTATTGTCATGCTTATAAGCCATCCAGTAAAGTCGTTCACAAATACACTTACTTTGAGTCGTTAATGACCGTATATGCAGAGCCATCAGGTACTTCACTTTCTTTGCTCGCACGGCTTAAAATAGCAGTAGGAGTAGCTCACGGCCTGTCTTTTGCGCATCAGAGGAGGCATCTAGCTTATACCCAATTTAAGACCAATTGTATATTAGTGGACAAGGTAAATCAGGTTTCCTTACACATGCCTACAATCATATATATAGCATCTCAATGTAACATCTGTTATAGATTCTTTTCCTATACCTTTCAGGATTATAATGCACGGCTTTGGGATTTTGAAGTGGAAAATTCATTTTTGGCTTGTGGTTCATACAAATTCCAGATAGATGCACCTTATGCGGCACCTGAATGGTTTCGTTACCAAGCAGATGCTATATTTGAAGGAGTTTTCGCATCACCTTATCACAGTCGTCGTATGATCTACTTTAAAAACTGGAACTTTTTTTAGTCATATTATATATATATTAATGCGGGAATATGAAACGGCGACCATATTGGTCGTTTAGGGCTCCTGATTTTTCTTCAGCCCAACTGCAGTATCCATCTTCGTTTTCCTGGCCTGCTATCGCTTCTTGCGATATACGTGTCTTTCTCTTTGATACGTGGCGCGCTCTGTCAAATAAACTAATGAACCGACTCCATGATACTCATACTCATCTTCTTCGCACTCTTCTCTAAGGTCGGTTAACTTCGCTGGTGGGTTTGCGATTTGTTTCCTGGTATGTTATGATTTACTTGATTATTTGTTATGATGATGAGATTGTTGATGACGATAATTGCTTCACCGTCCTCTCGAAGGTGCGGTTTTTCTTGCAATTTATATCTTTAATTTCTTTAGTTATTCTGATTTTTTGCAAAATGATTATGTGAGTTTTACCTGGATGTCAAACAGTGATGACACCTGTGTTTTATGATTCGATTAGCCAAGTGTTTGTGAAAACACCTCAGTGAAAAACTCAAAATTATTAAAGTAGTTTAGTTGTTTCAGTAAACTATTATGGTTAATTGCCTGAATCATTCATTCAAGTATTATGATCTGAGTTTTTGTTTGTTTGCCTATTTTAGGAACATGAGAGGTTGTTTGGACTTGGTCTTGGAACAGGTAAACTAAAACGATGATGTACATTTTTTGTTTGTGCTTTATCGTGCATGTGTGTGTTATTGATGCCTATAACGTTTGTCTTACGGTTTTCGTATGCAGATTCCCATGCTATAGATGGATGTGTTTCTGACAATTAGTTGAATGCTCAACACATTGCGGAGGTTTTTTCACTTTCTACAGGTCACATTGCGGATAATTTTTTACATGCTAGCCTGATTTTTTTTGTGTAAGTATGCCCGTTGTTTCAAATAGTAATTCGTTTTTCAACTATGTTGTTGCAGCTGAGGTTGGAGTCGGGAGTAGTTGTGGCTTCATTTCTATTGTCAATGAGGGTGAGTTGTTATATGTCTACATATGCCTCATTCATAATGTGGGTTTCCTATTCTCAGATTTTTGTACGCTTCCCTGATTTTCCCTGTCTAAGTGTGCCTGTCGTTTGAAATAGTAATTTAGTTTTCAGCGCCGTTGTTGCAGCTGAAGTAGGATTCGGGAGTGGTAGTGCCTTCGTTCCTGTTGTGAACGACGGTCAGTTGTTATGTGTCTATATACGGGTCATTTATAGTCTTGGTTTCCGTCTTTCATTGGTTCGAATATCTTCAATTTTGAGCCTGTTCTATGAATAGTGCAGGGTTTATGAGGTTAGGAAGATTGTCGTTGTTTCTACAATTGCTAAAACTATAGGCAATGTCTCATTACCCATATCGATTGCTGCTGATGGAGAACCATCTATTGTCTTTGGTTCTGCAAAGTTCCTGGTAAAAGATAATCAAACTACAAACTAAGAGAAGCAGACGGCGCAGCCTTAACTCCCAAAAAACTTCGTCTAGACGAACCGTTTGCTCACCAGGGTGACCCTAAGATGAGATGTTCGAAGGACGAAAGAAATTTGAATGTTACATGTGCTGATACATTTATAAAAACCAATGACCCCAAGAAATTATTCACTATTACATCCTCCTTTGGTGGCATTCGTATCGGCAATGTTGCTCCCATATACCAGTTCGAGTCTCAGAATGAATGCGCACCCTCGGATTACAGAAGTGGTTCGTCTAGCTGTGAAAGTGTGTCTGCTCCTAGAACTTGCCATTACTGGTGAGTAATATAATTTTTGGATATGTGTATTTTAATAAACTATACGCTGCTCCAATTAACATTAGTCCAACTTATTATTGTCATTACATGTACATGGAGTCAAGTTTCAGATAGCTGCAACGCCTTTTCCAGATATCAAAGCTATGTGCGAGCGACTATCCAAGGTAAGTCAATGGTGATTTCGGAATAATATACATTTACAATTCAGAGTGATGTTGCCTATTCCTGATTTTCGTTGTTTGTTTAGGCATGCCTGCGCAAACATCAACTAATCTCAGTATTTCACTTAGAAATAACGGATCTGCATGCGCGGTCAGCCGAGGTTATTTGCTTGCTTTTTGTTGATTGCAGTTATTCAGTGGCGTATGAACATTTTCTTTTCTTATGCACATTCTGCTTTTATTTGTACAGCTCGAGCTACGCTTTTGGGTGCTGCTAGCTCTATTAATGCCACATTTTACACACGAGCTAGCACAAGGTACATCTCTCTACTTACGTGTCTAGGTTTTAGTTAGTATCATGTTTGGTGGCAGTGACGTATCAGTGTCTTATAAACGTTGTTGTTTTAGTTGATGTGCTCACTAAAGAAGTATTGGGTATTCCGATAGTGGGTCAAATAAGTAGCTCAAATAAGTTGAATAATAAGTCAAAATCAGAAAATTCTATTTGCAAAAAAGGTGCTTTTTAACGCTTAATATCAATATGAATGTCATTTACAATCATAATGATATTATACAAATAAAATAGATTTTGAGAGTTGCATACAAATCTAAAAAATACGTCAATATAATCATTGGTAAGTTGATATATGTGAAAAGAGGCGCATATGAACTTGATATGGAGTTAAGTTACATGGTTCCTTTGGGTTGATTGCTTGAACAAAATTGCATTGGTAGAGATTGTAGAGCTCGCGTAACAAGTGCAAACCAGTAAATTTTTTACTAACTAAAAACATGTGGTCACTCCTATACACATTTATTCTTTCATATCTATATAACTTATACGTTAAAAAATAATATTGGCAAATGCTAGAATAGCAATTATAGATCATACAGTTTAGAAATACATCACAATTATGCAGTAACTAATGATTTTGGACAAAATGAGGAAGAAGTCTGTTGAGGACCGTCTTGCCACTACAGGCGATGGTTTAGATTGGGGTGTGGTGTTTGGGCTCAGTCCTGGTCTTACTGTAGAGACGTTGGTCCTTCACAGCTTCCAACTACCGAGTAAGATTGCCACAAAAATTTGATCCCGGGTTCCTTTATATAGTTGTTATGCTTTGATTGAATACAGTATAAGATAAATAGTTAGACCATAGAAGTTTGAAATCATATCAACAACCTTTAACTCATTGTCCTTGCAATAACGATAAAGTTAACATGCCTGTAATTTAGTTTGTTGCTATTATAGGATTTAGTGGAACAATATAACTATTTTATAAGAAGTAATCTAGACATGAATGACATGCAATATGTAACTGTAATGGGAATGTGGTTCAATAGGACCACCAATCAATCATAGAAATAATCTTTAAACATTGGTCAAACGGTTTAATGTGGTATAAAACTTCATAGTTCCTGCCTGAACTGTCTATGCAATTTATTTTCATAGCTATAAACCAGTTGCTTCAGGTAATGTCATGAAAATCATGGATTATATTGTTCGAAACTTAAGCTTTAAATGTTTCATGATGCGTTCAGTTCTGATGGTCATCTATGTTGCAGGCAAAACGAGATCCTTACCGGTTCCGATCTCCTATCGAGATGCGCTAAGATTGACCACCTTATGTACGTGAGCGTTTCGTTCTTCTTATATCGTAAATAATTAGTTAACCAATTGAAAATATCACAATATAAATGTTTAATGTATAATCATGTATCGTTGACTTTCTACCTATTGAAATTACGCTTAAACAGAAATGTTGCAATTTATTGTTTCAGAAACAGTTTTTTTATTGGGAAATAGTTATGTTTCAGGATTTATTAAAATATGTTTTTTAATAAAAATAAAAAAGATTTTTTTTTTAACATGCTTCTTATCAGGGATGGTGTCGGAAAAGTACATAGTTAAGTTGCACAACAGGTGAATGTGATTTCTTTTATGGGGAACGCTATATAAATTTGGAAAAATTTGCAGTAGTTCTGAATAAAGGTTAAATATATGGTCACTATTTGCATTTTATTGGTCTTTTAATGAGAGGCTGAGGTGCAATGAATGTTCCAAATTCATGCACGTACTTTTCTCAACACATATGGTCATACTTTGAGCAACTGCATGTTATTGCAGGTGATGTTCGGCACTGACGGAGTTGCTTTTCCTGAGGCGTTTTACCCAGGTTTGTAACGTCATAACTACACATTTTTCTTCTTTCAAAATGACCTTTGAATACCTTCTTTTCTATAATGCAAAAAAAAGGTTCAAGGCATCTGTCGTGCCTGTAGTATGGGAAAATAAATAAATACAACCAATTCTTTTACTGTGAGAATGGAAAAGGTTTAGTGCCTGGTAAAACGGCCACTTTTTGGATTCGTACCTAAACCTTTGATTGGTTCCAAAAAGACTGAAGTGCCCGTTTGATTGGTTCCAAAAAGACTAAGGAGGAGACTCTTCGGCTTGATTTGATTGGTACCTCGGCTAATCAGTACAAAGATGCTCATATTGTAGTCTTTAACACAGAGCATTGGTGGACTCATGATAAAAACACCAAAGGGTAACTAATTTTGAATAGTTGGGCTTGACCAATTGTTTTTCTTTCTTCAATTATTATGTGCCTTACAGATAAATCTAAAATGCGCAGGAAAGACTATTATCAAGAAGGCAACCATGTCTATAGTGAACTCAACGTTTTAGAGGCTTTTCATAAAGCCATGACAACATGTGGAAGATGGGTCGATGCCAATATAAATCCTATCAAAACTTCAGTCTTTTTCTGTGGTTACTCTGCTTCGCATTTCAGGTAAAATCCAGATTAGAAAAGCAATAGACTTATGTGCAGAAGTAATTGAATAGCTCCTGATGTTGAAGAAGACTTTCAGATTCACCCAGAAGCTGTACAATTTAAAGCCGTTAAGCAGATTGGTTTAGGGAATTGGGAACGGATTAAATCACCTACGAAAATTGTGGTGAATTGACTTGGATTTATGGATGTTATGGGAATATGCCCCGCCGCAACGCGGCGGTTTCGTCGCAATCCTTGTTTTCATAATATATGATAATACATTACATAACTACTTATCAATAGATTTGAAATGAATCCACTTGTTTGAGAACTCATTTACTCCCCGAAGGCTAAATGAAACACCACTTTGCAGATTCTGGTGTGAAGAGTGAGATATATGCTTTTGGAGTGGTACTTCTGGAATTACTAACAGGGATGAAGGCGTACGATGATAACAGACCCGAGGGAAAGAAAAATTTGGTGAAATGGGCTATTCCATTACTAACACATGAAGAAGACTTGGGAAAGATAATTGACCCACAGCTTCAACATGATAGTTTCCAAACAGGGATGAAGGTGTATGATGATAACAGACCCGAGGGAAAGCAAAATTTGATGAAATGGGCTATTCCATTGCTAACAGATGAAGAAGACTTGGGAAAGATAATTGACCCACAACTTCAACATGAAAGTTTCCTTCCAAAGGCAGCATACAAGTTGGATTCGCTTGTTTCAAAATGTCTTCATCCAAGTCAAGAAAAACGCCCGCCAACAGAAGAAATTTATCAGGTTTTAAACTGTTGTTATCTAGAAGAAACCAAAAAAGTTAATTCCTGAATGTCAAACAAAAGTAGATATTTTTACTGAAGAAACATGTATTTAGTCTTAACTTCTTGGTGTGTACTGTAATAACTATCTGCAAGTAAAAACAGTAAACTTGAGTCATAAGGCCTCTTGTGATGCCCATGATTATCCTAGCATACATTATCCATTTGAAACTATTTATAGGCCTACAGTGATCTGGTGAATCTCAGGTATGAAGTAGATATGCTATTTTATTTTAATTTGTAATTACTCATCATGACTGGAATTAGTTATACTCTTGTGTCAACTTAAGCTCAGAAAAAAAAAGGAACACTTTCGTTAGGCCTAAATTTGGAAAATATATATATAGAGTAACCCCTGTCCCCAGTAAAATATAGGCCATCATCAAATAGACAAATACACTTGAGCCGTTAGTTGTACCCATGCAATTATTAAATAATGACTCAGGCACTTGTGCAACTCAGTTGAATGTATTTTCAAAAGGAACATATGGTGCCACATTCAGGTCTCGATCTTCTAATGGGATATACCTTCGTAGCTCCTATAGCACCACCTGTCAAATGTGAAACTACTACTGATTTTAGTCGTAGGGGCGGTTTAGGATTGCTTGTACAAGTTGTATGGGATTGCTTATTAAGGAAATTGTTGTATGTGACGAATTTGACATTTTTATCTATCAATGGTATATTTTGGCTTGATTGACTTAAATATTACTGAAAAGAAAGAAGTTGCCCAAAAAGAAGTTGCCCAAAAAAAAGCTGCCCAAACACAAGTTGCCCAAACAGAAGTTGCCCAAAAAGAAGAAGTTGCCATTTTTTTAAATAAGCTTTGCATAAAGTAAAGCTAGTTTTTATCTGCTTGTCTCGGATTTAAAATTGTAAAAACACAACCCTTTTATGTGTAACTGTGTGTGCTTGAACTGAGATCAAGAACTTGTAAATTTGAAAGATTTCCAATGTGAGGAGGAATAACATCAGAAAAAGAGGCATAGGAGAGATTGAGGTAAACTTAGCTGTTTCAAGGATCCAATGAATCAGGGATCCGGCTTTTTTTTAAATTATTACCACTCAAGTCCAAGAACTTTAGATGCCTCAAATCTCCTAAAGAAGTGATGACCTCTTTACCAATCAAATAAATGTTTTCTATAACTATATTTTAGCCGGAATAGATGGATGTGATAGTAGCCTCCACATACATTATGTGTTTAATCAAATAGGATGTTTTGAGAATTCAAACAAATAGGCATAGGAGGCCTGGGCTCAGTACTGTCTAAATGTAAGGTTGAGACGGCTGGGTCTCAACATGCTTTTTTCTAGCAACGAATGAGGAGTTGTTTCTGCGTAAAATTTTGTCACTCCATAACAAATATGCCTAGACTCTCCTCCGAATATCAATACATCTCCTGAATTTAATTCAATAAACTTCTCTTCTTTCCTCGCATCTTTATACAAGAATTGGGCAGAGTCACCAATAGAGATGGAAACCACGGGCAATCCTTTGTCCAAACTATCTGAGCTCTCATCGCGGTCCTGCATTGCAATTTTTAAATATATAAACGTAAGTTATACAAAATAAGTTTATTCATTGTGCATTGTGTATGCACATAAAATAATTTTGACGGTTTGATCCACTTTGAAGGAAAAATTATCAGATTATCTCAAGAAACATACTAGCCTCACCAAGACCATCCCGTATGACCCGCATTGAAGGAAAAAAATTATTCATTTCCTAACAAAGTTTGTATGATTATAATTAAAAATTGCACTACGCGTTTGGAAATTTCTACATGAATGATAAAACATTTTCTTGTTAGTACCAAATGATGACCGGGAATAAAAAAAAAAAAAACCTGGTGAAGACCAAGTCGATCATTGGTCTCATAGAAATTGACGATAAAAATGTCTGGTCTCATAGAAATTGACGATAAAAAAAAACAAACCTGGTGAAGACCAAGCCGACCACTGCTAGCCAGTTGATAATCGTAAATTGACTCGATCATTAGTTCTGTTAAAAAAGCTCATTGGCTAAGTATCATTAGTTCAGTTATAAAAGCTCACTGTCTAGGTATCGAAACATTATTATCTTCATCTCATATAATAGGAAAATCAATTATTTATAAAAACCCCATAAAAGGGAGAAAACAATAAAATACAAGGCATACCTCATTTAAACAAGCTAATTAAAAGAGGAGAGGACCAAGGAAAAAACAAAGGAAAAGAAAATGACCAAAACTAGCTAATACATGACACACACCACTAACACTGAACATTTTTTAGACAAAACTAACTCACAAGGCAATAGCAACTTAAGCCATATTATTTGCTACACTATCATACTGATGTATAGCATAATACAGATCGATATACAAAACATATTAAATTACCTGACTTTAGGAGAAATCGATTGGATTAGGATCAAGATCGCCAAAGCCGATTAAAATTTTGGTAGATAGAAACCGGGATTGGGAATTCACCAATCTTTGTAGTTAACATTTTGAAATCCGAGTGTAATTTTAATTTAAAATACCGGGGTTTCTCGTAACCAGTCTCTATTTAGGAATCTCTTTGACCTTTTGTGTAGTAGTGAGTGTTCAGGGAAGTTTCACAAGACCTGAAGTCCATGCTAATTAAACATGTCGATCCAATCTTTCTGTATAAGTTGTTGAAATCCCTTTAAGAAATGAGAGCTTTGTTGACGTATCTGAAAACAGATGATGAATTACATTGCAAGTTTATGAAGCATAAGAAGAAATGACAACTTCAAAAGAAGGTTTGGTAAAACAAAAACCTGAGTATTAAGTCGGTGATTGGCAACAAGATGAATAAATGTGATAACATTATCATTCACAACCCGTATATTCTTTCCACCTGGTATTGTTCAGCTATTTGCTCCCCATATAACTTTTGTAGTGAAAAGCTAATTGTTTTGAAAAATTCAGAATTTGCACAAAAAATTGTACCGATTTTACCCGTAATAAAGCCTATTGACCCAACTTTTTGCCATCACTATTCTAATACAGACTATTACTGTAATAATTTTACTTTGTAGTCATATTTGGGCTGCTAATTTTTACACAAGATAAATAATGTTGACAAAAAATTGTTTTGGGTTAACCCATTTTACAGGTTTTGACCCATTATACAACCTACTGACCGCCATTTTTCTATCTATATACAGGTATGAAAATACTCGCAGCTGCTCTTTTGGCAGATATAACATTATTTACATGACGAGGCAATTATGCAAACAACAATAACAGTGAACACATACCTCCGCCTCTTTCAGCTTTTCTAGCTCTTCAAATTTAGCCTTCTCAGCCTAAAATATGAAAACAAATAATATTATGAGAAGGAAAAATGCGAAATAGTAATATGAATTAGTAAGTTGTGGATAGAAAGCAACATACGTCTTTTTGTTTGCCCCATGTTTCTTTTGCCACTTGTTTGGCATATTCAGGATCGTCACATATCAACACATTGTCAAACAAAGTTCCTGATTTCACCTGTGAAACAAGCATCACATTCATTTGAGCTTTCAGCTTTTCAGAAATTGCCATATTGCACTCACTCAATGTGCTGAAATAAAGCAATTACCTGCCATAGCTCAATGCCAACATACTTCAACTTGGGGAAAACATATAGATCAGGGTCATCCTTGAAATCTGCAATTTAGAGAATATCATAGTCAATATAAACTAAACTCGACAGTAACGAGAACTAAACATCTACAAATTCAGAAGTATGACAGGTACCTGGGTTGTCAATCATAGGTTCCTTCCACTTTCCTATGTAGTTAGGGTTCTTGATTTTCTGTCAAGGGAAATACATTTTAGAAAATGCCTACTACTAATTAGAATAAAAGAATATGCACCGAAAGGAAAAGTCCACAAACCTTTGCCTTCATCCCTGTTAGTAATTCCAGAAGTACCACTCCAAAAGCATATATCTCACTCTTCACACCAGAATCTACAAAGTGGTGTTTCATTTAGCCTTCGGGGAGTAAATGAGTTCTCAAACAAGTGGATTCATTTCAAATCTATTGATAAGTAGTTATGTAATGTATTATCATATATTATGAAAATATGAATAAAAAAAGTTCCAGTTTTTAAAGTAGATCATACGACGACTGTGATAAGGTGATGCGAAAACTCCTTCAAATATAGCATCTGCTTGGTAACGAAACCATTCAGTGCGCATAAGGTGCATCTATCTGGAATTTGTATGAACCACAAGCCAAAAATGAATTTTCCACTTCAAAATCCCAAAGCCGTGCATTATAATCCTGAAAGGTATAGGAAAAGAATCTATAACAGATGTTACATTGAGCAAACGTGCATTTTCAACACCATTATTGTTTAGAGTCCCTGATTGTAACGGTGTCTCATCTACCGTCAAATGTGACCCCTCTGCACACTGAAGAACCCCGGGCACAAGTCTGCAAAATAAATAACATAAATAGGTCAATACGGTATAAGATCAGTCATTACAGAATGAAATATTATACACAGCATCATATACCTGTTTGTTTGGTAATCCTTCATTGGGGCAAGTGAAGCAGTGTTAAGATAATCCACTGTAAGGGGCATCGTTGGTAAGGTAGAAGATTCTTAATGGCATCGTTGATACGGTTACCAAAGATAGATATACTTGACTTGTCAAAACCACTAAGATTAAGCGACAACTTTCCCCTTTGCAACTGTGTCTACTCTTACATGAACCTGCAACGACAATTTGTGTTGCGTTTTTACGTTATATGATGTATAAAGTATTTATCTGAAGATAACCATAGTACTGATATAACTCGTTACCTTTGACAATAGGTGTAATAACATGAAATGAGCTGCTAACTCATCATCACCAAGAACTACAGTAAGATGACGCAACAAGGACTCGCGTATCCCTCTAAGCAAATCGGGTTTAGGCTGTAAGATCACAGAATTTTAATCAAAAATTAGCAGGGTGACTGATGAAGATACACAAATCATATTAGTAATTTCACAGACCTCCATTGTTGGTGAAATCGATATCATATCATTAACTGAAAGTTTTCTGTGTACAAGACAATGAAGACGTGGCACCTGCATCGCCAGATAACATATGTAAACATACTATAAAAGAGAAAAAATCAAACCATTTTCGTTAAACAGAAATAAGTATCAACCTTGCTAGAAGGTAGGTTGACTGATTCCTCTTCATCAAAACAATATGCCATTTCATTTTTACCATGCTTATCATCTTTAACATCGGTATCAAACATAAGGACACCAATAAACTCAAACACATCATTGAGCTTCAAGTCGGACTCTGGAGTGTCGTATATCTGCAGAATAACAAAGAATGTGAGACACCATCTGAAATTCAGAAAATATGTAAGTTTTGGCTTCTAAATTATGAAATGACAAAAACTTACCTTGACTATACATGGAAAATTATTCTATCAAACTCAGGCACCATACTAGTACTACAGTCTGTTGCGTCAGTCATGTTATCTTGTGGAACAGATTCACCCTCTCGCTGCTCAAGCAAAAGTTGTATTAAATTAACGAAATATGAACTATATGTTTGGATGGGACTTTTTAAGTAAACAAGACTATTAGCTCACCATCTTCTTTGCACGAGGAGAGTTTGGCGTCTCAATACCCGAGTCCTGTCATTTGGACGAAAGATATGTCAGGTAACAGGTAATGCCTTAAACTTTTTATAAGGTCCACTTTAAAACATACAAGATTTTTAGCCTAATTTTTACATACTTGGATATCCATCTCATCAGAAACAGAACAGGTCTCTCTCTGTCGCTTCTCCCGGTTTGCTGATGTGGCATATGTACTTATGAGACCCTCGAAAGCAGAATCCGCCCATGTATTCTGGCCAGGGACCTAAAAACATATTTAACTTTAAGTTACCAAAAACATGATCAAAATCAAGGGAGTCTTTTTTCTATAAGTTTACAGAACTCACAGGAACACAGTAGAGTAGACGACGCTCCCAAACCCGCATATCAGGTGAAGGACCCATGGGAAATTGAGCCACATCTGAAAACTTGTTGGTATTCCAAGTATCTTCATTCTATAAAAGATGCACAATATTAATAAGATTGTTTTGAGGTTAACTGAAGATCAACACAGCATAACGAGGCGTAACATACCTTGTAAGCACCGACATAGAACTCATTGCCCAACATGTCTTGTATCATTCCACGGAACCGAACCAAAGAGTTTGGTTGAACCGCATTAAGTGTTGATGGAGTTAGTATTGGGACCTACACATGATCATTAAATAACTTGTTAATCAAATGTATTTTTTTTTACAAACTCGTTAACCTCTACATTTCTATCAAGGTAATGCATATTAATCAACCAAAGTAAGGAAAAGTTAATCCTAATTAACAAGAATACAATGTGATACAAATTTAAGGAATTAAGAGGTCCAATATCATAGGACAATGATCATTGTAAAAATTGTATCTCCAATTAGTCAGCAAACTTGATAAAACTTAAGAGTGTCGGGTCATCTTTTTAAGTCAATAAGGGTGTTTAGCACTAAATACATTACCAACTTATTGACTGGTTGCGTTTTATAAGCTAATTGACTTATTCACTTAATTATAAGCTAAATAAACACTACTCATTAAACATATTCAAACATGTTTATTTCAATTAAATTACTTAAAAGCACTTTATAATCATAAATTGAAATATATACAATCCCAAATATTCTTAGATATAATTTGCAATTACATTTGGACATAACACAACAAATAACAGCCTACAAAATTTAACTAAATTTATATATAAATAACTAAATCATAAAGCCTTCAACTTTTTATGCAGTAAAAAACAGAAGCCCTAGAAATGAAAAAATACATGAGCGAGGCCGTCGTTATCGAAAAGGAAGTCGTTATCGACGGTGGAGTATGGCGGAGTTAGGGTTTCGGTGACTTTCGACGGTGGAGTGTGGCGGAGTGTGTGAGATCGGTTTTTATTTTTGATTTTAGTGAGTGATGATTTGGGATTGGGGTTCAGATTTGGGTGGGATGATTAAACGAGTTCCGAATCCTCCAACTAAGCAATGGAAATCTGTTAAGTTTTTAGTTTTTATAAAAAATAACATTCGGTAGAGTCGTGTGTGTGGGTGTGTGTTTTTTGGATAATGGGTGTTTAGAATTTTCTAGGGTTGGGGGATTGATGGAGTCGTGTGTGTGTTTGAATCTGTATTGAGAAGAAGAAGCAGCAACAGTTTAATGAGAAGTAGCAGTCTTATGAGCACAGTTTTACTATAGAATATTTTATTTATGTAAAAAGGATCTCTACTTGACCTGACAAGTATCATGTAAAATGACAAAAATACATTTTTTAAAAAATACGGTTGCCCACCGCTTTTTAGTTGCCCAAAAAACAATACTTACACATAGGGACACTTGTCGCAATGTGGTTGAGTTGCCCAATGACAGCGGTTGCCCTCGGTCTATTTTCAAATTTAAAATAAAAGTGGTCCATAAAGTGATATGCATCAGAGCGCGCGTTCTATTTGGCTAATTTTCCCTAAAATTATTTGTAAGATAGTTGGTCTATATGTTAAAAAACTGTGGTTAAAAAATAAAGTAAACAATCACTATTTTGAATGGAAAAAGAATGGTCCAGTTTACTAAATGTAATAACAGCCATAATCCAAGGACCAACTTGCAAACTAACATTCCCGCCAAAACCACTAACACAACAAAGCACAATAAACAATGTACTCTCTAATAAATAATTCAACTTAATTCACAGTACAGTATGTATCTTTCACCAAATTACATTTTATGCTTCAAATTTTTTTATAATTATTTTGGGGGTAATTTGATAAATTAATTAAATTCTTGTTAATTGTATATGTTGTTTCTTTGTTTTGAAAGTTTTCTAATTTGATAATTCTGTTTGTTTTGAATAGGTTGTGGTTTCTAGGGTTTTGACTGAATAATGGTGCCTGGAAATGAAATAAAGGAAGAACCGGTGGAAGATGAGCCTATTTCCCTACTCGTAAACAAGGTATAACTATGTTTGTTTCTTTATAAGGGCGATTTTTTTTTTTTTTTTTTTTTTTTAAGTTGAATGTTAGATATTTGAAACTATTTTGTTCTTTTTTTGGTTAACCATGGTTTTCAAACCTTTTAGCGGACTAATCCATGGTGTTTGAACCCACCGGCACACTCACTCAAATGGGTATAACCCTCCTTGTTTAAGAGGTTGGCGTGACCAATTCAGAGTTTTTCCTAAGTTTCTTTTTCTTCTACACTCTTTATCTATTATTTATACTACTTTATAATGCATTTAGGCCTTCTAAAATTAGAAGACTTAAAAATTCAGACTTTTTTACTTGCTTATTATGGAAAGATATATTATAATGCATGTAAAATTAAGATAAGGAGCTCCAATCATGAGATGACATGTGTCACTTCTTAACAAACTCCAAGCCTAACTTCTAACAAACTCCAAGCCTAACTCCTAACCATCAAAAATTAAGATAAGGAGCTCAAATTATAAAATGACATGACATGTGTGACTTCTCAACTAAAAATTCATCTTTATTTTCAAATTAAAATATTTTTTTATCTACTTATTTATATTATAATCTAATTTCATCATATTTTCTAAAATTTTATGCTCTTTAATTCAACATCCATTTTAATATATTTTTATGAGTTTTTAGTTTTTATATTTTTAGTGGATTTATTTTATTTTAATTCAAATTTTTACAACTTTAACCTTTATTTCATTTATTCCAATCATATTATAGTCATCGGGTACCCGCCGCCGCATTGCGCGGGTACCCTTCTAGTGTATTTAAATAAACAATAGTTACATATGCACTCCACTTTGCCGAATAAAAGGGGTATTACTTTTAAATTTTTCTGAAAAAAGGTTAGTTTGACCTAAAAAATATATATATACACACACTAGAATCATGTCGAAGTTTAAGGGGTTTTTTTTTTTTTTTTTTTTTTTTTTTTTTATACTCGTTAAATCTTATTTTGAAGGACATATGCAAGGAGAAAGTTGGTGTGGAGGTGAAGGAGGAACTGATTATCGAAGCCAAAAATGGCGATGCTTTTCTTATCTCAGCTGCAATGGTGGAGGAGGAACAAAAACTGGAAGAGCAACGAGTTCGGCAGGAAGAAAGTCCAAATAAGGAAGCACCCACTTTAGATGAAGTACAATTTACTAAACTGGACGAGCTTCTCACACAGACTCAGTTATACTCGGAATTCCTGTTGGAGAAAATGGATGACATTACTAAAGTATCATTTCTTATTTCCCTACTTCAAATTATGTTCATGGTTTATCACTTGATGACATTGTGAATAATTACTATTGTAGAATGGGTTTGAAAAAGATGTTGATGAAGTTAAGGAGGAGAAGAAAAAAGGTCGCGGTTTAAAAAGAGAATCCACCATAAATTACAATAATGTAAAGTCTTTCTTATTTAGTACTTTCATTTGGTAATATGAAAGTTCTCAGATCCTCTTGCAAATGTAAATGTTTGCATAGTATGGCGATTTAAATAATGCTCATTTCAGTACGGTGTCTTCTAATCTCTTGTTGAATAGTATTTTATTTTTGACTTTGTCATTAAATTATATGGTTCGAGTGTTTTCCTATATTTTCTTGAAGGTCGTCGTGTTTAGCTGTTTCTTTTTTACTTTACTCATGTCATCGTTCCTGTAAATCCTCATCTCTTACATGTTTACTGATATATGTCTATACTCTATACTAATGATGTGATGGTTTTGCAACATCTTCTCAGGGGAAGGCCAAAAGAGCTGTTGCAGCCATGCTTACAAGATCTCGTGAAGGAATTCCCTTTGAAGATTTTAATCTCAGTAAAGAAGAGAGAGCTGAAAAAGAGCAGGCCGAGCTTGTTCCCTTAATGACTGGTGGAAAGTTGAAACCTTATCAAGTTAAAGGTGTGAAATGGCTAATCTCTTTGTGGCAAAATGGTCTTAACGGTATTCTTGCAGACCAGATGGGGCTTGGCAAGACGATCCAAACCATTGGTTTTCTTGCACACTTAAAAGGGAAGGGATCAGATGGGCCATACATGATTATTGCTCCTTTGTCGACTCTCTCAAATTGGGCAAATGAGATATCAAGGTGTAGCTTTTATATAAAACTATAAAGTCCGATTTTGTTACTTTTTACATCTTGTTCTTAGCCTTTTCTGTTTGTGAAGGTTTACGCCCTGTCTAAATGCGGTTATCTACCATGGGAGTCAGAAAGACAGGGAAGAAATAAGGATGACGCACATGCCGTTCACAATAGGGAAAAAGTTTCCTATTGTAATTACTTCATATGAAGTTGTCATGAATGATGCTAAAAAATATCTCAGACATTACAACTGGAAATATCTCGTGGTTGACGAGGTGCTTATATCAGATGACATCAATAGTTTGTGTTCTTGCTTTTTAGTGTTGAGAGACATGCAGTTCGCGCACTCAAGCTTTTATCAGAAAAATCACTTTAAGTTTTCACTTGCAGGGCCACAGATTAAAAAATTCACAATGCAAATTGGTGAAAGAATTGAAATGGTTGCTTGTTGATAACAAGCTAATATTGACTGGGACACCTCTGCAAAACAATCTGGCAGAATTGTGGGCATTGCTGAACTTCATCTTACCTGATATATTTGCATCCCGTGTGGAATTTGAATCATGGTATATTCATCTTTAGCTTCTTTCTATTCACTGATATGCAACACTATAGTATTTATGCATCATCTTACATGACTGTGTTCTTATTGACTGCTTTTGATTCTTGATTAGTATAACTGTATGCTAGTAGTTTTGCAATTTTAGTACTCATCGAACTAACCAATTCAAAGATTCATTTGTGATCAATGAGGCTTTTTATTTGTCTTTGTTACATCTCACAACAGTTTCCCGATTTCCTAAAACGTAATTTTAGGTCAAGAATTTTTAGTTTAGAATATGTAAAATTGTCTGAAAAGGTTATTAATATTTACTTCAGCCTGGCGAAGTATAATAAATTAGCTCAAGTGATGAACATACTAATGCTATTCATACACTAATGTAAGAACAAGCATCTTATTTGAGATATGTAGAATTATATACCAAGGTAGCATTTTACTAACTTATTTTGTTTGTAAATAATTACTTATAATATACTTTGTTTACAGGTTTAATCTCTGTGGAAAATCCACCCATGCTTGTTTTTCCCATAATTATATTTTTGCTAAGATATAATTGCAGGTAGTGGCAAAACTGCATGCTATACTGAGGCCTTTCCTTCTTAGAAGAATGAAAGAGGATGTCGAGCATATGCTTCCACGCAAGAAAGAGATTATCCTATATGCTACCCTTACTGATCATCAAAAGAACTTCCACGATCATTTAGTCAATAGGACATTGGAACTGTATCTGAAGGAGAAAGTGAACACTGGTAATGCACATGTTGCTTTCAAATTGTTGAAGTGCAACACTTCATCAATCCAAGTTGGGAAAATTTGCAAAGAGTAGAGGTGACAAAGTGGGCGGGTGGGTAACGGGACATAGTTTTTCTGGGTTAAAATTATTACTAATTATACTCTGAATTTGTTTAATTGAGTAATTTAGGAGGTTGTAGGCACAATAAATACACTGTCGTCGGCTTCCGACCTGTTATGTACTTATGTTAGCTAAATTTTGATCTGCTTTCCAATGTGTGTGATTCAAAATGGATTTTTTTTAATCTAAAATTCGGATTATATGCCACTGGATGACAGATAAGCTTTTCACGTGTTTTAAACAGCTTCTTTATTCTGAAATCTGGAGTAGATTCTATGATATGGTTCACATTGTCGAATAAGCTTTTTACAGACATTTTTAGTGTTAAATGATTTCATTGAAAACATGCAGGTCGTGGTATGAAGGGGAAGCTGAATAATTTGATGATTCAGCTTCGTAAAAATTGCAACCATCCTGACCTCTTAGAGGGAGCTTTCGAGGGCTCGTGTATGGCGTTTTTCCTTTCTTGCTAGTTATCTTTAATGGGTACTCAGTAATCTCAGGCGATGGTATTGTTCTCTGGACAGGTTTTTATCCACCTGTAGAACAGATAGTTGGACAGTGTGGAAAATTCCAGTTGCTGGAAAGATTGCTGCAAAAATTGTTTTCTCGCAAGCACAAGGTATGCCTTGTTCATTTAGTGTTTAAGTGTTACCAAATTTACAGCTAAAAAGTTTAAAACACTAGATTGAAAATACAGCTATATGCGTACATACATGCTTTGGTAAAAAATATATATTTGTTTGGCTCCTCTACTATAACTCAATAGATTGTTTGGCTACTGTTGTACAAACACTGTTAATATGCCCATACTTTGTTTATTCCCATCATACCCACTTAACCTATAATCAGACGGAAATGAAATAGTCTATTCACCACAATTAGCATGCTGTTTTAATATGATCGGTTTAACCTGCAAGTTCGTTAGGAAGGTAACTTATATCTATTCTGATTTACAAGCTCCAGGTTCTTGGGCATTTAGTCACTTCTAAATTTGGCAAACAGGTTCTTATTTTCTCCCAGTGGACTAAGGTCCTGGATATCATGCACTACTACTTCAGTGAGAAGGATATAGAAGTATGCAGAATTGACGGCAGTGTGGGATTGGAGGAAAGAAGAAGACAAGTAAGTGTGGCAGTTATATCTCACAACACTTTTTTCTAATTGCTTGTTCAATGTTCATGTACCGTATCCAATTTAGTAACCTCTTCTGCTATGATTATGATTGTAATGAATCTATTGCTTAACGAAACATTGGTATATACTTTTATATCTCCAAAGTAAGATCACAACAGTTTGTGTTTGAGCTGGCTATTGTCATATGCTGTATATCAGTTAGGAAGTTTCATACCAATTGAGATGTTTTAACCCATTGTTATAATTGATTAGTGGGAAGCTTTAGATCACAATGCACACATTCCTGTAATTCTCTTTATGCCGTTTCCTGGTAGACAACTTCTATTATGCTCTTATTCTTAGGGGATGGGGCCTCTACGAGCTACAGTCTACGCTAATTATTCCCCTCATTGCTACAATGATATATTTTATAGCTAGTGAATCCTATTATATATCTCTATAGTTCCAGTTAGGGTATGTGAATAATTATGACCTCCTCGGTGAGTACTTATGACATCCTTGGTCAGAATTATGCTTATCGCAGATCTGAAACGCCACACATCCAGTTTCAAGACGTTTTCACCTCATGTTAAACCTGTTCTTAGGCATCTTATCTTTTTCAAAACTGTGAGATATCTCGTGAGTTATATTTATAATCTGTTATCTTTTGGGAAAAAGGGTTTTACCCCGGTAAGCTTTTATATAATCAGTTCGGTAGAAGGGCAGGGTAATATGTAAATTGAAGCAACAGTACAAGAAAGTATAACAACACATGGTTGAGAGGGGTGAAAACCCTTGTAAAGTGTTGATGCATGATTATTCATCTTGTTGATTTCCTTATGCACTCTTTGATTTAATGAGGGTATTTGAAATAGTACATGTATGTAAAACAACACATGGTTAACTTGAGAGATGAAAGGCCTTCATGTGTGTTAATTCACAAACATTCATCTGTTAATCCCATGATATACTCTTTGTTTTCACAATGTTATTGTAATAATTACAAATTCACTGTATAGGATTATGTTGGCTGGGATCCTTGAAACTCAACACATCCAGTTTTAAGATACCTTTTGGTCTAATTGTGGCATTCCATTTTTAGGCCCCTTCTAAAGTTTTAAAAATTAATTAGTGACATAATGCTAAAGTAATTTGTCCTTTGAAACAAGTATTGCAAGATTGTATTCAAAACTTGGTTTAGTGCAAAAAAAATCCTTGATGAGTGTTGACTGTATGAGAACATATATTTCAGGTTTTTTATGAATCAGAAATATAAATAATTTATAGGAGATTTACAGCATTCATGTACGCATTATCGCCATTGTTTTTTTGGTCTGATTATGTTTACCTAATTGTCAATTTCTTGTAATGTACAACAGATTGCGGAGTTCAATGATGTGAATAGTAGCTACAGAGTCTTTCTTCTAAGCACAAGGGCTGGTGGGCTAGGGATTAATCTTACTTCAGCCGATACCTGCATTTTATATGATAGTGATTGGGTAAACCTTCATAAATAAATTTTATTACTGTGCTTTAACCTTTTCTTACTTAATAGCATTTTCTTATCGGCTTTGTGACCCATCTGACTACGAGTGATTCTAATTCATTTGCTCTGCAGAACCCTCAAATGGATTTACAGGCAATGGATAGATGTCACAGAATTGGCCAGACAAAACCTGTTCATGTGTACAGGCTTGCAACTGCGCAGTCTGTTGAGGTATTTTCATATATAATACCATCTGTTTCATGTCCACTTTGCAGCACACAGCATCTGATAAGAATATCATGTGAATTCTTCTAGGGCCGAATGCTGAAAAGAGCTTTCAGTAAGTTGAAACTTGAGCATGTGGTGATTGGTAAAGGTCATTTTAAACAAGAAAGAACAAAGGCCAGCAGTACAAAACCTATGGAGGTTTGTATGTATTTTTATTTGCCAAAAATTTAATATGCATTGCTCTCTTACTAAGCTTTTGCTAACGTTCGGAAATATTTATAAATTTTTCGGATCTGAATCTGATGATTTGGGAGTCACAGGGGGTGGGTTATCTTAGGTGGTGTTGCTGCCTTTAGAGGTCTTCATAGAGGTCGCAGTTTTGATCCATTTACTTATTAATGGTGTCTGGGTTGTGCTTTATTTCAATCATGTCAGTCATCAAATTGAAATATCTTGGCTAAATGGGGAATAAGTCAAATGAATAGAATAGGTTAAAATTATCTTAAGTCTATTTTCAAGGCATATATACAACTCATAAATCTTTGTTATTCAAAGATTTAGATTAACATTATAATAAGAATATCACTTCTGCAGCATAGCTAATGTATTAAGTGTTTAGGAAAACTTTAAGGTCAAATACTGTTGATGGACAAAATCGACCAGACCCGTGCTAATAAATGTCATGTTTTGACCCATTAACCAACCAGCCCGTCGTGCCACCTCTACATCTTGGTCTGTTGGTTATCTTTGTAATTTTTTGGTAGGGCCTTTGATTTGCATCATTGTGTTTAAAACTAATTTGTAGGCTACTTGAAACCATTGTTCCTGCTTAGGAAATTTGCTAAACTTTTGTACAGTTTATATTTATGCTCGACATACTGATTGTGCACGCAACACCAACATGAAATAATATGAAAATGCATTATTATGACTTGTGTAGAGATGGTATCTTAAAGTTATTTATGCTTGCCATACTGACTGCATGCGTTTATGGACTTACTAAAGTTTACAAAAAAAGAGCAATGCTATTTAAAAAAATGAATTAGTTAAATAAACCTTTACATGTGCCCTAATGACAAACCTTAGTTAAATAATCAGATAATTTCCTATAAATAAAATGATTTGGTACAGTTTAAGCATCTGAATACATATTAGTTGACTTTTGACCCGTTGAACCCATTTCATATTAGCTAGTTTTCTACACGTGCCTCGTTTGACCCGACATCAATACAATACAACCCGAATTGACCTGTTACCATATAACTGGTTGAAATTGCCACCTCTAAATATTGTTATTGGCTTGCTTCATTGAGTACTAAAGGTCTCTGTTGTTTTCAGGAAGAGGAGATTGTGGCTCTGCTAAAGAGTGAAGAAGATGCCGAAGACAAGAAGATTCAGACCGACATCAGTGATGAGGATCTCGAGAGGGTGTTGGACCGTAGTGATCTCATTGCTGCCGGCCCTGTAAAAGCAGAGGGTAAACCGGACTATTTGGTGAGCAAACTTCCTCTTAAAGGCCCTGGGTGGGAGGTCGTGATACCTTCCGCCGCCGGAGGGATGCTGTCAACCGTCAACAACTGAGTCTACCAGCCAATTTATGAGCTCCTACAGAGATTCTGGATTTAATGGAATCCTTTTTGTTGCAACATTTAAACCCGTTTATGAGCTCTAGATTTATCAGGTGTAAGTAGGTTCTAGTCCACAGATCGAATAGTGATCCAACCTTTCTTTTGTTTATGGGGAGTTTATTTTCCCTCCATGCATCGACATTGTAGTGATGAATCCATTTTAGTGATGTGATTAATGTTCAATGAAAGAAGATATTGTCAGTGTTGTTCTGGTTGTTTGGCTACTAAACTTAACGAGAAATTCCCATAGCTCTTGTGGATGCAAACATTCCAACTTAAAGAGGCCCTCAGGCACATAAACCTAGTTTGACAATTTGCTATCCATGATCATTGGCGACAAAATTTCTACGATAGAATGCGATATCTGACTGGATACAGACCTGATCAATACTATCCACCAAGCTAACCTGAAACCGCAACTACATGCCACACTAACCGACGAATTAAGAATACTATTTTCAAACGAGTAAGCTGAATAGGTTTGAAGAAACCCATTGCTAAAAACTACAATACTATGAAACACCATAGAATTTCCAACACGCACAAACCAAAGGAAAAACACACTGATAACCCAAGCCATTGAATCATAGCTGCTAACAAGACTATCTGGTCTTTTTTAGCATATACTTCCCACCTAAATACATTTATCATATTGGGTTGATCTGCAACACTTATGTTCATTTCCTAATAAATAGTCATTAGAAAATATTTTAAATATGATTAAAAGCATTTGAATACACTTTAGTCGGCTTTCAGCATGGTTGATCAATTCGACCCGTTTGACATGTTTCTTTTTTAGCCAAGTCTATTAAGTCATCCAAGTTCGACCCGTTAAAGGTATGATGTACCCTAAATGAATTCGTTCTTTGGTAAATGTGAAGTTTAATACACTTCTATATAGTACATAGGACATACATATGTTTTCTACGAGAAAAATCCATTAATTACTAGATCTGTATACATGTAATATCATCCGAAATGGATCCCTAACAATCTAGTGTTTACAAGCAAGCAAGAGTTTACGGTTTATGTCAAAACTTGTCAATTTCATAGTATATGTATGAAATGTATGCGTACATTTTGCATTTGTATCATACTTGTGGAATAACATACTTGCCAACTCTTGGTGAATGAAGGTCTTGTGAGTTTGTTGTTGTCAACAGCTTCGGTATCGACATACCTCCTGAGATCACAATCTCTACAACAAAATGCCATAACTAATAAGTGTTATGTTGATTAATAGGGAATCAACAATGTAAATTTGAGCTAAAATATACTCAGCGATGAGTTTCTTACCTATACCTTCTCGAACCGAGATGTTAGGCCTCATAACATCTTTGGAATTGACAAGAACTATATCCCCCATATAAAGGTGGTTGGTTGGCACATATATGCAACAAAGCTCCTCATCACCTGAATTCTTACGAAGCACCAGAGTTGATGTTATGAATCCGATAGCGTATTCTCCAACACTTGGATGCTTTATGATGGCAACTTCCTTAAATGCATTTGAACCTTGACCTAAAGAAGTCATAATTCAAGCTATGTTAACTGAGGGAAAACTAAGTTTACTTATATACTCCAGTTTCTAAGTTTTTTTCCTGGCTTTTTATACTCAATGTTTCGAAATGTAGTGACAATCTAATCATGTTTATCAAAACACGTCAAATATGTGGCTCTTTGATGAATCTCTAAGGTTTCCTGGTATCCAGAAATTATTTGGACTGCTTTTTGGTCAAATGACTTCATTACCTGGCGATATAGCCACACTGATTTGCTTAGAAGCAGTGTAGATATAGCTCATAAAAGGCAACTTCTTAATGATAAACTCTCCTAAAGTTAGAAGATTGGCTCCTAGCCATGACGACATGAACACGCCCACCAAAAAAATGAAAGTAATTGAGGTCACAAATCCGAGACCTATGAAAAGATAAGAGGCACAACTGCAAGAAGTTAGTAAACAACAAACACATTTTTCAAAGAACTGTAACACTGACAATCTTTTGAAATGATGCAGGACATGATATCCACATACAAATCCATATGTTCCTTATTGAATACCAAAAATGAATCTTCATATGAAATTAGGAATGATAGTATTAAGGGATGTCCACAATTTCATGAAGTTACAAAAGTTAGATAGCCTGCAGTGCACTAACCAAAAATATTAATTCCCAGAATATCATAGATGGGGGAGAAGAATCCATCGACAAAATGAATGAACCACCAAGTTACATAAAAGGTAATGGCTATGGGAAATAAAATGACACTGCAAAACAGTTAACGATTAGCAGCAAACCATATGTGCTATTCCAAGAAGATATATATCATTTCTGTGAATGTAAATGTTTCGAGTATTTGCAGTTCCCCTATATAGCAAAAAATATACACTTGATAAACATATTTGCGTATATAAAGGTCTGCGGTACGAGATTGGCAACAGGAAAACTGAGACATTGTTTGTTTTGTTCATGTCATATGATGTGGTGAGAGGCAGGGGATTAGGGGGTGTTTGGGTTTGCTTAATAAAACTACTTGTTAATTTATTTCTTCTTGAAATATGTTTCAACTTTCAAATGTAGTAAGTCAGATAAGCAGTCTCAGACTGCTGATTCAAAACAACTTATATCACTCGCGTACATGTAAGAACACTGTATAAACAATGTAATAACACCCTAAAACAGCTTACTATATGTATCAAATGAAAATAAGCAATTTTAGTAAGAAATCCCAAACACCCCTTAAGACATTAGGTGAAGAAGATGAAATGTAGGTGTTGAGGAGCGAACAAACCATCCGCTCATGAACTTTTTAGAAGCCCAACTGTGAATAACTTTAACTAATGCCTGCTCATGAAACAAAAACAAATTAATAAACCTTTGTGCCTTGTGAAACCTCAATCGGCATTGTAATCAAGCCTATATATATTTCTAGTATTATGTTTGCTAACAAGATTATCAAATTTTAAGATTAATCCACATGACCCAAAGTTGCAAAACAACACATGCCATCCCCGATTCCTTTTGTTAGATTATTGCATTTCATGTAACTAACATAACTTACACAATGCTACATCATATTAAAATGATTAAGAAGAAATATTCAGTAGTTAAGTACTAGCTTAGCGAAATGGATTTCATCAATGATGAAAATGAACTTTAGATTTAGCCTCAACCATCCGTATTCTATTATATACTCAACAGTTATACACAATGTACGTAACTTCGACTCTCGAGTATACAATTAATAAAACAATAAGAACATCGAATCAAACAATGTTTTTGCAAGCAACAGCATTTATATATAACTAAACCACATTTAAGAAATGAGAACACAAACATAGCATTCATTAAATAATCATGCATGCAAAGTTACGACTATATATGTACAGTAATAATAGACTCAATCCTAGATTTGTTTTTTTAATAAACTGTAGAATACAGGAATGGACCTCTTTGCCGGCCTTCCTAGCCGAAGATGGAGCTCCCAGAGGGGAGTCCCCGGTTGACGAGGATCTCGAGTCACCATTAGTTTCAGGTAAACCTAATGCTTTTAGAGGAATTAAACGTTGTAGATCGTTGTGGTCCTTGTCTCGAGATCCCATTTTCCGCAAAGCTACGTCGACCAAGTGCAAGTACTAACGAACTTTAATATAATGCATAGTTTTTTTAAGTGAGATTATTGTTACAAAAACAGTCCCTCGAGTAATGATTTATTGTAAGAACCCGATTCTGATCTTGTAAATTCTGATATATTAATTGATCATGTGCTATACTAATGGGCCATATTTGAAATCATTTGACCCATGGGCTTAACATCTGTGCTCGCGCACTATTAGACACTTGGTAGGTACTCCCGATTTCACACTCGAGTTCTGGCCTCGGGTGCGATCCACCCTCGGGTATCCTTTCGGCATAGTTTTACTTCGACTAGACCTCAGGTGCGATCCACCCTCGGGTATCCTTTCGGCATAGTTTTACTTCGACTATGTTACGCAAGTCACTTTGTGAGTTTTGGGACAGTGTATACAGGTAGATCGAAATACTTCTGGTTTTTACATATAGGTAATATAGGGGTTATGTAAACCTATTGGTTAGTCACCTGATGTCCTTATAAGAATTCTAAGTTTCAAAACTTATTTCGTATGCGTCTTGAGGATGGCAAGGTAAATTCTTCAAAGGCGGTCACGTTGTGCGAAATTAGAATGTGGTTGAATAGTTTTATCGTTTTTAGCGTTTTAAAATTTCCGTCTAAAAACTTTAGATCCGAGTATATGTGAGATCAACCAATCACAATATGTATGCAATAACAGCAATATGTATATAAACTTTAAACAATAAAGTGCAAAATAATAGAAGAGAGTTAGAAAGATCAAACCGCAACACGAAGATTTATAGTGGTTCGGTAACGAAGCTCCTCTTTTCCCTACTCCACTCCCCGAGTACTCAAGTCGAGAGTTCACTTTCCTATGTCAACAAGCTCACTTTAGGAGGAGAAAAATGTACAACATCGCTTACAACAATTTCCGACACTAAGCTAAATGTCGAGTTCTAATCGAGGTAGAACCCAACCTTTTACACACGTATTTTCAGGACTAAAATACTAACCAGTAACCAGATCTATCTACGATATAAGTTTGGTGGTTATGAACTTGATGTATGATAATATACAACAAAGGTTACAAATGCAACAACTATACTACAATACTTCGTATCTCGACGAATACTTGTGTTCTTCTATTGCACTTGGAATTGAATGATCTTTTGGATCACTTTGAATGAGCTTAAACAAGTTTAATGATCAAAGAAATGTGGTTTAAAGAGAGTGGAAAATGTAGTAAACTAATATCCCCTTTTATAAGGTATATCGTTAACCTCGAATGCAAGGTTTGGTGCTCTTCCAGATTTGATATCATTGAAAACAGGGGAACGACATAAAACGTTTATGTCGTTACCCCGAGACACTAAATAATGCATGTCAAATCCATAAATCTTGGGAGGCGACCGCTTCCAATAAAATGAATGGATGTGGTCCGTGATCACCCCTAGCATATTGACCTCTCAAACTATTTGGGCAATTCTCCCACTCCCAACTTGTACAATCAATGCTTCCTATCATCCCAGGAAACCCATGCTTATGCTCGTGATGAGCATATATTCCATGATAGTCGTACAAAACTTTCGTAGACATTCACGGGCTGTTGTTGCAGCCATTTGCAGATACTCATCAAGAGAATCATGAACGGTCGCGTATCCCAATTGACGAATTGTCGCAGTACACTTGACCAATGGGGAAATACCAAGTACATACCTACACAGGAGTTTGTTGAAAATAAGAAGAATAATCGGTTACCTCTCAAACAATTTGTGTGAATAGTTCTCGGCTCATTCGGAACCGCTGACGGAATGTTCTTTTGTCATACCGCGGGTTTTCGGAGAAGTAAGCCGCCACTAAACGATTATGAGCACCCTCATGATCCCTAACTATGTACTTTCGTCGAACTTTTGACTGTGACATATTGTACGCGTTTCAAGCAAACTGCGCAAACTCCACAAACTCACTCATAACTTCTTCATCATCGTCGAAAGATGAAGAACCAAAAAATAGCTCGTAAGACATAATTAAAAGAATGTGTTTGAAGGTGTTGAGAGAATTTTTGTTTGAACTATGTTTGAAATTGTGCGTCTAAAAGCATGTTTAAGGTTGATATTTATAAGGTTGTAAAGTGGTAAAGTTTTTTAAGTTTTTTTTAAACGGTACAATTTTAACTTTTGTGTGTGTAACCTTCGGTCGTAAATTCGACCAAGTTGTGTGAAATGGGGACCGATGACCGATCACGACCAACGTTCCACATTGGCCATGACCAATGTTGCAAAAATCGGTTAACTCGGCCGATTAATCGCCGATTAATCGTTAATCGGCCGAGTACCTTGTCGATTTTTGAAAATCGGTCGAAAAATCGGCCTAAGATAAAAATCGACACTAAGCAGTCAAAAAATCGGCCGAATCGGGCGAATCGGTCATTTTAAAAATAATAATAATTTAGGCATTATACTTAATTTGGGGATCGTATATTTTACTTATAACGCACAATGGGCATCATAATAAGAATTGGAGCCTTTTATTGAAGTTTGGAAACATAGCAGGCTTGGAATCGGTTAAGATTTTTAGTTTGGTCTCCAGAAATACCAAAAAACTGTAGGAAATGCCAATCCGATTAATCAACGATTAATCCCGACTTGACCGATTACTCGCTGCAGGGTGGTCGACCGCCCGACTACCGATTCACGATTTTTGCAACATTGGCCATGACCGATACCTTGGTGACCTATCGACTGTGCATAGCCGAATACTTTTGGTTTTTGGTGATGATTTGCATACTTATTATTATTATTAGAGTAAATTGCAAAAATCGTCGTCCCTGTGGTTCGCTAATTGCAGGCGTCCTGTGAGAAACTTTTCATCATTTTGGTCCACGGATTTAACTATCGTTAAATGAATTAGTTAGAAGTTACACATTTAACCCTTTTGGCCAATAATCATTGCAGCGTCCATCCTTTAAACCACATGGACGATTTATGCAATTACACAGTTAGTCCTCAATACAAAAACAATTGCACCTTTAGTCCTTAATACATAATTTCAGTTAAAAAAATTGCACCGTTAGTCCTTTATACATAACCTAAGTTAGTCCCACCACCACCACCACTTACCACCACCACCACCACTACTCACGCCACACCACTGCCACCACCACCACCACCAATACCCACCGCCATTCACCACCACCACTGCCACCAGTTACCACCACCAATCACCGTCTCCACCCACGTCTTTTTGAAAAATATTGCGAAAAAGTTTTTTTGAAAAAAATTTGAAAAAATATTTGAAAAATTTTTTGAAAAAATTGGAAAAAAAATATTTCGAATTTTTTTTTAAAATTTTTTTATTTCGAAAGTTTTTTTTGAAACGAAATTCGAAAAAAAAAATTCGAAAAATTTTTTTTGAGAAAAAATATTTCGAATATTTTTTTTTGAAAAAAAATATTTTGAAAAACTTTTTTGGAAAAAAATTTTATTTCGAACATTTTTTTTTGAAAAAAAATATTTCAAAAAAAAATTTTATTCCGAAAATATTGAAAATATTGAAAATTTTGAAAAAAAAAATCAAAATTTTTTTTTTGAAGATTTTTTTTACAAATTTTTTTTGATTTTTTTTTGTGGTGATTGGTGGTGTTGGGTGGTGGTGGTTGGAAGTGGTGGTGGTGGTTGGTGGTGGTGGTGATTGGTTGTGGTGGTGGTAGACGGGGGTGGAGACGGTGATTGGTGGTGGTAACTAGTGGCAGTGGTGGTGGTGAATGGCTGTGGGTATTGGTGGTGGTGGTGGTGGTGGTGGTGGTAGTGGTAGTGGTAGTGGCAGTGGGTGGCAGTGAGTAGTGGTGGTGGTAGTAAGTGGTGGTGGTGGTGGGACTAACTTAGGTTATGTATAAAGGACTAACTTGCAATTTTTTAAGCTGAAATTATGTATTAAGGACTAAAGGTGCAATTGTTTTTGTATTGAGGACTAACCGTGTAATTGCATAAATCGTCCACAATGGTTTAAAGGATGGATGACGCGATTATTGGCCAAAATGGCTAAATGTGTAACTTCTAACGGAATTCATTTAACGATAATTAAATCCAGGGACCAAAATGATGAAAAAGTTTCCCCACAGAGACGCCGCCTGCAATTAGCGAACCATAGGGACGATTTTTGCAATCTGAGCAAACCACAAGGACGATTTTTGCAATTTACTCTTATTATTATTATTTTTACTTGTACACTCTATTATTGCTATAAAAAGATTTACATTATTAAATACTTTTTTTTATTTGCATATTAACGTGTGCAAATAAAAAAAAAGAAAAAAGAAGAGTATCAATCAACGCTCTTTGGTTTTATGGTCGATCAATATATACATGTTTTTTGGTTTTAATATTACAAGAATCTGACAAATATTTGTTATAATGCGCGTCCCTTTATTTGCCTAACCACAATCATTGTTTACTAGCACATGTAGTTCATGAATAAAAGAATCAATTATTTGGCGAGACATTGATTTGTTTGATTTGTTATTTTATCACCCCTTTATATGTGTACTTGCCATTTAAAACTATCAAAAAGCTTGAGGCTCATGGAACCAATCTTAAAAATAGAAATAAAAGATAGAAGGTACAAAAATTTTCTAATCATATGTGATTTGTCCGTTACCATGTTGTTCTATCAATTGAGATCACATAGTTAACCCTTTAATGATATTATCTACCCGGTCATGATTGTCATATATGTCATGTTAAACACGTTTATATTTTGCCATTCACATTTTCTCGTCGGTCAACTATAACAAAATAAAAGAAAACCAAGTTCAAGGAATGGTCACTTTATATCTTATACGTAGTGTCATTGTATCAAAAGTAGCGTCACTTGATATTTGTCTGTCTTTTCGGGTAGGCAATTGTCCTATTTTATTGATTGCAATAATTTTAACAGATCATAGTTTATGTTTTCTAGCTCTTTCGTTCTTCTTCTCAGCTCTCAAGTATCAGCTTATCAGTTTATTATTAAGGTTGAAAACTTAAGGAGAACGTTACAGTATGCAAACAGAAGAAAAGAAAAAAGGGTATCAGTATCATTGTCGTCAAAATTTATTAATTAATTTAAGTTTAAAATTATATCAATAAATCTACAATATAATAAGCTTTACATTCAAATATTTTTTGAGATAACATATTACATAGTAGTATCTGTTTTGCATCTTAAGAGATATGGCGGTCCATGCATGAATAGACGTGTATGTGACCGACCAAAGTTCCTAGAATTCTTATCTGTACCTTCCAACATATGGTTCAAAAGATGATACCATGATTGCATTTTGAAAGTTATTTAGCGCACGTTTGGTTTCCGGTTTTTTAACCAAATGTTTGGGTTGATGCCCAAAATATGCTATTTGGTTCAAATCATTGGGTTAAAAAATGAGAGTGGTTCCCAAATAGTATAAGAAAGAGAAAAGTCATGTGCAACGGCAGGATTTCATTTTCTCACGTGAGCTCCACTATTTTATATTCCTTTTTTAATTACTTCCTCTCACATTCAATTTTCATATTACTATATAACTTATAATATTTTTATTTTATAATATATTTTTTCAATTAAAATAATAGTATATTTATTTTATAATTTATTTTCTCTCTCCACATCAAATCAAAATCAAAATCCTAATCCTAATTCAAGTCCTAATCCCATCTACAAACCCCTAATTGGTTTTACAGTAATTACGACAACATATAGTTTGCAAAAGTGAAAGATGAACATACAGTGTTATGGTTATTTTTCATTTCTTTCTATGTAATATGTTACAAAACTCGTTTAGTCTTATCACATGTAGTGATGTGTTTGCAACTTCTTTACAAACCAATGATTCAATCAGTAAGCCTAGTTTTTTCATATGCTTAGCACTCCGACACCATTAACAAAATCATTGGTTTTCATAAAACTCGTTGCCCTTAAGTCACGTTTTCTTCTTTTCCAAAACAAATCACCATCATCAGTCGTATCCACTAGCAGGATAAACTTTGTCAATAGTGTTTGTGGAATTCATAGTCTTTATATTCGTAATGAACCATTTTTCACGTTTCGAGGAATTTTCATATGCATATTTGACTGGAGTATAAAACTTTATAAATAAAAAGAAAAGAAAAGATTTGTTGTCAAGTAAATTCGATAGCATTTGATGGCAAAATTTTAAACTGCTGCAGCGAAAGCAAATAACCATAGAGCGCTGGCAGACACCAGCGATATTTTAACATCTTTTTTAGAGAAATGTGATTGGAATATTTTTTGACGAAGACATCTGACACTTTGACAACAAGCAGAGAGTGGTCTTCACAAGCATCAATGGAAGAGAAATTTGGTACTATCTCTGTCTCATATTAATTATTCAATTTGACTTTTATAAGTCTTTATTTTTCAACTTTGACCATAAATATTTATGTTTCTATTATATAATGCTTGATGAAAGTTATATCAATGAAAACACATTTAAAACTCATTCTATTATATATTTTCCATCAAGTATCATATAACACAAACACAAATATTTAAGGTCAAAGTTAAAAAAGAAAGACTTGTAAAAGTCAAACCGGACAGTTAATATGGAACGGAGGGAGTAGATTTTTTGCTTTTATTTGAAATTTACCGGCTGTAGCTACTGTGTTGGCAAATGAGGGCGTGTGGCGGTGCCGCCGACGACATTTTTATTATTATTATTATTATTATTATTTGCATAATTCCAAAAAGAAAAGGAATGGCGCTAACGACGTCGGTTAACTCCAAACGGTGGGCCAACCAATTAGCAAGTAGCGTTTTGGCCGAAAGTTGCACAGTCATTTTATTTTTTATTTTTAAGAGAAGAGATTTTTTATTTTTAGGAGATCGATGTGATAAACAATTAGCAAGTAGCGTTTTGGCCGAAAGTTGCACAGTCATGTGTTGGCAAATGAGGGCGTGTGGCGGCGCCGCCAACGACATTTTTATTATTATTATTTTTTTTTTGCATAATTCCAAAAAGAAAAGGAATGGCGCTAACGACGTCAGTTAACTCCAAACGGTGGGCCAAACAATTAGCAAGTAGTGTTTTGGCCGAAAGTTGCACAGTCTTTTTATTTTTTATTTTTAAAAGAAGAGATTTTTTATTTTTAGGTGATCAATGAGATAAATTGGGCGGATAGGATTTGACGGGTTGGCATAAAGGTAGCGTCGCACTAAGTCGCACAATCAGAGACCCGCTCTGATAACATGTTAGAGCAAACAAACCTAACTTGATGTTTTATTGACGCGATATTTATAGATTTCAAATTTATAAACACTTGTTGATTTATGCACTCACGGGCTCGAGTCTAATAACCTATCTTCTATAACTCAACTCCACACCTCCTTGAGTTATAAAGGCTCGCCATCGGCATCTGACAAAGCACAAGCTTTTCTCTCTTTTTTTTTCTTATTTATTATTATTATTATTTTATTTTTTTGTTGTATTTATAATTTATTGAGTTATGTATGAGTCAACCTGTTATTTTATAACTTAAATAAAAGATATTCTTATTTAAGTTATAGGTTATGAGGTGTGGGACAAAAAGCTAAGATGATGGTAGCAATTTTTTGCAATAACACCTCGACACCCTGTTCTGTTAGTAGACGCAATAAAAGTAGTAGCATATGATGAAAATGAGTTGATATTAAACGGCCCGCTCAATAAGCAAAACAAAATAAATAGTGTAGGCCTTGAGTGGACCGACTAAAATCTTGAATTTTGTGACAACAACAAAAATGACATCCTCACATATAAATACGTGGCTATCCCATTCTTTATGAGTCACTAAAGACTCCATTACAGAAATATGGGGTCGATAGTTTTCATGCTATCACTTCTACTACTATCAATTCATCAAAAAACAGTCGCTAATAATGATAAACAATCAGAACCAATTGGTTATGGCTATTCTTTAGGGTCTGTTGGGGTTGGTTCGTCTGGAAAAACATTGGCTGCTGATCTTTTGCTTATTAAGAAGTCTTCTACTTATGGACCTGATATTGATGAGCTTAGGCTCCTTGCAAGGTACTTTTAATCATGTCACATTTGAATTTGTTTCACCATTTCAGAATTGAGAATCGGGGTACTCCAGTTTGACTGATGAATGTTTTTTATTTGAGTCACCGAATTGTTGTGCTACGTGCCAATTTTTTGAACATTTTTAAATCAGTCCCCGAAATTTGAGTATGTTTACTAGTTCGAACATTTTTTGTTACTACCAAAATTTACTTGCCTACTCATTAGTCATTACTAAGCATCCACGGACCACGGTGCAAAAGTTAATACATTGTTGACTAGTTAAATGTTAAATTGATCTGTTATAATGCACGCCTAGTATACAAACTTGTGAAGTGTAACTAGGATAGAATAAGAGCACGCTAAATTAATTACTAGTAATTTGAAAGCGGATAATTATTTTGAGACAAAGTTAAAGAAATTCTTGTTTTGATGGGACATGGTGAGTACATTACTACATATGTTATGTGTAGTCTGTTGTACATCATTCGGGCCTAGGAAGCGTAATTAAGTCAAGCCAATTCGACCCTTTGTGAAGCAAGAAACTCATGAGCTCAAACTTAAAACTCGAGCATGAACATTGATTATCAAGTCCGAGTTTGATTATTAACCGACACTTCCGAGCTCGGCTTAACTTGACTCAATTTTGGTATTTAAAGATTAATAACAACATTGATCAAGATTCATATTAATCGACTCGGCACTTTGGAGCTAGAATTGACTTGATCACATAGTATGGCAATTGTAGGTACAGAGTGTTAATAATCAAAGATTACTTGATAATTTCATCAATCATGTATTAGATAGCACTTTCCTAATATAATATTTCAACACTATTTGGTGCATTGGATTACAGGGAATTTGTATTTGAATAAGACAAAGAGAACACTTAAATCTTAGGTTCAAGAAAGAGAGTTGCCGAGTTTTATATGCCAAATATTTTGATACTGGAACTCGGCAAAAAAATATGCAAAATATGTACAAAAAGGTATAGCGTATAATAATACACTATTGATGAAGTTCGCGAGTTGCCGAGCTTTATAAGCCAGCCATTTTGATAGTCGGACTCGACAAAATAAATGACAGGAAACCAGACCAAACTTTTTCTCTGTGTAGCATATATGGTTTCAAGTCGCCCATTAGAATACTAACCATCAATTTGAGCTTATATTACTTCAAAATTGTTGAATTAATTGTTTCATTTACGTGTTCTCCTTGTTAAGCTTTGAAACAGCTGATCGATTAAGGATTCGAATAATCGACCCCAAACACCAACGTTGGGAAATCCCAACAGACATCCTTCCACGCCAAACAAGCCCCAACACTTTCCAGGCAAAACCCAACAAACAAATTCCAAACAACCTCATTCTATCCGATTCAAACTCCGACCTCATCCTGACCCTCCACAACACCACACAGTTCGGTTTCACAGTCACCCGTCGCTCTACTGGTGACACACTATTCGATACCTCAAACTCTGTCCTCATTTTTAAGGATCAGTACCTTGAACTAACGTCTTCACTTCCTGCCGACCGGTCCTCTATATATGGATTTGGAGAGCATACTAAACGTTCGCTTAAGTTAACACATGATCAGACGTTAACGCTTTGGAATGCTGATATTGGAAGTGCAAATCCTGATCTTAATCTGTATGGATCACATCCGTTTTATATGGATGTTAGATCGCCGAATTCTGATGGGAAAGTTTTGGCGGGAAGTACTCATGGTGTGTTGTTGCTAAATAGTAACGGGATGGATGTTGTGTATAGTGGAGGTAGTATTACTTATAAGGTTATTGGGGGTGTTCTTGATTTTTATTTTTTTGCTGGACCGACTCCGGAATTGGTTATGGATCAGTATACCCAGCTCATCGGCCGGCCCACTCCTATGCCGTATTGGTCCTTTGGTGAGTTCACTTTCAAACTAACTTATTCATTTCTGATTTTACAATTCAAAATAATTTGTTTAAAAATTTTAAAGCAAAAAAAAATGTCCACAGATCAATCAACCCAACTCGTTTTGACCCGTTTTAACTAAGTTCCTTTGACCCGTTATCCGTTCCACCATTTGTACCTGGACATGGATCAAACCAATCCTAATCTTAAAGAACACATATAAATCTGTTAGCTAAGATTCATTTGCTTATGTTTACAGGGTTCCATCAGTGTCGATGGGGTTACAAAGATGTTAATGATCTTGAGGGTGTTGTTGCGGGCTATGCGAAAGCCAACATTCCCCTAGAGGTTATGTGGACCGATATAGACTATATGGATGCTTACAAAGATTTCACATTAGACCCCATCAACTTCCCTTTAGCAAAAATGTCAGCATTTGTTCAGAATCTTCATCAAAATGGTCAGAAATACGTGCTCATATTAGATCCAGGTAACACAACTATCTGTTAGACATTATTTCAAGTAAAGTTTGTATTGTGGACTAATGGAAGTAATAAAACCAACTGATGTTATGACTAGGTATCAGTGTGAACACGACATACGCGACATACATAAGAGGACTACAAGCAGATATCTATATAAAACGTGACGGTATACCTTATTTAGGGGAAGTTTGGCCCGGTAATGTTTATTTCCCAGATTTTTTAAATCCAAAAGGAGCGTTATTTTGGGGCGACGAGATCAACAGGTTTCGCGATCTTCTACCCTTTGATGGCATTTGGATCGACATGAACGAAGAATCCAATTTCATATCATCTCCTCCATCTCCCTCTTCTAAACTCGATAACCCTCCTTACAAGATTAACAATTCGGGAATCCAAATGCCTATTAATAATAAAACTGTGCCTGCTAGTGCTTTGCATTTCGGGAATATCACTGCTTATGATGCACATAACTTGTATGGATTTTTGGAAGCTAAGGCAACAAATGATGCGTTGGTTAAAATAACAAGGAAACGTCCATTTATACTTTCTAGATCGACGTTTGTGGGGTCTGGGAGATATACAGCACACTGGACTGGAGATAATGCTGCAACATGGGATGACTTGGCGTATTCTATTCCCAGTATTTTGAATTCTGGGTTATTTGGGATTCCTATGGTGGGGGCCGATATATGTGGCTTTTCTCTAGACACAACTGAAGAACTTTGCCGACGATGGATTCAGGTACAGATTGCGAACCCCTTTTGACTTGAACAACTCTTCCAAAGCACGTAAAGAGGGTTGAGTGTAATATGTTGAGGTTTATTGAGCTTTATGTTACTGCTGCCCAAAAGCAAACATGTTGCACTATCCTGGGTAACGGGTCAAAATGGGTTGGGATTGCTTATTAAACTGCTTATCTACTTAGAAAATAAGTACTTTTATTTAAGTGCTTATAACTCCAAAGTAAGCAGATAAACAACTTCATCTAAACTCAAAACTGTTTAGCTACTTTAACACTTAGCAGATAAGTGCTTAACTCATTAATCTCTTCGATTTTGCAATTTGCAGTTAGGTGCCTTTTATCCCTTTTCAAGGGACCATGCTGAGAAAACAAGCACACGGCAAGAGCTTTACCTTTGGGATTCAGTAGCTGCAACATCCCGTAAGGTTCTTGGACTACGTTACCAAATGCTTCCTTACTTGTATACATTGATGTACGAGGCACATTTAAAAGGAACTCCAATCGCAAGACCTCTATTCTTTTCATTCCCAGAAGACACTAAAACTTACGATATCAGCACACAGTTTCTCCTTGGAAAAGGTGTATTAGTCTCACCTGTTTTAACCCCGGGAGCAGTCTCAGTTGACGCGTACTTCCCATCTGGAAACTGGTTCAGTCTATTCAACTATTCCAGTGCGGTTAGTGTGGACTCAGGAGCCCACGTTAGGCTTGATGCACCAGCTGATCATATAAATGTTCATATTCGTGAAGGGAACATATTAGCTTTGCAAAAAGAAGCCTTGACTACAACAGCGGCTAGGGAGACTCCATTTCATATATTGGTCGTGGTTAGCAAAAGTGAGAATAGTACTGGTGAGGTGTTTTTGGACGATGGGGAGGGAACGGAGTTGGGTGGGCCCGGTGGGAAGTGGACGTTGGTAAGATTCTTTAGTGAAGTTGTGAATGGAAAAGCAACGTTGAGATCTACGGTTGAGAATGGTGGTTTTGCATTGAGTCGAAAGTGGATCATTGAAAAGGTAACATTTATCGGGTTGGAGGGTGTTGGTAGTGGACAGTTTGGTTTGGCTGAGATCTCTGGTTTGTCTTTGTTAATAGGGAAACAGTTCACCTTAACGACATCAAGTGATGATTTTCGTTACACATTCTAGTTCATGAATATAGTTGCCGAAGAATCACGCCATGTCATTGATTTTGTTTTTACCAAAATTCTGGTCTATTATATATCTACTTAATAATGTCGAATGGATCCTCGTGTTCCTAGAGTTTTTGTTCGGTTGATTATGTCGATGGAAGTAATAAAGATCGATCGAGAGTTTGTTATTTGACAACCTCGACAATTACACTACCATCTTGTCACGATCTTAACTAATGGGCTATTCTTTGGCAAAATGTTTGATTTGAATGTATTTCAAATTTTCAAGTCGATTTCTATCAAGTTCACGTATTACATGATTGCGAAAATATGCAACTAATTGTCATTTCACCATTTATAAGAAAAAGCTTTTGGAGATACAAGAAAAAGCCTTTAAGAAAATTTGAGTTTACTTTTCACATATCGATAAAATAACTAAGCAAACAATATCAGTATCACACAAATTTTTAAAACGAGTACATTTAAAAGAACTTGTGATTTCTTATGACCAGGTACATTTAAAAAAACTCGTGAGTGTATATGGAAAAGAATAAAGTGTTATCATTTTAATTGACCAAAATTTTGTGATATAGTTAGAAATGAAAAGCATTAAAAACTAGCGTAACATTTTGGTGATTCTGTTTGGAATGGGTGGCTGCCCCAGTGGCCGCGCATTGGACATGCAAACGGCTAAAAATGAACCATCGCGTCTATTTTATTCACCAGCCATTGATTACTTGCCGTGCACCAGCCCACTACCTATTCATTCATGCTATTTGGTAATAGTCAACAACTCAACATTGGCACCCCACTTTGTGTTTATTTACTTTTATATCATTTTGGTAATATAAGCTTTGAGTTAAATGGTTAAATAGCAATTTTATATGATTATGGGTTTTACAAATGAGTCGTGTATATTTATAATTGTCATTCTAAATTATTCGTAGTAGTTGGTATTAAATTTCTTGCAAGTAATTAGAGCACGAGGATTCGTGACAAATGCCATTTGGACTTCACACACATTTTTTTTTTTTTTTCATCATTTATTTAAACTAACATAATTTTTCATTCATTAACTAAAATACAAATTATAAATAAAAAAAATTAAAAACAAATGTGAAAAGCAAATACATAGTATTATAAAACCTAATCTTGTTATTACCGTAGGTGATCCATAAGACATTTTTTTGAAGCTTTTCGTGCGTATGTTTATACAGAAACGGACCACATGGGAGCCGGGTGTGGCACGGGCCACACCTGATTTTAAATCACGAAGTGTAAATTTTTTATAATGGTATATATTTTCTAGACATATGCAACCCTTAATTTAATCTAATAGCTTCTTTATAGGGCAACTATAGTACTTATAATCATAAAAGAAAAAATAATGTACAACATCCTTTCAAAAATCATGGATTCGTCTCCACGTTTATTACGTAATTCTTTTGATTTCCTTTGATATATTTCACACCTATCGATCCAATTACGCTGTATATTTGGTTGGGGATTAATATATAAATCGTTGAAATCACTTATGGAAAGCTTTTGATCCTTCAATTTTGGGTATTGATTCGTACACTCTCATTTGTTATTTGTACACTCAAATGTACAAACCGGTAAAGCGGCATAAGATAAATGTACAACTGCTTAATGCACAGATTTGAGTGTACAAATAAGAATTTGGAGTGTACAAATCATTAGCCTTCAATTTTTTGTCATGCAATATGATGCATGTATACATAACTCTTTGTATCTTGTTGATTGTTAAATCACGTGTCACTTATTGTATAATTCCCCAACGTCTTTGTAGGAGCTCTTCGACATCCTTTCTTGCACTTTTTTAATTCCTCTTAAACAAGTAAATGTTTCTCGTCTTATGCCACCGAATAATATTTGACAAACTTATCCCACTGTGGATAAATCTCATCAGCTAGGTAATACCCTTTCTCGGATTTTACTCAATTAACTACAAATGAAGCAATTGGGGCGATGTCGTTATACAAATCGTCAAATAACAGAGAATAATCAAGAACGTCAAGGTCATTATTAGAACTCGCCACCCCAAAAAGGCATGCCAAATCCTTAAAACTTGTTGTTTCATCGATTGAAGATAGTCGTACGTATTCATCGCTGATAAATAATCTTCATTGGAAAATCGTAATAACCCATATTAAATATTGCGAGTGAAATAGAAGTGAAAATGTAATCTGTATCTTGAAATGAAAATGAAAATGGTTAAATTATAGGTAAAATGGTTGTATTTGATGGTATTATATGTAATGATAAAATTTGAAATAACATAAAATAAATTATAAACTAGCCATCAGAGCCCCAATAATAAAAAACATTCAACTCCCGTTATAGCATACGCCATTGTGTTGATGTCCTCGATCACACTCCTTTGGCGCCGGCCCTAGTGTGGTGGCGAGCCAATGGTGCGCGCCATTGGCCTTTGGCGAGCCCTTGCTCGTTACTACATCCAATGCTCTTATGAGTTATAACTATTATATGAACAAAAATTATAAGATAATTTGAGATTAGCTTAGTGTTTGTTGCTCAATATTTTTCCGTTAATCGTTAAGCAATGATGTTGAGTTAACTTTCAGTCACCTATCTCGATTAGTCTGGAACCTCCTAGATCAGCTTATCGTATGTGAGATATTATGACTTTAAGTACTCGTCGATGCGCTTCTAAGTGAATCAAGTCAATATGAGTATAATCTAAACATTGTTTTCATTTACTCATCAGAAATCAAACACAAGAAATCGGTCTACATTGTCAACTATCAATATTTAACTTGGTATCTATGTGTCTTATAGAACTAGGGCCCTAGTAGCCCCATCAGCCGATGTTTGCCGTCTCGCAATTCTTACGTTTATGGACCGCAGGAAGATAACTCCAATACTTCTGTCAGGGCAACATGCTATATTACATGTTATGTTTAAACATATATGTGAAATAATTATCAAACGACCTTAAAACCAGAAATTCAAACGTAAATATCCATCAATTAGTTGTTAAACAAAGCCATAATTGCCCCTCCATGCTATACCAAAGAACTATTACAACTAGGATTAACATAAGCTAACTCTTTTTAGCAGGAGTGCAAATGATCTAACGGTTACCAAGCTAATGTCTTCTATCTCTAACTACCTCGTATTAATAGTTTTTGTAAGACACATATAAGTTAACTATCAATGTTTTGCGAAGCAAACCAAGCCATGGTATGTTGAACTTGGTATATATGTGTTTTACATACGTATAAGTTATGTTATGTTTAACTTCTTGCATTTTACTAGCATTTTAGCATTTACGGAACCGGTAAAACATAAAACAAAGACTTTACCTTATACAAATGGCATTTCGGTAAATAAGAAAAACAAAGCAAGGGCAATTATGGTATACTACTACCCAACAAATGTCAGTCCATCTTCTTCATTTTAGCAAAAGCAGCACTCCCATTTTCCCCATTTCTTTCATCAGATAATTACACACACACACTAATTACACACACACAGATAATAACAATAAAAGCAATCAGATATGTGGCGGTGCGTGTCACGTGGTCTACGCATTCCTTCCCGGAGATCCACTTCCGGCGACTCCTCTTTTACACACCGTTTCTTCTCATCACAATCGGTAACCTAATTTTTTTAATTCCTTTCATAAATTTAAATCAATTAAAAATTAGGGATCTATTATATTAGTTTATTATTTAAATCATGCAATTTGTCTATATGTATCGGTTATATTTAATTTTATATAATATCATTTAGTTTTTATATGATTGATGATTTTGGATGTGATTGTAACAGAATGCGGCAAGTCCGGCATATACGATAGTTGATCATACGTATGATGCGGTTGTGGTTGGAGCAGGAGGTGCTGGTTTACGAGCTGCGATAGGTTTATCTGAGCATGGATTTAATACTGCTTGTATTACTAAGTTGTTTCCAACGCGGTCACATACCGTTGCAGCTCAGGTTCGTGGCTGTTTTGGTTGCGTGTCGTGTGATTGTTTGAATTTACTTTAATAATCGAATTTATTTAGTTAGGGATTAGAAATTTTGATCACATGACTTGTGTTTCAAGCACGTTCTGCTTAGGGGGTGTTTGTTTCGGCTTATATAGCCCGCTTATGGCTTATTTGGTTTTGGGCTTATGTTTGATAAGCTAACTTTTTGTGGCTTATTTTGAAAATTTTCGGCTAATGTAAGTTTATTATGACATAATAAGCTTATATAAGCCGAAAGGTTCAAATAAAGTCACAAAAAATGAGCTTATGTAACATAACCCATAACCAAATAAGCCATGACCTGGCTATATAAGCCGAAACAAACATCCCCCAAAAAGTTGTAAAAGCTTGATTTATAATTGCAAATATGATTTTGTTACAAGTAGTCATTGTAGTGTTGTTTGCTTTTGGAACACATGTATTGCCTAGATGCATCGTAACTATAGTAACGGCTTAAAATCTATTAATTTTTTAATTGGTGTGATAGTATCGAAGACTAATTTGTTATTAAAACATGATGTGCAAAAGGAGGGCTTGTGTTACTTGCAATGTTGAAATAAATTGTGTGATAATATGTAACCAATTGAAGTTATAGCATACATTGGAGCCACTCTCTAATATATCTCATCTTATTACCAATCTATATTGCAAAAAAGATTATTTTCCACAAACTATAGTGAATTGATGCAGTCAGCCTTGTTGCCTCTTTTGAAAATAGTCCTAGTCATTGATAGTGTGATGATGTTGATGTAAGATAATAGAAAGTTTGACTGTTTGAGTTATTGGGTATCATGGTTCCAAGATCTTTACAAGTTATGGTGTCCTACATCAATTCCTTGTCTTATTATTAAGCAAATGTGTTCATTAGTATTATTTGCTCTTCCATGATGTAATTACGTTAATTTATATGTGTTGAGATGCTTTCATCAAGTGTATTTTGTTATGAAAAGTCACTTCTGTTTTTCTTTTCAATAAACGCAGGGTGGTATAAATGCTGCGTTAGGAAATATGACTGAGGATGACTGGAGGTGGCACATGTATGACACAGTCAAGGGAAGCGATTGGCTAGGTACATCCTTTTACAAGTTGTGTATGGAAATATCTGTATTAGTGTTGATGATTATTCCAAAATTAGACAGTTCGTTTTCCTGTTTGTTTGTATTTTTTCTTTTATTTTTTTACTTTTTTTATTTTTTTATTTTTTATTTTTTATTTTTTTTTCATCTTAAATATAATAACTTTGGCAAGAGACTCTTTGGTCCTTTTTCTTATCATAACACATGTTATCCATTTCTATAGGTGATCAGGATGCTATCCAGTATATGTGTAGAGAAGCACCAAAAGCAGTTATTGAGCTTGAAAATTATGGTTTACCTTTTTCTCGAACCGACGAGGGAAAGATTTACCAACGTGCATTTGGTGGTCAGAGTCTTGACTTTGGCAAAGGTTGATATGATGGCCCTTTACTGATCATATGAGTTGCAATCTTAAGCGAAAATCAGTCTTTAACTTTCATCATGTTCTTTTATAGGGGGGCAAGCTTATCGCTGTGCGTGTGCTGCTGATAGAACTGGACATGCATTGTTGCATACATTGTATGGCCAGGCCATGAAACATAACACACAATTCTTTGTGGAATATTTTGCTTTGGATCTTATCATGGGTAGTGATGGTATGTTAAACATCATATTCTCTTATAATATTTGATTATATTCAATATTAAGAGTGCAATCATATGCCTGATAGAAGGCTGGAAATACAGGATATCATGCACTTATATACAAACGATGGTCAGACATTCAACTGCTAAAATTCTTTATCTAGTTTATCTGATATGTATACTTAATGCAGCTCCACATGACAAGACTGGGTTTTTTAATTTTTTTACCTTTGACACCCATCTTTCTTCTAGGAGATACACCTTTACTTGCTTACTATACCCATGAGCATGAAATAACAAATAATTGCTTCTACAACTTTACTGAAAATTGTTCTCTTTGCCTATTTTTGTATCCATTTTTGATATTATGAAGACATTTTCTAAGATGTAGATTTATTGTTCTATCTATATATGTACAGGGTAGGAATTATTAAGCTAACTTGTTTTCTGCTTTAGTATTGCTGTTTATATATGTCTAAAAGCAGTTTAATCATACAAGTGATTTATCAGGTAGTTGCCAAGGTGTTATTGCATTGAACATGGAAGATGGGACATTACATCGATTCCGTTCTTCCTCAACAATTTTGGCAACTGGGGTGAGTTTCAACTAGTTAAGCTTAAGGGTGTGTTTGGTTTGCTCTCATGATCACAATCGGTATGAGTTTCGGTATAGAGTGAAATGACAATGGATTCAATCAATTTGATTGATGAATCGGATATGGGTATCAATTTTTTTATGTGAGAAATAATAGGTTTCTATGATAGTTTGCATATGAGCCATGTTAATGGGTATGGATTATACCCTATATTTGAGTATGATACCAATAATAAAATTTCAAAGTAGCCAAAAAAACATTTTATTTCGGAAATAAAGTATTCCCACATTCCGATTACCATATACCAAACGCAGCCTAAATCTCTAAATAGACAATCTCATTATTATGATGTGATCTTATCCCATTTTATTTTGTTCACAGGGTTATGGTAGAGCATATTTCTCAGCAACCTCTGCTCATACTTGCACAGGAGATGGAAATGCTATGGTTGCACGTGCAGGCCTTCCTCTTGAGGTATTGTAATTTGTAAATCATATTTCATTATTTATTCATTCCTATGGATTTCTGTTGATATTTGAGTATAATCAGTATTTTTGCCTGTGACTTGCCGTTTTCAGGATCTTGAGTTTGTACAGTTTCATCCAACTGGTATCTATGGTGCTGGGTGCCTCATTACTGAAGGTTAGTGTACTTCTTTTGCGACTGACTCTAAGAAATAAATTGAAGATAGTTATAACCTGGTTCGTCATATGCCTTGTATAGGGTCACGTGGTGAAGGTGGAATTTTAAGAAACAGTGAAGGTGAAAGGTTTATGGAGCGTTATGCTCCTACGGCAAAGGATCTTGCGTCAAGAGATGTCGTTTCAAGGTCTATGACCATGGAAATCCGGGAAGGTCGTGGTGTAGGTATGTTCCATGACCAATGTTTGTAGTATTTCAAATGAATTTTGTAGATGATTTATAATCTAATTGCTGAGTATAAATTTTTCTTTTTATATAACAATCTGTTTTAGAAATAATTTAGCTAAGCGTTGATTTGTTTTATCCATATCCTTTTTAGCTATGTTTTGAAGTTTAACCTGCTCGACCCATTAGCAGACAATTTTCACGCAAATGGGTTGAAATGGCTACCCCCTTATTGGTATCTACTGGAAACTAATTAAATAAATCATAAGCCCGGCCATCCTTGCTTTCATTTCCATCACGTTCTTTAAATAAAAGTACATTTATGTAGACAATTAAACGATAAATGATAGAGACAATGAAACGCTAAAATGATAGATGGCATACAATTCTGCTTTTATTATATGTGCTTTACCTTTCTTCCTTTCAATAGGACCAATGAAGGACCATATATATCTACACTTGAATCACCTTCCACCAAATGTTCTCAAGGAGAGGCTTCCTGGAATCTCTGAAACTGCTGCCATCTTTGCTGGTGTTGATGTTACAAAGGAACCAATTCCAGTTTTGCCTACTGTTCATTACAACATGGGTGGAATCCCAACAAATTACCATGGGGAGGTAATTCCTAATATGCAAAACTGTTATGACTTATGAACAACTGTTATAACGGGCTTGGGTTTAAATGAGCGTCCCATCCACTAGGCCAATTTGGATTTTGCATTAGATTAAGGAAACTATAAACTTTTATCCTTGCATATTCTGGGCTGAAGTTTTGGGCTATTGTTCCTGGCTTTCTTCGAGCTTCCCTTGGGCTTCAATAATTCTTGTTTTGCTTCCCAACTCCCACTCTTTTACTCTAAATTTCTTCATAATGTCCCTACAATATAATATAACAACTTTTCATAATATTTGCAATTAAAACACATAATTTGTTATTTATTTAGCCGTAAATGAGGGATTTTCAATACTAAAAACATGTTTAATTTAAGGCTCATCAAATATATATCTTTGAGTAAATTGATTTAGGAAGTTGTATGCATTTAAATAAATTTTCGGTAATTTTCAACCGTCAATTCGGTATGTTCCCTTTTTTAAGTTTTCAACCTCTGACCCAATTATAACTTTATTAGTAGACGGATTGGGTAAGAGGTAAAAAGGATTTGGGTTGTAACGGGTCACTATTTTCCATTGTTTGAAATTTCAGAAATAATTATTTTTTTCCTATCAGGATATAATATTTGATTAAAATGATATCGATAGTTGTGTGCATTAAAATGATTAAAAGTTTGGGCGAGCCAAGTTTCAACCTGATTGGTCCATTTGGCTATTCGATTAAGTTTTAGCAACGAAGTTTATTTGATTCGTTTGAGATAAAACACAGCCTAAATTTATTCATAGCCCAATTATAACTTCATAGTAGATGAGTCAGAAATTGGTAAAAGTGCCACCTTAAGAGGATTTGATGTTAAGCACCATTTTTTCTTATCAAAGGTTGTTAACAAAAAAGGCGATGATCCTGATGCAATTGTACCTGGACTCTTTGCTGCTGGAGAAGCAGCCTGTGCCTCCGTTCATGGTGCAAATCGGCTCGGTGCAAATTCTCTTCTTGATATTGTTGTTTTTGGTCGAGCCTGTGCTAATAGAGTTGCAGAGACCTATAAACCAGGTAACGTTGTCTTACATGATCTTTTTATTTAAGCTATAAATTTGGTGAAGCATTATATGGCCTCACATTGCCTGATATACAGGTCAGAAACAAAACCCATTACCAAATGATGCGGGAGAGAAGACTATTGCATGGTTAGACAAGATCAGGAATGCAAATGGTTCACTTCATACCTCGCAGATTAGATTGAATATGCAGCGTATCATGCAAAATAATGCTGCTGTGTTTCGAACACAGGAGACGTTAGAAGAAGGTAAACCAGAAAAGCAAGCAAAATAAGGAATGAATTATTTTTCTCTTTTTGTAGAACCAGATAATTTTGTTTCTAATTTTTTGGAAAGATAAGCGGCAAACGATTTTGGAAATAACCTATTGTTCCCTCTTATCTACATTGGCTAACTGTCGGGTGTTTTAGGTTGCAATCTGATTGATAAAGCATGGGAGAGCTATCACGATGTTAATTTGAAAGACCGAAGCTTAATATGGTAAAATTATATCGATTTTTAGTGTTTCGGGTTTTCTTTGAAGTACTCTGTTTATAGAGAGCTAACTAACTGAAAACATATTACAGGAATTCTGACTTGCTGGAGACCATAGAGTTGGAAAACCTTTTGATTAATGCATGTATAACTATGCATTCAGCTGAAGCTAGGAAAGAGAGCAGAGGAGCTCATGCCCGTGAAGATTTCACGGTTTGTTCAGATTCACTATTATATTTCAAGATGGTTCTTTTAACATCTTTTCTCTCATAACAATGAAAAAATGTATGGTTTTGCAGAAAAGAGATGATGAGAAATGGATGAAACACACACTCGGGTATATCTCTCCCTCCCTCTAATCTTCTTATATGCATGTGCACAAACACGATATGCATATATTATAGCAGTTAACAGGTGCAATTTGTACCCACTTTACACCCTTATGCAGTCATACCTCTAAATTTGATTAATGTGATGCTTAATGGGAATCAGATGATGGTGTACTTATATTGGTGACAGTTGTTTTTTGTTTATAAAATTTGAAACCTATTTACAAATAAACTGAATATAGCTCAGTTTCGTACATCGCATTATGGAATATTATTTAACAAACATAATGCATAAAATAGTTTAAAATGTGTACACACATACTAGGTATTGTCTATTATAATCTGTTATTATTATGGAATGGGTATCTAGAGGTGGCAAAACAGGCGGGCCGGGCGGGCACGGGCTATGGGCCAAACGGGCTATGGGCCAAACGGGCACGGGCTAAACGGGCACGGGCCAAACGGGCTCATGTTATAAGAATCGCTTTTAAAAATACCCAAAATGACTAAATAAATTCATCGAACGTAACACCTCATTTATATTTAAAAAATAAAATGTAAGTTTTTCTTTAAAAATAATCTAATGTTCGAGAAAAACATGTGCCCGTTATGCCCATTTAACTTCTAAATGGGCAATACATGCCCATTTCAAAAAAAGGAGGGGACTCAAATGTGCCCAAATCTTTTAAAAGTTTGCCCATTTAGCCCATTCTTTTGATTTTGGGCACAAATTGCCACCTCTAGGTATCGTGTATGAGTTTGAGATGTGAAAGTGGTAATGATTTACCGTATAGGCAAATCTTCAGTATTTTATTTTTAGTATATAATTATCTTAATAATCTGCAGATACTGGGAGAATGAGAAGGTCCGACTAGACTACAGGCCAGTTCACATGAATACACTTGATGACGAGGTCGAGAGTTTCCCACCAAAGGCTCGAGTATATTAAATTCCATCTCACAATAATTTGCTCCTTTGCTTTGTGAGGTTACCAATACCAAAAATTGTTATGAACTGCCAAATTTTGTTAATAAGTTGTTGCATTCATCGTTTGATGTGACCCCAAAAAAACCTGCACATAAGCTGTCCTTGCAAAAACTCAGATTGTAGCTTCTGTTTGATTTGTTGTTTTTAGACTTAGAAGTTAATGTTTGTATTTTCAAGTATAAATCAAGCTTATTGCTTCAACTTATTATGGATTGATCGATGGATCCTGATTAACAATAAGATTGCAGTTTATGAAAGTTTAATATTATCCCTATGGTGTGTTGCTAGTTAATGCCTGTATCCTTCTTGGAATTCAGTCATGAGATTTTAGACCATATGTTTTAAACGTCAGAGAATTGAAATTGAACCACTTGATAGCTGTTTTCATTTTGAACACGAAACGTTTGCTGGCTGATATCCACAGTGAGTTGAGTAGGAAGTCTTGTCATCTCCATATCTTTTCTCTTCACCTCATTTTTTAAAAGGTTGTAGATTGTATTCAAGGTTAATATGAAACACTTTGAAGCTATCTACTTTGACTTGATTTTTCTCTAAGCTCAAAGATTGTATAGCACATTTTACGCTTCACCCGGATTTAAAGCAACAAGGAGTCAAGGAGTCCAGAAGCTTAAACTTGAAAAAGAGATGGCTCTATTAGATTATTGATTTACAGCTAGTGAATTAAACCTTGATGTTCGGCATGATAATCACAAAACCGCCATTGAAACAAAACCAAAGCGCTTTTTAAAATTATTTATGTAGTTCTCGTTACCCCTTTGGTGTTTTTTTTCTTTCTTTTCTTGTGGTGTCATCCGTGTTTATATGATTTGACCATCTGTCAAAATATGATAAAAAAACAAAAGATCTTTAGAAAGTTCAAAAGATAGTTTCTCTCGAAAGGTGTATCTCTATCTAGCATTTGACCATCTGTTAAAATATGCCACGTGTCAACCTCTTATTTACCCAGCATTTCGAACAAAAAAATATACGTGTCAACATCCACAAAACACGTGTAAACAATCGCACATATTCTCATCTCATCCTGTAACCTTCATAAATCAAAACATCTGTTTAGAATCCCAATAATATCGACATGTTCAGTAGTGTCATCAAAGTAACCAAACCATCAGTCTCCACACTATGTGCCACGTCAAACAACTTTGCCATAAAAGCATCTCCTGCCATCGGAACTGTAAGATTTCAGCAAGCATCAGCTGGACAAAAAGAGCCTCAAGACATGGACAAGAATAAAGAAGCTGAGGAAGCACAAAAGAAAGGGTAGGATTATGTTTTAGCTTCTCATCTCTTCGTTATGTGCTATGATTAAATTTTGTTACTTTGAGTATCAACTAATATGCATGTTCAAGTCTTGATACATGTGTGAAATAGGTGTGTAAATAATTTGTTTTAGAAGTATGCTTTTGTAAGCAAATAGGCACTATTGGTTTAATCATCTTAAATCTTTAAATTATGCATTGTACTGATTCGCGCTTGTTATCTTTTTTATCACATCAAAGCTGAAAATCTTTTTATCTTTACATGAACTTGGCGATCATTGTCATGACTTCAACTAGCAAGTTGATAACATAGAAGCCGATATAATTTACTAAATTCGACCGTTTTTGTGAGTAAGTGCACACCTTTGTAGCTCTAGAATCTGAATGGATGTTTGTCTAAACTTATTTTCTTGGCTTACGAGCTTCTAAAAAATTTGATAAGCTTATAAGCCAAAAACAATTGAGCTCGTGAGCTTTTTGGACTTGGTTTATGAGTTTTTAGTGTTTATAAGCTCCGGTGGGTAAGCTTATCAAGCTTTCAATAAGCTCCTGAGCTTTTAATATAAACTTAGACAAATACCTACACCGGTGGTTACTAACTTCCTATGTATCCCAGGTTGAATAAGAACGTAATCTTAGTATCTTACATAAATGGTTGTCCTGTATTTTTTTAGTTAATTCAAGTAGCAATTGATGCCTGCTTATTTTGGGTAAAATAGGGATGTGATGTCAGACTCCTATGGTGAAGGATACGCAACTAGATCAGATGAAGAAGGATTTGGAGGAACATATGGAGGCAACCAGTCATTTTCTCGTGACGACACAGGCAAAGTAGTCCATGGCAACTCTCCCGGTAGATATTCTTTAAACCCAACTTCATTTGAATCTATTTTTTGTTTAGATTACATCTAATGGGTGATGATTTTGAAGATTATGACAAGTCGCAAGGAAGTGAGGTGAAGGAGAAGGAAAAAGCTCGAAACAAGACCTAAGCCAACTCTTGAATGCCTGGTGCCCGTGTGATCAAATGCTAATAGGGGCTACTGTGTTAAGTTTGTAAATTTCTACTATGTTTGTTTATCTTGGATTTTGGCCTTGTGCACGTGTAAGATGGACTTCCGAGTTCGTATTTTGCTGCCTTGTTTTTCTTATACGAGGAGTTGTTTTTTCCCCTACAATATACACAACTATGAAGGGAATCGGTTTGTCGTGATAATATGTATCTTTTGTATAAGGGAGGTGATTTGCACACTCTTCAAAAGCTCTTCTATTCTGGTTTATGGTTTCTCTTGGCTATATGGTTCACTGGAGAACCCGTAAATACTTCTGCTACGAAAAAAGACCAAAAACACAGGTCTCCGCAAAGTCGTAAGATCATGTATGGGGGCTGGCGTCTGCCCAAGTAGGATTTGAACCTACGACCAATTGGTTAACAGCCGACCAGGTCACCAACTTCCTGGACCTTCCGGCACTGGGCAGGCGTCAGCCCTCATACATGTTGGATATTTTAGTGTAATTGGATTAACTTGTTTTGACCAATTTTATCATAATAATACATCATTTAGGTTTGGAGATGCGGAGTGCACACCTACTTGAATTTATTATGATCTTAGGGGCGAAGCCCTAAGGGACGGGGAGTCCGGGGCGCCCGTGCAATCCAAGGCGGCACCGCAGTCCAAGGGGCAACGCCTGGCGGGTCCGGAAATTTTTTATTTCCACTATCTTGCTATGTAAAAATTCCTGGAAGTAGTGTGGAATCTGCGATGTTATAAATCTGAAGTTATGATTCTACTGAAGTTATGATTCTGCTGAAGTTATGTTCCTCAGAAATTAATTTTTCGGAAATTGAGGGACAATATTTGACAACTTGAAACCCTAAAACGCCTTTGGCGATTATCTGTATCATAGTTATATATGGTTTATTTGGTCAGATTAAGTAATACGGTTCATAAAATCTCAGATAAACATATACAGAAAATTCTCATTCTCTGAATTGTATCCGATTGAATAATTTGGTAGAACCACCGAATTGATTCGATCTGAAAGTGTTCACACGCCTTTCAGAGATTTAAGTATATCCGATTGTGTTCGTTATTACTACATATCCCCTACAATACATGGTCTTACGACTAATTGATTGGCATATTTTAAATTAGAATGTGTTAATATTTATACCCTCTGTTAACACATTTTAATTTGAAGTGTGTCAATCAATTAAATAAGAAATTATCTCTTTTTGTATAATCATCTATTGTAAGATGGAACAATTGAATAATCGTATTTTATTATTGTCTTGTCTCTTCATTTACAATACACATTAATATATAGGAAGGTAGACTATTACCCATAATTCTAGCTAATCAACAATGAATGTCTCAACTCATGGGACTTATCCGTTTATCCAATTACAACTAACACTCCCTTGCAGTTTGAGTGTTCGGTGTCCTCCTTCTCAAATTGCAGGGGAGTGTTAGCTGTAATTGGATAAAGGAATAACTCCCATGAGTTGGCACATTCATTTTTGATTAGCTAGAATTATAGGTGATTACATTTACCCAAAATAGTTTAGTCTATCTCTTTATATATTAATGTGTATTGTAAAGGAGGGGGCAAGACAATAATAAGATACGATTGTTCAGGCTCTCTTTTTTACAATACATATTAATATATAAAGAGATAAACTAAACTATTTTGGGTAAATGTAATCATCTAAGATGGAACAATAGAACAATCGTATCTTATTATTGTCTTGCCCTCCTCCTTTACAATACACATTAATATATAAAGAGATTGGACTAAACTATTTTGGATAAATATAATCACCTATAATTCTAGCTAATCAACAATGAATGTGCTAACTCATGGGACTTACCCATTTATCTGATTACAACTAACATCTATGGGCCAACTGGAATCAGATACTTTTAATCAACCGTTCTTTTTTAGAGAAAGATGAAATATTAAGTATAGTAGACTCTGTAACACCCATGGACATACCCCATTATGTTATTAGAGTCTAAAAACAAATAAGCTATAAAAAAACCAAGCATTTTATAATCTTGATTTTACACATCTATACTTTACATTAAGACACGACTAAAAAGCCTACATACTAATGATTCACAACTTCATTTGTTTTGCTTTTTGGCTCTCCTTATCTGCACATTTCATTTAGCTTCTACAGTCTTGACAACAACAAAATCTTTAACAATAAAGCTCATTATTCTCCACTTGATGCTATCCATAATATCTTGTATTACAGTTTTCACTGCTTTTGAAAATCCTTGTTTCTTTCTTGCTACATAAAGTAAACTGTTGCATCCAGTACTAATCTTCTAATAATACTTCATCTATTCCTGTTTGCTTTCAAAATGGAGAACTCTTCAATTATGTTTTTCCAAGTGAAAGAGAACTGCTTATCAATAAGTTTTGCATCTCGTTTCATACTTTATTAGTATAAGGACACATAAAGAACAAATGGTCATGAGAATCTTGAACTTGTTTGCAGAAAACACATTTCATGTCATCATTAGGTTTCCATGCTGCAATTCTGTCTTGTGTCATAAGCTTGCCCTGAATTGCCATCCAAAAGACAAAAGAGTGCCTAGGTATGCTTTGTGGAAACCAAACCAAATCCTTCCATAACACTTTATTACCACTGTAATATGAATCCTTCTAAACAAATCTTGTTACAAACTCAGTTCTATGCCATGTATTAGTTTCCCATATAGCTTTATCAAAGGCATCATTATGCACGATAGGAACTTGAACATTGTTTAGAGTAGGAAATTTACTAGGCCATTCCACAGGCCAACACCAGTTGCCATTATTGATCAGCTTGTCCACAATACAATATGTGGAAAACTAGAAGGGCGGTTGAATAGTTTTACCAATTAAAACTTCGTTTTAAACTATTTAGATCGACTTATGTCAATCTATTTAAATGTGTGTGTTGGATGTTGTAAGATAAGTACATAAATAAGTAAAGCAAAGATAAAGAGTAAGAAACACAAAACTACAACGCGAGTATTTATAGTGATTCGGTTTCAAGGACACCTTCCTTGCCCTACTCCACTCCCCGAGTCACCTACTCGAGAGTTCGTAATCACTACACAACACAAACTCCTTGTGGCGGAGAAGCCTTCACAACGTCGCCTACTCTTTATCCGGTACAAGGCTAGACACCGAGTTCTTCCACGAGGTAGAACCAAACCTATCACAACGTCGCCTATACTTTATCCGGTACAAGGCTAGATACCGAGTTCCATTACAAAGGAGGAACTACTACCCAACACTACACAACACCTATCCCAAAGGAGATCCACTCCTTATTACAACATCAACAAGGATATCAATATCCTTTGACCCAATGGGTCATGGGTTAGCTCCATGGGTTATGGATACTACCCAACATGACTTCATGCATGATGTCATGCAATGGGTCATGGGTTATGGATCATGCTCCATGGGTATGGATCATGGACTTTGGGTTTTACCCAACTATATTCAATGTATCTAGTTAATGGGTCAAGTACTTAGATTCTTACCCATTACAGTATATACTAAGTATGTATATATATATACCCACTATGTAAACACTAGTTGTTATACATATGCATTTCTGTAAAATGTAAACACTATTACTTATTTAGTGTTTTGTATGAAAACGTAAGTATGTTAGTAAACTATTGGCTCAAACTATTTACGTATTTTATTTGTTTCGTTAAAATGATTCTACGTTTGTTATCGACAAAACATTAGAGGATCGTAAAATATAAATAAACGTTATTACGGCTTATTTGTATTAACACAGTCATTTTTTAGCCTTGCATCATAAATGTCCCTAGCAGAGATAAATTCACTCGAAGGACCTTCATTACACCATTTGCCATACCATGCTGAGACAGTCTTACCATTTCCATGCTTGTAAAACACATGTTTCCCAACTTTTTCCCTAAGTTTCAGAATATTGTTCCATCCAATACTGCTATTACTATCATGTGTTACTTCCCATATATTTCTTCCTTTCAATTTATTTATCCATTTAACCCACAAGGTATTTGCAGCAATGTTCCAAAGGTGTTCCATAATCAGGACCTCATTCCATATTTGCAAATCCTTGATTCCCAAACCACGCTGATCCTTAGGTTTGCATATGTTTTCCCATGAAATATATCTTAGCTTTACCTTTGGTTAGATCCCTTGACACCACCAAAAAGCCCTTTAGCAACTTATTAATTTCCTTCACAACTGCTTGGGGCAGGATGAAAACTGAGGCCCAATACATTTGCATAGAATAAAGGACTGAGGCTCTTAACTATAATCTTCCTGCATAGGAAAGAGTTCTATTGCTCCAATCTTGCACTCTACTTCTAACCTTCTCAATCAAGGGTTTGCAATCTTTAATTGTTAGGAATTGGAAATTCCATAAGGAAGTGTCGGTCACCCCAATTATTGTTTAGCATATCTTAGCTCGTAGACTTTACGTTATTTAGTAGTTATTAGTTAGTTATTAGTGTAAGTAACACCGTGGAGGACGGACGGGTCTTTACCCACTGTATGTCTGATCCACAGTCCGAAGGAGGATGTTTTGTATGTAACTATAAATACCCTCTACCTCCCAAGGTAGAGGGTTGGACCTTTCACTCAATCTAACTTTTCTTTCTTTTGTTTACTTTCTCTCTCTAGAAAGGCTCCCATCTTACACTTTCTCTCTCTAAACTCATCATTGTGTACGCCCCATAGTATTGATTGTTTGTGTGCTTGTGAAAACCACTATCTTACAAATGGTATCAAGATCCATGGTTTGATCACTCATTTTTCATATTCTTGGATTTCTAGTGGTTTTCAAATGGTTTTTGGGTTTGAATGAGTTTAGAGTGGTTAGCATCATTTGGATCATTTCTAGTGTTAAAGTTTGGATTTTGATTGTACTTTTGTGTTTAGAATCATTATAAGTGCTTAGGTTTTGATTTGGAAGGCTTGAATCAGTGTGGTTGGGTTGTTTTTGGATTGAAAAGTGGTGTTTTTTGAATATTTCATGCTAGCGACTTGCGCCTCGTACTAACTTTCTTCGTAGCGATTTGTCCCTACGATAAAGCGACTTGTCTGTGTTTTGTGAAGCGATTTGTGTACTTAGAGAGTTGTCTTTTGAGACAAAGCGACAAAAAGGAAAAGGTAGTGGACATACTCTTTTGTCTAGCAATTTGTCACTAGCGACTTGTCTTCCTAGCGACTTGTCTATCTAGAGATTTGTCCCTCCAGCGACTTGGCTTTCTAGCAACTTGTCACTCTAGCGACTTGTCTCTCTAGCGATTTGTCCCGCCAGCGACTTGGCTTTCTAGCAACTTGTCACTCTAGCGACTTGTCTTTCTAGCGATTTGTCAATCTAGCAATTTGTCATCAGAGCGATTTGTCATCAAAGCGACTTGTCAAGGACTGAGATTTGTCTATTCGATCCGCGGAACAGGGGGTATATATAAAGAATTAGGGAATATCACAAACTCAACCATAACACCATATTTATCTTTACCACCAAATCATCTCCTAGTTCCCTTACTACATCCCATTTCTCACTCTCTTACGGTTTGGTCTTGATTTTAGTAAAATCCCGTGAAAGATTCAATTTCTCAGTTTAAATCACAGACTTGTAAAATCCCGTGTACACAGCAACATCATGTCTTACACTCCTAATTCAGTGATTTCAGAAGTGCTTAAATTGTATAATGCTGTGGACAACAATGATAATGTATGCTACACTGAACGATTAAAGATGTTTGAATTAATCAATGAGGATGTGAGATCTTCATGTTCTGAGTACAATGAGAATGAATTGCACCTGCTAATGCTACAGAATGCCATGCAAAAGGAATGCTGCATTATACCCTATCAACAACTTCACTCTCACCTCATGTTACTTCTACCCATAACAACGGAACGAACATGTATTGCCCTCTTCCGTCAGGACTTATCTACATTAACAGGAACTATGCTGTTAAACTTAGAGCAATTGGAGCTACAATTTGACAAAGAGAAGGTTCAAAAAGATAGTTCCAATGCTGCACTTCAAGTGATCCACAACCAATTTCAATCATTCATCAGTGGGGAATTTACATCAGATTATGATCAAGACATGACTGAAATGTCTTTCAAGAGACACACTGGAATGGAAATTAGCATGTTCATAGAGATACTTATCCATCTCATGGATAATGTGGAGAAGTATATTGAGGAAGTTTCTCAGAAAGATGAAAAAATAGATGAGAGTCTCGTGCAGTTGACAGAAAGTTGTGATGAGTTGGGTAATGTATCAGTTGAAGAATCGGGTGTTGTTGAATGCAGAATGTCAGAGACAACAAATAATGATGTAACCGCTCATTACTCCTAACACACAAGAAGTAGATGCAGAATGTCGAAAGGGGAATGAATGTCGGGCACAATCAAAAGATTGTAGTGTTGAGACGGGTAAAGCACCAGATGATGGATCAGTTGACAGTGAATACAGAGGCTCAGAGATAGATAAGCTTGACACAGCCAGCGGTCTAGTGACTCTTGTTACACATGATGTGGATGCAGATATCAGACCGAAAATTAAACAGGTGTCATGTAATGAGGTACCCTTAACTGTTCAACATAGTGCATCTGCTAAAGTACTTAATCAAACTGATCATCATGCTGAACATGACTTTGATAAATGTTCTGTAACTGAGGCTGAGTCTGAGATTAAGTGTTTCAAAACAAAAGATATGGTTGATAAAAAGGTTTTTGTTGAACTTTCAAACAAATTCTCAAAACTTGAAAAATATTTCATTTCACTTGAAATTGCAATACAAAGAAAGGAGGAAAGTTTTCAAACTAAGAAACCATGTAAAAATCCGGAATTTCCTAAAGTTCATGAATTTTTTGAAATAAACAATTTAAAAGCTCAGCTTCATGCCAAAAACTCGACTATCAACAATTTGAAGAAACATATTTCTGATATGCATGTGAAAAGTAATTTGGTTACAAGTAATTCTGATGTTAATACGATTGATGATATTCAAATGAGAAATGATGAATTAGCGGTTTGTGTGGCCAAATTACTAAAGAAAAATGAGTCTTTGAGAAAGCATCACATAGAACTAAGTGACTCTGTCAAAAAAGCTAGAACTAAGTCAATGAAACAAAAAACTCTTTGATAGTAAAAATTGATAAACTCAAAGCTCAACTTCAGGAAAAGAGTTTCGCTATTGTTGCCTTAAAAATGAGCTTAGAAAAACAGTAGGGAAAAGTGTGAACACTAAGTTTACAAAACCATCAACCTTGGGGAAGCCAGTTTCTCATCCCACTAGATACCGGTCCGTTGTTAGATAGCCTACTGCATTCATATCTGAAAGAACAAAATCTTTAAAGACAAGGCTTGCCTCCCAAGTTGATGCGATAAAAGTTTTGTCAAAACCAGTCACTTCACCTGAGTTACCTAAGAATAAGGCTTCTAGCTCCGTTAACCCTCAACAAGTAGCCACTTCTACTCCCAGCACCTCTAGGATTAGTTCGAAAACAGTGTCAAAAACAAGCATTAAAATCCAGAATTCATATGATATGAATGACTTGTGGAAGAACTATTATTTAGAAAAAGCTAGGAAAAAGGCACAGATTCGAAAAGACGGAATTTTAGGTGCAATTCCTAGGGTGATGAATTTCACGAGATTTCAAGGCACTGCTAGTAGTAGTAAACCATTACCTAGGAACACTCAAAAGCCTAGGGGTTGGCTTGCATCTAAGAGTAGTTATATGAAGAAGAATGCTAAGCATGTAGAAAATGAAATTAGAAATTCTAAGTCTTTTCTGAATAAGAAACATTTTCCTAACTCACATGCTAAGGTACAATCCACTAAGATTACTAACATGGCTAAGGTTCAATATGTCATGAAGCAAAACAAACCTAAAACTTCACCTAGATGGATCCCAATTGCTAAATCTTTGGAGTCTAGGAATAACGATAAGTATTCCACTGTGCATAAGAATATCAACAATCCTAGACCTTGCCACAAGTGGATACCGTCTGGTATAGTGTTTAAGGATGTTGGACTTAGGTGGATACCTACCGGAAAGCTGTTTACCGATGGCAAAATCAAGGTTGACCATGAAACCCCAAAGGGTTTGGATACTAATGTCACTAACCAATATATATGCAATCAAGCTTGTAATGTTAGTGCAGGTAGTCCTTACTCAGTTGCAGATATTTCGATCCTTCACTATATGGACTGGCTTAAAGTATGGATAACAAATGGATTGATATCTCATAACTCACGATTTAAGTAATTCAACCTTGATATTCTATCTGCGATGACATCTGTTCACATCAGTTCAGGCCTCGTTCTTCATTACTATGACGTCTGCAGATAACACTACAGGCCCGGTTCTTCACAGAAAAGAAAGGTGTAAGCTTCAGTGCGCTTTATCTTCAAAAGAAGAGAAATCTTTATGTTTATGACCATTCTCATCGACATTCTTCATCAACAAGCTTCATGTTTTTCCCACGCTCTTTCAACCTTCAAGTGGATCTACGTTCATTGGTGTATATTCTTATTCACTTGCTCAATCAAAAACGGCAAACTTCATTTGCAATTTTTGAGGGGGAGAAGAGTGCATATACTACATGTTGATGGATGCTTGAATTATGGTCATACGACTCTCCTCCAACGCCTAATGCTTCACTTACTAAGGATAACCGGGATTCATTGTTTGAGATTCTTTGTTTCAAGATATGTTTGATGAAGTACTTCCAACCTCTAACTAATGTTGATCATCCAGTTCCTGAAGCTCCTGCTCCGGTTCCTGCTGACTCAACTAGCTCACCTTCTTCAATCTACATTGATCCAGATGCACCATCTAAGAAGTACAACTTAGAATACTCACTCCAGTTATTCCTCAGGGCATTGATAATGACAATCATAATATTGAAGTTGCACTCATGAATAATGATCCGCTCTTTGGTATTCCTTGGCCAAATCTTCACGGATTATTGTTCATGAATAATGATCCGCTCTTTGGTATTCCTTTGCCAAATCTTCACGGATTATTGTTCCTCATATTGTGAACGCTATAAATCAACCACATGAACATTAAGTAAAATGACTACCTCATCCGCTCAAAGATATTATTGGTGAGTCTTCCAGATCAGTCTCTACATGAATACCGTTAGGAAGAAGGCATTGATGTTGAGGAATCATTTGTTCTGGTTCATTCAGTGGATCAATGTACATCTGATTGTATGTTTATTCACGTGTTGGGCATTTGACACAAGTTGATTACTTCGGAGTTAATCATTTATCACTTATTTGAGATTGAAGTTGACTTTCATAAAGGCGTGTTCTTATTTGATAACTTGCTCGGGCTTAAGAATTTGAGTTGAAGACTTGGTTTATCTAGTTACCAGCAGTCGGGGTGGATGGTTGAAGACCTGGTTAACTATCACTATTAGGAGTTACGTTGTTTTACTTAGTGTCACACGCAGATGACGGTGTGGATAATCGTAAGAGGTGTTAATGTCTCATACTTTTATTGGGTATTGAGTACTTAGAAATTTTCATGAAACATGAATTCTCTACACCGTTCTTCCAACATTAGTGCAAGCATAATTCACACCTGCGGGAAAGTTCTACTTCAGTTTCAAGTTTGGTATATCGGGTTTGCTTCATCATTGGTCACTTCAATTTGTCCACATATTGGTTGGTAAGGATAGTCAGGGAAAGTTTCCGTAGCAGTTGATCTCACAAGATACATTTAAGCTAAATTTTTGTTCTTCTCTATTTCAAGATTATTGGGTATGTATAATGTGTTGCTGATTCTGAGGTATTAAAACCAGCAAGGGGGAAGGATACATACATCTAAAAGCACAGCGACTACACATGATGAACTTAACACTTCTACCTGATTGAAGTTAACCCAGGAAGACATAGGTCAAAACCGTAGAGAAACTCAGTGTTTAACTCGTAGCCTTTGGTGTATTATTCCAACTATTTGGGGGAAGGATATATTATTCCAACTATTTGGGGGAAGGATGTATTATTCTAACTATTTGGGAGAAGTGGTCTCTGGAGACTTTTGGTATGTGTTACTTCAGCGTTCGGTTGGAAGAAATGTGAGAAGAATATTTGAAATGTGAAATGATTTTGCTTATCGACATCTTCTATATGGTTTATGATAAAGTGCTTCCGGTTATTGCTTCATGTACACAATGTAATGATGATTTCGATGAGATCGCAACCATCAGGGGAGAGATATGTGTACATCAGGGACACACAAGATGTTCACATGATCGAGCTTAATCAGAAATTCCGGAGTTGACATCAAACATGATCGAGCTTAATTAGATATTCTAGAGCTTACATCCGCAGAAATAATCAGCGACTCAACATGTTACTTGGATGTCATCATCTCTACTCTTGCTGGGTACTTGTGTACATTATGGACTGAGTGGTTATATGGAAGATAACTGGAATGCACTTGGTAAAATGAAGATGTTGATGTATTGTTCCCCTGAATTGTCAACTGGTCAATCTTGAAGAGTAATGTGTACATCGGGGATGCACAACAGGTTCATGTGATCGGACTTAATCTGTTATTCCGGACCATAGAGACGATCAATGTTTCAACTTGTTACTTTGGTGTTCTCGTGTTCTTAGGGGTGCTGAGCTTCATTTAATGAGACCGTTTTTCTTCATTTCTACTTCCTAGGGAAATAGTCTTTATTCTTGGATTGTTAGTTTGGGGGGAAGCTACCAAAGTCTTACTTTCTGAAGGCTCAAGTTCTGACGACGATTCAAGAGCCTCGAAAGCTTTGGTGGTGAAAGTTTAAGAGATGATGACTTCTATCTTCTACAAAGTGCTGTACGATATCCCTATCTCGGTACTCGTATCATCATCCTTCTTAAACTATATCATCTTCTTTGTATATATCTTATTAAAAATAAAAAATAAATAAAAAAAATAAAAATTTGAAAATCATAAAATACCAAAAATATTATTTTTCTCAAGACATGTCTTCTGGTATCGATAACATCTACAGTCTTAGAAATGTCATTCAATAATGGCACGGGACTTTAGATGAAGTTTGAGCAGGAGGTGTAAATATTTTTTCCAAAACATGTCTAAAACCATGGCTTGCAGTTACTTCAGACTGTAACCCGTGCTTAAAACCATGGCTTTCTATTATTTCAGATAGCAACCCATTTTTCAAAGAAGGAAAGTGCTAAGCTTAATCGATTTTCATAAATTTTGTGCACTTATCCTAAAACAAATGAGGAAAGTATGTCGAAGGACTGCTGTTCCTACTCAAATATTTTTCCTTCTAAAATTCTTTAGAAAAATATTTGTTTTAACAAATTGGTGGTAAATGAGTTGCTTGAAAATCAATCAGAATCAGAATTTTCATAAATTTGAAAAACCCAATCAATGACTTCAGCTTGGTTAAAACTTCTTATGAAATGAGTCATTGATTGAGGGGGAGAATGTTTTCAAATTTACATCATCTAACGGGCTTTCTTAATCATCCTACGTGCTTATCAAAAAATGATATTTGCCTATGTTGAAGGACTAGGAATTTAGGATATGATTGTTAGGTTTAGATGATTAGAGTTTGATGAACACATAATCCCATGCCTTTGTATGATTTGATTGATATGTTTAATTGACTTTTATTAGTCGATTGCTGTTTAGGTGTTGTCGACCACCATATATGTCTATCTGTGTTTACTAACGTATGCGGATAACATGGTTTAAAAGAATGTTCCCGATCCGGATCCCACAAAATATGATGATTGGATGCCGAAAAGAAAGGGTAACTATTTCTTGGGTCGAAAAAAGAAGAAACGGAGCTTAATTAAATCTCTCTATGGATAGTTGGAACGATAAATGCAACTTCAGAGGTCTCACTGCATCAGTAGATGGTTTTCTTTCATCCTCTCAGCAACAACAAAAGCAACTTATTATTCTCTACCACCTAGCGTATCTTTGTGCAGGACAAGTTGTGAATGATATCATTTATAAACAATTTTGAATATCTTGTTTTTAAAAATGATAAAAATATTGTTTTGAAAATAAATTGGAATAAAATTTTGGAAATAACCGGACTTCATTTTATCAAATCTTTAGTCACTCAATCAACGACTACGGTCATCGATTGAGAGGGAGAGTAATTCAAATAAAATATTTTCAAATGATATTTCTTCATAAAAGTCTGTTTTGTACAAAATAAAGTGGTGATCTAAAGATTTAATGTTATGTCATGGTATGATTTTCTTTAAAACTCAAAGATCTTTCAAAATGAATTTTTTTTCTGTTCTTGTTTGATTGTGAAATTGTTTTATTTTACTTAAAGATCTCTTAAAACTATCATACCTGACACTAACAATCTTTAACATTTTTAATTGGTCCTTATCAGTCTATTTCAAAATTAAATCATGCCACGTCTTTCCCCAAAATTTTCTAAAATGATTTAAATCAATTGGGATCACAAATCTCAAATGGTTTGATATTTTTGATCATGGGATAGATCATGATTTAAATCTCAAATTGGTTTTAGTACTTTAAAGGCACTCCTGCCTCCATGTGCCAAACAATTTCAAATACACGATGCACATGTTGAGGAGGAGGATTTATCCAAAAACAAGATGAGTATTTAAACCTGGCCACATATTCTCCCATGTTTTCTAAACCTAATTAAATCACTTGGGATCCAAAATCTCAAATGGTTTGATATTTTTGATCGGGGGAGAATTTGTGATTTAATTATGAAATCTGATAAATGATGATTGATTTGATTCAAAAGTGCATGCTGCTCTCCCATATGTGCTAAATGCTTTCGAATCTCGAAGCACATATTGAGGGGGAGCATTTCAAAAGAAAACAAACTTTCAAGGTACAAAGGTTTCTATGTTTCAACATAAGTACCTTGATTGATTTTCTAATGGTTTCTATTGGCAATCGTGGAAGTTCTTCAAAACCTCCTTCCTCTATGTGTTAAATGATTTCAAATAACCAACGCACATTTTGAGGGGGAGAATTTACCAAGAAAATCAAATGGCTTTTTCCACAGAAATTGTGATCAAGAAATTATTTCAAAGAACGCTTGCCTCCATGTGCTAAACAATTTACAAATCATATGCACATGTTGAGGGGGAGCATTTCTAAATGATCAAAACAATTAAGGTACAAAATGCTTTGATATTATATCACAAGTACCTTGATTGATTTTCCAAATGATTTTTCAATTGGTTTCGAGAAGTAATGAACAATACCCAAAAAAAAGACCTATCAATTTACTTTATGCATGGTGTTATAAGGATGGTTAGGTTAGGTATTCGTTCCCACGATCCCGCCAGAGCCGGAGGGATCTACCCAGGGACAATCCACTAGATAGTGTAGAAGTCCTTAGGTATAATGAAAAAAGGAGAAAAATGAGAATATGGGAAGAGTGCGGGCTGAGACAGAGCTAGTACTGGAATAAACCCAACAAGGTTCTAGTAATGAAGTCTCGGTAAGCACTGAAAGGGTTGAAGAATGAAAAAGAAATGAATGTAAAAAGGGTGAAAAGTAATAGCCCTCCATTAATTCAACCTTAGGGCAGAAACCGGGTTCAATACATATGCTACTGGCTGTTACCAAGGTAACACCGGTATTGAAGACAAGACGTCATGGACCCAGTGACGCATTGCACTAAAACTTCCCAAGCTACTCAAGTTCCTCTTAAAAGGACTTGTTTCATTCTCACGGGGAACCTACATAATCTATCGACTTTCTCTTAGAGATTGTTGATATTGAAGAAGGAGACCCTCTCCCTAGTCTCCGGCATAGGGAATCAAATATGCACAATTGAGTCTAGAGCCAAGAGATCATCTACAATATCTCATTAGGACTCAAAATTAATGAAGACTTGCTGTTTCACACAATGTGGAAAGTAAGAATATTTTAATAGTCCTACGCATTATCCTTGTGGTATTGCCAGAACATCCGAGTGATATGTAAAGTATTCACGATGAAGATGGAAATCCTTCTAGATCCAACATCAAACAAGCTCTTGGTGGGTGACATGTGTGATCTTTTCTAAAGATCAAGCTTGTGACAACTGGATAGAAACAATGGGGCGATTCATTCTTGAATCAACCTTGGTCCAGGAAATGAATTGACGAATACTTTTGAAAAAACCGTTCGATGTGCAAATCTTCTTTTCTCTAGCACATCGAATGTGTATTCATATTTCAAACTCAAAAAGTATCTCTGATTGAAAAAATAATTTTGGAAAAACCGTTCGATGTGCAAATCTCTTCTTTTCTCTAGCACATCAAATGTGTATTCTCTTTCAAATACAAAAGGTATTTTTTATTGAAAATTGATCTTTCTCATAAAACCTTCGTCGTATTGCAAAACTCTTTCTTCTAAGCAATACGCGATTGTTTTCAAATCAATTATTCGTCAATCAGTGAATCTCAATTCGCTGGTTCACTCATTCCGTGTTGTCTTCTTTGAGACGCTCCGGTTTGAGAACGGCTAGAGCAGCTGCGAAACCCTGTCAAGGAGATTCTTTGGAATTATACCTGATCACAGGAAGTACTTGTACTGATCAACGGGGAACCGTGGGCCGTGTACCTCAATTCAACGAAAGTGGTCAAAGACACTTTCGTGTGTTTTATTGCTAATTGTTGTATGCAGGTACACTTGGCGGTTGCAGCTGATCAGAATTGAGGAGTCAATCCATAGCCGCATGCTCACTCCTCGCTTTCACAATCTAAAGAAATCATGATAAGTACATATCTTCATTAACTGACTCTGATATTTTCAATCCATGCTTCTGCTACGCTACTGGAAATATTATGAATCAACAAAAGCTTCCGCAACTCTGATGAGAAGATATCATGATCCAAAATGTGAGCATGTCGGTCCATAAGTCACAACTTCAGATGATGGTGATACAACACAATAAAGGGTGATCCAGAGATTTACTGTGACTGATGATCTCAATAAAGCTCGAAGATCATCAAAGATGTGGATCAGTTCAAAGACCTCCACTAAAAGTACAAAGCAGTTGGACTTTGAAGAATCACTGCTAAAGCACAAAGAATGCGGACATTGAAGAATTGAAGTCTACGAGCTCGAGCATAAAGACAAAGATAGAATGCTATGATTCAAAATGTAAATCATGGGGTGACCTCCCTTAGGGGGAGATTGTTAGGAAATGGAAATTCCATAAGGAAGTGTCGGTCACCCCAATTATTGTTTAGCATATCTTAGCTCGTAGACTTTACGTTATTTAGTAGTTATTAGTTAGTTATTAGTTAGTTATTAGTGTAAGTAACACCGTGGAGGACGGACGAGTCTTTACCCACTGTATGCCTGGTCCACAGTCCGAAGGAGGACGTTTTGTATGTAACTATAAATACCCTCTACCTCCCAAGGTAGAGGGTTGGACCTTTCACTCAATCTAACTTTTCTTTCTTTTGTTTACTTTCTCTCTCTAGAAAGGATCCCATCTTACACTTTCTCTCTCTAAACTCATCATTGTGTACGCCCCTTAGTATTGATTGTTTGTGTGTTTGTGAAAACCAATATCTTACATTAATACTCAACTTTTTTGTAATCATTGGAATTCCTAGATACCTAACAGGCAGTTTGCCAATTGTAAAAGGAAGAATTTGCACTATACTTTCCTGTTCAGGTACTGATAAACCACCAAATAATATAGTACTTTTTCACGTATTAACTTTCAGACCAGAAAATTGACTAAATTCTTCTAAAGTTTCTTTGATGACTTTGACATAATTACTATCTCCATGACTAAAGACTATCAAATCATCAGCGAACCCCAAGTGTGTAATTTTTAGCCTCTTGCAACCCTGATGGTATTTAAAATTCAGAACATTCTCAATGTTCTTCCTCATGAGTAAATTGAACACTTCCATAGCCATAGTGAATAAGTAAGGTGAAATTGGATTACCTTGCCTTAATCCTCTGCCACCACTAAAATACCCTATCCTTTCACCATTAACATTCAAAGTAAACTTAGTAGTGGTAATACAGATCATGATCCATCCTACCATTTTGATACGAAAACCAAATTGTACAAGGACACAGTTGAGAAAATTCCAGTCCAAAGTGTCATATGCTTTTTGCAAATCAATCTTAAGGGCACATTTGTTTATCTTTTGTTTTCGATTATACCCTTTTAAAATTTCATATGCTAATAATATGTTATCTGTTATCTGCCTTCCAGCAATAAAAGCACTTTGGTTCTCATTGACTAAATTCTCTAATACACCATTGATTCTATTTTGTGATAACCTTACTTATGCACTTGTAGAGGACATTACAGCAGGCAAGAGGTCTATAGTCAGAGACCTTATTAGGGGTTGGGATTTTAGGTACTAGAGATATAAGGGTAGCGTTCAACTCACCTAATAATTTCCCTGAAATGAAGAATTCCTACACTGCCAAAGACACCTCTTTCCCAATTATGCTCCAAGCTGCTTTAAAGAATCTAGCAGTGTGCCCATCTGGTCCAAGTTCTTTAGAATCTTCTATATCGAACATTGCAGCGTTGATTTCTTCATCAGTAATAGGTCTCACCAATCTTTCAGCCTCTTATGTTGACAGCTTGTTTGTGAAGGTTACATGATTACTTTGAAACTCTGCAACACTGTCTTTGGTACCCAAGAACTTTTGAAAATGCTCCAAGAATTGCTCAACAATTTGTTCCTTCTCATATCTGATTCCATTTTCTCCACACACTTCAATTTGTTCCATTCGCCGCAAGTAACCACATCTCGTCACCGATACCGCTTCAACATCTAACACAAACTGAATCACGAGGACGTGATTCCTTTATAGGGGGAAGACTGTAGCAACTCGTACATTTCAGGTCACTATTTAACTCTATATTTCTAATTATTGTTACTTTAATATTTAAAGTAAATACTTTCGTGTATAATCAAGAAAGTTCAATCGCGTAAGCTTAACTCGTAACCAACACAAGATTATGATAAGTCTATGTGTTTCATACATTTTACTTTTCCTTATAGTCATAATTTATATGTAATATTTCTATTTTTCCACTTTTATGTAAACCTTATACGGTTTACGTTTTACGCGTACTTAAACCTACGTTTCTTGGTTTTAACAGCGTTTACACTCTCCGTTAAACTTATCACTCATCTAATATACTAAGATAGAGTATATTGATAATTTTTAACATTTTTATAAGTTTTATATTGTTACATTACCCGGTTTTAAGTTTCGTGACTTAAAGACTTAACGTTATCAATTATCGGGATCAAACTACACATTATAACACATTACTAAACTAACTAAATTTTATAAAGCTAGTCATTTTTTTACACCTCATAGGACACTTGTCCTATAATTCGTTGTTAGATACTTAGCTAAGAATAAAAACTAGCTAAGTTGCTTTACTTAATATCTAGATATTTGTTCATTTTCTTATTTCACTAACGCATAAACATCGAAACACTCTCATTCTTTCCTTTCTCTTTCGCATAACAACGACCCAAACACCCTTTTTAACACCATATGATCTTGATTTTCATCTTGTAATCCATCACAAGTTAAAGGCTTAAGTTCCTTGATTGATCCTAGTTCTATTTTAACCATAAAACACCAAAAAAATCACCCCAAATCTCACCATCTTCCATGGATTTTTATTGAAGCTTTGCAAGGATTTTTATATCTTAGATTAAGGTAGATCAAGGGTTTTTAAGGAAGGGTTATTAACTTGGAAGCAAGGCTTGAAGAGTAGAAATGATTAAGTGTTGTTTAGTGTTCTTGTTCTTGTAATATCCATCCTAATCATTGTAAGGTTTATGTTTATTTTTAATGTTCATTCAGTATGGTTGTAATATGATACTAGATTTTAGTTATTTTTATGATTTATGTATTATTTTGTAAGTGCTTGACATTAAACACATGATCTAAACTATAAAAACAAGCTAAAACAAGCCCTATGTATGATTTATAAAGCTTAGCTTCTAAACAGCTTCAAAGAACGAATTGGATACACAACTCAGTGTACCTTGAAATTTAGGAAATAAGATAGGATTTTAGAGCTATTTCTTTTGGTCTTTTTGCTTTGAGGCCCATCTTAAAACTCATCCCGATGAGTAAATTAGAGCCGAACTGGTAAAATATGTCGAAAACTGCACATCTGATTTCATTTGAAAAAAAGCTCATAGTTCTAATCATTTTTGGAATGTGGCCTAGTTTTATGAAATGTAGCTAAGACATAAACTTAAATGTAGCCAAAAACCTCGTGTCCAACGGACTTGTAGAAGTCAACTTATCCGCGTTTCCACGGGACTGCAGTGAGCTGTCCAAAATAACATCAATTTATAAGATTATATTTGTAATATTGACTTATGTTACGAGCTAATTAAGACTATAGAACACCTAAAATTGATAAATACATTTAGATAATGATTTACTAATATGATTTACAGTTTAGGAATAATGTGGACACTAAAACGAGATAACTAGATTCATATAAAAACTTAACATTAACGATTAGAAGTATTTAAAAATACTTGACCACGTTTATATAAAAACCGAAGTGGTAGGACCCATTATCATAAAAACAACTCACTTACCTTTCTATAAGATTAAATATGACTTAGGCATAATGATTTACGGAATAGGTGAAATATTAAAAATGACATTAGACTCGAACCATAAAAAACTTATAAATATGGATTGTTATTGTTTTCAAAGACTTAATAAAAACTAAACTTTTATATTTTTGGTAAATACTTTTATAAAAACTTATTTTATATGTTCTCGTCACATATATATAATCCTAAGACACACTTATTATATTTTTAGGTCATTATTGAGCTCAAAACTTCTTGATGTATTTTATATCATCATAATCCATCGATTATCATATCTGTGAGTTCATAGCCCCATTTTTATATAAGTGTTTTAGAAGTCTTTGGGAGAGATAAATGCTAAACTATTTTTACTATGGACAATTATTTACAAACTGTATGTTTATCTGAACTGAATGAATTATTGCCTAAGTACACTATTCCCAGAAAGTCCTTCAGATCATGAACCATTAATTACTAATATGTTAGTAAGCGTGAATATTGTGGATATGCCTATAGGGATTGACGAATCCTGTTTGTGTTATTTAGATAGTTTAACCAAACGCACTATATTTGAGATTCAATAGGTAAGTGGTAATTACCTACAAGAGGACCATTGTTACTATTATCATTTTTATGATACCCTAGTTAAGCTTTGCATGTCATGAGCTTAGAGCAATAATAACTGTCGTAACGATAATTTTAATCGTTGAAATTACTACAATAAATATTTTATCGATAATTGTACTCCTTGCAATTATTACTATAACTCTGACATTTATTGTCCTTTACTATAAACCTATGAATTCACTCAACCATTGTGTTGATTTTTCTAGCATGTTTTATCTCAGGCCTTAAAGTTTAAGCTAGCATGTGAAGGCGCACATAAAATATTTTAAAGACGATGCATATTATTATCATTTTAAAAACTTTTTAAATTTTTATGTTGTACTTCGTATGTACTAAGAAGCTTGTGAGACCTCTGTTGTAATAAAATCTAATAATTTATATAAATCGAATGATAATTTATTTCAAAACGTCTCATTTAGAGTCATTTATAGTAACTTGTACTATGTGCTATGAAGTAATACCCCAGTGATATTGTCTTCCACTGCGATATTTTGGGGGTGTTACATGGTGCACTGGGAATAGAAGAAACTGGTTGTGTAGCAGGTATAGAGTCAACATTGACTGAATTAGGTTATGGTACATGAAAACTTTCATCATCAAATGACTCAACTGTCTTAAATTGGCAAGGTAAAGTAGTTGGAAGTGGTGACAAAAACTGTTGAATACTATTTGATGAAAAGGGAAAGATCTCTTCATAGAAAACAACATCTCTGGACACAAAAGATGAGTGAGTAAGCAAATTATAGAACTTATACCCCTTCTGATGATTAGGATATCCTAGAAACATACAAGGTATTCCTCTAGACTCAAATTTATCAGTTGTGACTAAAGGATTGCTTACCACTGCAAAACATCCAAACACCCTTAATTGATCATAATCAGGCTTTTTATCCAACAATAATCATATGGTGTTTTATTATCACGCATACAAGAAGGGGTCCTATTTTTTAGATAAGTTGTACTACTTACACAATCACCCCAGAATTTCAAAGGCATATGAGAATGAAGCCTCAATGCTCTTGCAGTGTCCAAGATATGCGTATGTTTTCTTTCTACTCCACCATTTTGTTGAGGTCTATGAGCACATGAGGTCTGATGTTCAATTCCCAACTAAGACAAATACACTCCACATTCTCCTTTAACAAATTCCAATGGATTGTTTAACCTCACAATTTTTACTTTCTTATCAAACTAAGTAGAAACAAACTTAAGAAAAGTCTTTAGAGCAAAAAAACTATCTGACTTATTGACTAGAAGATATGTCCAAGCTACCCTGCTACAATCATCTACAATGGTGAGGAAATACTTGTATATATTTTCCATTTGTTGGCACTCTATTACATATTGGTTTTCACAATCACACAATATATGGGGCGTATGATATGAGTTTTTAGAGAGAGAAAGTGGAAGAGAGTTGGGACCTTTAGTGAGAAAAAGAAAAATGAATTATGAAAGCTCCAACCCTTTGCCTTGCTAGGTAAAGGGTATTTACAGGTTCATACAAGACACGCCTCCTACGGGCTGTGGATCAAGCATACAGTGGGTAAATACCCGCCCGTCCTCTACGGTGTTACTTAACAAACTACTTACTAACACTAAATGACTACGACTACGAGCTTTCTAACGAATACATATACTTGAGGTGACCGACTCTTTAACTACAGGATTTTCTAAATCCTAACAATCTCCCCCTAAGGGTCACCTTAATTACATTAATTACAAGCAAATATTACATTTTGGTGTTCTTGGATTCTTGATTAAGTTCTTTGCTTCGTAGCCCATAGTCTTTGATTCTTCATGTTCTGCATGTTTTGATTATCAAGTGGAGGCCTTTAACTGATCCATGGATTGTTTGTTCTTTGAGCCTTCTTAGAGATCATCAGCCACATTAAATCTCTTGACTCATCCTTTGTTGCATTGCCATAATGTGAAGTTGTGACTTTTGGACCGACATGCTCACAGTTTTGGATCATGATATCTTCTTATCAGAGTAGCGGAATCCTTGGTTGATTCATGATATTTGCAGCAGCGTAGCAGAAGCATGGATTGAAAATATCAGAGAGTCAGTTGATGAAGATAAGCACTTATCATGATTTCTTTAGAAGTGATTGTGATGTGTGAGCATGTGGCTATGGATTGGCTCCTCAATTCTGACCAGCTCCAACCGTCGGGTGTCCCTGCAAACAACAGTTAGCAATAAAGCGCACGAAAGTGTCTTTGATGACCTTCGTTGAATAGGTTTCAAGAACCACGGTTCCCCGTTGATCAGTACAAATACTGCCTGTGATCAGGTAGAATTCCGAAGAATCTCCTTGACAGGGTTTCGCAGCTGTTCTAGCCGTTCTCAACCCGGAACGTCTCAAAGAAGACAACATGGAGTGAGTGGACCAGTGAATTGAGATTCACTGATTGATGAAAATGATTTGAAAAACAATCGTGTATTGCTTAATCGAAAGGGTTTTTCAATACAACGAAGGTTTTATAACAAAAGTCAGTTTTCAATCATAAATACCCTTTTTATTTTGAAAACATAATACATAGTCGATGTGCTAGAGAAAGAGTTTTTAAGCACAACGACCGATTTTTCAAAGGTATCCGTCAATCCATTACCTGGACCAAGGTTGATTCAAGAGTGAATCGCCCCATCGTTTCTATCCAGTTTTTAGAAGCTTGATCTTTTGGAAAGATCTCACATGTCACCCACCAAGAGCTTGTTTGATGTTGGCTTTAGAAGGATTTCTATATTCATCGTGAATATTTTTACATATCACTCGGATGTTCTGGCAATACCACAAGGATAATGCGTAGGACTCTCAATATATATTCTCACATTCCACATTGTGTGAAACTGTGAGTCTTCATTAATAGTGTCCTAATGAGATTTATGGATGATCTCTTGGCTCTAGACTCAATAGTGCACTTTTGGTTTCCTATGCCGGAGACTAGGGAGAGGGTTTCCTTCTTCAATATCAACAATCTCTAAGAGAAAGTCGATAGATTATGTAGGTTCCCTGTGAGAATGAAACAAGTCCTTTTAAGAGGAACTTGAGTAGCTTGGGAAGTTTTAGTGCAATGCGTCACTGGGTCCATGACGTCTCGTCTTCAATACCGGCGTAGGTAACCACCAGTAGCATATGAATTGAACCCGGTTTCTGCCCTAAGGTTGAATTAATGGAGGGCTATTTCTTTTCACCCTTTTCACGTTCAATTCTTTTTCATTATTCAACCCCTTCAGTGCTTACCGAGACTTCATTACTAGAACCTTGTTGGGTTTATTCCAGTACTAGCTCTGTCTCAGTCCGCACTCTTCCCAATTCTCACTTTTCTCCTTTTTCATCATACCTAAGGACTTCTACACTATCTAGTTGGTTGTCCCTGGGTAGATCCCTCCGGCTCTGGCAGGATCATGGGAACGAATACCTAACCTAACCATCGTTATATCTCCATGCACAAAATAAATTGGTCGGTCTTTTGGTATTGTTCATTCCGCCTCAAAACCAATTGAAAACCATTTGAAAATCGATCAAGGTACTTGTGATATAAAATCAAAGCGTTTTGTACCTTAATTGTTTTTGATATTTTAGAAATGCTCCCCCTCAACATGTGCTTCAAGTATTTGAAATCATTTTAGCACATGGAGGCAAGAGGACTTTTGAAATCTTAGATTGAGAATGAAAGACCCAATCTTTGATTAACATTTTCCAAAATAATCATCATCACTTCCCGATCAAATCTAGTATTTTAAGTACTTTGGATAAAATATTTTGGGAAGGATGAGGTTTTCATTTGATTGCTCCATCTCAATATGTGCATCGAGATTCGAAAGTGTTTTGCACATATTCGAGGAAACCTGCACGTAGAGACAAATCAATCACGTTTCAATCATTTTTGATTTAACATAGATGCTCCCCCTTAACATGTGCATGGAAAATTTGAAATCGTTTGACACATGTAGGGAGGAGTGCTTGTTATTATATTTCTAAAACCACTAATTGAATTATCAGTTTATATCCAATTTAAATCACAAATTCTCCCCCGATCATAATTTTCAAACCCTTTGAGATTTATGATCTCAATTGATTTAAATTTTCGAAAGCTTTTTTAGGAGAAAATGTGACTTGCTTTTAAAACATTTAACTGATAAGGATCAAATTTTGAGACTTTAAACTGCGATAATCAAACATGCTTAGGTATCTTATGAAAACACAACATTAGCCTTGGTCTGACTCCAATTGTACAAAAATTGTTCTTTTGATTTTCCGAAAGAAGACCTTGCTCATTTTCGTGCCAATTGTTTGAAAAATAACCTTTTGAATTGTTTGAAATCATTATCCCCCTCAATCAATGACCGAAGTTGTTGATTGAGAGATAGAGATTTTGACAAATAATAAGTCCGGATGATTTACAAAATTAAATCCGAGTTATTTTCAAAACAATTTTGTTTTCAATAGATAACAAATATTTTTCAGAAGAATATTTAGAAGGAAAAATATTTGTGAGGAAACACTTGTCTTTTTTGCGACAAATTTTCCTTATGAACTTATGTTTTAGAATCAGAGCATGATGTTTCAAAATTAAATTAAGCATGGCTCTGTTCTTTCTTTTAAAAACGGGTTACTGCCTGAAATGACAATAAACTATCATTTTTCTCAATCTTTTTTTTTTTTTTTTTTTTGAGAAAATAAAATATATATTACAACTGATCGAACTTCATCTAAATACCCGTGCTATTCTTTGAATGACAAATCAAAGTCCGTTGATGTTATCGAAACCAGATAACGTGATAAGAAATTTTTTTTTTGGACTTTTTCAAAATTTTCTGATTTTTATGGGTTTTGAATTTTTTCTATTTTTCTATTTTCTTTTTGTTGGTTTTATAATTTTGTATTTTTCTTTTTGATAAAGATATTTACAAAGAATAGATGAAGAGATACCTTTACTCCTCTTCTTCCTGCTTGAAGACGTTTGAGTGTCTCAGGTTGAAGACTCTTTAGCCCAAGTCGTGGAAGAATAAACTCAAAACGTTCTCTAGGAAGAGCTTTAGTGAAGATGTCTTCCAGCTAATATTCAGTTCTTACAAAGTATAGTTCAATCACACCTTTCTCCACTTGTTCCCTGATGAAGTGATGTCGAATATCGATGTGCTTTGCTCTTGAATGTTGAACATTGTTGCAGCAGAGAGTAATGGCACTTCTGTTATCACAGTACAGAGGAACTTTATTGAATACAAAGCCATAGTCAGATAATTGAGATCTCATCCATAGGATTTGAGCACAACAAGATGACAGGACTATGTATTCCGCTTCTGTAGAGGATATAGACGTACTCATTTGATTCTTTGAAGACCAGCTTACTAACTTATCTCCCAAGAATTGAGCACCACGTGACGTACTTCGACGTGTATCTTGACACCCTACATGGTCTGCATCTGCATACGCTGTTAGTGACATATCGGTGTCCTTTGGATACCAAAGTCCCATGTTAATGGTTCCTTGGAGATACCGAAAGACCCGTTTAACCGCTTCAAGGTGCTTTTTGGTAGGCTTAGCCACGGTATCTCGCACACATGCATACAAATAACGAATATCGGTCTCTGGTTGTGAGGTACATCAGGGATCCAACCATACTTCGATATTTCGATTGATCAACCATGCTCCCTGAGTGGTCCTCATCCAGTTTTGTACACTCCACCATGGGAATGTCAACAGGGTCACAAGAATCAAATCCAAATTTTTTAAAAATTTCATTTGCATATTTAGATTGATTAATAAAGATGCCTTCGGGACTTTGTGAAATTTGTAATCCCCAAAAAAATGACATTTGTCCCATCATAGACATTTGAAATTTGGAGCCCATCTCCTTTGAAAATTGGTCACATTCATTAGGGTCGGTCGAGGCAAAAATAATATCATCAACATAGATTTGAACATGAATTAAGTGTTTTCCTGACTTTTTGGTGAACAATGTGGGATCAACTGCTCCTTTGCTGAATCCATTAGTCAATAGAAACTTTGACAGTGTATCATACCATGCTCTTGGAGCTTGCTTCAAACCGTAGAGAGCCTTCTTCAAGTGATAGACATGGGTAGGATGCTCTGGATTCACAAAACCTTCGGGTTGACTGACGTAAACTACTTATTTGAGGTCTCTATTAAGAAAAGCAGTCTTTACATCCATCTGATAAACCACCATGTTCTTGCTAGCAACATTAGCCAGGAAGATTATGATAGCCTCAATTCGTGCAACCGGAGCAAATGATTCCTCAAAGTCAATACCCTCCTCTTGTCGGTATCCTTTAGCCACTAGCCTTGCCTTATTCTTCAGTACATCACCGTGCTCATCAAGCTTTACTTTAAAGATCCACTTGAGAGCAATAATCATAGCACAATCTGGAGCCGGTACTAATTCCCATACATCAAGACGATCAAACTCATGGATTTATTCTTGCATGGCACTAAACCAGTTGTCCTCCGACATTACTATTTTGACATCTTTAGGTTCGATCTTTGATAATACAAAATTGAAGAAACACCATAAGGCATCAGTGGCAAGTTGTTTATGGGTGGATACAGGGCGAGAGGGGTTCCCAATGATGTTGTCCAATGGATGATCATGTGTCTATTTTTTTCTAAGATGTTTATGTGGTTGATGATGAGGAACTGATGTAGCAGAATTAGGATCCCCTGATGAAGATGGTTCAGAAGTTGGTTCAGGGGCAAATATATTTTCAAACGGAGCATCTTCGGGTGTAGCAAAGGGGTTAACTTTCCTAAATCTTGACCTTCATTTGTTGTATAGCATAAGGCACCGAATACACGAAGGAAAGAAAGACCTGGTTTTCGATTGTGGACAAGTTCGTAAGGAGTTTTTCCATGAGTGGTGTGAATAAGGGAACGGTTTTGGGTGTAGCATGCAGTGGCAATGGCTTCTGCCCAGAGAAACATTGGAACCTTTGAGTAGATAAGCATAGTCCTTGCAGCTTCGATAAGAGTCCGATTTCGTCTTTCAACTACACCTTTCTGTTGAGGACTACGCGGAACACTTCTTTGATGGCTGATTCCAATGCTTTCATAGAACTGGCTAAGTTCTTTGTTTACAAACTCAGTTCCATTGTCTGTTCGGATAATCTTGACTGTTTTGTTAAGTCGAACCTGCAGCTGTTTAATAAGTTTGATGATGATGTCTGGAGTTTCATCCTTTGTCCTCAAAAACTTAACCCAAGTAAACTGAGAGTAGTCATCAACCACGACTAGCACATATTTCTTCCCGTTTATAGTTTGCACTCTCATGGGTCCGCACAAATCCATATGAAGAGTATGAAGAACTTCCATAATTGAGTTTGCAGGTTTGGGTTTATGGGTATATTTCTTGCTTTTTCCCAATTGGCATGCTGAACAAAGATGATCTTTTTCATACTTTAATCTGGGCAATCCTCTCACGAGGTCCTTTCTAGAAAGATCATTTATGGTTCCAAAGTTCAAGTGATTAAGATGACGATGCCATAGCCATGACTTTGTTTTGGAAGCCTTTGATAACAAGCAGATTGGAGAAGACTTCATCATATCTTCGATAGAGATGGTGTACAGATTAGTCCCACATGTTCCTTTTAAAATTTCAACACCATCTAGTTCTCTGATGAAGCAAGTTTGTTTTCTAAAGGCCACTTCAAGATCAGAGTCACAGAATTGACCAACAGAGAACAAATTATGACCGAGTCCTTCAACATAATATACCCGGGAGATTACACTGTCTCCAACTACATAATATTTGAAACCCATAATTGCCCCAAAGTGGTCATTCCCGAATCTAACAGTCCCGATGAATTTACTCACGAAGTTCATGAGCGGCGAGCGATCTCCAGTCATATGCTTTGAACAACCTGAGTCCAAATACTACGAAGCGATTTACGACTGCAGGTTGAACACAGACAAGTATAGATGACTGGATAATTTGGATCCCCATGCGAGAATGGGTTCCACTTGGTTAGTAATTGAGATTGGAACACCCACGTCAGAAATAGAAGCAATGACATCATTAGGGGTGGATGCAAGACTAGTAGTATCACTTGGCCTATGTGTAGTATGACAACTTCTTAAGGGGATGATCTTACCAGTTGGTTTCCATTCCTTAGTGGGCATAGATCTATTCCTATTAGGATAGAATTCATTAACTTTGAATGTGCGACCAGTGGCTTTCCATTGATAACCCACGTTATTGAACTTTCTTCCTGTGGGTTTCCAATAATTTCTAACCTTTTTCCAGAATGGCTTTCTGGCATCCTTAATCTGTTTAGCATTTCTTACATTATTGAATGGGGATTTAACAACATTAATCAACTCATTCACAGCACATTCATGATAAATACCAGAAACTAAACATTCATTAAATCTTTTGCAAATAGTAGCAGAATTCGAATTAATTACAGTACGCTTATAGCTAATACTAGAATCAACATGATTCGTCTTATTCAACTCAAACTTATTGTTCCTAGGGTGGTCTTCTACTTTCTTCCCTTGATCACTCTTGGCTCGCGAGGTCCTATCTTGCTTTGTATTGCCTGGAGGCTTTGACCCGCTTGCCATAGTGTCACTGATTACTCCTGTAGAAGGAACGATGGGAACATTAGTTGGTTTCACTACTTTCTGCATTCTAGGTCTAGAAGTCTTTGGGATCTGAGATCATAGGAGGTAAATCAAAGGTCACATGTTTGAATTTTGCCATAGAACAAGGCACAACAACACTATCTTTCCTAGTACCAGATTTAGGACATATTGCTATTAAGCATTCTAAAATTTCCTGAGATGGTTTGGCATATAAGCATGCATGCCCAATCGCATTATCAAGTGGTTTCTCTATCTTGTCCTCTTCAACAATCTCACGAAGACATTCTAAACTATCCTTAAGGTACGAAAAGTAGGTTTGACATGCTAGTTCATTGTTTCTAAGACGAGGGGGAATATACTTCACAGACATAGAGTATTTAGTACAAGCAGGCACCTTTGATGCTATATCCTTACCACTGGTGATTGGCATTTTCTCTTTTACCTGACTCTTCATATTCTCAATTTCATTTTGCAAAGACGTTATCTTTTCGTTGTTTTTGTCACGAGTGACCTTAATTGATTCATACAACTCTTTGAAATGCTATTTAACTTTTTCATTTTCTGCTTGAAAAGTCTCATTTTCCTGTTATAATGCATTAATGATGTTTTAAAGATGAAAGTTTTGAGAATTCTGAGAATCTAAATGAGGAGGCATTTGGGAGCCAGTAACATCATTCTTTTCACTCTTTAATTGTGAAATTTGGGTTTTTAATCTTTTGATCGTGTTACAATGAGCTCGAATCTGTTCGTCACGTTTCCTAATTTCAAAAACTGCATTAAACTCAGGAGCATCCGAGGATGTCTTGGCATTTGAGGTTTTAACATTTTCTTTGAGATGTTGATATTTTAATTGCAAAGCAAGATGTTCAACTTCCAATTTAGAATAATGTTTGACCAAGTTATCATGATCATCCCGTTCTATTTTCTCATGCAATTTTGAATATGTGGTTTCAAGCTCAATGACACGATCATGGGAAACTTTCAAGGCAACAAATAATTCATGAAATTAAGAAGCAGTAATAGAATAATTTGTAACAGTGTAGAATACATCCTGAGCAACACATCTAGAAACCAAGTTATCATTTAAGATATGTAGATTTTTCCTCTCAATCTCATTACTTTTAAGCTCACATTCATAATCTTTGACCTCAATTTCCATTTCATAAACATTCTTTTCATGTCTTTAACCTCGGTATCTATGGCCTTTTGGAGAGACTCAAATTGTTCTTTTAGTTGTTTAAAGAAAGGCATGACCTCAGTTAAGTAACATTCTTTTGTTTGCTCAAAACCGCTTTCCCCTTCAGTAATTCCTGTTGGAGTGATTCTCTTCTTACAAGTTTTCTCAAAGTCAACAAACAGTTGGTAAACTACATATAGGCTGACTAAGGTTTTGCTTTGTGTGGGAAGAGTTCTAGGCACTAAATGCATAGGTGTATTTGGAGGATACACATTGGTGGTCGGAGGTAATTTCCTACAAGGGGATTCTTTTCAACAAGATCATCGACTTTTTGCTTATACATATCTTTCTTCCGAACACTTGCTCAGGGGTTAGCTGGTGCGAGGTCTAAACTTATTAAAGGCAATCCAATTTTCCTTAGCATAATTCGGTGTTTTAAATGTGATATTATACTTTATGCACCACGGATCTTTTATTTTCTTATCCAATTTGTATCTAGTGGCATCTTCTAATTCTCTATCCTCCTTAGTGTACTCAACACATGTAGGCTTAAGAATCTCATTGCCATCATAGATTACTTTTTGAGCAGCTTTTGCTTTCTTACCAACCTCAGGATTAGGTTCCTCTACAAGATTAGTACTATGCTCATCGCTTAACACTCTATGCTTATTGATCAAGTGAGCGATGCGGATGGTGTTCCTTGTACGCAACTTGTTTTCAAGTTTATTTTTCAAAGTTTTTAGGTTAGAAAAATCATTTAAAAGTTTTGATTCCTTAGCATTAAGTTCCTGTTTAAGCACTTTTACATTTTCTTGAAGTTCTTGCTTTTGCTTAACAGTTTTATTAAGCTTTTCTTGTAAGGAGTTTAACTCTTGTTTTAACATTTCTTCCCTAAAATTGCTTTTTCTAATAAATGTACGTATTTGGTTATCCATCTCCTACTCACTAGTAGTCAGTTAAAACTTAGCACGCTGTTCATATATGGCAACTTGTTCCTTATAGGCATTTAATTCAGAGGTTATGAATCATCAGGAGCACATTCAGTGTATTCATAAAAAATATAGTCATCATTGACTGCAGAAAATACATCACTTGGTACAATTTCACTTTCATCTTGCTTCACATATTGATCATATGGGACAACATTGCTATTACCCATATTTTCAATATCTGATTCAATAATTTCAGTTGATTATACTTTGTCGTGTATCTTTTGCACATTAACCTCATCATATAGTTTTAATACCTCTGATATGATGGATTCCTTGGAGGAACTGGCCTGTTGTGGTGAAGGAGCCTTTGGAGAGACCATTGGTGAGAAACTAGCCATAAAGATGGTATGTGCAGTTGGTTCATCATCAACATCCGAGTCGAATGCATCACAGTCTGTAACTTGAAATGCATTGGGATTGTTCTGACCCATACCCTGCACTGGCTGTTCGTCAACATCAACATCATAAGTTTTGGCATTTCCTCGGCGAGGAATAGCAATTCTTCCTCATTCAACAAAGCTCCATTGTCTTGAGCTTGCACCAGTAGCATTTTGTCCCTGAAGTTCTCTGCATTTTGTGGACGTTTTGGAAGAATGCAGTTCCTTGCGATGTGTCCTTGTCCACCACAGTTGTAGCACTTGATTGGATTTCCTTGACCTTGGGCCGCAATCCTCCCTCGATTCTGATTTCCCACATACCCTGCACCTGTTCCTGCATTCCCATAACCAATACCAACCCCAACATTTCCTTGCTCATTGTGTGGAAGGTATGCATTATGTCTTCCTTGCATGTTTTGCACCACTACCTTTCCATCTTTAACCGTGGCATGATTGTGAAGGTTAGATGCGGTTCTGAGATGATTGTTGGTATGTGGGGTAAAGTTCAGGTTTTGCTTAACCATTAGAGCCAGTTTATTGACAAGTTGTTCCATGAATGACTCTGAAGGCTTATATCTTGGATCCGGAATGAGTTTGTGATTACCATCCCCAGTAGATATGACTTGTGATGCTTTGGTAGTTATTCCCACATTTGTGTAGAATGCAGTTGAATCATTTGAAGAACTTGCATCTCCAGCATTGGTCTTGAACTTTTCCATGATCATTCGTTCAAATGCATCATGCTTCTTATTTTGGAGCAAATAAGCATACAATTGCTCGTAATTGGTGTTCCTCAATCCTTTGTTTAGCTTGACTGCAGTGACAAATTTCTGCCATTCAGGATTCATGTTGTTCACAAACTTTGAATTGAGCTGGATATTAGGCCTTGTCATTTTGATATTCCTCATGTCATTCACAAGCTTGTGGAATCTCACATAATATTCAGTAACGCTTTCCCCTGGATTCATCTTAAAGTTCTCAAAGTCATCATACAGCTGAGACTCCCTATCTTCCTTAGTCAGCTCAGAACCAGAGAGAAGCATCTTAACATTATCCCAAACTGCCTTAGCTTCAGTGTTGTAATTGATCAGCTTGTAAATGTCTTTAGGTAAACCTTGAAGTATAATGTTTGAAGCTCGATGTGCGCATCGTATCTCTTCTTCTCTTTATCATCAAGCTCATCATACATCTTTGGTCTATCCAATCCTAATACAACTGAACCATCAGCAACGGTTTCAAGGACATCTCTGGTAGTTTCAATTTGATATGGTCCTTCATCAATTGACTTAAGGATGTTAACCCCATTTTCCTTTCCTAAGTAATACAGTCTGATTCTTTGAGCCCAAGAGTCATAGTCGGTTCTATCCAGCATGGGAGGACGAGTATTGGATCATGCAGCTTGAACGTCATCAGCAACGGAAAAAGTGATCATAGACATGATTACTGATTCCAAGGGATTTTACTACTCTTTGATTAAACCGGGAAATAGATTCTTTCATGGAATTTTACTAAATCAAGAGAAAACCGTAAAACGTAACACGAAGAAATGACAAGTCTCAATAGACAAATCGCACCCTTGACAAACCGCTTCAGTCAAATCGCATAGTTGACAAATCGCTTCTTGACAAATCGCTTCCTACTCAAATCGCTTACCTGTCAAATCGCTTAAGTGTCAAAATGCTTAAATATCAAACCGCTTACTTGACAAATCGCTTAAGAGACAAATCGCTTAAGTTGATAAAACGCTTAACAATCAAAACGCTTAACACACAAACCGCTTAAATTGACAAATCGTTTAATACACAAGTACACTAACTACTTCCACTACTTTGTCCTTTCTTGTCTTTTTGTCTCAAGAGACAAACCGCTTAGTTAACAAACCGCTTCACAGAATAGGACAAACCGCTTAGTAAATAAGACAAACCGCTTCCAAAAGCGAATTCGAGAGACAAACCATAAACTTTGGATCAAACCGCTTCAAAGAAATACCATTCGGGGGACAAACCGCTTCATAGAAACATTCAAAAACTAAACTTTTTAATTTAAAAACAGTCCAACCACGATGATTCAAGCCTTCTAAACCAAAACCTAAACACTTATAATGATTCTAAATACAAAAGTACTATCAAAATTCAAACTTTAACACTAGAAATGATCCAAATGATGAAAACTACTCTAAACTCATTCAAACCCAAAAACCTTATGAAAACCACTAAAAATCCAAGAACATGAAAGTTAGATGATCAAACCTGGCTCTGATACCAATTGTTACATATTGGTTTCCACAAACACACAATCACACAATATATGGGGCGTATGATAGAGTTTTTAGAGAGAGAAAGTGGAAGAGAGTTGGGAACTTTAGTGAGACAAAGAAAAATGAATTATGAAAGCTCCAACCCTTTGCCTTGCTAGGTAAAAGGTATTTATAGGTTCATACAAGACACGCCTCCTACGAGGCTGTGGATCAGTCATACAGTGGGTAAAGACCCGTCCGTCCTCCACAGTGTTACTTAACAAACTACTTACTAACACTAAATGACTACGACTACGAGTTTTCTAACGAATACATATACTTGAGGTGACCGACTCTTTAACTACAGGATTTTCTAAATCCACCACATTAGAACATATCTCCTTATGATTATTTTCATGTCTTTACGAAAATATTGTGTGCCATTAGTTATGCCTTAAATACGAAAATTTCAATACTTTAATTTCACTTTCTCATAAAGATTGATACATATCCAATAATTTTACACATTTATATGTACGAACTTCAAGTCCCAGTAACCATGTCTCATTACAAGAGACTTAACTCTTTTCATTACTTCTTTGCGTCTTTACATCTTGTGGCCACTCATTTATACATCTGCACTTCCTGCAGGTATGCTTCCATGATCCTCACCATGATTATAGCGCCATCTTATTTATTTACATAATCATTACCATATCGACGTCGATTCGTTACTTTTCGATTCCACACTTTACTAGACATTATATTCTATAATTTGTTGAGATCTCAAAGTTTTTCATGTACCCGGGTTTTTCAATAACCTTCATGTCTAGTTTCTCTTTAAGAGACTATTATGGGGTCTTTAGTACCTCGATTCGACCATCTTGATTTTATTGCTCCATTTTATCTCTTCATTCTAGGAATTTTATTTGGAATCGATTAGGCTATCACGTTGCAGATGTGCAATAGACTTACTATCAATCATTGGTTTAAATGTTGGGACACGCATTTTAATTGGAGCATTAACAGCGTATGTATGATCTAGTCACTTTATTTAGGTCACAAAACTTGTCTGGCAACTACTAGATCTGGAATGTAAATTGTCCCTTGAACTTTAAGTTCATTTTCATTAGTGTGAGGATCAACATTTTTATATCATAACTCATTCCATATTTCTCGCTGCTCATTCTCCCCCTGAATGAATTATCAACTTCAACATCCCTTGTGTGCGTTGTGGTGGATTTACCATACAGGTTCCGAACACATTTACATTAAACTTTATATGGGAAACATATGGTTTGTGACCGAAACCATTCTAATAAGGAGAATTCATTATTAATTGTCGACAAGATGCAAATTCATATTTTATCATTTAAAATTACATGCCCCATAAACTAAAAATTTTGTTCTCATAATTATTGGCTTTGCAATCAACTGAAGACGTTTTATAAACGTTTCAACAAAATCAATTCGCGTATGAACCTGGGCTACATAAGGTTCAACACTTATTCCAATAATCGGCAAATACTTGGAAGTATTCACCACCATTTCCAAATATACAGTCTAGAAAACCATGCTCGCGTTTTATAAGCCGAATCATTAATCACGCTAACCTTAAGTTGCGTCTTTGATGATCATTTTGACGATGCATCGATTTTAAAACTCAAAATGATCAACAAGGCGAATGTATAGGCCTACATACATCCCCTTTATATTATTTCCAAAAATTTATAGGACAAAGTCCTTACTTATTTGGTGGTGATATATGAACAATTAACTTCCATTGATAACAATCAAATCTATTTTGAAAAAAACTTATTGTTCTTCTATTTCACATCTTCATTAACCCGGGATGGTCAACCGGTCATGCCACTCAATAAAATAATCTTGGCTCATAAACTATGTTTTATGAGCACATGTGCTTCAAATGCACTTGACTTTATGCAAATATAAGATAACTTCAAGAACTTATTGTAACATCACAATCTCCAAATCAAAGTTTTAAAAGCTCTTTTATAAATTCTATGTGATTCAAAATAATGATGAAATTATCCCATAGCATTATCAACAAACAAAGCATATTCCATATTAGCCGAGTTATACTACTTGCCAAACACATCTATTTTATTAATCAATTAACCAAATATCTCACAAGCAAATAAAACTGCATGACAAGCATATCACATAAAAGTATATAACTACTGATACTAACATCGTAAGGAAAATGCAATTTCAACGGGCGTAACAATAATATGAGTTTTGCTTAAGCTAATTTACTTTGCAGTTATCTTGCCCTTTTAACGTATTTGCATAAAATTTGTTCGCAATAAAAGAAGACATGAAGTTAATCAAGATTTCCATAAACCATTATAACTCACTCATGCCTTGTCAAATATCTAAACTATTTTTTGTCAACCTCAACAAGACCCTTAAAAAGAGTTATATAGCAACAATATTTTAACCTTCTAACGATGATGTTATAGCAATAGTAATGTTCTAGCGCAATCAGATGTACGAAGACTCATCTGCAACATGTGTTCCGATATAATTAATATGGATTAAGTATAAGTCTAATAATATGCGATTGTAAATAATTACTCTTTGCTAACAAGGAATATTATGTTGGTCATGATGCTTTAAATCAAATAAATCAAACAACAATTCTTGTCATTCACCCAAATTAACACCGAGTAATAAGTCCCATGTTTTTATTGTTAAAGACATCAAACACATAACTACCTCTAGGTTTAACTAGTTAAGATTTTTAGATATTACCATGTGATGAGTTACAAATACATTATATTTCAATTACCAAATAATACTCACTTGGAATGTCAAAGAATATTAATGGATACCCACATAGGGAAACAACAAAGATTTAATCTTTGTTCTTTTGGCTAGACTAAACAAATGTAATTAAGCATTCTCGATATTTTAGTGCAACATAAATTACAAATAGCAAATTTTAATAGTTACGACACCCATGGTATATGTAAGTCTCAATAGACTAAAAAATTATAGTAAAACAACCTATAAATAGATACTCAGTTATGTCCCATGATGAAAGCTTAGTCATATAGTTGTATCCAAATTACAGTGTCGTGACAGGTTCGAAGATTTGCTTCGGATGACTATAAATTAAGGCTTTTAGTTTTAACAATTAGTCCACAAAATAGACTTTAAACTAAAAGGAGAACAATATTTAAATATAACAACAATGGCAAATTACATTTAATCCACCTTATTTTCATGTCTATTAAGGAATAATTGGATAAAGATAATCAGTTTTGATAACATAATAATAGTAGATGTGTGAAATAGATAACCAATCACAAAATCTAATATCCTAGTGATCCATGAATGCTAGTGTTATAATTTACAATGATCACAAAAACAAATCAAAAGTGTATATCAAAATAAACATGTGATGTAAATAAGAGATCTCATTTTGTTTGATTTATCTAGCTTCACTTCGTGTCTCTTGTTACGATAAAATTTTCATACTCTAGATGGATAATATACTCTAGATGATAACATTCACAATAAGTTATAGCTTTGCATATTTTTGTTCATTCATAATCTGACATTTGTATAAAAATGATTCTCGTGTTAATAAAGATAGTGTATAAGCAAATTACCTCTTGTGTTAGTCATGCATTCAAGATCTTTTTCACATAAGCAAGTAATAATAGCAGTGATTTTATTTAAGCAACCTATTAATTAAACAATAAAATGATAGCAATTTGCATAACAATTTATATAAATAGGCATCATGAACTGAAACATTGTAGTTTAAAGTCTCTTTCGAAAGAATCATGTAACTATAAGAGATCACTTGTATATCATAAAAATAGAGATTAGACACTCAATCTTATCCATCGAGTCATCTAACTAGTAGATGAATAAACCAAGTCGTGTTTCAACTCTACCAAATTTTGACAAAACATATCACAAATGCATGTATCAACTAGCAAGATTAAACAAGTACGATACCAATAATTCACTAATCATTATTTAACTTTTGTAGCTTTCATTATACTTTATTTGCAATCAAAATGATAGTGAACTAGATTATTGCAACACATAAGGTCAAATATATTTAACATAATAATACATTAATATAGCTCAAAATAGACTAGTAACAAGCTATAAATGAATACATCAAAACGTGTGATCCTTTTTTTTTTAACAGATGTTGTCTTTCCCCACAATAATGTCACAATGAAAATTTCTAACCACTTAAATTAGTCAACAAGTATACAGCTATGATCGTTCTTTTAAAATCTATACATATATATGAGACTACACATGCCACATCATTAATGCTTACTAGGCATTTTAATGTTGACATGGCGCCTCTATGATGAGGTGGAAATGCCACAATGGCACTACATCCGGTTACATTATAAGTTTTTTTTTGTAGCAGCCAAGAATCGAACATGGGTCTCAACATTCACAGCCTCACGCCTCAACCATTGAGGCAATCCACATATGTGTGTATTATCTTCTACTTCCAAACTAATATACTTCAGTTTGTACTCAAAACTGAAACTCCTACTTTATCGATATTTCCAAAATAAGATTTACACCACATTCAATTGAGAGGAGCGGATGATTTGATGTATTTTAAAATTTCAAATTCAACATTTATATCAAAAATCACGGCAACAACCTAAATCAGTCACACCAACCATCAAAATTAAAACCAGAATGCTCCATAAAATTGATAAACGAATTAAAGGATCTATCAAAAACTACACTTAGTCGGAAATTTAAAATCACCCGATCTCATTATCATTTATTGAATCAGGTTTGTAATTTATAATTTTTTTGCACATTGATTAACAATTATATTTATCAATTACTAATCACTAATTTATATTATTTGATCAATCGTTCCTTGCATGTGATTGATTTGTAGATTTGATTTCGGCATAATAATTGTGGTGGTATGATTTTATAAGGTAAAAGGGTTTTTTAATATGGGTTGGTTTGAATTATTTTCAGTGATTTTAAGTATGAAATTGGTCTATTTGAACATGAAGGCATACATGAACCGGTCATTATGTAGCTTATTTATGTTATAAGAATTGTTGGAACGGTGTTCGATAAAAACTAACTGCTTGATGGTTTGAAGATTTGAGCGTTTTCCTCTTTATGCCTTTGACTTACTTTTATCCAGTTAGTTGAGCCATTAGTTCTTTGCCAAGTTGACAGGTTTTCATCTTCTTTCATCTCTATTATATGTGCTAAGTTACATGAGACTTTGGGCATTCTTGTAATTATTATTGTATGGATGTATTTGCAGTGTTGTTGTATTTCATAATGCAAGCATAAGATTTAGTGACATATTTCGTTTTCGACTAGGTGCAGAGGTAACATCTATAATCATTATTTGTTAGAATACCGTATCAATGTATTCTGCTGTCAATAATAGTCTCATTAATCGACCAATTAAACGACAGGCTGAAGGATTGCTAACAATGATGGTTTACTCATGGTTTCCTATTAATTGTCATATTTATTTGATTCATATATTGTTTTTTAGAAAATTATTAAGCTTTACTGATGGCTTGACCACAAAATTTAAGTTGCTATTGATTTTACATGGAGGGACTGAAGGGTATGCACTGATTTGGCTAGAGGTATACACTAAGACCTCTATTTGTACTGGTATTAAATACATGCTCAACTCTATTCCATATGGACAATGGTTGGAACATTTGGGTTGGAACAAAGCACATGTATTCGGCCATTCATTGGGTATTAATGTTTCCCCAAGGTACGGTGTTTCTAAAATGGAAGCTACTCATAGACGCATTGTTTAATGACTTCGTACACTAACTTACATTAAACTTGTCATATGCAGATTTATGATCTAAGATTATCCATTGCAATCCGTTTCTTGAGGTCCAGAACAAAGAGCTGCTGTTGATTTAGACACCCGCTATTCACAGGTTGATAATGTTCTTTATCCATTGCTTATACTATATATGTAAGTACAATCTAGATTAACATAAAGTCTTTTTCAGTTGTTAATTGATGTGCATTATCCCCTAATTTGATAGATGCAGATTCAAAAATAATACAAATTCTATTTCAAATACACAATGTGTTTTTGTAGTTTGTCATCAAATCGAACCTATGCGTGCCTTTGGAATTATTTCATTTACAAGGGTTAACAGTGTTAGAACCTTTTCTGCATTTCTTGTGATTATGCAGCTATTTACGCCTTACAACCAGATCTGATTATAAATGTTGGCACTCCTGGTGGTTTTAAAGTATTGTTTGTATTGATTATACTTATACTTTCATTATCGTAAACCAATTTTTTGGGTTGAGGGACCAAATTGTTAAGGTCTACTTTTTCTGGGATGACGATTATAATCTGTACATGTTTTAGTATGTCCATTTTATCTGATAATTCCTATAGCATTGTTTCTTAGACGAGGGAAAAATTACTTTTAAGTATCCTGGTACTTTACTCTTAAAGCCACTATAGCAAGGAGTTCAGTCCCGTCATGTTTCAAGACCCCAAATTTGCTATGAAAATGAAAAAAGAATAAATCGTATGAAATAAATTTGTTATGAAATCATCCAGCATAGAATTAACACAAACACGAAAAGGTATTTTAAATTTTTTTCTTCATCACACAACTGTTGTAGAGAACTAATCTTCCCTGGTAAGAATTTTATGCCCTTTATTATTAGAATCTTGATTTTGTTAATATGTGTTGATTTGTGTTATGGTTTTTTCATCTAAAATGGGTTCCATTGATGATAACAAAATAGACCCAGTTGATAAGTATTTGATTCTAAATGAACAACTGGGTTTGCCATTTTCAATTTTTAAATTTCACTATTTGATTCTAAATGATCAACTCTCTTCATATTTGAATGTTCAAAAGGCCAAGCCCGTAATAACTTAACCTTACATTATTTTTGTTCAGGTTCATGGCACATTTGCTACTTTCGGATCTGATGGTGCCTTTAACTTCTGGGATAAAGATAGCAAACAAAGATTAAAGGTATTTTCATTTGTAATTGCGATGCTTTAATTTGGAATTTTTATTGAACACTTTTAACAATATGATAAATGACTCCAAGAAAAGATGTTACATTGCTTTAAGATATGACGTAAAATCATAAAACATACTTGGGTGGTTTTCACGTCCATTACTCTTTGTTATGAACTGAGCAATATGATAATTCTCAAATGATATGGCTTTGGTAGATTGGCATATGATTAGTTTCATTGAAACTAACTAATTCTATTCCAATAGCTGAGTTGGTGTTTTAGTTTAAGGTTGACATGGTTAACTACACTTTATCTAGGTTTGACCTAAAAAACCAAATGGGTAGATGAAGATATGAACAAACATAACACAAAGTTAGGATTTTAGCTAAGATAAGGAATAGGAGTGTGGTGTTATTATAATTGACATAAGTTTATAACATGAAATGGTTGATTAACAGACAACACGATTGACACATATTACGTTAGATTTAATTCTATAAATGTTTTTAGTACGTATTCCTTTGCATACTTGTAATCATATGTCAAGAAAATAGTGTTTTAAAAAGCTAGAAAAGAAGTTGATGGAGCCATTGCTAACAAAGGTAAACAAGCCTCTTAAAGTTCTATTTTTATTTATTTAGGAAACTTTAACCATCTGTGGATGGTGTTCTGAATAGTAACTCACAAGTGATGTATTATGTATGTATTTCTTGAATTACGAACCTTTCACTTCATGGGTTTAACATACTAACATTACTGTTTCATTATCTTACGACTATGTTTTTTCCCAAATTACAGGAAAGCCCATTGCCAGATGAGTCTGAACTGTTCACCATTGGTTAGTCTAAATGGCTGGTGCATATAATTGCTTTAGTTTTAACTTTCACATGTATATAGGAAGTTACTTCCCACCTTTAAAAGTATTTGTATGAAGTTACTCCCCACCTTTTAAGCAACTTTAAACTCTAAATTATGCAGGGGTATATGATTCAATTAGTGGATTCAGTTCGACTACAGAGATTCAAGATTTTGTTGTTTCATTTGCAGGCAAGTTTATTTCCTTCCTCTCAATTTTAAGCAGTTACTTTTATGGCTTGTGGTATAAATATTAGACTTTTATGGTCGCTATTTTCAGGTGTGGAATAGACATATAGATGAAAAATTGTCATGAAAGGCTTATTAAATCACTGATCTTGAAGATGGACAGGTAAAAAATTAAACTATATGGTTCAAAATTAAATATAATAGGTTTTGAGTTTTGACAACTCTCTATTTTTTGACATTTTCAGATATCTCCCCGACAAGGTCTCTTAAGAGTTCGTGAATTCACACTTGCAGAGATAGAGCATTTTGTGGATCCTGATGACAAATCTCATCCAAGGTATTCTGAAGTTTCAAATCTGGAGTTTCTTATGTTCCCGAGGGATGAACAAATGTCTATCCACGCTGCAAAAAGACTTTGCGTTAGTGATGCTATTGCTAAGGTTAGCTTTTTGTTTTAAAATAAGTCAACAGGGTCAAATATCATCAATGTGTACGCTGCCGTGTCATCATTTTGACAAGTTACTGTATAAAAAAGTTTTAAAGTTGCTTACCCTGTATCCAGTTTCTGAAACTTTGATGCTATTTTCTCTCCTAAAACATGTAAACATGTTGGCATGTCGGCTATCTTAACTGTAATGCATGCATTCTTAAACTTTTAGATGTAATGTTGTAAATGCATATCATATATACATATAAATATGTACTTTATGTGTAGTCTTAAACATTCTTTTTGTAGGGGATTGTCAACAATCAAACTTTGGCCTACTTCATTGGGAGAGTATATCTGTTTTTGACACGTCTGGGTATCAATGAAAAAAGATTGCAGTTCAGGCAGCATCTTCCAAATGAGATGGCCCACTATGCTGCAGATTGTTGGGATGCCAAAATTGAGTCTTCATACGGTTGGATTGAGTGCGTGGGTATAGCCGATAGATCTGCATACGACTTGCGTGCACACACGGTTAGTATTTGGTCTACTGTCATGTGAAGTTTATCTATGTTTATCATAGTTTTAATCAAGATTGGATGCTGTTTTTTATAGGATAAAAGTGGTGTTGCACTTGTCGCTCAAGAGAAATTTTCAGAACCTAAAGAAGTGGAGGTAACTATTCTACTCGAGGTATAGCAATTAATCTTTTTTTCACAATTTTTAAATGTATTATTGACTCGTGTTTTTGGATCCGATTGGCATCTTTTGGCTGGGCACATTCTTAATGAAAATATATCTCCATTTGTCAAATGGACATTCATATTTTAGCTTACCTAATAATCTTCGAACAATAATCTTCGAACAACAGGATTTTTGAAACTTAATGAGTAAAGCTTTTCTTGCCGAGTCTAAGTTGAATGCGATTTCACATTTATTTTTAAATTAGAGAGCATGAGCTTTTGTAGGAGATGAATGTACATATTCTTAATATTAGGTTCCTTAGGAACAATGAACATTCCATATGAGATTCACTAGCCTGTTATGGGCCAAAATTTGGCATAGTGCATCTCTGCTCTAGCTTATAAAGTTATGCTAATTATATTGAGTAGAATCATCATGGACCAAATCACCATCTTAGTTTAGTTTGGATTGATAGCCATTTGGAAGCATTTGTGAATTTGATATATACGACGGCTATCCATGTACCCGCTTTTCACTATAGTGGTTATATTGATTTTTTAATACATCTAAATTTACAAAACATGGTTTCTTCAATGTGTAACTCTTTGTTCTTTAATCCAAACTAATTAAAGCCACATGCTCAGAACTACTCGATTGATAAATATAGGCACAACGGAAACTAAATAAAGCCCAACTTTAGAAAACTTTAGAATAGAAGCCGTGCTTTAGAAGTGTAAATATGCAAGGCTGCTCTTCTATGATTATGGCATTGTCTAGGCAAATAAATCGAGAGAGAAGAAATTTATTGTATGAAAAAAAGGTGAAAAGCAAAGCTTGACACTTGCATATGTAGAGCTTCTCACATAAATTACACTTCAAGCTATTACCAGATTGATATAAATTAGGAGAACCAATAACACTCTGTTATTTAAAAGTTTAAATCAATCAAATTATTACCAGAATACCAGATTGATAGTTTAGATGAATCAAAAGAATATAATGGCAAGCATAATGCAATGGACTTTGTAGGAATTTGTGGTGAGGGTCAAGTATGCATGCATGTTTAAAAAGTCCCAACTACTATATTATTTATGTACCTATCTGATATCATTAATTGTTGTCACAGGATGCGATATTTAGAGTTGTCAATGCAATCCTCATTACTTTATCCGGGGAACATTTGCCATGGTGGGCACACGATGCCAAGAATACATTATCGTTTATCATTATGAAGTAAAATCTATAGACAACTTTATGCGGTTATTTCAAGATTCGAGATGAAAAAAGTTTGAATGTTCTTTGTTGTAACAAAGACGGCGAAAACACAAACTACACAACAAACATTGTGTACAAATAAGTTTTATTTCGTATTTGAATAAGCATCATGTAATTGATTTGTTCCCATACGTATCATTTTTCTTCTTACATATAATACATGAACAATGCCTTTTTGTTTCCAATTTATTTAACATATTTGTCATTATTCATTATTTACTTACGTCAACTTAGATATTGTCAAACAATAATATGAAGCGAACCCGCCCATTGGGCGGGTTATGAAGCTAGTATATAATATAAGCTAGCTAGTAAAACTCTGTTGCATACGTAGTATATAAAACTAAGGAAAATTCAAGGTCGTTACCCGTAAGCTTTCATGATCGAAAACATGCAATATATAGTTATATCTAGTAATGCTAACTATATAATTATAAATTAATCATGAAGTTACAAATTTTATAACTTATTACAAATCTAGTAGCCACATGCACAAATTACTAATTCAACACACATGTGATAGATCTAGGCATAGATCAAGTAAGCGTATAGATTATATCCCTAAGAAAACAAAAAGCTAAATAATGTTCTAATAGCAATCGTACTACGATGAATGTAATCATAAAGCATATTGAATCACTAACGATCAAGTATATGTGAGTGTAAATATTATAATTTATACTGACAACAAGATTACGTGTAGGTAATAATATAGAAGATAACAATATAGTTGTACAAAACCATTAAGAAAAATATATGACAAATTCAAAGAGGTGTCAAACTGTTAATTGAAGATTTCATGCAACGATATGCCGTATTAGTTTTTATTGATTGAAATAAATTACTAGGCATTAAAGAATCTGAACAAAAATTGTACATAAATGAAACATATGCATGTGACTATAGCCAAAGACTATCAAAAGAAGAACACAAGATAGTAAAGAGCATAAAGTAGAACATAAGATAGAGCTAATGAAAATTATATTATTCATCTCTCAAAAAAGACATGTATATATAGTTACAAAAGTGGAGTACCACAAGATACATTGCTCTAATTAAGATAACTACTAATAATAATAGATATGGATATTCATTCGATATTTATCCATATTTTATTTTTATTTTAAGCACTAATCTTTGGACAAATGCTCAAACCACACGGGCCTAAAAAAATTAGAATACGATACAGGTCGGTGCAGTTGTGCATATCGGGTCGGCCAAACCGTTGACTAAGAAAAGTTCAGTAGAAAAATATCTCAACTTACCCGCCAAGTAACGATAATTTTGTCAAGTTTCTCGTGCGAACCGCCTTACTCGGAATTTCTTACCAACCGTTAGATCATCATCCCTAGTTTAAATCTCATCCGTCCATTCACCACCCTAACTTGTATAAAACCCAAATCCCAACATCTCAAACTCTCATCTCGTCGATAAACGATAACACACATGGAAGATCGTTTATTTTATCTCCAATCCATCCCAACATATTCGATTCAATCATCACGCTATTCATGTTTCGATCGATTAATTGGTCGTGTTTTCAGAAACAGATGCTTATTAATAATTTGTTGATGTAATGATCGATGACATGTAGTGTGGTGATTGACATACAGGTTTGTATGTAAGTGGATGTAAAGGGGATGATGGGTGCGCTCGCATGGCAGGTCACCTTTATCCTAATAAAAAAAGTATTTTTGGTTCGTGAGGAGAGGTCGCACGGGGTTTGCCCGGGATCTCTCCTCTGGTGTGGTGTGTTCCCCTCTTTTGGGCCGTGTGGTCTGTGTTGTGTTTTTCGGTGTGTGCTCAAACAAGTATCTCTCCATCAACAACATCGAAACAAATTGAACTGATATTTATTAAGAGGTATGATCTAATCCCGTATTTATCTAGTTTTCCACAATAGAATTCATAGTTTCAGTTGATATGATGCACAACAGGGTATGCCATATTATATCAAACACAAGTTACCACTGTTGATTACTCCCATGCCGCTAGGTGAAATTTACTTTTTTATAAGCTTCCAGATCAAACTATGATAAACACAAGTATTCAAATTAAGGCTCATGAACAATAGTTTTGAACTCAATTTGTTCCAAAACATGTTATTAAAGCTATAACTAACAGCGTATTATTGTTTCCTTGCAATATAATTACAGTTTTTTAGCATGCAATTCATTTGAAATGGTTAAGAATGATTATAACATTACTTCTGTTCTGCTTATTGACCACCAATCATATTTTATGACAAGTCTATTAGTATTGCAAATTATCTTGGGAATAAAAATCAGCATTAATATAAGGATATATGGTCACTGATTGCAATACCAACTTTTAAGATCAAAGCATGTCCTGTCGTGGCATTATTCCTTTATACTTCCTGATTAAAGTGTGCAACACAATTCATAGATATGTCGAAGGGAATCAACCTCAGGTGTTTAAAGGGAAAATTGTGGTTTCAGATAATGATTTATTGCTTTTATTGTGGTACTGGTTACGGTTGGTAGAATTTTGGATCAAGTCAAGCCTTCTATCTTAGTCATAAGACAGTGGACACAAAGCTTATATTGTGGTGTTCACTGTTGACGATGGATCTGATAACTAGTTTTGGATCGCCAGAGTGTTAATTGCAAGGTATGATTCAATTCATCCTTCTATTTAATGTTATAACCGTGTTATAGTTGTAATAGTTGTTTATCTACACTTAATTGATCCAATGTAGTTGTGTATCTATACCTAATCAATTTAGGTATTATGATATCGCTAGATGCCCTCATACACAAACACAAACGCGAATGTCAGCGTTAGGTTTTTCATTTTTTTTAAGTATCTTTAATAAGATTCATACTACCCATAAGACGTTCAATGTTGTAGAAGAAATGCAAATCTTCTTCTAAAAATTATTTTTAACAGTTTCAAGTAATTTTAAAATATATATAACAAAAAAGTTATATAAAACAACTTAATTCATTAAGAATTTCATGCCCATCAACCCAACAACATCTCTATTAAACAAAGATAACCGAAATCTCATATCACTATGATGACATAAAATCATCTTTTGACCAATAAAAATTCTTTCACACATATATAACACTCCCATGCGATACCCTCAAATCCAAAAAAAACTATGACCATCAAATTAACCATGAACATCTCCCATTCGACACCCTCTCATCCAAAAACAACTATGACCATCAAATTAACCATTTGGTGAAACAACATTCATCCTTAAAAACCTTATCATAATAAAAAATCCTTTAGCAAATATATGAACAATTTTAAATAAACAAAATAAACAAAATTACTAATTAAACAATAATTAAGAAATGATTCTTATTTGCATGACCATATTGCATGATGTAGCCACTGATAAGCATGAATAATTGTATCCTATATAATTAAAGGATTTATTGATGCACATGCCTTCAAGATCATAACACCATACAAGCATATACTCACAAGTCATGTTTTGAAACAAAATATTCAAACGATACATCAATTGTTTCAAATAAGCAAATTGACGTGGCCACCCTTTTTGACCGGTACGAAATTACTCATTTTGCCAACTTAGAATGAAGGGCCTCGCTGCCCCCACCCCCCACAAGACACCGGGAATTCTCCGATAGGCGTATCCGCCGTGATCTCCAATTTAAAAGTAAAACACATTCTGCTTCTTGATTTACAGACCACAAATATTTTGCAAGTGTTTTTTATTTTTTATTTTTTATTTATTTTTTATCTTTAAAAGGCATATGATACTGAGGCAAAAAGTTTACCTCGTATATGCTATTTAGGTAGCATATGAAATTACTATTTGGAGCCAATAAAAAATCTTCAAAACTGATTGACCATACACGAGTTGCTACAACATGGTCCATCTGTAAGGTACACCCCTTGAGTCAAGGGGTTTACCTTGCATATGGACCCTGTTGTGGCACCTCGCGTATGGTCAATCAGTTTTGAATATTTTATATTGTCTCCAAACAGTAATTTCATATGCTTCCTAAATAGCTTATACAAGGTAACCCTTTTGCTTCACTATCGTACCCTCCCTCACCCACCGCGCACACACCTTAAAACTTCCGGATCGTTCCCAATTAAATCTAGGATTGTTGCTTCTCGAGTTACAAACCAAAAATACTTTTGAAGTGTGTTTTTTTTAATTTCTTTTGAAAGGCGTACGATACTGAAGCAAAAAAGTTACCTCGTATATGCTATTTAGGTAGCATATGAAATTTTATTTGGAGCCAAAACTGATTAACATACACGAGCTGCCACAACATGGTCCATATCCAAGGTACACTCCTTTAGCTCAAGGGTGTACCTTGCATATCGACCCTGCTGTGGCACCTTCTGCATGGTCAATCAGTTATTATTATTTTATATTGGCTCCGAATAGTAATTTCATATGTTACCTAAATAGCATATACCGGGTAACCTTATTGCTCCACTATCGTACGCCTTTAAAAAAAATTAAGAAAATCAACAGTTTCAAAATATTTGTGGTTTGTAAGTCACAGCTTTGGAAGTTTTAATGTGTGGGTAGAATTGGCAAAATGGCATAGTCGACCGGATAACCATTCAAAACGAGCCACGAATCATTATAAATGTGAAGATGGGAATGTAAAACAAGACTAGGCATACTTCAATTAAGAGAAGAAAAGAAACATGTGATGATGAATTACCATTACGGTTTAAACGTTCAAAGATGGAGATTAAGAAAGACAACTTGAAATGTTTATCACAAATAATTTTGGAAATGATGAGTAACATTCTTAATACGAAGAACAAGTTTATTTTTTGTGTTAATATTTATTGTTTAACTATGAAATTTTAAAATGAATGTGGTTAGAATTTGCTTATTTGAAACAATTGATATATGGTTGGAATAGTTTGTTTCGACACATGACTTGTGAGTATATATGTTTGTATGGTGTTATGATCTTGAAGGGCACGTGTATCGATAAATTTTTTAGGCATAATTTCATGTATATAAGTGGCTTATATACATGCTTATAAGTGGCTTATTTATAGAGGGGATACAATCATTCATGCTTATAAGTGGCTTCCTCTTGCAATATGGTGATGCAAATAAGTATTATTTTTCAATTATTGTTTAATTAGTAATTTTTTTTTATTTTTGAATTTATTTAAGATTGTTATATTTGGTAAAAGATTTTTTATTATGATGAATAATGTTTCACCATTTAGGATGAATGTTGTTCAACAAATGGTTATTTTGATGTTGATGGCCATACTATCCATGGTGTTTATTTGGATTTGAGGGTGTCGCATGGGAGATGTTATATATGTGTGAAGAATTTTTATCGGTCAAAAGATTATTTCATGTCATCTTGGTGATATGAGATTTCGATTATCTTTGTTTAATAGAGATGCTGTCCAGGTTGACAGTGGCGGAACTTGACCATTTATTTTAGGGGGGCCGAATTTATTTTGGGGGGGCCGAATCGGAGATTTTTTTGTAACCTCAACTAAGTTACCTTTAAAACTTATAATATTTACACTAGGTGCCGTAAATTTTGGGGGGGCCGGAACCCTCCCCTGCCCTCAAAGAGGTCCGCCCCTGCAGGTTGATGGGCATGAAATTCTTAATAAAGGTAAGCTGTTTTATATGTCAATTTTTTTTTATATATATTTTGTTTTATATGTTAAATTTCTTTTCAGAAGATTTGCATTTCTTTTACAATATGAACATCTTATGGGTAGTATGAATCTTATTGATCACGAATAAGCTGTAACATACTTTATGAGAAGTCTATTAGTATTGGGGAGTAAAAATCAGCATCAATATAAGGATATATGGTCACTGATATTGCAATACCAACTTTTAAGATCAAAGCATGTCTTGTCGTGGCATTATTCCTTTATAATTCCAGATAATGTGTGCAATATTCATAAATATGTCGAAAGGAATCAACCCCGGTGCAAGCCTTCTATATTAGTCATAAATATGTTTAAAGGGCAAATTGTGGTTTCAGAAAAGGATTTACTGCTTTTATTGTGGTATTGGTTATGGTTGGTAGAATTTTGGATCAGGTGCAAGCCTTCTATGTTAGTCGTAATTAATACTGGACAACAAAGCTTATATTGTGTTCACTGTTGACGATGGATCTAATTCAACCAGTTTTGGATTGCCAGAGCGTTAATTGAAGGTATGATTCGATTCATCTTTCTATTTGTTGGTTATGATTTAATTGTTTGTTCATTTGTTAGGATCCCCGTGGTTATATAATCAGTTTAATTCGTTTATTGAATGCTATAACCGTGTTATAGTTCCAATACTTGTTTATCTACACTCAGCTGATCTAATGTTGCTGTGTATCTATACCTAATCGATATGCTGTTGCAGGTATTATGATATCGCCAGATGCGAACTGAGACGATTGGTTGTTGATGAGAATAATGTTATGTTGAGGTAATAATGGAGGACTTGGGAGTGTGGCTATTGATGGCAGGTTTGTTTGTATAGCGAGTATGTGACTGGATGTAGCGTGGCTCTTTTTATGAGTCGTGTATGTCCTATTACAGACTTTGTTGTTGTTTGGCCTTTGCCATGATGGGTGCGCTCCCATGGCAGGTCACCTTGTTATCCTAATAAAAAAATAATTTTTGGTTGAAGAGGAGAGAACGCACGGGGTTTCCCGGGATCTCTCCTCTGGTGTGGTGTGTTGGCCTCTTTTGGGGGTTGTGGGTCTTTGTTGTGTTTTTCTGTGCGTGCTCAAAGCTTATGATCCATATAATTCAAATTATCGCATCAATAGCATGTAGCCGGTCAACAACATCCGATTAACAATGTATATGTGATATATCATGATTGACAACATTTATCTGCTGAACAATGCCAACATTAAAGTTCCGTGATATTCATCGGAAGGTACTCTCAATTAAACTGTTTGTTCTAGTTTTACACTACACGATAGTCTGTCTATATGATGCATAACAGGGTATGACAAACTTGATCAAACACAAGTTTTCAACCTTTTTAGGAATACAAATGTTCACAAATTTTATATGAAACATGATAACGTTTTAGCCGCGTAAGCATATTTATGAGATCTATTCTCTTTGAATATTTTACATGGAATCGAGAGTTTTATCAGGATATGCATGGTCATTGATATTGCAAAAATATTGCCCTAGTTTACGTACTTGCCAAGTTGAGGGCTTGAGGCGAATACATCATATCAGGGCGTACTTCATTAAAAGACCTGTTGATGCGTGCAATATAGCTTATAAATATGTTTTGGGAAAGTCAACAACCTTGATGCGAGGCCAGATTGTGGGAATTATTGTTTATGAATTTATATTGGCAGATGATCATTTGCTTTTATTGTGTTACTGGTTATGGTTGGTAGAATTTTGTATCAGGTGCAATCATTCTATGTTGGTCGTGATTTATCTTTGGACTGCAAAGCTTGTATTGTGGTGTTTACTGTTGAGCTGTGTAGTTATGAGTTCGAATTCTTTGTATCGTGTATTGTTGCAACAATCTTCTTTTGATGCCTTATTAGGGGGTGACAACTCATACCCTCGTCTGCACAATGTAGTTTTGATATTGCTTATAAAGTTGGCGGTTTCTTGGTTTCTTCGGGTTGCTGCTGCTGGCGATGCGTTTTGCTGTTTTCAAGCTTGCTATTCTACAGTTTGTTTATACGGTCGGGTTATGCTGCTGCTGGTGATGTGTTGATCTACAAAAAGCACTTACGGTGGGCTGCTGGTGGTGGTGATGTACTGATCTGAATATGGTTTTGTGCATTATTCGCCATTGTTGCCTTGTTTGTTTCCGGTTGATTCAGATGTCAATGGCTGGTTTGCCCTTTGCTCAGTGAGATAATGTTTTTCCTCTCAAGCGTGGTGGTTTTGCAAGTGAAGCGAGTCAGTTTGGCTGTTTACTAGTGACATCGAGGGTACATGTAGAACTGGTTATTGTGTTGCTGTTTAAAGGTGGTTCTTATGCTGTTATCAGGTGGTGGTGATTATTATCAGGTTGTCATTGGTTTGCACTTATAGTTCTTGTGCAGTTTGTGGTATGACCTTCACAATTCTAACGGGATCTCTGTGCTGGGTGGCTTGATTTTAGCTTTGTTGTGTTCCTGTAATTGCTTCAGGGAATTGAAACAACTGGTATATTGATGATAGTTGTGACCCGATAATCTTATTCATTGCTTAGTATTATGTTTAGTTTAAACATTAGGGACTAATTATGTCAAAGCCAAAGTTATTAACTAACTTTTGGCAGTTATTTCTGTAGAAATATGAAGAGGTATGTCGGTTAAAATGATACCGGTTCATAACCTATAAATACATATGTAAATGTAACGTTAGAAGGTTAATCACAACATACAATATTTACTTATTCAATCATTGCAACTTTTATAATCGATCAGAGAATAGTTGGGACAACATTTGGTATCAGAGCAAGGATTTAACACAATCAAACATACATCGCATAAAACCTAACGAGAAGCCAAAAGAAAAAGCCGAAAGATTAGAACACTTTTTTTACTTTGGCAGAACGTTCGTTTTCAATCTTCCAAGGAAAACGAGCGAAGTTTGATAAGGAGAAACGTAGAAGAGATAGTGCACAATCTACTTTACGTTGAAGTTGCAAGCGTCAAAACACTAGACGATATTGGTGTCGAACTTTCTGTTGGTAAACAACGAAGATCGTGAAAGGAAGAGATTGGAGACTTTGTGTATACCGGTTAGAAAATAAAACACAAAGCAAAACGTTGTTGTAGGAAGACGATAGCAGGACGAAGGAAGTACTCAAGGAAAAGTGTGGAGTTTGTGTTGATACAACACAAGAACGACAACAACGACAGAGACAAACGAAGTTTTTGTTTAGAAGAATCACGAAAAAACGAAGGACTGTTTTGATTCAAAAAGATTACCAAGTTGTGGTAACGAGATTGTGTGTAGGAAACCTAGTGATTTCAAAGTGACCGAGATCAAGGAGAACACACAAAAGGAGATAGAAAGTACAACGTATAGATTGGTACAAGGAAGGTTTTCTGTTTTTGTTAGTATCGAATCAAAAATTCGAAAACAAAACAGAAACAAAAGTGGTACAAAGGCTGTTGGTGTCGAATTCAAAAACAACGACAACAAAGAAGGAGGCCGAGAACTTTTTGATCAAGTTGAAGTCGAATTGTTTTTCAAAAAAGGCAACGAGGCAAAGATCAAAAGGAAATAAAGTGGGAACAAAGATCAACGTTGGTGAACGATTTTCACTAATAAGGCAAGACGAATACATCTCGTATTCATCAAAAGTAACGAGGTCACAATTTCATTTTACTTTGGATTTCAATTCATATTTAGAAATAGTATATATCTCATTAGTTATACTATTAAGAAATCCTTAAAACTAATTATTGATCCCGTAGTAATAAGATTCCCGGAGACTAAATTTTCACATTAGAAAAGAGTACCATACTAAGATAAGTAATTCCATTAGACTAGAAAGTGAAAATATTAAACACTTTCAAAATGACAACCGATGATACAAGAACCACATCAACTACGATAAAACCCGTAACACACCGTCGCACAATACCAATGCCCTAAGTTAAAAACACAAACTACACAGTTTGGGCTATACAAATTAAAGTTATACTAGAGGCACACGGTTTATGGGAAGCAATAGAACCAAAGTTAGACACACCAGTTGATGACAAGAAGGATAAGGCAACAATCGCCTTCCTATATCAAGCGTTGACGGAAGATATGATCTTACAAGTAGCGGGTTGTAAGAAGGCAAAAGATTTATGGGATTCACTAAAGAAAAGACACGTTGGACAAGATAAAGTGCAGCAAGCACGTTTACAATCATTGATGATTGGATTTAACTCACTTCAGATGAAGGAAGATGAGACGGTGGATGCATTTGCAGACAAGTTAAATGGCTATGTCACGAAAGCAAAAGAATTAGGGAAAGAATTAGATGAATCACTTGTAGTTAGAAAACTATTAGACTCCACACCCGATAGATTCATTCAGATAGTAGCATCCATAGAACAAACAAGTGATCTAGACGACATTACCCTAGATGAGATCACAGGAAAACTCAAAGCGTTTGAGGAAAGAATAAAACTCCGGAAGGGAGGTCAAGTTGAAAGCCAGGAGAATCTACTGTTTACACATGGTGAACACTCAGATAAAGGAAAACGTTTTAACAAACGTGGAGGTAGATCAAATTACTCACGAGGAAAGTGGCGGAATAATAACAACGAAACAACTCACAAAAGGGAAACTCAGATCATAGAGGAAACCCATACAATTCAAGTAAGAAAGACTTGAGTAACATTAGATGTTTCAAGTGCAATAAACTTGGACACTATATGAGTAAATGTAGAGCAACATCAACAAACCAGGAACAATCAAACCTTATCTTAGAAGACGATGAACCATCACTATTAATGACTATGCACGAAACCGAACACGAGGAAGTGTTGTTGAATGAAGAACGAATTCAACCAAAGAAATATGCTACAGCAGATGCGAGCATATGGTATTTAGATAATGGTGCAAGTAACCACATGACAGGTATAAAGAGTCATTTTAGAGATATTGATGAAAGCATAACAGATCGATGCGCTTTTGGAGATGGATCGTATGTACAGATAATGGGTAGAGGGTCTATTCAGTTAGGTTGTAAGAACCAGAACGAAAGTAGTATCGTAAGTATACTACATACCAAACCTCAAGAGCAACATACTTAGTCTAGGACAACTTACTGAAATAGGTTGTAAGGTCATCATGGACGGAAACAAGCTGACTTTGTATGATATAAACAAAAAGTTGTTGATGAAGGTAGAACGATCTAAGAATCGACTCTACAAGATCCAGTTACAGATAGAGGCACCTATATGTCTCTTAGCAAACATAGATAACCAAGCATGGTTATGGCATGCTAGATTAGGTCATCTAAACTTTGATGATATAAACAAGATGACTAGAAAAGGTCTAGTAGATGGAATTCCTAGGATAAACCATGCAGGTCAAATTTGTGACGCATGTTTATTAGGAAAACACAGCAGAACACCATTTCCAAACCAAGCCAAATTCAGATCAAAGAACCCGTTGGACTTAATTTATGGAGACCTCTGCGGTCCTATTAGTCCAGCAACACACTCAGGCAAGAAACTTATTTTCTTGTTAGTAGACGATTGTACACGTTTTATGTGGGCATACTTTCTTACATCAAAAGATGAGGCATTTAGTACATTCAAGGAATTTAGGCAAAAAGTAGAAACGGAAATGAAGTTGAAAATTAGAATGCTAAGAACGGATAGAGGTGGTGAATTCACATCAAATGAATTCACAAGGTACTGTAAGGAAAACGGAATAGGACGACAGCTGATGCACCATACCCCACAGCAGAATGGAGTAGTGGAGAGAAGGAATAGGACAGTGTTATCAACTACAAGGAGTATGATGAAAGCAATGAAGTTACCATTAACTTTTTGGGCGGAAGCAGTTAAGCATGCCCTTTACATACTCAATAGGGTACCTACGAGGGCCCTGACAGATAAAACTCCATATGAGGCACTCTACAATAGAAAACCAAACTTAGAGAACCTAAAAATATTTGGATGCACAGCTTATGCAAAGATAACGATACCTCACTTAAAGAAGCCGGACGATAGAAGCATACCATTGGTTTACTTAGGAGTAGAGGAAGGATCAAAAGCATGTAGGCTATATGACCCTATAGCCAAGAAGAAACATGTTAGTAGGGACGTAAAATTTATGGAAACAAAACCATGGGATTGGAACGAAAACGAAGGAGATACGAACACTCAAGACACCTTTTGGGCTAGTTTTGTAGTAGACGGAGTTGACAATGAAAACCTTACACCGGCCAACACGAAAACGATGACAACACGTATCATGAACAAGATCGATTCCCGATCCAATTTCACCAATCACACCGAAGCACACCATTACGACCCACACTCGGAAGAGGAAGCTACTAATAGTTCTATAGAGAACTCAAGAGATAAATTTGATGATACACCAGATGCGTGAATATAGAAATATGTCAGACATATATAGACATGCACGTAGAGTTGAACCACAAAGCTTGTTATTTACGAAAGAAGAACCCCGTAACTACAAGGAAGCATACGAGAAATGGATTGAGGCCATGGAGATTGAATTGGATTCAATCAACAAGAATAATACATGGACTCTTACAACATTGCCAGAAAACCAGAAGGCAATAGGACTCAAATGGGTTTACAAGACCAAGAGAGATGCAAAAGGAAACATCATCAAATATAAAGCACGGTTAGTGGCAAAAGGTTATGTACAAGAACAAGGGATAGACTTCGATGAAGTATTTGCACCGTTGTTTCGGATAGAGACAGTTTGGTTGATATTAGCATTAGCGGCATATCATGGATGGCAAGTACATCATCTAGATGTAAAATCGATTCCTACATGGAGATTTAAAAGAAGAAGTCTACGTTACACAACCTGAAGGATTTATTCAACAAGGAAACTCTGGAAAAGTCTATAAGCTTACTAAAGCTTTATATGGCTTAAGGCAAGCACCGAGAGCTTGGAATGTGAAGCTTGATCAAACACTAAAGTCCTTAGACTTTAAGAAATGCAATCTCGAACAAGCAGTCTACACAAAGAGGAACAAGAACTCGACACTTATTGTTGGAGTTTATGTAGATGACTTAATCATCACGGGCACTCCAAGAAAGGAATTGGAAGCTTTTAAATCCCAGATGGAAGAAAAATTTGAAATGAGCGACTTAGGATTGTTAGCTTATTACCTTGGGATAGAAGTTACACAGACAGGAGGAGAGATTACAATCAAGCAAACAGCTTATATTAACAGGATCATAAAGGAGACAAGTATGACGGATAGTAATGATACAAAGATACCAATGGATCCCGGTACTAAGTTGGTCAAGGCGGAAGATGGAAACTCAGTTGACGCAACTTACTACAGAAGTTTAATTGGAAGTCTCGTGTACTTACTTCATACAAGACCAGATCTTAGTTATTCACGGACTACTCAGATTTATGCAAGACCCAAATGATCATCACCTAAAGGCAATAAAGCAAGTAATCCGATATATCAAAGGAACACAGGAGCATGGGATAATTTACAAGAAAGAAGGCGGCCGCAAGATTACAGTTACAGCGACAGAGTTATGGAATCAACACAAATCAAGGAAAAGGAACTACTGGCATAGTATTTTACTTTGGAGAGTCACCCATTACTTGGTGTACTCAGAAGCAACCAACAGTGGCGCTATCATCATGTGAATCAGAATTCATGGCGGCCATCGCAGCAGACATGTCAAGCCTTATGGTTGAAGAGATTACTTAGTGAATTAACTGGAGAAGAAGAAAAGAAGATAACGCTGAGGGTAGATAACATTTCAGCAATAGCACTAGTCAAGAACCCAGTTTTTCATGGAAGAAGTAAACACATCGACATTCGCTACCATTTTATTCGAGAATGTGTAGAGAATGGGCATATAAATGTGGAGCACGTCAGCGGAGAACTACAAAGAGCGGATATACTAACAAAAGCTCTACCAAGACTAAAGTTCATGACGATGCGACAAATGCTCGGAGTTCAAGATTTGACAAGAAGCAACGATCAAGATTAAGGAGGAGAATGTGACCCGATAATCTTATTCATTGCTTAGTATTATGTTTAGTTTAAACATTAGGGACTAATTATGTCAAAGCCAAAGTTATTAACTAACTTTTGGCAGTTATTTCTGTAGAAATATGAAGAGGTATGTCGGTTAAAATGATACCGGTTCATAACCTATAAATACATATGTAAATGTAACGTTAGAAGGTTAATCACAACATACAATATTTACTTATTCAATCATTGCAACTTTTATAATCGATCAGAGAATAGTTGGGACAACAATAGTTAACTGTTCAATTAAAAGACTAGTCTTCTGTAATACATTTTTGGATTACTAGTTTCTGGAAGTGATACAATTGACGAGAGTGAATTTACAGTTGTTGTAAAACTGATAATTGTGAATTGGGTAATTTGTTCTTGATCGTATAATTCTGGAAGTGGAGTAGTTTTGTTGTATCTGCAAATGTTCTTCCTAAACACTGCTGTGTATTAAGTGTATGCATGGAGGTCAAACAGCTTTTTAAATTCTGCCAAGGTGTATTTTCTAACCTTATTTCTTGCCAAAAAAAAAAGTATAACAGGTTCTCTTATTTTGTCGTAAAACAGTGATGAATAAGATATAGTAAAAATCTAAATTAGGTTGTGTTTTTAACCCGGTAAGGGTATAACTTGTCTCTGTAAACCCAAAGTGTCGGCTTCCATTTTAATAGAAGTCTGTGGCACCTCAAGTGGACATCAAATCATTAGAACTATCGTGTTTAATGGTTTAACACATCTCATCTCCTTCTCAACTTTTGCTACTAGACCTTGACCAACACTAATTATCTAGATCCGTGAGCTCTGAATTGGTAAGAGCGCCAGGGATATCTCTCAGGAAGTTGGTGGTTCGAATCCACCCGGATCTGTCACCTGTTAAAGGTGTCTGTTGGTGGAGTTAAGAACTTCTTAACTCTTTGAAATTCACGAGTTGATAGTTTAGGACCGGAGACTTTAGATATTGTATAAGGAAACCAGTGGGTTAATTGTCCCATTGTTTGAGATAGTACCTACAATATATGCAGCGCTATTTGGAGCGATTTTGGCTTGTCAATGTATCCTTTGGCTCTTATGTTGAGAATTTAAAAGTTTAAAGGCATGTGGAAAAAGTTATTTACAAGATGTCTTGTATAATGCTCTTTTCTTATATGGGAGGAAGGTTTTGTTAATTCGTTCTAAACTGGGGAATTGATTTTGCCGGAATTCGTTGATTGCTACGTATGATTTTACAATGGGAAAACTCTGTGTTGTAAGACCCTCTCGGCATGTTATACCGACTTTTGAAGTGGTTATTGTTTGTTTGTCTTCGAAAAAGTCATTTATAAGATATTTTGTATTTAGTGGTTCTCATTTCTTTGATTTTGACCCGAATGGTCACTGGAAAATTAATCAAATTTAAAGTTTGGACCTAAAACAATAAGACAAACTATATATCGTTTGCTAAAGTGATAAACTTACAGTTGGGGTTTAAATTTTGATCTACACAGAGTAAATTAGATTTCCATACGGGTCAGTGTAGTCGTGTATATCGGGTCGGGTCAGCCGAACCGTTGACGAAATTGCGAACCTTCTCGTGCGTGCGAACCGCCTTACACGGAAATCCTTATAACCACACGTCACTGATTCCTCAGCAACCGTTAGATCATTATCCCTACTTTTAATCTCGTCCGTCCATTTACCACCCTAACTTGTATAAAACCCAATTTACACCGTCTCATAACCCCGATAAACTATAAAATATCGCATTTTTGGAAGATAGTTTATATCTCCAATCCATCCCAACATATTCGATTCACGTTATTCAGTTTTGGATTGCCAGAGCGTTAATTGAATGTAAGATTCGATTCATCTATTATCACTGTGCTTAGTTTAATTCGTTGATTGAATTCTATAGCCGTGCTATGCATATAATAATTGTGTATATTAATTGATCTATTAGCATACGCAATTATACATAATTGATATGATGTTGCAGGTATTATGATATCTCAAGAAGTGTGGTGATTGCTAGTACTAATTTGATGCTGATGTTGATGTAATTGTCAAGGACATCAAGTGTGGTGATAGGTTTGTATGTATGTGGATGTAAAGGGCTCTTGTTAGGAGGAGTCCTGTTACAAACTCTTGTTGTTTCTTTGACCTTTGCCATGCGGGTGCGCTCGCATAGCAGGTCACTTTTTCTCCTAATAAAAAATATATTTCTGGTTGGAGAGGGGAGATCGCACGGGGTTGCCCGGGATCTCTCCTCTGGTGTGGTGTGGTGTGTTCCCCCTCTTTTGGGGCGCGTGTATCTGTTTGTGCTTTTCAGTGTGTGCCCAAACCTTTAAAATCCATGCATCAACATGCATCTCTCCATCAATGGCATCCAGACAAATTGAACTGCTAAAGTTACGTGATATTTATTAAGAGGTACATCTAATCCAACATTTATTCTAGTTTTGCACAACAGGGCAAGCCATATTACATTAAACACACGTTATCACTATTGATCACTCCATGCCGCTAGGCTATTCATTTTCTACAAGCCTTCATATCACACTATTTTAAACACTGGTATTTAATTAGTGCTTGTGATCCGTGAAATTCATTTGAAATGGCTTACCAAACATTCTTTCCGTTCTGCTTACTGACCACGAATCAGCTGTAACATATTTTATGAGAAGTCTATTAGTGTTGCAAGTTATATGGAGAGTAAATATCAGTATTAATATAAGGAACTGATATTGCAATACTCCTGTCGTGGCATTATTCCTTTACTTCCTGGTTAATGTGTGCAATACAATCTGCAAAAGGGGCAAGTTGTTAATAACTTGATGGATCAGAGTGAACTAGTTTTGGATCTCCAGAGCTTTAATTGAAGGTATGATTCAATTCATCCTTCTATTTGTTGATGATGATCTAATGTTGCTGTGTATTTATACCTAATCGAGTTACTGTTGCAGGTATTATGATATCACCAGGTGTGAACTGATACGATTGGTTATTGATGAGAATAGTTTTATGTGGATGTAATGATGGAGGACTTGAAGGGTGGCTATTGATGTCAGGTTTGTATGTATAGCGAGTATGTGGCTCTTTTTATGAATCGTGTATGTCCTATTACAGATTTTGCTGTTGTTGTTTGGCCTTTGCCATGTTGGGTGTGCTCGCATGGCAGGTCACCTTATTATCCTAATAAAAAAGAATTTTTGGTTGGAGAGGAGAGATCGCATGGGGTTGCCCGGGATCTCTCTTCTGGTGTGGTGTGTTAGCCTCTTTTAGGGGCTGTGGGTCTGTGTTGTGTTTTTCTGTGCGTGCTCAAAGCTTATGATCCATACAATTCAAATCATGGCATCAACAGCATGTAGACAGTCAACAACATCCAGTCAACAATGTGCATGTGATATACTCATGATTGACGACATCCATCTGCTGAACGTCAACATTAAAGTTCCGTGATGTTCATCAAAAGGTACTCGATTTAGCTATTTGTTCTAGTTTTGCACAATATACACAATAGTTTCCATCTTTATGAGGTGTCCGTATAATGCATAACAGGCCATGACAAACTTAATTAAACACAAGTTTCTAAAACCTCTTCAGGAATACAAATGTTCACACATCTTATATTAAACCTGATAACACATTGACCTCCAAGCTTTTCTTCCAATCTGCTTATTGACCACAGATAAGCTTGAACAGATTTGTGAGATATATATCCAGTGTTGCAAAACCTTCGAATATTTTACATGGAATCACTAGTTTTATCAAGATAAGTAGTTATTGATATTGCAATTGTCCTAGTTTACCAACTTGCCAAGTTTGGGCAAATACATCTTATTTGGGCGTTACTCTAATCAGTTTATATTGGTTGATTTATTGCTTTTGATGGTACTGGTTATTGTTGGTAGAATTTTGGATCAGGTGCGATCCTTGTATGTGAGTCGTGATTTATACTGGACAACAAAGCTTGTAATTTAGTGTTCACACTTGACCTGTGTGGTTATGTGTTCGAATTATTTGTATCGTGTATTGTTACAACAATCCTCTTTTGTGACCTTTCTGGCTCGAGACGAGTATTTTTTGAGTCTTCATTTGGCGGTGACTGCTCATACCCTCTTCGGCACAATATTCACATTATTGATATGTATATGAAGTGGGCGGTTTCTTGGTTTCCTGGGGTTACTTCTACTGATGCTGCTGCTGGTGATGTGTTTCGTTGTTTTCAAGCTCGCTCTTCTACAGTTTGTTTAAATGGTTCGGCATTGATCAACAAAAGTTTTTATGGTTGCAGGTGATGATCATTATTTGACGACAAATGGTTTTGTGCTTGTTTCTGCCATTGTCGTGTTGGTTTGTTTCCGGTTGATTTTAGAAGTAAATGGTTGGGTTGCACTTTGCTGAGTAAAATGACGTTTTTTTTCCTCAAGAGTGGTGTTACGCAAGTGAATCGATTCGGTTTGGCTGTTTACTACTGACATCAAGGATACATGTAGAACTGGTTATTATCTTGCTCTTAAAAGGTGTATCTTATTATCATCAGGAGGGGGACATTGATTTACATTTACATCTCTTATACATTTGGTGGTATGACCTTAACAATTCTCTCTGGGTCGGCGTGCTAAGTTACTTGATTTTACCTTTTGTTATGGTCCTGTTATTGCTTCAAGGGCTTGGAACATCTGGTGTATTGATGATAGGTAACTGGTTATTTGAAAGACTCGTCTTCTGTAATGCATTTTTGGTTTTACTATTTTGGAATTGACGGAATTCGTAATTGACATTAAACAGTTGTTGTAAAACTAATAATCGTGAATTGGGTGGTTGGTTTTTGGTCATATAATTCTGAAGGGGTAGTTCTGTTGCATGATTGCATCTACAATTGTCATTCCTAAACACTGCTGTGTATTGTTGAGTGCGTTATACAATGGAGGGTAAACAACTTTTGTAATTTGGCAGGTATAATGTTTTTCACTTATTTTGCCAAAAAAGCAGTATAACAGGTTTGCTATAATTTATTTAGATGTTTTATTTTGTTACATATATGCAGTAAATGACGTTGAACGGATAAGTTATCGTAAAAATCTGAACTTGGTTGCGCGCTTAACCGGTTAGATTCACTTTTATGTCCTCGAGGTAAAGACTTGAGAGTGTAATGAAATTGGCAGCTGTTTAAGCCTCTAAGGCAACTTGTCTCTGAAGATCCAAAGCGTCGGCTTCGATTTTGAAAAAAGTCAATGCCACCTCAAGTGGAGATCAAATCATCAAAACTAATATGTTTTAAATGGTTCAACACCTCTTATCCTTCTCGTTCTCAGCTTTTGCTACCAGACCTTGACCAACACTATCCATGTAGATCCGTGAGCTCTGAATTGGTAAGAGCGCCTGGGATATTTCTCAGGAAGTTGGTGGTTCGAATCCACCCGGATCTGTCACCTGTTAAAGGTGTCTGTTGACGAACCTCTTACCTCTTTGAAGTTTGTGGCTTGAGGTATTTTATTATGAAACTAGCGGGTATTATGAAACTGATATGAATAAAAGGTCAAACTGGAAAGTCAACTATATGAAAGTCAAATAACAACTTTTAGCGGGAAAAGTTGTTACAACTCAATCCATCTTCCTTACCATTCCATTGTATAAATATCACTTCTCTTTCATTTTGTAATTCATTCAGTCAATTGTAACAGTTAGCATTTCTCTCTCAAATTCCATTGTAACAAACCATTGTAACTACAATTCATATTTCTATAACAAATCCTTTGAAATATCATTGTGTTGCTATTATCTTCTTCATTCTTATATAGAATCTGGAAGTATTATCATTGTTCATACCAAATTGGTATCAGAGCATAATCCTGCTACTTAACCACCATTAATGGCTGAAAACTGTTACAAATTCAGTTAGTTTGTTGAAAAATCATTATTCAGTTACATCACCCAAATACTCCAATCTTGATCTTTGATCTTGATTACCACCATACAGACATCAATTCTGGTCATTCTAGACCGTTTGCCCAATCCAAAACACGTTTCTATTCGTTTTGATTCCATTTTCAATTCATACACGCGGTTAGGAATTGTATGGTGGATTCACTCGTGATGTAACCGTCTCTTTCTTGACACAAACTAACTGAAGTCATGGTTATGGGAACGAGAAACAACACTTTGGAACCACATGTGGATGATAGTATCAAACTTTGGGTAACTGCTCATGTTGATGCAGCTTTGGAAAGAGTTAGAGCTGATATGAGATCTATTGTGACTGAAGCTTTGAATGCTCATAGCAATAGGACATTAGGACTGTGGAAGTGGCAAGATCAGATGGTGAAGGTACAAGTAGAGGTCCACAACCACCACAATTCACCAGAATGACTAAGATAGAGTTTCCAAAGTTTGGGGGTCAAAATGTAAGGGAATGGATGTATAAGTGTGAACAGTTCTTTGTGATTGACAATGTGCCATATCATCATAAGGTACAACTTGTTTCCATTCATCTTTTTGACATTGCTAGTATGTGGCATAGACAATTTGTTCAGATTATGGGTGAAACTGTGACTTGGCCTATGTATAGAACTGCTATTCTTGAAAGATTTGGGAATGCTTTTGATGATCCTATGGCTGATATAAAGAATGTTAGGCATGTAGGCACTATTGAGGAATATCAGAATGCATTTGACAAATTGGTTAGTAGAGTAATTTTGCTCAAGATCGAAATAAGTTTTACATTCTTTGGTTTACAAACCGATGTGGAGTTAGAAGTGAGAATGTTTAAGCCTAGGACTTTAGCGTAAGCATACCAATTGTCTAAAATCCAAGAAGCTATGCTAAAGGTGAATAAGCAGAAGTATAAGCCACCATTGCTACCTACACCTAGATTTGTGACTCATAATCAGAACCACATTCCTCAAACTGGCACAACAGTGAAACAGTTGCCTGCACCAGCCACTACTTTAGCAGCTAAGAGTAGTTTTAACACACCTTATCCGAAAAGGCAATTGTCACAAAAGGAATTTCAGGAAAGGAGAGCAAAGAATTTGTGCTTTTATTGTGATGAAAAGTATGTTCCAGGTCATAAGTGTAGTGGTCAATTGTTTGCTTTAGAGGTTGTGGTGGACAGAAATGGGACAGAGGAAGATGAGCAGTTGTTGTTACCAGATTATTCTGAGCACCAAACACAGGAAGAAACAGGAGAGTTGATTGAGTTTACACCACAAATCACACCTCAAATTTCCCTTCATGCTTTAACAGGAATTCCTCATTTTCAAACCATGAAAGTTTGTGGTCACATTGGAAAATACAAAATCCATATCCTAATTGATTCAGATAGCACACACAATTTCATTGACACCAATACAGGTAAGAATATGGGGTGTAGAATCACTGCTACAGTTCCTTTGCAAGTGGATGTGGCAGATGGCAATCATTTGACTAGCACTTCAGTTTGTAGAAATTTTACTTGGAAGTTGCAGGGGTGAAACTTTTACAACTGGTGCTATGTTAGTTCCTTTGGGGGGTTGTGAAATGGTTCTTGGGGTCCAATGGCTGTCTACTTTAGAAGATATCATGTGGAACTTCAGGGAATTGAGGATGGCTTTCTACCATGAAGGAAGGAAGGTTACACTTAGAGGCACACAAAAGTCAACTTTGCAGTGGATGGAAGGCAAGAAAATACCAATTGCTACAGCTCAATTGTCCTCAATGGTACTTTGTGTCTATCCAATGGCTGAAATGGAAATGTTGCAGACTACTAATGTGGCCCATCAAGATACAACAATCACTCAATTATTGCAGAATTATGAAGATGTGTTTGCTTTACCAACTACCTTACCTCCTATCGTGCATTATGATCACAAGATTGAATTGAAAGAGGGCTCAGCATTAATGTGAGACCCTACAGCACATCCACCTATTCGTAAAGATGCCATAGAAGCCATGGTTAAAGAGTTCTTGGATTCGGGGTAATAAGGGAGAGCCAAAGTTCATTTGCATCACCTGTGGTCATGGTTAAAAAGAAGGATGGGAGCTGGAGAATGTGCATTGATTATAGGAAATTGAATGCTCAAACCATCAAAGATAAATTTCCTATACCAATAATTGAAGAACTGATTGATGAGTTGCAAGGGTCTAAGTATTTCACCAAGTTGGATCTTAGATCAGGATACCACCAAATAAGAATGAGGCAAGAGGACATTGCCAAAACAGCTTTTAAGACTCATGAGGGCCATTATGAGTTCTTGGTCATGCCCTTTCGACTTACAAATGCACCTTCCACCTTTCAAGCCTTGATGAATTCTGTCTTCAAACAATACTTAAGGAAGTTTGTTTTGGTATTTTTTGATGACATCTTAGTGTACAGCAAGGATTTGCAGAGCCATTATGAACATTTGAGAGTGGTCTTGGAAGTCTTGAGAAGTCACACTCTTTATGCTAAGCAGTCCAAATGTGTTTTTGCAGCAGAAAAGGTGGAGTATTTGGGTCATGTCATTACTGCTGAAGGGGTTTCCACTGATGAATCCAAAAAAGAAGCAATGAAACAGTGGCCACAGCCTACTAACATCAAACAATTGAGGGGTTTTTTGGGTTTAACAGGATATTATAGAAGGTTCATTAAAGGATATGCAGCTCTTAGTCACCCACTCACTCAGTTGTTGAAGAAAAATTCTTTTCAGTGGGGACAAGTAGCTCAAACAGCTTTTGAAACTCTCAAACAAGCAATGATTCAAGCACCTGTGCTTAAGCTACCTAATTTTGATGAAGAATTTGTGGTTGAAACTGATGCTACAGGAGGAGGAATTGGGGCAGTGCTTCAACAAGGTGGCCATCCTATAGCTTACTTCAGTAAAACTCTATCACCTAGACATCAAACTTTATCCACATATGAAAGGGAATTGTTAGCAGTTATTCAAGCTTTGGACAAGTGGAGGGGTTATCTTTTGGGAAGGCATTTCAAGATTAAAACTGACCATTTCAGCTTGAAGTATTTGCTTGATCAGAGAAACCCCTAGTAGGAGATGATAAGGAGTTAAAACAAGCTCTCTTGGTACATTTTCACAATGACTCAGTGGGTGGCCATTCAGGGAGTACTGCAACTACCAATAGACTTAGTGGCATGTGTTATTGGAAGGGTATGAGGCAAGATGTGAAAACTTTTGTGGGTCTTTGTGATGTTTGTCAAAGAAGTAAACCAGATTTAGCTGCTTATCCAGGATTGCTTCAGCCATTACCAGTTCCTAATCTGATTTGGTCTGAGATTTCCATGGATTTTATAGAAGGCCTACCTATGTCCTATGGTAAATCTGTGATCTTAGTGGTGGTAGACAGGCTCAGCAAATATAGCCACTTTATTGCTCTCAGTCACCCCTTTACAGCAGTATAGGTGGCAAATGTGTTCCTTGACAATGTGTACAAACTTCATGGTCTCCCAAAAGTTATAGTAAGTGACATAGATAAGATCTTCTTAAGTTTGTTTTGGAAGAACTTGTTCAAAATATTACATGTTAGCCTGCATTTCTCCACTGCCTATCATCCACAGAGTGATGGACAAACTGAAGTGGTTAATAGATGTTTGGAGACCTACCTCAGATGCAAGACTGGGGAGAAGCCTAAGGAATGGTCCAAATGGTTACCTTTGGCTGAATATTGGTACAACACCAACTTCCATACATCTGTCCAAACAACTCCATATGAGATAGTGTATGGTCAACCTCCTACAAGTCCAATTTCTTATGTACAAGGCCAAAGTAGTGTTGATGCAGTAGACAGAACATTGAGTGCTCGAGAAGCAGCTGTCAACCTTTTGAAGTTTCATCTACATAGAGCCCAACAGAAAATGAAAACCAGTGCTGACAAAAGAAGGACAGACAGAGAATTTGAAGTGGGTCAGTGGGTCTATCTCAAATTACAACCTCATAGACAAGTCACTCTCAGACAGGCTAAGTACAACAAGCTCATTCCAAAGTACTTTGGTCCTTTTCAGATAATGGCTAGGATTGGAAAAGTGGCTTACAAATTATCCCTACCTGCTACTTCTCAAATTCACCCAGTCTTCCACATTTCACAGTTAAAGTTGTTCAAAAGTCCTCTTCCAAATGCTACACCTACACTACCTATTTGTAATCAACAAGGAGAAGTTTTGCAAGTTCCACTCAAGGTCTTAGACAGAAGACTTGGGAAGGTCATAAACAAGGCTGAAGTTTTTGTGTTAATCCAGTGGACTAATGGTTCTGAAGCTGATGCTACTTGGGAACTACACAGTGACATAGCTAAGAGATTCCCTGAATTCTTTATAGATTCTTGAGGACAAGAATTTTGTGAAGGGGAGGGTATTGATATGAATAAAAGGTCAAACTGGAAAGTCAACTATATGAAAGTCAAATAACAACTTTTGGCGGGAAAAGTTGTTACAACTCAATCCATCTTCCTTACCACTCCATTGTATAAATATCACTCCTCTTTCATTTTGTAATTCATTCAGTCAATTGTAACAGTTAGCATTTCTCTCTCAAATTCCATTGTAACAAACCATTGTAACTACAATTCATATTTCTATAACAAATCCTTTGAAATATCATTGTGTTGCTATTATCTTCTTCATTCTTATATAGAATCTGGAAGTATTATCATTGTTCATACCAGAAACCAGTGGGCAAGTGTCCCTTTGTTTGAGATAGTACCTTAACATATATGATGCATTATTCTAAGCGATTTTAGCCCGTCATTGTATCCTTAGCTCTTAAGGTTGATATTTCTCATATTAATATTCAGGTGAAGTGAATCATGTTTTATGCAAGTTGGGTTTCGGTTTCAAAGGGCAAAATTGGATTAAGGCTTGCATATATTCGGATAGGACGTCTTGTGAATGGGAGTCCCACTTTGGAGTTTTCGTTAAAGAGAGGTTTCAGGCAAAGCGATTCTTTGTTGCCTTTTTTGTTCGTCATTGTAATGGAAGATTTGCATATTGCTCTATGAGAGAAATATATTTCGAGGATTTAAGGTTTCCTCAAGAATTCATTTGTCCCGCTTAGATTGATCAATGTTTAAAGATCGTGCCATTTATGGAGTCTAAAGATCGTGCATATGTCATTATTAGAAACACTTTGACTGCGTTTAGTTTAGAGAAAAAATTCTTAATTTTTTATTTTTAGTTTTGTAAATAGGACGGGATTAAATTTTCACAAAATGTAGAAAATACGTTCATGTGAAGGGGAGTTACAAGGGTAACAAGAAAAACATAGAAATTTGTTTTGTGGTTTTATTTGTTAAATTCGAAATTACGTGTTTTGTGTTTTGTAGAGTATATATGTGGGGAAAAAAATTTATATAATAAAGGAATTACATTATTTTGGAGTGATTTTTTCAATTCATCTATACTAATTTATAATGCATTTAGTCCTTCTAAAATTAGAAGGCTTAAAAATTCAGACTTTTTTACTTGCTTATTATGGAAAGAGTTTTTCTAACAAAAAATTAAGATAAGGAGCTCCAATAATGAGATGACATGTGTCACTTTTTAACAAACTCCAAGCCTAACTTCTAACAAACTCCAAACCTAACTCCTAACCACTAAAAATTAAGATAAAGAGCTCCAATTATAAAATGACATGTGTCATTTCTCAACTAAAAATTCATCTTTATTTTTAAATTAAAATATCTTTTTATCTACTTATTTTTTTTATAATCTAATTTCACCATATTTTCTAAAATTTTATGCTCTTTAATTCAACATCGATTTTGATATATTTTTATGAGTTTTTAGTTTTTATATTTTTAATAGGTTTATTTTATTTTAATTCAAATTTTTACAACTTTAACCTTTATTTCATATATTTCAATCAATATAATCTTGATTCGTCAAAATCATATACTTTTGGGGTAGTGTTTGACACGTAAGAGATTGCGGGGGTATTTCTATATGCGGGAATAATGATGTCGCGGGAAAGCTACGGGAAAGTTACGGGTAACCCAAACAAACACTTACACCTAACACATATACATTCGAAGTGTTGTGTTGGGAATTACGGTAAACTACTGGATCTGCTGAAGTATCTGCCGAAGAAGAATGGATTCTGCTGAAGTTATACTTCAGCTGAAGTGTTAATGCAGAGATCGTGATTCTGCTGACAGTGCTAATCCACGTAGGAGAGATAAGCCGTATGTAGGCAGATGCAGGAAAAAGTCACTGTATGAAGTATAGGTTGGCAGTATTAGGTTAGAGCTTACTCAGAATAAACAATATGATTAGTAAAACAATATGATGAGTTGCATGCTTGTCTAGATGCATGCGTTGTTTATGTTTGTATTAGGAGCATACGTTGCAAATGCTCGTGAAGGATTAGGGTTTCTTGCCTATAAAAGGAACCATAATAGTTTGTAATAGAGAAGAGGGTTTTTCTAAGTCTTTAAAGTCTTGAATAATATCCGAAACATAGAGTTTCAATAATAAAAAGATCCATAGAGGATCTAAGAGTTCTTAGTTATTATAACTTGTATTTTCATTCCGCTAAAGAATACGAGTTGTGGAGATCTTCTATTAGTTTGCTTGTGATTACATAGGCAACACTAACGATCTCCGAGTGCTTAAGATCTATCAAGGTCTTTGTGTTTTTAACAAGTGGTATCAGAGCCTCGGGAAAGTCTCTACGATACTAAGAACCATTCTCACCCTCATACAACCAAACATACCCTCACCATGCCTGGATCTGATAATGAAACCAAGTCACCAACACAAACAACACCAACACCAACACCACTTCCATGCAACAACTTAGTCTTTCAAACAATAATGGTAAATTTCCTTATTTAAAAAGGGAAGAATATGATCTTTGGACTATGAAGATGGAAAATTGGATTTCCAATATTGATTGGAATCTGTGGGAGGTAGTGAAGAAAGGAAACAATCTAAAGAAAATGATTCCAGATAGGGATGGGAAGTTTATCATGGCTCCTCCTAAAACTGCTGAAGAGGTGTTGGCTATGCAGAGAGCACAAAGTAAAACTATTCTCGCTTCAAGCCATTCCTGAAGATCACCTTTGTGACTTTCACCATATGGATGATGCAAAGGACATATGGATGGCTCTCAAAGCAAGGTTCGGTGGAAATGAAGAATCAAAGAGAATGAGAAAGTCCATGCTGAGACAACAATTTCAAGACTTTAATATCTCCGAAGAAGAAGGTATCCACAAGGGATACGACAGGTTCCATAGGATTTTGAGTCAGCTAAACCAACTGAATGCAAAACCTGATAATGATGATTGCAACTCAAAGTTCCTGCGATCTTTGCCTCCATCATGGTTACATGTAAGTATAGCCCTCAAGGCTAAAGGCGGGTTGGACATGCTCACCTTTGATGAGCTGTACAACGACTCAAACTCTTGAACTCGATGTCGAACTCCCTACCGTACATCTTCTTCGGCCATGCACTTTTGTTGGGACATCTCACTCCAACATGATGGTACATGCTCCTAGTTCAAACTACTTTCCATCATCATCTTGCACTCCCACTCCACCACATACCACTCGTCCAACTCCACCATGTTCTCAAACTAAAACTAGCAGTGTGATGGAGGATGTTCTTCATTCATTTGTTGTTGATTATGATACTCAGCAGTATCTTGCATATGAAGACTTTGATCACCGGACCCACTTGAAATGGAGGAGATGAAACTGAAAATGCGGTGGCATTGCACAGTGGATATCAAAATGTTTGAAGAGAAGTCTGGAAGGAAGTTTGCTTTCAAGGGAAAGGAACCAGCTCGCTTTGACAGAAGAAAAGTCAAGTGTTTCTCTTGCCACCAGATGGGGCATTTCTCAAGGGAATGCAAAGACAGGAAGAGTGGAGATGGAGCTAACTACATTTCCTATCGCAGAAACAAAGAGAAGCTGGAGCTTCAAAGCAACTCTTCTCACCATGGATGAACAGGTCAACTGGATCGCACATGAACCGTGAATGAGGAAGCTCATGATATTGATAAGCTTGGATTGTCGGCAAGGTGTACTTTGGATGAAAGGCATGATCGGTTGCCTTGATGGGACTATCTCGTACACAATCAGATATTTGGTTGTAGTCTACGATACAACGAACTTAAAGAAGAGTATGATGCTATGAAACCTAAATTCGATGAATGCTATGTTGAAAATGAAGCTCATAAACTAGCATTAAAACAAGAGAAAGACAAAAGGTATGGTTTCAAAAGAATCAAATAGCTTATGAAGAAAAGATAAAAGTGTTACAGTTTGATCTAGAAGTTGCAAATAATTACTTAAAACTGTCTGAGAAAGCTAAGGTCAAGCCGCTGTCTCGAGAACCTAGAGCTTGAAGAAAAAGTAGCTGAGGAAATAGCTAGGAATAAACAATGGTTAATTTCAAGTGATAATCTGGCTAGAGAAATCTATAACAGTCAATCAAGAACCTCTGGCTTAGGTTTAGGCTTTCAAAAGTATGTAGGAGTAGAAGCTAGGTATGATGGTCGTAAATCAACACCAGCAGGGTTAGCTAACTTTGTAAAAGAAGGTAACTTGCATGCTGTCCCTGGACCTATTAGAGGTGAATTTATGCCCATAGACCTATCCATCATTGTTGACTTTGATGGATCACATCATCTATATGGAAAAAGTCAAAGACTTGCTGCACTGATACCTCATCTAATGACTTTGTCTCTTGCTCGACAGGACAATTCATCGGATCAAGGGTCTACCTCCTATGAAAGCCGTGATTCAAATGAGAAGTCTGACCTTCCCAAGCCCTCACCTGAGCCTACACCCAAGCCTGCACCCCAGTCTACTTACAAGCCTTCTAGGGAAGCTGTTGAGGAATCATCTTCCAAGACAGCTTTCTTCAAGATTTATCTTTTAAAACTTTGCATAATCAAGATGTTAAAAACAATTCCTTGAATGTTTCGATTTAAGTACTTCTTCCTGTAATCAAACATCTCCCTATTTGAATAAATCTTCCAAGAAGAAGACATGTTTTGTATGTGGAAGTAAATTTCATTTAATTAAGGATTGTAATTTTTATGAGCAAAGATTGGGTGCATGTGTTCCTCAGCAGAAACATAAATCAAAGTGGACCAATGTTAATAATATTCCACCTTATGTCCCACAAGCAGCTAATATTGACTCTCATTGGAGAGGTTCACTTGACCTCATGTGCAACCAACTAGCCCATTCTTTAATCATGGTTATTGGCCTACATATGTTGACTCTATGTATACCGGGAAGGGATATGGAGTATGCTGTGAAGCCCTCTGCAGGTTGTTCTTGGACTATCAAGGGACCCAATCATCAATGGAGGACCAAGAACAATGGTGGATCCTCTAGATCTTCATGTCCTAAACTCAGTGATCCATTAAGGCGGTTCAAGTCAAGAATGACTTGAATCTCCTTTGATTTCTAACTATATGTATATATTTTGTTGTTGTTTGTAGGATCATCCCCTTAAGCATAAAGATATTGGTATTGTTGATAGTGGTCGCTCCGAAGCATGTCTGGGAATAGAGATATGATGCACAATTTTGTTCCTATAGAAGGAGGAGGCAATGTGACTTTTGGAGGAAGTAATGGGAGTATCACAGGGAAAGGCACCATAAAGACACCTCATCTGGATTTTGAAAATGTGTACTATGTTAAGGAACTTCAAAGATTTCAACTTGTTCTCCATTTCACAAATCTGTGACACCAAGAACAAAGTACTCTTCTCTGAGAATGAATGTCTTGTGTTGTCTAAAGACTTCAAACTCCCGTAAGAAACTTCAATTCTGTTGAAAGTTCCTCGAACTCACAATTTATACACATTTAACCTTAATGAAGTTCAACCTGGTGGTGACCTCACTTGTTTGGTGGCTAAAGCATCCCTTGATGAGTCTACTAAATGGCATAGGAGGATGGCTCATGTGAATTTCAAGACCAAAACAAGCTCTCAAAATGGGTCTTGTTGAAGGTCTTCACTCCAAAGTTTTCACCAATGATCATAATTGTGTTGCATGCAACAAAGGAAAACAACACAGAGCCTCCTACAAAGCTATCAATGCTATGAGCATCATTTCGAACCTCTTCGCTTCCACATGGATCTGTTTGGTCCAACTCAAGTCAAGCATTGATCATAAGTACTTCGTTTGGTTATCACCGATGGCTATAGCAGATTTTGTTGGGTTTTCTTTCTCAGCACCAAAGATGAAACATCTCAAGTGCTGACTGAATTCATCACCCTTGTTGAAAATCAGTTGAACAAAAAGGTTAAGGGAATTCGGTATGATAATGGGACAGAGTTCAAGAATGTTGTTCTTATAGAACTCTGTGGGTCAAAAGGTATAAAAAGGGACTACACTAATCCAAGAACCCCACAACAAAATGGGGTGGCTGAAAGAAAGAATAGGACCTTAATAGAGGCCGCAAGATCAATGGTTGCAGACTCTAAACTTCCCACTATGTTCGGATCAAGCTGTTGGCACAGAGTGCTATGTGCTAAACAGGGTCTCCATTACTAGACCTCAACTCAAAACACCATATGAACTTCTCTTTGGGAAGATTCCTGTCATTCACTACCTAAAACCTTTTGGTTGTCAAGTGACCATTCTAAACACCAGTGATCCGTTGGGAAAGTTTGATGAGAAGGCTGATGATGGTTATATTGTGGGTTATTCAGCTCATAGTAAGGCATACAGGGTATACAATTTGCAAGCCAAGAAGATAGAGGAGACTTTGAACCTGAGATTTTTGGAAGATAAGCCTAATGTTCAAGGACAGGGTCATACGTGGTCTTTTGACCTTGACTACTTAATTGATTATTTGGGTTACACTAGACATCTAGCTAACCAAAATGCAGGTCCTCAAGTGTCTCCCACTAACAATGCAGATACCTTGGATGATGACTCTGAAAATGAGTTTGAAGATGATGAACAACCCATACTTGTGCCTTCTTTCTCCCCTAACAATATTGTAGGTACCACCTCCAAGGATATTGTCGATTCGAGTGATGAAGATGAATCACATTATGCTGAGGACCTTGCTAGGCTTCAGACTCAAGAATTTGCGCCTAAGCTTGAAGCAGAGAAGCTGAATGGAGAGGTGGCTAATGAATGAGTCAGTAGAAACCATGTTTCTGCCAAGTTGACTCTGTCACACCTACCATCCACAAATCCGCTGAAGGCTATGCTGTTTCTTCTCATGTTCCTTCTCAAGTGTCTTCAGACTTTGGAGAACCTTATACCGGTTTCAAGACCCTCGGATCTTGGAAATCATCAACCCAAAGTTGGCATCTTCACCTCACCTTCTTATGATGCTGAGTTTGAACCAACTATCACTAATCTTGATTCATCCATTGAAGTCAACCCCACTGCTACTCAGAGGATCAATATTGCTCATCCTCAATCCAACATTATAGGTGATCTTCGACCTGTTAGAACTCGAATGGCTATAACTAGTCCTCAGTTTGGACAGATTGCATTTCTCTCTTATGTCTCCAATCAACAAAGAGACAATCACATAGACTTCAAGCATTGTCTGTTTGCTTGTTTTCTTTCTCAAGTGGAACCAACAAGTGTTTCTCAAGCTCTTAACGATTCAAGCTGGCTAGAAGCAATGCAAGAAGAGATGCAACAATTTCACAATCAGCAGGTTTGGATCTTGGTTCCACTCACGATGGCAAATATGCCATTAGGACAAAGTGGATTTTGAAGAATAAGAGAGATGCTCGGGGTGTTGTGATCAAAACAAAGCAAGATTAGTGGCTCAAGGCTTCAGACAAGAGGAGGGGATTGATTATGATGAAGTGTTTGCACCTGTTGCTAGAGTTGAAGCCATTCAAATTTTTTTGGCTTATGCTTCTTACATGGGTTTCATGGTGTATCAGATGGATGTTAAAGGTGCTTTTCTGTATGGTGAGATTGAAGAGGAGGTTTATGTCACTCAACCCAAGGGATTTGAAGACCCAGATAACCCAAATCATGTTTACAAGGTTGTCAAAGCTCTCTATGGTTTACATCAGGCACCTAGAGCTTGGTATGCTAGGTCCTCCTTTCTCTGAAGCATGGCTATAGGAGAGGTGCTATTGATAAAACTATGTTCCTAAAGAAGAATTACTCAGACATCATTCTTGTGCAAGTTTATGTGGATGACATTATTTTTGGATCCACAAACGAAGCTTGGTGCAGGGAATTTGAGGAACTAATGAAGGGAGAATTCCAGATGAGTGCTATGGGAGAGCTTACTTTCTTTTTGGGTCTCCAAGTTCAGCAGAAACAAGATGGCATCTTTATCTGTCAAGATAAATATGTGAGGGACATTTTGAAGAAGTTTGGTATGGAAGGTGTTAGGACTGCCACAACACCTTATGAAGCTCCAAAGACAAAGCAAATAATGAACCGGATCTACCGTGAATGTTCATGCATGCAGTCCATGATTGGTTCATTGATGTATCTAACACTTCAAGACCGATATTACTTTTGCTGTGAGTGTTTGTTCTCGACATCAAGTCACTCCACTTACTTCCCATCTCAATGCTGTCAAGAAGATCTTTAAGTACCTCAAAGGCCAACCTCTTTTAGGCCTTTGGTACCCAAAAGAATCTCCTTTCAAGTTGGAAGCATATAGTGACAGTGATTATGCTGGTGCCAATCTGGATAGAAGATCCACAACCGAGGCCGCCAATTTCTTGGAAAGCGGTTGATTTCTTGGCAGTGCAAGAAACAAACCATTGTGGCTACCTCAACCATCGAGCAGAGTATGTTGCTGCTGCAAATTGATGTGGACAGGTCCTTTGGATTCAAAACCAATTGCTGGACTATGGGTACAACTTCATGAACACAACAATTAATATAGATAATCAAAGTACCATCTGCATTGTCAAAAATCCAGTTTTTCACAGTCGAACAAAACACATTGAAATCAGGCACCACTTTATAAGAGATGCATATGAAAAACATTTGATAAAAGTGGCTAAGATTCATACGGATGATAATGTGATGGACCAAGGTTTCAACACCTTGTGGTCCATATTGGAATGCTAAACCCTTGACTGCAAAGTTTAAGGGGAGGCATAGGCCTCAGGGGAGGATTTGTGCAAACTCTGCATAATTTTTGTGTATATTTTTGTGTGTTATTTTGTTTACTAACACTAACTTTCTAATAATTCTTTAGTTTGTTTGTCTTTGTGTTGTTCTTGTGTGTTTTTGTCTGCTTTTGCGTTGTCGTATTGCATTTTGTCTATTCCATGATCAAGATCAAATTCATCAAGTGTGGTTCATTGGTATATGGTCAAGATAGCTAAAAGATTGTTGCTTGTTTCTTCCGAAATTAAAAGTATCTGAAGCAAACAATTTGATTCCACTGAAGTTATAATACTGAAGAAAAGATATTGAAGTCAAATTGTTCTTTCATTCATTCAAGAAACAGCATTTCATACTTACAAAAGTCAACCTACTACAAATGCATCTTCAAGATACGAGCTATACACTTACGCTAATCCTAATCTAGTACATATCATCTATTCCAACATCTAAGTGAATGTTGGATATGCATTAGATGTTGGATATGCGTCCGTGGGTCTTGCAGAACCACCCATTCCGTCTATCTCGATGGCCGGATATGCATGACCAATACGACGAAGATGCTAAGGACCAAAATGGAGAGGATGGCTTGATGCAACCGTTGATGATGACGATGACCACACATGATGATGGAGAAAAATAACGTCTCCTGTGTGCTTCATCTATGCATTTCAACCTAAATGCAATCCATCCATCCTCCTTAAGCCCTTCTCTTATACGATGTGTGTTGATGCACCAAAAGATGGCGCAGTGAGACCAAGATCCACCTCTCTATCTTTGGGGAGTGGCGGATTCTCGGCAAGAGGCCTTTGTTGAGGCCTAGGTGCTGGAGGTTGGGAGTATGATGTTCCCTCCTTATAGGAGTCATCGAATCATCACAGATTCACTTGGATTCACTACACTATTATCTTCTGAAGAAGGGAGAAAGGGTGATTTATTTGGTCGTGGATAGGGTTGAGGAAAGTAATGTGGCCATGGGTTTGTATCACCACTTGATGATGATGAAGAGGATTTTGAAGAAGATGTTGTGAGATCTATGATCTCAAGTTTGGTATTCATGGTACAATTTGGTTAATTGGGGTTTATTTTTGATCTAGGGTTTGTGGTAAATATTTGGGGATCTTTGATGAAGAGATGAGTATACATTGGGATCATTTTATAGACGGGTTCGAGGTTCAATGAGTATTAATGTGTGGGTGGCACAAGAACTCTAGAAACTTACCAAGATATTCTTATCTTTGATGGTTTCTGGAAGTATATTACTCAGCAGATTGACCGTATGTTTCTGCTAAAGCGTTATTTTGGGGTTTGGTCAAAGATGAAATACACGTAGTTTACGACGGTCAACCAAACGATCTATTTTCTTTGACTATATTTTGGGCAAAAACTATCACTCCACCATCACTCTCTTCAGAACAAACCAATTCCCTCTCATCCTCAGATCCACAAACACTCACCATTTCAAGAAACATAACCCTAAATCCCTCATGGCTCTTGAATTTAAAATGACCACAACAAAGTTGCATTTCGGGAAATGGTAAGGGATATGAATTGTGCGAACCAATGGTGGAATTCCTGAAAAGGTCCAAGATTTGTTATGCTCTAACTCATTCTCCGAATGAGATATATGAATCACTGGTTACTCAGTTTTGGGAATCATGAGAAGAGGACTGAGACAGAGATTAGGGCTGTGATTGATGGGACAGAGCACATTGTAACAGAGGACCTAATTAGGAGGAAGCTTCGCTTGGAAGATGCTGATGGAGAATTTCACTCTAATCAGGAAGAAGTGCTTACTGGGCTAAGAGCAATTGGCTATCGAGGTACAAGAACTGATATGTGGCTGAAGAAGGAACTTTGCCCGAAGTGGAGGTTCCTGGTTCACACGCTACTTCAATGCATAAGCAACAAGTCAGGAGGATGGGACCAGTTCTCTACCCAACTAGGATATGGTATTGTGTGTCTTTCCCAAGGGGTAACTTACAATTTTTCTAAGTACATTTTTGAAAACATGGTTGAAAATATTCAAAGGAAAAAGGCTAAGTTTTTAATGTACCCAAGGTTTCTGCAAATGATTTTAGACACCACTACACAAGCCCAATCCTTCTATCCCATAGGTGCTTTAATCGCTAAATTATTTGCATCCATGAGAACTAACTTTCAGGGGGAACATCATCCCTTACTTGCAGCCATGTTGCCCCAAGGCAATGAGGCTGCTGATGAGGAGAATGTGGCTAATAATCCTCCTTCTTCACCTGTTGCTACTGATGGTAATCCATTATTTAACTTTGATGAGGGCCCCTCGTCAACTGTTGAAGCAACTCATGTTGCTCCGCACCGAGCCACCTTGTCCCAGTTCATCACCCACACAAGTTACTCATGTTGAGTCTGATCTTAATAGACTACCCACACCAAGTCCTGTTAGGGATCCTCTCAATGAAGATCTTCCTCACTTTGAGCATGACCATGATTCTACTGAAAGGTCCAATGACTCTCCCTTTACCACACATAGCAATCGGTGGAGCCGAGGACCCTATTACACTCTCATCTGTCTACGCTCTTGTCAACGTGTATGTCTGCTGAGGTGTCTAGTCTGAAAAAGGAGCTTGCAGAGACCAAGTCTTCACTTGGTAGTAAGATTGAAGAACTGCAGAATCAAGTCAAGGAATTAGAGGACAAACTTAAAGGGGCTCCAAAAGGAGGCTTGTGGTTTCTTCTGATGAAGAACAAGAAGTACCTCAGTTTGGATCTCTTGATATGTTGGTTGATGTGTCTCAATGATCCTTCATCATTAGTTGCTCGCTTCCTCAAAGGAGAAGGAACTCGTTCTTTACAAAAGAAGAAAGAGATCTTATTTATGTAAGGTTTCTTCCGAAGCTTCACAGAACCGGTGTTGACAAGGCTGAATCTACTGATGTGCAAACGAAGGATGTATCGTTGGATCATGGTCAATCTTCATCTGCTCAGGAACCAACGGCCCTTCACCTTCAGCAGATCATTTGATGATGTTGTCATAACCACTTCAGCTTGATAATCGCATCAACATGTTACTCCTACAGTTGACTTGGGTATTTCTATGAGGTTCCCTTCGATGTAATCAAGATGAGCATGCTAAGAAGCCTGATGATAAAGGGAAAGATGTAATAACGGAAGATGAGCTTGGTCCGACTGTAAGTGAGGAGGAACGACTAGGACAAGCAAGTAGATTGGCTGAGTTTGAAAAGTCAAAGAAAAGTGCATTATTGGCTCAACAACTTAAAACAGAGGACTTTTCATCTTTAACTCCTGAGAGAAGAAGAGAACTGGATGCAATGCGGTTCGATGCATTGAACACTGGATATTCTAACTCAGCAAGTCATTTCAAGACCTTCTCTTGCTCAAAGTATACTAGGTGGAGATTTCTACAGTGACAATTATGTGGAGCAAATGATGGCTCAGGGAAGACAAAGGAAGCAATAAGCTATTGCACAAAGGAGAGCCATCAAAGCTCAGAAGAACAAAGAGAAACCTCCTACTAAATCTGAAATGAGAATGGTGGTGAAAAATCAATGCTCGATGTACAACTCTGGCTTGACAATGAAACAAGTCAAGGCTTTTCCCGATCATGTCCCGGTTCGCAAATATAAACAGATCATGGAGGACAAATCATCATCTTCAGCACCTTCTACCAACTTGAAAAGGATTGCTGGGATTAAAGTTGCTCAAGAAGCCAAAAGACTCAAGTCAGATGATGCTCCACCCAAGGAGACGTCTCCAAATCATTCCTCGGAAGCAACTTCTCAAGTTGCTTCCTCTACTGACAAAGGTCCATCTGGCACGAACCAGCTACCAATTCTCCCGAAGCACTGATGTATCGCTCCCACTTCATCTGTGGCAATCGTTGACACGCAAGAAGACTCTAAAGTTAAGGAAGTCGATCTCGCTGAAAGAAAAACAAAAAGGGCGATAAAGATGCTTCACAGGATGAATGCACTTCGTGAAGGTGTTCCAACTAAGTCTCCCACTACCTCTTCAAGTCTTACCACAAATGTTCAAACTGCAAATGCTCCCTCTGGAGAAATCTATAAGCCCTGGTAGGAGGAAGAAGAGAATGGCCAAAAGATCTCCCTGGATCTTGAAGGCGATGACTCGAACTTTCATAATAGAGGGTTCTCACAGCGATTTTCCGAAGGAGATCAAAATGTGTTGGTCGATTAGAAACTGAAGGATGATGAGATGAATGTCATTCATCGAAGGGACTCCACTTCAATGGAATTCACCTTCGAAGGAAATTCTACACTTGGTAGACAGGGCAGATTTGCTTTCTCTGTACACTCGTGTTACCACCCATTATTGCAACAAGGAACCACAAGGTTCTGGGATGTTTTTACCGGGAGATCTTCAAGTCCTGTTAAACTCTCATTCTCCCAATAGTAAAGCACATTCCATTTGGGAGAACTCACATCGGTGGAAGGTTGCGCCCCGGAGATTCTATCCTCTCCCTCGTGTGCATGTGCTTGAGACTAAGGGTGGAATCACCGTCTCGTATGCTGTCGAAAGAAAGTATCCATTGCCCAAGAGACTTATGGAAAGGATGCTTAGTCGAACTGGAGATTCCTCCAGAACCAGTGGGCAATGAAAGACTGTCTGCTTCAACATTGGTGGGTTTAATCAAGACTCAACTTCTACAACAGCAACAGGCCTCATCCTCATCCTAATCATGGTACTTGGTACTCTCTGCACTACCTTGTTTTGTTACTTTTAGTTTGTGTTATTTGTGTTATTTGTCAATTTCTGTGTTATTTTTCAATTTCTTAGTTAAAAAAAAAAAAAAAAACTAACTTTTATGTGGTTTGTTTGTTGTACAATCCGATGGTTTTAACTCACCGATATACCTTGTGTATGTCAAAGAGTTGGCTAGTCCAAAGGGCAAATTTTGGTAAAGACACAATAAATCTGTTGATAGCTATAATGGTTTGCTCAAAATCATAGGGTCTACAACCACCCATGCTTCACTGCTGAGGGTTGTATGGTCATCAATTCACCATGGTCTATTCCTTTTGGAATCCAAGAATTGGCTAGCCCACATGTATATGGCATGTGGTAAAGGCAACTCAATCCATATTTGGTTCTCAATTCACCAATACTAAGAATTGACTAGTCCCGAGCAAACGGCTACAGGTAAAGACAAGTCAAATCCGTTTATATGGTTGCTGGTTTGCCAATAAATCGGATGGTTATCAATGTACCATAGTTTTCGAACTCAAACATATGGCTACTCCAGTAGTGATGGCTATTGGTAAAGAGACATCAAACCCATTATTTTCAATGATTCACCTCTCACAGGAGTTAACACACCTGGAAGTGATGAGAATAGTATGAAACTTAAATGTTTTGATGTACATGATGTCATATGTTGCGCAAAGATCCGGTGTATAACACCATCATAGAGATGTCCCTCTTCTGAATCTTGCTGCTGATGTTCGAATGCAATCCTCTTAATGAGAAGTTTTTGTGCTCAAGAATATGGACCTTCCTAGCTCAAGTATTTACGAATGGGGAGGATATTGTTTGGAACTTTTCTCATAAGATGGTACAATCCTCAACAATATTAACGATCTATCAAGGAAACTGGAACTTAACCTAGTCAAATTCCGTTTAGGAGGATTGTTGGGAATTACGGTAAACTACTGGATCTGCTGAAGTATCTGCCAAAGAGTTTCTGCCGAAGAAGAATGGATTCTGCGAAGTTATACTTCACTGGTGAAGTGTTAATGCAGAGATCGTGATTCTGCGACAGTGCTAATCCACGTAGGAGAGATAGCGCCGTATGTAGGCCGTGATGCAGTGAAAAGTCAGTATGAAGTATAGGTTGGTGCCGTATTGGTTAGAGCTTACTCAGAATAAACAATATGATTAGTAAAACAATATGATGAGTTGCATGCTTGTCTAGATGCATGCGTTGTTTATGTTTGTATTAGGAGCATACGTTGCAAATGCTCGTGAAGGATTAGGGTTTCTTGCCTATAAAAGGAACCATAATAGTTTGTAATAGAGAAGAGGGTTTTTCTAAGTCTTTAAAGTCTTGAATAATATCCGAAACATAGAGTTTCAATAATAAAAAGATCCATAGAGGATCTAAGAGTTCTTAGTTATTATAACTTGTATTTTCATTCCGCTAAAGAATACGAGTTGTGGAGATCTTCTATTAGTTTGCTTGTGATTACATAGGCAACACTAACGATCTCCGAGTGCTTAAGATCTATCAAGGTCTTTGTGTTTTTAACATGTTGTGAAACGAATTCACAAAACGGGTAAGCAAACACATATAACTATACTTATCGCCGCCGCTGTGCGCGGGTACCCGGCTAGTTCTTATTGAAAAAAACAATTGGGCCAATAGTAGAGCTCGATTTTGCCACGTAAGCAAAATCGTGTTATGTGATTGGTTAATAAAAGTCAAAATTAAATTGATTTTGGTCAAACTTTAATAAATTTGATGGAGAAATATGGTTGATAAAAAAAAGATATAAAAATATAGGTGAAATTTGTGAAAACAAACACTTAAAAAAATATGAGTTAATTAATAAAACGTTAGTGGTTGAATTTTTAAAAATTATATAGAGTTAAGTGTAATATTATAAGCCTCCAAGTTTTTTAATAACTTTGGATTATAAACAAATACCCCCTTATACTTTATACCATTTATACTTTATATCTTAAAAAATACAGTGTATATGTTGTTTTAAAATAACAACATATAAATTTGCATAAGATTATAAGTATCAATTTTTTTTAGTACATACGTTCAATAAGGACTCATTTATTTTATAAAAGTTTAACCTATGTGGACACGAGTTTACATTTTAAATACATCTAAATTACTGAAAATGGGAATATAATTATGAAATTGTAAGCACGAGTTACTTAAATATAAAAATAAATATACGTGATTATACTTATAACAATGACTCATGTAATTATTATTTTTTTATATAAGGATATCTAGAAAAACATTTTTAAAAAACTTTAAGGAGTATACTTTAACTTTATCAACGCTCATTATGTACTATTAAACTTGCATCATGTGTACAACATAATGTTAGTAGTGAAATTTAAATAAGAACATCAACATCTTTGTCAGCTAAATAAAATTAAATCTTAAGTTACCTAACAGAAATTTTTACAAATATTATACCAAATTGTAATGGATATTAATGCATAATGAAAAACTCGTACATAAGTATTAGTTGTACTTATATCACAATTTTCATGGGCAAATTCTTATATGTGTATATACTTAACAAAAATGTTAAAATAAATTTGATTTTTTATGTTTAAACTTTGTGCGTGCACGAAACTTATAACTATATAATTATATGCAATTACCTTTAAAGATACAATATTTACTATTAAATATTAATACAAAATAATTTCTTTGTCAAAACCCCGTGCGTGCACGGGTATTATAACTAGTTTGATTTTAACGAAATCTCCAGAGACGGAGGATATAAGGGGCTAGAAGGGGTGGTGGTCCTCCAAATATCCGACCTCCTTATGTAAAATTAAGCTTAAACTGGGTACAAACAAATTTATGTAAAAGTAATTTTGTATTTTGGCCCCTCCAAAATGATACAACTTCATTCCGGCCCTTCCAACAATCTCATTCACGTTCAGTCTCTGGCAATCTCTATTTTCTTTGTTTTGTACAAAAACAAGAGTATTTTCTTTCAATTAAACGCACCATTTAGTTTATTTTTTTTAGGCCATGTTCATTTACAATTTGCAAAAATAAATCAAACAAAAATTTATCAAAAAACCCCGTGAGATCTAAAATTAGTGAGATACAATAAGATAAGATGTGGTCTATACTTTATATAATGAAGAGAGTACTCTATCTTTATTAAATGCAATCAAAAGTTTTAAAATTATAACATACAACATATAAAGCTATTGGTATGAATCAATTAAACACACAACTCAAAATCTTAAAATTGAGAATACAATATTAAACATACTAATTAATGTTATTTTTTAAACACCCCTATAAATGAAAAATACAAGTTATTATCTACATTGAACAAACAAATAAAATACACAAAGCTTTATACAATTTATATGCTAAAAAGTTGATAATATATATGATTTTAAAAAAGGACCGGATCAACGGGGTCAACCGAAATCTCGAGTCGCCAACAGTTCGACTAGCCAATAAAAGCCGTTCGAAAACAAAATGAAGAAGGACAGTCGGAACAGGTAAAAGCGGATGAGCTGGGTCGAATTGTGATCATTTTTTTTCTTCTTCTGATTTATCAGTTCACCGTTGTTATTTTGTTGACGTCTAAACTTTAATCACATAATATCCGTCACCGCAACGCAAAGGGCAAGAAAAAAAAGGTAATTACGAAACTCGACTAAATACTTACTGAGTTTACGAGAATGAACTAAAAAACATAGCTTTATCAAAATGATCTTTGCACGTCACTATCCATAAAAAAAAAGTAATTTCTTCATGAATGAGAGAGAGAAATAAGTATGGAGTGTTTTTTGTTTATCAATTCTTTTTTTTTTTGAACGGCAATTGTGGCTACATGGCTCCTAGAAGGCGTAGCGAGCCCACACAACCAGGTTGGATCCAGCCGTAAGGCAATGGCACCCTTCCCTTTACGCACGCGGGAGGAAAACCCCTATCGCCCTAAACAAGACTCGAACTTGAGACCTTGCCTAGGAGGGTAAAACCTCCGTACCGACTTGTAACTTTTCAAGTTCCAAGACACACTACATTGCTACACCTGTTATACTGTTTTAAACTTTTAAGAGTAAACTGCAAAAATCATCCCTGTGGTTTGTGTATTTTCGCAAGAATCATCCCTATCTCAAACCTTCAGCATTAACCATCCCCAAGTCCACAAACGGTTAGCAATAATCATCCCCGAGCACTAACGTCGTTAGTTTTACCGGTTAGTGTTAAATAATATTTTCCGTTAGTCCCTCCGTTAATATTTTTGTTACCGTAGTCCTCATTTTACGTTTTCATCACTTTTTACGTTTTGTCCGTTTTTTCCGTGTCCGCTTTTGATCCGTTTGTCCGTTTTTATCCGGATTTTTTGTATTTTCATTTTACCATGTTTTTTTTTTCGTTTCGTCATTTTTTTTGGTCCGTTTTTTTTTTTTCCAGTTTTTTTTTGTTTAAATCGATCCATTTTATATGTCCGATGATGTTTATCCGATGTTGTCCGATTTTATCTGATGTTTTTCATTTTTTTCCGGTCTCATTTTCCATTTTCCATTATTTTTTTTTCGTCATTTTTTATGTCCGTTGACGCTTTCGAACTTTTCCATTTTATGAATGACGATGATCCATAGTTCCGTTTTTTTTGTTTTCATCCGTTTTTGATTTTTCCATTTTCGTTTTTTTTTTATGTTTTTGTCCATTTTATTCGATCCATTTTTTTACGTTTCATTCCTTATTTGTCGTTATTTCCGTTGTTTTGATCCCTTTTTTTTTAGTTTTATCCGATCTGCTTTATCCGTTTTTTTATGTCGCTATTTTGAGTTTTTTTTTATTTTTTTTACGTTTTAGATCCATTTTTGTTTGTTTATGTTTTACGTCTGTTTATTCGATTTTATTTTTTGTATTTTACAAAAAAAATGATGAGAACATAAAAACGTAAAAAAACGGACGAATACACATAAAAAATGGACGAACAGATAAAAAGCGGACGAAACCGTAAAAATGGACAAACATTAAAAAACAGACGAAATCGATAAAACGGAAAAACTAAAAACGGATGAAAACATAAAATGGACAAAACATAAAAAAGGATAAAAGGATGAAACATATAAAATGGACGAACGATTTAAACGGACAAAAACGTAAAAGAACCGGACGAAAGCGAAAAAAACGGACGAAAGCATAAAAACGGACGAAAACGTAAAAATGACGGACGAACGTAAAAATGGGACAAACGTAAAAAGTGGATGAGACCGTAAAAAATGGACAAAAAATTAAAAAAAAATGGACTAAATCGTATAAAACGAAAAAAAAATGGATCGAAATAAAATGGATAAAAAGCAGATGAAACATATAAAAAGACGAACGGATAAAATTTAACTGGAAAAACGCGTAAAAAAACGGACGAAAGCATAAAAACGGACGAAAACGTAAAATGATGGACGAAAACGTAAAATCTTAAACGGAAAATAAAAAAAAATGGATGAGACCGTAAAAAAATGGACAAATTAAAATGGAATAAAACGAAAAAAAACTCAAAATACGGATCGAAAACATAAAATGGACGGATAAAAGCGGATGAAACATAAAATGACGGAAAAAAAATGACTCGACGAAAATAAAAAAACGGATAAAACGGTAGCAGTAAAACGGACAAAAACATAAAAAAGTGACGAAAACGTAAAATGAGGACTAACGGTGCAAAAAATATTAACGGAGGGACTAACGGGAAAATATTATTTAACACTTAACTGGTAAAACTAACGACGTTAGTGCTCAGGGATGATTATTGCTAAACGTTTGTGGACTTGGGGATGGTTAATGCTGAAGGTTTGAGATAGGGATGATTCTTGCAAAAATACACAAACCACAGGGATGATTTTTGCAGTTTACTCAACTTTTAATGTGTTAAGTTAATTTATGTATTTTTCGTTTTTTCATAAACCATCACAACCAACCATTCATCATCCATCTTATCTCTATAGCTCTCTTTCTCTTTTCTTTTCTTTCATCACCTTCACAAACCAACGACTTCCTTTGTAGCACAAATGGCAACAACTTCAGCCACTTTATGTCCAGCCACCTCGCCCAACAACTCTTCCATCGCCCTAATCTCTCGCCCAACAACTCTTCCCTCCCCCACCCAGCTATCGCCCGACAGCTCGCCCAACTATCTCCCCAGCTCGCCCAACACACGCCCCCAGCATACGCCCCAGCTCGTCCAATACACGCCCGTCTTTAAAACTCGCCTACCATCGCCTAACAATCGCCTACATCGAAAACAATACACGTGTATGATTAAAAAGTTATCTACAAATGAATCTAAGGCCACCCGCGATAAGATGCTCGACCGACTCGATCGTGAAGGTCGACATTGGTCGTCCTTGTTGTGCCATTCTCGGTTGCTGAGGGTCGGATGCGATGAGGGTCGGGAACTCGACCTTGGTTGACAGTCGGTCACAAGTCACAAAAGAACAAAAAAATCCTACTGTTACATTATTTAAAAAGAAAAGAATACATTTTTAACTTTGTAAGGCCATCATGGCTTGTCGATCAATCTTCTTTCTTGTTGATATGGGATACAACAAAGTGATGGGTTTTTCTTATTATAATCGAGTTTATAATCGGTTAATAAAATAGGATGTATACATGTGTACGTATTTTTTTTGAGGATTCAAACTGGTTAGATCTTGGTTAAGAACAATGGTGAAGATAATGGTAATGAATAGAGATGAGGGTGTGGGTGAAATTTATGCAGGTTTTGAGAAGATAAAATGGGTTGGTGAGTGGAGATAAATGATGTGAGGTAGAAAAATGAAAGGGATAATAAATGGGTAATTTTTTTTATGAATGTCTTCTTTTATTTATTTATTATTATTTTTTTCATTCAACATTGTTAAGTTATTTCATAAGAGTATTAATTTGTTTTTTTAAATGTCAGATGAAACTATTAATTATAGGTAACAAGATAAAATCATAAATGATAAACAAAAAAAAATCAATAATATTAATGTCCATTTGGTAATTTTAATATTTTTGTCACAATTCTCAATTTTCGGTCATTTTGCAAACTTTAAAAAAATTTACTATTCATCTCGGGAATTTACTATTCATCATTTTACTATTCATCGTTTTTGAAGTCGATTTGATATTTTGAGAGGTTATTTCAAAAGTTTACTATTCACAAAACACTATTTATTCCCGGAGAAAAATTTATATTCACGATTTTTGTTAGTGCAAATATTACGATATTTAATCTATACAGTCTCGTTTGTTTTGATTGATGACAAACATGTAACTTGTAATACATAACGTAAAATATACAAGTTATTTGTAATCACACTTTGTCTCAACATACATTCAACTCCTCTCGATGTCTCAAGTCCTCGTATGTTACAACACAGGTTCGTACATGTTTGTTATGTGGCATTATGATCAAACCCATTAACAAATCATTTAGAATGTTTAAAATACGTTTAGAGTTACTAAGTATTTTAATAGGTTAACCATTCTATTTCGAACCTCATTTTACATTTTGCATTCACAAGTATTTCAAAAGGTAACTAGTCATTTTATTAACTAGTTACATAATACATTTTACAAGTTTACTTTGATAAACTTTTTAATCTAAAATGGAAATACATATTACATCATGGCATGCATCATCCTTGTAATCTTTAGAAGATTTCATAGAATATTTTGTTTAGATTTGGACTCTACATAGCTTACACAATCTTAGATGGATTTGGTTGACTTTGGTAAGATTTTGGTAATCTTGCTGTCAGACCCCCACGGTACCAAAATGGTACACGGGCGGAACCCTTTGAGGGTTCCGTGGTCCGTGGACGCTCCTGTCCATTTTGGCTATAAATAGCAAGCCAAACCAAGTTGTTTAATAATCCCTTCAACACACTTTCTCTCTACCCTTCTTGCATCATTTAGATCTGTAGATAACAATGTAGAAACATACATTAATCACCCTCACCATCACATGATCATAATGCTTCTAACATTCATCTTTGTTGTAAGCATACTTTACATCTTGATCAACCAAGGAAAGCTTGGAGATCTAGCCATTCCCACTCACCACAAGCTGAAGATCTATCACAACAAGTTTAGGGAACTTGTGATCTTCATCATGAAGGTTTCCTATCAATGGAAGATCATTTAGAAGCAGTTATTCATATCCATTAGACATATGTGTCATGGATCATTAGTGTAAACATCATTGCATCATAACAACACTTTCACCAAACTAGATTAGATGGTTTATGTGTTTGTGCCATAAAACACAAGGTTTGTTATGTTGGGTCATAAAACATATTGGGAGTGGTTGTACCCGTGTAAAAGAATTCGACATCTAGCTTAGTGTCGGAAATATTGTATAGGTGACGTTAGGTTGGTTCTACCTCGAACTAGAACCCGGTATTTAGCTTTGTACCGGAAAAAGTGTAAGCGACGATTGTAAGGTTTTCTCCGCCGAGTTGGGTACTCGGGGAGTGGAGTAGGGCGGAAAGGAGATCCGTGACCGAACCACTATAAATCATCGTGTTCGGTTTGCACTTTCCTTTCTTTATCTCTTTGCTTTTATAGTTGCACTATAATATTGCTTGTGATGTGGTTTGATGTTAATGCTTGTGTGACAACATGGTTTACTATGCTTTACATTGGTCACAAACAATAATTGGAACTTTCATATTATAACAAGCTTCATAAGCAATTTGATACTAAAGATCAAAAGTTTTTAAACGGTAACGTATTCACCCCCCCCCCCTCTACGTTTCCACAATTTTTATTCATCATTTTTCGTAAACTAGGTTTACGAGTATCAAATTCGCGTAACCGTAAGGGTTTAGCTGAGTATTCATGGAACATCATTAAGAACATTTCATATAGACTAGAGTTAGTCTACATATCATCCGTGACTTCATTTTCATATTAGTACATGCATGGGTTGCATGTTTCATTAACATATATTTTTCTATTAAATAAACGCTATCGCACGACAATTTATTTTGAATATTTGATCCGACACTTCCAACTATTGTCCTGATATATTTTTATACTCATTTTAGGACTATAAAAATTATATTATTAGTTTACCCGATGTTTTGAATTTATTTTGGTATATAAATTGTTATATATATATATATATATATATATATATATATATATATATATATATATTTACGACGGTTTTCGTAAATTCTAATCGATAAATATTTATTCACTCAATACTTGCGAGAAATGCATTATTATAATTTTTATGACTTCGATATATTTTATTTTGTTCCGTTAAAATCGATTTGTAGCTAACGCTACACTTAATAATCATTTATATGTACCAAATACATACTACATTTAACTTAAAATACATTTAAACATTAAAACTACACAAAGTCTTCCACCCTTATCCCATTGCCGCCACCCCTAGTCATCATAGTAGCAAGTTTGGTTTTTGTTACTTAAATGTACACCTACACATTATTTGCTAGATATTTGTAATAAACTAGTAATATCTAAACTAATAAACACATAGATAACACATACTAAAAGGTGAAGAACAAATCCAAATCTCTCCTTCTTCTCCATGTGGTCGGCCAAGCATAAACCAAGAGGAAACCATACAAGTTTCAAGCTTCAAGTATTAATCAAGTCTTAGTGATAATTTAGTTAGGGTTTTGGAATAAAAAACCTCAAGATTATTAAGTTTTCTAGCTCAAAAACTCTTCAATCACTCAAGTAAGCTTCAACTAATTCTTTCTACTCTTTCATAATCATATTTGATCTATTTTTATTATGCTAGTACAAAAATATGCAAGTATCATATGTATTCATACCACTTTTACTTGTTTTTATTACATATTATAAGTTTTAATCATCCTATAATTATTCCCATGAACTCTATCATTTTTGGAGAAGTTTAGGAACCTATGAAACCCTAAGAAGGTGTATGGTAGGTTTAGAATAGCTTTGGTATTGATTGGAATGGTTTAGAACAAGTTTCAAACTAGAAAAGTCATTTTCGACGAAATATATTTAAAGGCTGTCCATTTTTATAAAATCTGGAAATTTCAGTAGGCTGGGGATTATTTTGGTCTAGATATTCAGAAAATAGACTTTAAAACGAAACTGTGGTCGCTTGAACGGGTTTATAACGAAGAAGTTACGCTAGTTTCAAGTTTAACGACGAAAACTATTTTTCTGAAAATATACTTGCTGTCAAGGGTTTTTCAAAGGCAAAAACGAGTTGTAAACCTAAACTAGAAGAGTCGACTTATCAAAAATATCAGTAGGCTGGGGAAATTTCAGTAGGCTGTCCATTTTTATAAAATCTGGAAATTTCAATAGGTTGGGGATTATTTTGGTCTAGATATTCAGAAAATAGACTTTAAAACGAAACCGTGGTCGCTTGAACGGGTTAAAACGGGTTTATAACGAAGAAGTTACGCTATTTTCAAGTTTAACGACGAAAACTATTTTTCTGAAAATATACTTGTTGTCAAGGGTTTTTCAAAGGCAAAAACGAGTTGTAAACCTAAACTAGAAGAGTCGACTTATCAAAAATATCAGTAGGCTGGGGAAATTTCAGTAGGCTGTCCATTTTTATAAAATCTGGAAATTTCAGTAGGCTGGGGATTATTTTGGTCTAGATATTCAGAAAATAGACTTTAAAACGAAACTGTGGTCGCTTGAACGGGTTAAAACGGGTTTATAACGAAGAAGTTACGCTATTTTCAAGTTTAACGACGAAAACTATTTTTCTGAAAATATACTTGCTGTCAAGGGTTTTTCAAAGGCAAAAACGAGTTGTAAACCTAAACTAGAAGAGTCGACTTATCAAAAATATATTAATACATACTATCACGATTCCGAGGATATATAGAACGTAGAAAACGGACCTATAACGCTAAAGATATACATATTTGAAATACGACGATTACAACTATTTTCTTCAGCATTAACACTTAAATATTTTTCTAAGTGTCAAAAAGATTGTCGCGGATGACCACGTTTGAAGCCGTTTTTCTCGTCGATGGAGTCAGTTTTGAGAAAATAATATCTCCAAGTAAAAGTTAGTTCACCTGGCCTATTTTCCAAAATGTCATTGGTTAAATCAAACGGATTTATAACGAGTAACTTATGACCTCAAACATTCACAAAACTGCCCGAACGCATTTTAGCCCGACTACCTCACTTCACCATCATTTTTATCTAGGATCGAGACTCGTATGGACCAAAGTTCAGTGTTACGACTTTTAGATAATGTTACAAGCTTTCTAAAACCATTGGGTTTATTTCCTAACACTCGATATTTACCGATTTACGACTAGATTTTCGAGGCTACTTAGTCATTTTCACGAATTATCAAAGTACATTGTTTTACTATGAAAACTATATTTTCTTGATTTATCACATAACGACTATCATAGGATGTTGTTTCAATGTAAATACTTGTAAAGTATTTTATAAACTTGACAATATGACACAAACGTATATTTTGACGATAAACTTTATTTTCAAATGCACAAGTGGTATGGATATCATGTGAGTTTGCATGCACGACATTGTTTCATGACTTACATTAGAACATACCATTCATATTAGGTTGCAGATAGAGATTGCATCGCATTTCAGTGTATCCACTTTTGTCATCATAATCATTGCATCAAGTGAGTTTGTAGCCCCACTTTTACTCGTTTAATCATTTTACAAACTCTTTGGGGGAGATACATGCTCAACTATTTTAATTTCAATTTCGATTATTTGCAAACTATATGTTGAATCTAAACTTAAACTATATTGTTTGAACTATCATGAACTTGTTAATCTTTTGTTTCACTCTTTAAGCTCGTAAGTAGATTATGCCCGAACTAAGTTGATTACTATGTTATGAACACTATTATTTGAATCACTTTCCTTGATTTTGAACTCTTCGACATATATATTTGACCTCTTTTAAATTGATTTGGACCTTCTAACATATATATGAACACTTTGAACTTGATTTGAACCTTTTGACATATGGTTGAACTCTTTTAACTTGTAAAGGACCCTTTTGATATATTTTGAACTTGTTTGACTTGATTTTGAACCCTTTGACTATTTTGAACCTTTTGATATATTTTGAGCTCTTTGACTGTTTTGAACTTTTGAACTCGACTTAAACTCTTGAACTTAATTATGAACTTCTGACCTGTTTTGAACTTAATGAACCGTACTCACTTTATCGACTTAAAGTCTCCCCATGTTACGGAGCGTTATTGACTTAAAGTCTCCCATGTTCGGAGCAGTGCAAATTCTCCCATGTTCGGAGTGTTCTTAATTGTATATAATAGTTGTATGATGTACTGTTCGTACATTCGCATTGTTAGTCTCCTATTAGTAGGTAGTATGGACAGCGCTATTAGAGGTCGGCCAACCTCTCGTTCACTATGTTACGGGACGCATATTATTTATTCTAGGGGCTTTCCCTGGCATACATTATTATATACGTGGTGCTATATTGTGAACTATTATGGTAACGTACACTTGACTACTAGACATACTACTTTTGGCAGTGGGTTGTGAACACACAGGTTGCAAGTTTTGTATGGGCGGAACTTGGAACTGAGTGGATTTACAATGCCTTTGCTTTGTGGACTATTCTCAATGACCAAAAACTTTGCCTTTGCTGCATGAACGTTCTTTAAAGGCTTTTTATGTTAAACAAACTCTATGAACTCACTCAACCATTGTGTTGACACTTTTAGCATGTTTTTATCTCAGGTATCTAAGGCATTCACTTCATGGCATGCATGTTGATCACGTATGACCCTCCTGGCACCAATACGGGTCAGACGCGGACTAAGCACGACTGTGTAATACTCCCGGCACCCATATGGTTCGGTCGCGGACTAAATATCTTGTTCCCTAAAGGCCATTAAGCCATTCCGCAGACGCCGTCCGAAGAGGAACACAACCGCGTCCAACGTAAAGGTAGGGAATCTCGCCAGACTCAATGTAATGCAACCTGCAGTCCCCAAAAGGGAAAGCGGGACAACTCACGCCCAAAATCGTCGCTATCACAGCAATGCGACAAGCTCTGGAGTTGACCTACGTCACTCCCCGCTCCCAAGACTGTCGTTCTCATGACCCGTGATCTTGAGAACACGACAGAAAGGTCAACCATATAAATAGAGGCCTCGCCACTATTCAAACGGTAACACATACACACACTCTCTCTCTAGAACCAACTTTATCTATCTAAAACTATCACTTACTCTTACGCCGGAGGTTGACCGCGGAACCCCGTTCCGCAGTGAGACTAACGGTGTTGGTTTTCTTAGCAGCTAGCGATCAAGGACCTCACTTAATACAAGATCTATTTCCTGGGAAGTTAGCATACACTAATCTTCATCGGGAGCTTCGAATTGTATTAACAAGTTGGCGCCATCCGTGGGACCAGTAACATAACTGCGTTTCCCTTGAAAAAAAAAAAAAAAAAAACTCTAATGAGCAATTTGGCAGAGAACCCTTCCCCGTCCCCTGAGCCGTCCACGGTCAGAAACACGGGGGGAAATGAGAAAGTGCACGACACAGAACAATACCGCCCTAATGCTGAGACAGACGCATCAATAAGGGAGTTCTGCGAAAGGCACTATCATCAAATCTTGCCCTTCATGGCAGAAAAGGTCCATCAGGAAAAACTAGACCGGGTCAAAACCCGTCTGGATTTCGATGATGAGACTAGAAATGAAAGATCTCGAGAACACGCCCGGAATGCTCGGTCAGAATCCGAAAGAAAACGGGCACCTAAAGGAGGCGGAAGCGGTCCTAGTGTCCGATCGAGATCCTTCGAATATTCCAAGTCGCGAAGTGTTTTCTCGAGGCTCGCAATCGAGATGATGGGTGTTCTAGAAAAGGGCCACGGAAACCAAAAGGCTGCGACGGATGTCTTCTCAAGATCGAAAAGGAACGTCCCCATGTATCCACGAGACTTGGTGACCAAAACCAACTGTGTTCTCCGGCTCCAGTCAAAGGTTAACCCGTGACAACGCAAAAGAAAAACAGAGAAGCAAAGACACCAACGGCCGAGTGTTACCCGCGGCGTGATTCCCGCCAAGTCTGGCGGGGGAGAAACATATCACTCATGCCGCAGTAGAACCAGGGAAGTGTCTCCCCCGGTAAGCGAGGAAAGCACTGGAGGACACTGGAAGTCCACCCCGAAAAGCAAGAAACGAGAAGAGGACGACCTCTACTCCCCGTATGACGTAGTCGACACTGACCCCTTTACCCGTCGTATACGGAATTTCGAGTTCCGGACAGAACGAGAATGCCACCACATCGAACGTGACGACGGGACGAGATCCGGAGGATCACCGAAGATCTTCCGCACCGCGCCAAGGTGGAAAGATGGGCCATGCCCACATGGTGCCACATGTTCAACTCCACCCTTGTTGGGCACGCCCGCTGTTGGTTTGATGGGTCGAATCCGGAGAGCATTGACAGCTTTGAAGAGTTAAGATCGAGTTTCCTCTCGTACTTCTTACAGCAGAAGAAGTATACAAAAGATCCTGTCGAATTGCACCACATAAAGCAGTGGAAAGGGGAGTCCACGGAAGCGTTTGTAGACCGCTTCAAGGCAGAAAGCATGTATGTGAGGGGAGCCCCAGAGTGCATGAGAGTGTCGGCTTTATGCACGGATAACAAACCCGGAACCGATCAAAAGGCTCAATGACAACATTCCCGTCCACAGGCTAAATGTGGAAGGTCGTAAAAGCATTCCTCGAGGCGAGGTGGCAGGCCAACCAGTCAAAAGAAACATGCCCAGTGGAAGAACCAGGACGGAGGACAGAAAAGTATCCAGATCTTTGAAAGAAAGGGAGAGTTCAAGACCCGCTCAAGGCCAGAGAAGAAGAGGGGGACAGGTTCACACCCCTCACAAAGACGCCAAAAGAGATCCAGGCCATGGATACGGTCAAGTTCACAGCTCCTCCGCCAATGTCCAGTCCGGCCGAGTCTAGGAATAAAGACAAATACTGTGACTTTCACAGAGAAAAGGGACACAACACGGACGAATGATATCAGTTGAAAAAACAGATAGAAGAGGCAGTCAGGTCTTGACAACTCGCACATCTGGTCAAAGAAATCAAGAATGGGGCGCAAAAGAATGGTGGCCCCAAGGGCGGAAAGAAAGACACCGCGGCCAAGGACAAAGCTCACGCCATATACATGGTCAACACCTGGCAACGGTCGGTCAAACAAAAACGGGGTCCGGAAGCGGTCTTGAACATGGAAATATCTTTTCCCCCCATATCCGGGGATGATGGGATGATCATCTGTGGTGATCAAGGCAGACATAGAGGGGTGCATGGTCCACAGGATGTATGTGGACAACGGAAGTGCTTCAGAAGTCCTGTACGAACATTGCTTTAACAAGCTAAGCCTAGACATCCGGAAAAGACTAATTCCTGCTACATCACTACTGTTGGGTTTCAGTGGAGAACTCTCGTGGCCGTTAGGACAGATTCTCTTAGAAGTTACATTGGGAGACGAAGAGAAATCAGCTAGTGCTTGGATGAACTTCATGGTGGTGCGATCTCCGTCTCCCTACAACGGAATAATTGGACGTCCGGGGATTAGGCTGTTAAGGATAGTGCCATCCACGGCAAGACGGATCTTGAAATTTCCTACCTGTGGCGGAGTTGTGACTTTGCACAGTGACAAGGTGGTCCCGGTTGAATGTAGAATGATCGCGGAACCAGAACCCGGCAGTGCAACCACATAAGTGACAGAAGGAGTCGTGGTGGCAATCAATCCCAAATTCCCCGACCAAACGGTCACCATAGGGGGCGGGTTAAGCGAGAAAGGAAAAAAGAGCCTCTGCGACCTACTCAAGAATAACTTGGACATCTTTGCTTGGGAGCCCTCCGACATGACTGGAGTTCCGCGGTGTAACACCCCCAAATTTGTTTAGCGGAAGCATACGTGTTATTCGGGAGCGTTACGGAATTGGTGAATCATAACACAAGTAATAAAGAACGGAATACATACTCCGTTTGATTTTATAAAATAGTTTTAAAACGCTGTCTTACAACATAGTTTAAATAAATGGGTACATCCCATTAGATAAAGTGGTCCCAATGTAAAAACATCATTTTTGTGTAAAAACACTTCTTTAATACTACTACGACCATACATCCGCTTCTTGCCTTGCCTTCATGAACAAATCTTAAACACCTGAGAAAATATGCTAAAAGGTCAGCTAAAAGCTGGTGAGTTCATAGGTTTAAATTAAAATAGTAAGCTTGGACCATAAGCAAAGGCATATAATCATTACAACGAATATAATGATATATGTATGAATGTCTATTACGTTAGCTCTAAGTTCATGCAACCGATACTACGACAGTTTCTGTATGCTAAAAGATGTCATACAATATAGGGGCCCATAGCAAGTGTTTTGTCCCTCAACACTTGATTCTGACATGGTATACGTTTCGCCTTGGCCTAAGCATGGCCAACCGAACGGAGGAGTCACCCTCAATAGATCTATTTATAACATTCGCGTTTCCCAAAGGGGAACTGACGGTTCATGAGAAAGGGCATTCTCTAGGGACATAAGGGCTTAGGCTAAACCACGTAATAGTAATCATGTAATAGTTTTGGTCCATAAAATGTTTTGCATATTTCTCACCCCAACATGTATAAAACAGTTTATTAAGTAAAAGTGGGGCTATGAAACTCACCTTAGCAAAGTGCAAATCCAAATGTGGGATTAGTGATGGTTGTGGAGTGGCACCGACACGCGACCTAGATAAGGAGGGTAAGGTTTTAGTTCATTGTTTTAAGTATTACATACTTAAAATGGTGCAATTAATATTATTCTTATATAATGGCTTTAAAATCAACCTTTAGTTTGTAAAAGTAATTTAAGAGATTTACTAGTAAGTATATGAATGTATATATACTCTTTTCATTTTGACATTAGTATGGTTTTAAAATCCAAGTTTGATTTAAAACAATTAATTAAAATGTTCCATTAGTAAGTATATAGATTTATATATACCTATTTAGGTTGACACAAAATGGTGTTGTCAAAATTATAATTTGTTTTCTATTTGTATTTGGGAAAAAGTTCTAGTGAAATTTAAAGTCATCAATTTTTAAATGGACTAGGAAATAATATAGTGGTATCTTATTTATTTAACAAACTAGTTCCATATATATAGTTTTCGATGAGACGTTCACTTGACATACATTTCTTTACACATTGTCGTTAAATCCATTTCGCAAGTCTTATTTTATGACTCACAATTTTTAGACACTTGGTTCATTGTTTGTACGCCTTTACTCTTGTTTTACTCGTCGATATATGTGTACATAACTAAAGTCGAACTCTCCAAATGTGCAACAAATGAGTTTAGCTTTGTGATTTATTCCGGTGTTACTTGACGCGTTTCAATTACTTAAACCAATATTCAAAACTGTAGGTGGGCTGTGGCCCAGCGGTTTGGGTACACGAATGGGCTTGGCCCAAAAGAGTTCAAGTAACCTTTGAGATACAAATGGGCTGTGGCCCATCGGTTCTGTTAGTAGCCTTTGCTACTAAACTAGTCAAGAAGTTGCAAATGTAATGGACTTGGGGAAAATGTTTAACGCAGGAACAAAAAAAGAAAGGAAATGTAGTCAATACATATTTGAGAGGTAGAGAGTTCGAGTTAAACTGCTATCATCTCGGAGTTACAATCGGGTCACTACTAATGTGCTCGAACACATCTTGGCTACCCGTCTTGATCATAACATCACCAATGAGTATTCGGCCAAATCAAAAGAAAGACATAAAGCTAGTTTTCCAACAAGATGAACACCTAGCTAAACCAAGATATCAAACTCTTTGTGAGACTAAAGTTTCTAGTTGTATGTTCGGCTGATGGTGTCATGGGTCTCGAAATGGATTCCCTTTCGAGCCGAACAACTCCACAACAAGGATAACGAAAAGTATGTGACTAAGTGTCATAAGTTAAACTTGTTACAAGGTGCTTGACTTACTAAGTCAAGTGCCTCTTCCAAGGTCAAATTTCTAGATTCTAAGACCATGCTTACTAGTAGATTTACAAATGATGAATTTTTCAAATTCTTTGGTTTCGGCTATTCGACAGAAATAGTTTTCAAATAAGACATCCAAATCATCACTATAGTATTGACAAACTCGATTATACATGACATGGATTTTACAAGGTGAGGTCAAGACAAAGACTCCTAAGTCGAGTATGATGATGATGGAGTCGAGACTAACTATACGCGATAGAGCAAAGAAATGGCAAGGCTATACCATGGTTGAGTACTACTCAACCCGGTTCCTACCTCGATAGTAAACCAAACCCACATATTACCAATGACTTACTTAATTTCCGGAGTGACATAGTTGTTTATAAAAAGTGAGTATTATCACGTCGAGATTACTTAGTTGCATAGTTACATTACCAAATCGCTATAAGACTTATCCTTCCTTTTCTCGACTCATAATCTCGATAGAAGACTATACGGACCCTTGAGTACATAACAACTTAAGTTTTTCGGTTACAAAACGAGATTAGCAAAATAAAGTAACATTCAAATCTCAACTAGTTATATACATGAATTTCAACGTGGCATCCAAAACTTAAACCCAAATCGACATGACCAAAAACACATGATAATTTTATTGACGAACCTTTCCACTCTTAATATTATAAAACAACATAAAAACATAACAACAAAAGAGATGATAACCTTAAATCCGAAAATGATAGGTGATGGACGAAAGGTCGTTTCTTGGATTCGGACCAAACAAAACTCGAATTAGCTCCAAGATACCTCCAATTGCAAAACCCCCAAATCAATTTTTGGAAAACCCTAACTTTGACAAACCCTAGTTTTTGAGAGAAGATGAGATTGAAACTCAATTTGGGGTTCTTGCATCTCCACTAGAGATATAGAGGCACTTTGGGTAAAGCTTGAACTCTCTCTCTTCTTGGTGTTTGGATTGAAGTCGAAAATGGCTAGCTTCCAAGAATGGACGAATCTTGTGAATTGGCTCAAGGTAGATTGGAGTAGAGATATGCTTCTTGTGAATGATCTCATTTTGATTCCTCTTGGATTCGTTTATCCCATAGCCGGCGCACCAAGGTTGGATTTGAGACCAAATCTTTCATGAATATAGTATGAGAGATGAGGAGATGATGGAAAGGCATGCTTGGCTTCCCTCTTTGGGAGATTCGGACTAGTGAGAGGTGTAGGAGTAGGTTGAAGAGAATATTTGGTTAACTTGTTTTTCTGGTTCATGTTTGCTTTAGACGTGGAAGGGAGAAGACCAAAGAGACATTTTGCTCATGTCTAACTTGTGTCCTCTTTGGTTTTGTCGTGAGTGGGAGTGAAAGACAAAAGTGTATTATCTTAGTATTTACAAAAGGTTTACTTTTAAGATGAAAGTATAAATGGGTGTATATGTATCTTATTCATAGTACAACTTGTGATAATGTATGTATATACTTTACACTTAAGTTTTAATGGTATTTGAGCTTTATAAAAAAATTATGTTTGAGAGATAGTGTGTTATATATTTTGTGTCCTGCGATATTAATTTGTGACCAAGGTATCATTGTTCGATAGCTTTTATAACGTAGTGTCTTATTGTTACGTGCCTGAAATATTTCATCCTTGTAATATTCCAAGTTGTTGACATTTGTTAATTGTTTTAGCGAGTCCTTATCATAGTGTCGGTACGCGTGCAGTGTCGGGCACTGGGGTAACGAGATAACCTCTCGTCTTACAGTTTAATCATATGACAAAAAAAAATGCAATATTCATAAATAACATGAATGCAAGAGCGGTGAAATTTATTGTATGTGAGTTATCTACTCAAATGCTCGGGCAAAGCTTGTGCATGCTTAAATAAGTTTGGCTTAGTAAAATAAATTACTAATTATCAGTTAAATTTTAGTGAAAATTTACCGTGTGTCACATCCTCCCCGTCTTGGAAGAGAAAACCGTCCTCGGTTTTCAGTTAGGATTACTTGGTGAAGTAGAGAAAAGGTGTGGGTATTTGCGCTTGAATTGGTCTTCGCGTTCCCACGTGTATTCTGGACCTCTTTGAGAGTTCCAATGGACTTTGACGATCGGGATGCGGCTTTGCTTAAGCCGTTTGATTTCCCTATCCATGATTTCAATGGGTTCCTCGACAAAATTCAATCTTTCGTCGACTTGGATTTCTTCCAAAGGAATAGCAAGAGTTTCGTCGGAAAGACATTTCTTTAGGTTGCACACGTGAAATACGTTGTGCACAGGTGAGTTCTTGTGGTAAATCAAGGCGGTATGCTACCGGTCCGATCCTAGCAAGAATTTTGAAAGGTCCAATATAACGAGGATTTAACTTTCCACGTTTTCGAAGCGGATTACGCCCTTCCATGGCACAACTTTGAGCATAACTTTATCTCCCACTTGAAACTCAAGTGGCTTCCTCCTTTTATCCGCGTAGCTCTTTTGGCGGTCACGAGCTGCTTGTAGTCGGCTTTTGATTTGTACAATTTTCTCGGTAGTTTCTTGGATTAACTCCGGACCAGTAAGTTGACTTTCTCCAACTTCGACCCAAAGACACAGTGATCTACACTTCCGACCATAGAGTGCTTCATATGGTGCGGCCTTGATACTTGTGTGATAGCTTTTGTTGTAAGAAAACTCGGCTAATGGCAAGTGTTTATCCCAGCCATTTCCAAAGTCTATCATACATGCTCTTAGCATATCCTCTAGTGTTTGGATTGTTCTCTCGCTCTGTCCATCCGTCTGAGGATGGTAAGCGGTGCTCATGTCGAGGTTAGATCCTAAAGCGTCTTGAAGTGATTTCCAGAAGTTTGAGGTGAAACGGCTATCTCTGTCTGAAATGATGGAAATTGGTACACCATGGCGTGCGATGATTTCTTTCAGGTATAATTGTGCAAGTTTTTCCATTCCGTCACTTTCTTTCATCGGTAGGAAATGTGCTGACTTGGTGAGACGGTCCACTATTACCCAAATAGTGTCGTAGCCTCTAGAGGTTTTAGGTAACTTAGTGATAAAGTCCATTGTTATGCGTTCCCATTTCCACTCGGGGATTTCGGGTTGTACTAGTAGACCTGAGGGTCTCTGATGTTCAGCTTTAGCCTTTGAACAAGTTAAACACCGGCTGACATATGTTGCAATGTCGGCTTTCATGTTAGGCCACCAGTACAATTTCTTCAAATCAAGGTACATTTTGTCGGATCCTGGGTGGATGGAGTATTTAGACTTGTGGGATTCATGCATAATGATGTCGCGAATTCCTCCGTAGAGTGGTATCCAACTTCGCTCTTTGAAACACAGAGTTCCGTCCGACCTTTTTACGAATCCATTTTCACTTTCTGGCATTCCGTAAAGGTTTTCCTTCGGACGATTTTCCTCTTTGAGTGCTTCCAATTGAGCCTCAAGAATCTTGGTTGGAAGAGGTGAACTAATTGTCATACCCAAGGATCTGACTCTAAGAGGTTTTGGTCGCTCTTTCCTCTTGAGAGCATCGCAACTACATTCGCTTTACTCGGATGGTAACGAATTTCGCAGTCGTAATCATTGAGTAATTCCAACCATCGGCGCTGTCTCATGTTCAGTTCTTTCTGATCCAAAATGTGTTGTAGACTTTTGTGATCGGGGTATACGACACACTTTGTGCCATACAAGTAGTGTCTCCAAATTCTGAGTGCGAACACAACTGCTCCTAACTCCAAATCGAGGGTCGTGTAGTTCTTCTCGTGAGTCTTCAATTGGCGAGAGGCGTATGCTATCACCTTCTCCCTTTGCATTATATCGCTCCGAGCCCCTTATGAAGCGTCGCAATATACGACAAAGTCTTCACTACCTTCCGGTAAGGCCGAACAGTGCACTACACAACTTTTCTTTAAGGAGTTGAAAAGCTTCTTCTTTCTCTCCCCAGTCAAACTTAGCGTTTTTTTGGGTTAGCTTGGTTAAAGATTTGGCAATCTTTGAGAAACCGTCAATAAATCTCTGTAGTACCCAAAGAAGTCCTAAGAATTGGCGTATTTTGGTAGGAGTTGTGGGTGTCGCCCAATCCTTTATTGACTCGATCTTAGCGGGGTCTACATGTATGCCTTGACTGTCGATTACATGACCTAAGAATTGCACGGTAGGTATCCAAAATTCACACTTCGAGAATTTCGCATACAGTTCTTCCTTCTTCAACAATTCCAAGATTAATCTAAGGTGCTCTTCGTGTTCTTTCGAACTCTTGGAATAAATTAGGATGTCGTCAATGAATACGATCACAAATTTATCCAAGTAGGGTTTACACACTTGGTTCATGAGGTCCATGAACACAGCTGGTGCGTTGGTTAACCCAAAAGGCATGACTTGGAACTCGTAATGTCCATAACGAGTTCTGAAGGCGGTTTTGGGAATGTCTTCTTCTCGAACTCTTAGTTGATGGTACCCAGACCTTAAGTCGATTTTTGAATAAACACTCGAACCTTGAAGTTGATCGAATAAGTCATCGATTCTCGGAAGTGGGTAACGGTTCTTGATGGTTAGTTTATTCAACTCACGATAGTCGATGCACATCCTGAAGGTTCCGTCTTTCTTCTTGACGAACAGGACTGGTGCTCCCCATGGCGATGAGCTTGGTCTAATGAACCCTTTTTCCGCAAGTTCCGACAACCGGTTTGATAACTCCGAAGTTCCGTTGGAGCTAATCGATAAGGTGCTCTTGCCACCGTGCGGCACCGGCACTAAATCGATCTGAAATTCAACCTGTCGGGTCGGTGGAAGTCCTGGCAAGTCTTCGGGAAAGACTTCAGGGAATTCTTTTACTATCGGTACGTCCTCCAGACGTTTTTCTTCCCCTTCTTTTTCGTCCTTTCCGGTGACTTGTGCTAGGAAGATATGACATCCTTCCTCGATACACCTTAACACCTTGTTACAGGAAATGACATGCAATCTTGAAGCGTTTCTTCGTCACTTCGCCTCCTTCTATTGTTAGGACTTCATCTCCATTGGGTACTCGAACGAGTTTCTCGTCGCAAATGATGGTAGCATGGTATTTTGCTAACCAATCCATTCCGACAATAACATCGAAACTACCCAATGCTACTGGTATCAAGTCGATATTGAATGGGTGGTTTAACAGGTTAAGGGTGCAACCTCTTATGATGGTATCTACCCTTTCTATGTTACCGTTAGCTAGTTCCACGTTGTATGCATTTCCTAATGCGGTTGGGGTAATATCGAGTAGTGGACTAAATGTATTAGAAACAAAACTCCTATCGGCCCCCGTGTCAAACAATATGGATGCATAACGGTTATTTATAAGGAACGTACCCGTCACAACATTCGGTCTTCCCGAGCTTCCACTTTGGTTACAAAGATAGACTCTCCCACGAGCTCCTTCTCCATTTCCCTGATTACTCGTTTGTCCAACATTTCCCTGAATCCTGCCATTCCCATGGCTTCCTGGATTCCCTCGGTTTCCTTGATTTCCTTCACGACCTTGGTTTCTGGTCTTTCGGCATTCATTCTTATAATGCCCTTTTTCACCACAACCAAAGCAAGTTATATTAGCCTTTGGGTCTGGCTGGAGCTGTTTGAACTGTCGCCAATGATTTGGACTGCAGGTTCTGGTTAAGTGTCCGATTTTCTGACAATTACGGCACTTAACGGTACACCGCCTTGTGATGCAGTGTGCATCGATTGCACAATGGTGCAGTCCCCGAGTACGGTTTTCTTTCTCCGACATTCACTGCATAAGCTCTAGCAACATTTTGCCTTTTGTTTTGGTTGTTGCGGTTGTTCCTATTGTTGTTACCACGGTATTCATAGTTGTTGTAACCTTGAGAATGGTCACCCCATTTCCTCTTACTGTCAACCACTTTGTCCATGGAATCCTCAATCACTTGGTCCATGAGTTTGTTGGCTACTTCGATGGTTTCATGAAGATCAACAGCCTTAGAAGTGGTTACATTGCCCTTGATAGGTTGGGGCAACCCTCCGATGTATCTCTCCAACAATCGGGTCTCAGTGGGAACCATTTCAGGACACAATAAAGCTAGCTCTTGAAATCGCTGATTATAAGCAGTCATATTGGTGCCTTGAACCTTGAGGTTCCAAAACTCATGTTCGAGCTTCTTGATCTCATTACGAGGACAGACTTTCAAGTACCATTTCCTTGACGTTCTCCCATGGCATGGCATAGGCAACATCGATACTAGCGGATTTCAGAAAATTGTTCCACCAGGTCAAAGCAAAGATCCGTGAAGGTGAATGATGCATACTTAACCTTAGAATCTTCTTCACAATTGCAGATTCGAATACATCTCGAGCTTTTCGATCCATCTAGTCAGACCGACAGCTCCTTCGGTTCCACTGAAGCTTCCAGTCATGGTTTTACGAAAGTCTTGATAAGTGCAAGTGCGGTTGTGAGTGGGTGGTCTTGAAGTTCCGGCATTAGTAGACGAGTGATTTGTTGCAGCTAAAGCGGCGTTTACCCGCTCGTTGACTAGTTGGTCGATCATGGCTTGATTCATGATAGGTTGGATTGGAGTAGCCCTAGCAGGAGTAGTGGCTTCAGCAGTTTGATCGGTGTGACTCGTTTGGAATAGCGATTTGCGGCTTGGTTTGCGAGTGACTCTCGCTGGTATAGGAGCATTGAAGGCTCCACCAGGGTTAGTACGTTTAGATCTTCGTTTTGGCGGCATTTCTGCAGTAAGAAAGGTGATGAGATATAGAACCTTTTAAACAAGGTAAGTGTCACGTAATAGTGTGGTTATCGTAGATAGATCATATGTGCAATCTATAAACGTAAAGACAACCGGTAGGAAAATAAGTTTGACATAGATGGAATTTCGGTTACAAGGTTCCTACGGTACATGATGAGATACTAGCCGAGTACAACCGAATACAACGGAATACAAAGGAAATACAATGGAAAATACAACTGAAATACGATGATAATGACTAACACTAACTGTTATAGCTCAGTTTAGTGTACTACAATTATGCAATGGAATCTAAGGATGATCGGTACGTAATCGCTCTATGATAGCAATCATCTCTCGCTGTATCCTCCAATCTCGATACGCCTCATCTGGATGCCAACATGGACTCTAAACCGTAGTCCTCTGCCATCCCTCTCGACAAGATCTCGCAATCCAATGGACGCTCTCTAGCTCCTCTAATCGTCCGTGTATCCGAGTCGACCTCTACCCAAAGCTCGTACTCTGCGTCCAACTCTCGACGTCCTCAACGAGTCTCAACCCTAAAATCCAGTCGCATCCTCTCGTGTCTCTCGAGTCCCATGCTCTCAAACAACACATCAAACTCGGTCTAAACCTCAACACGCCGCTCGCAAGCTTGCAAGCGTGTTGGATCGATCCTCTAGCCGATCGAATGGACTCCTAGCAATGTCTCATGAGAGTCCATGAATGAATATCCTCTCAGTGAGGGTCGATCGCCTTCTCGAGATCGACAAGTCCGGCTCGATGCCTGCCTCAACCGGTGCGGCTTCCTCAATGGTCTCAAGCTGTCTAGTGGTGCGCTCAAGGCGCTCCATGTCTGCTGCAGATGGTACAAACGAAGGTGATGACGGACTATAGCTCGGACTAGTGACAAGTGGTACTGAACTGATCAAGCAATCAATATCTCTCCAATCAATCTCACTACTCTCCTCCGATTTGTGGAGAAAAGCGGCTCTCTGTCCTAATCCAAATGGTGCATCAATATCCATGTCATCGTCTAATCTCGAGCCATCCCGGAGCTCGTCCTAGCTCCTATACTCGAACAATCTCTAGACCCTGTGTACTCACATCTGCCGCTATGCTAACATAGCCGGGACACTCTCGGTCGGTATAGGCTCTGGTAGTTCCTCTTCAAGATCCTCTTCCGGATCTTCTTCCGGATCTTCCTCAGAGTAAGAATCGGTAGATCTCCGAGTCTCGATGAGGTGGTGACTCGGTGGGTGATGGTGTCAGTGACTCTGAAGTAGTAGAAGGACCCATGTAAGCAGCGTGGGTCATCCGAGAAGCTAGTGCAGGCACATATGAATACCGCTCTCGATATCCGGGTACTCTCACAATCATACGGGGCTTTTGCCTGCGGCCAACAGGTGATGGAGTGGTGGTGAGGGTAGGTATAAGTGGAGTAGGTGCAATAGCTGGCTGCTAGTGTGGCCTGTACGTATGGATCGTGGTGAGTGTGCAAGCTGGCGGATAGTCGGTGAGTGTGCTAGTAGGATGTCCTCCAGAACATCGTGAGGAAAGGCTGGGGAAGGCATAGTCTGTGACAAGACGGTGCATATGTGTAAGTATGTGGAAAAATATGCTCATGATGGATATGAAATAGCGTATAAGTAAATAGGAAATAAAACATGTAATCCTATTAAATGAACTTTAAGTAAAATGGCAAGTAAGGCAAGCGGCAATCGGCGGTCGTAGTATGATGTTTTTGGTGAAAAGTAGTTATAGTTTAGGGTTTATATGTACCTAGTTCTCTATAACTTAGGCTCTGATGCCAATCTGTAACACCCCCAAATTTGTTTAGCGGAAGCATACGTGTTATTCGGGAGCGTTACGGAATTGGTGAATCATAACACAAGTAATAAAGAACGGAATACATACTCCGTTTGATTTTATAAAATAGTTTTAAAACGTTGTCTTACAACATAGTTTAAATAAATGGGTACATCCCATTAGATAAAGTGGTCCCAATGTAAAAACATCATTTTTGTGTAAAAACACTTCTTTAATACTACTACGACCATACATCCGCTTCTTGCCTTGCCTTCATGAACAAATCTTAAACACCTGAGAAAATATGCTAAAAGGTCACTAAAAGTCGGTGAGTTCATAGGTTTATATTAAAATAGTAAGCTTGGACCATAAGCAAAGGCATATAATCATTACAACGAATATAATGATATATGTATGAATGTCTATTACGTTAGCTCTAAGTTCATGCAACCGATACTACGACAGTTCTGTATGCTAAAAGATGTCATACAATATAGGGGCCCATAGCAAGTGTTTTGTCCCTCAACACTTGATTCCGACATGGTATACGTTTCGCCTTGGCCTAAGCATGGCCAACCGAACGGAGGAGTCACCCTCAATAGATCTATTTATAACATTCGCGTTTCCCAAAGGGGAACTGACGGTTCATGAGAAAGGGCATTCTCTAGGGACATAAGGGCTTAGGCTAAACCACGTAATAGTAATCATGTAATAGTTTTGGTCCATAAAATGTTTTGCATATTTCTCACCCCAACATGTATAAAACAGTTTATTAAGTAAAAGTGGGGCTATGAAACTCACCTTAGCAAAGTGCAAATCCAAATGTGGGATTAGTGATGGTTGTGGAGTGGCACCGACACGCGACCTAGATAAGGAGGGTAAGGTTTTAGTTCATTGTTTTAAGTATTACATACTTAAAATGGTGCAATTAATATTATTCTTATATAATGGCTTTAAAATCAACCTTTAGTTTGTAAAAGTAATTTAAGAGATTTACTAGTAAGTATATGAATGTATATATACTCTTTTCATTTTGACATTAGTATGGTTTTAAAATCCAAGTTTGATTTGAAAAATAATTACTATGTTCCACTAGTAAGTATATAAATGTATATATACTTATTTAGGTTGACACAAAATGGTGTTGTCAAAATTATAATTTGTTTTCTATTTGTATTTGGGAAAAAGTTCTAGTGAAATTTAAAGTCATCAATTTTTAAATGGACTAGGAAATAATATAGTGGTATCTTATTTATTTAACAAACTAGTTCCATATATATAGTTTTCGATGAGACGTTCACTTGACATACATTTCTTTACACATTGTCGTTAAATCCATTTCGCAAGTCTTATTTCATGACTCACAATTTTTAGACACTTGGTTCATTGTTTGTACGCCTTTACTCTTGTTTTACTCGTCGATATATGTGTACATAACTAAAGTCGAACTCTCCAAATGTGCAACAAATGAGTTTAGCTTTGTGATTTATTCCGGTGTTACTTGACGCGTTTCAATTACTTAAACCAATATTCAAAACTGTAGGTTTGGGTACACGAATGGGCTTGGCCCAAAAGAGTTCAAGTAACCTTTGAGATACAAATGGGCTGTGGCCCATCAGTTTCTGTTAGTAGCCTTTGCTACTAAACTAGTCAAGAAGTTGCAAATGTAATGGACTTGGGGAAAATGTTTAACGCAGGGAACAAAAAAAAGAAAGGGAAATGTAGTCAATACATATTTGAGAGGTAGAGAGTTCGAGTTAAACTGCTATCATCTCGGAGTTACAATCGGGTCACTACTAATGTGCTCGAACACATCTTGGCTACCCGTCTTGATCATAACATCACCAATGAGTATTCGGCCAAATCAAAAGAAAGACATAAAGCTAGTTTTCCAACAAGATGAACACCTAGCTAAACCAAGATATCAAACTCTTTGTGAGACTAAAGTTTCTAGTTGTATGTTCGGCTGATGGTGTCATGGGTCTCGAAATGGATTCCCTTTCGAGCCGAACAACTCCACAACAAGGATAACGAAAAGTATGTGACTAAGTGTCATAAGTTAAACTTGTTACAAGGTGCTTGACTTACTAAGTCAAGTGCCTCTTCCAAGGTCAAATTTCTAGATTCTAAGACCATGCTTACTAGTAGATTTACAAATGATGAATTTTTCAAATTCTTTGGTTTCGACTATTCACGGAAATAGTTTTCAAATAAGACATCCAAATCATCACTATAGTATTGACAAACTCGATTATACATGACATGGATTTTACAAGGTGAGGTCAAGACAAAGACTCCTAAGTCGAGTATGATGATGATGGAGTCGAGACTAACTATACGCGATAGAGCAAAGAAATGGCAAGGCTATACCATGGTTGAGTACTACTCAACCCGGTTCCTACCTCGATAGTAAACCAAACCCACATATTACCAATGACTTACTTAATTTCCGGAGTGACATAGTTGTTTATAAAAAGTGAGTATTATCACGTCGAGATTACTTAGTTGCATAGTTACATTACCAAATCGCTATAAGACTTATCCTTCCTTTTCTCGACTCATAATCTCGATAGAAGACTATACGGACCCTTGAGTACATAACAACTTAAGTTTTTCGGTTACAAAACGAGATTAGCAAAATAAAGTAACATTCAAATCTCAACTAGTTATATACATGAATTTCAACGTGGCATCCAAAACTTAAACCCAAATCGACATGACCAAAAACACATGATAATTTTATTGACGAACCTTTCCACTCTTAATATTATAAAACAACATAAAAACATAACAACAAAAGAGATGATAACCTTAAATCCGAAAATGATAGGTGATGGACGAAAGGTCGTTTCTTGGATTCGAACCAAACAAAACTCGAATTAGCTCCAAGATACCTCCAATTGCAAAACCCCCAAATCAATTTTTGGAAAACCCTAACTTTGACAAACCCTAGTTTTTGAGAGAAGATGAGATTGAAACTCAATTTGGGGTTCTTGCATCTCCACTAGAGATATAGAGGAACTTTGGGTAAAGCTTGAACTCTCTCTCTTCTTGGTGTTTGGATTGAAGTCGAAAATGGCTAGCTTCCAAGAATGGACGAATCTTGTGAATTGGCTCAAGGTAGATTGGAGTAGAGATATGCTTCTTGTGAATGATCTCATTTTGATTCCTCTTGGATTCGTTTATCCCATAGCCGGCACTAAGGTTGGATTTGAGACCAAATCTTTCATGAATATAGTATGAGAGATGAGGAGATGATGGAAAGGCATGCTTGGCTTCCCTTTTTGGGAGATTCGGACTAGTGAGAGGTGTAGGAGTAGGTTGAAGAGAATATTTGGTTAACTTGTTTTTCTGGTTCATGTTTGCTTTAGACGTGGAAGGGAGAAGACCAAAGAGACATTTTGCTCATGTCTAACTTGTGTCCTCTTTGGTTTTGTCGTGAGTGGGAGTGAAAGACAAAAGTGTATTATCTTAGTATTTACAAAAGGTTTACTTTTAAGATGAAAGTATAAATGGGTGTATATGTATCTTATTCATAGTACAACTTGTGGTAATGTATGTATATACTTTACACTTAAGTTTTAATGGTATTTGAGCTTTATAAAAAATTATGTTTGAGAGATAGTGTGTTATATATTTTGTGTCCTGCGATATTAATTTGTGACCAAGGTATCATTGTTCGATAGCTTTTATAACGTAGTGTCTTATTGTTACGTGCCTGAAATATTTCATCCTTGTAATATTCCAAGTTGTTGACATTTGTTATTGTTTTAGCGAGTCCTTATCATAGTGTTGCGCGTGTCGAGCACTTGGGGTAACGAGATAACCTCTCGCCTTACTTTAATCATATGACAAAAAAAATGCAATATTCATAAATAACATGAATGCAAGAGCGGTGAAATTTATTGTATGTGAGTTATCTACTCAAATGCTTGGGCAAAGCTTGTGCATGCTTAAATAAGTTTGGCTTAGTAAAAATAAATTACTAATTATCAGTTAAATTTTAGTGAAAATTTACCGTGTGTCACACGCGGACAATCGCGGAACACAAACTGAATGTCCGGAACGGTTATGACCCTGTACGACAAAAGAAAAGAGGACAGGCCACGGAAAGAAACAAAGCAATCAATGAAGATGTCACCAAGCTAGTTGCAGCAGGGATCATGAAAGAGGTACACTACCACGATTGGTTGTCTAACCCCGTGCTCGTCAAAAAGAGTGACTAAGCCGGAGAATGTGTGGACTTCAAGGACTTAAACAAAGCCTATCCAAAAGATTGCTACCCCTTGCCGGAGATCGACTGGAAGGTCGAATCCCTCTGCGGATACCCATTCAAGTGTTTTCTCGACGCGTACAAAGGGTATCACCGCATACAAATGGCGGCCGGGGATGAGGAAAAGACAGCGTTCACACAAACCAAGGCATTTTCTGTTACACCAAAATGCCTTTCGGTCTGAAGAACGCTGGCGCCACATACCAAAGGCTCGTGGACAAGGCGTTTGAGAAACAGATTGGAAGAAATTTGGAAGTGTACGTTGACGATCTAGTCATCAAGAGCCATTCAGAGGAAGAAGTACTCAGGGATATGAACGAAACCTTCAAGACCCTAAGGAACATCAATATGAAGCTTAACCCCGAAGTGCACATTGGGCGGAACAGGGATGTTTCGGGTCATGTGGTGAGTAAGGAGGGCATCGAGCACGCCTGAGACAAGTCTGCGGCCGTAGCTACTCTCAAATCCCCGACAACCAAAAAGGAAGTGCGATCTGAATGGAAAATTAGCGGTCTCACCGATTCATGTCCAAATCAGCAGAAAGGTCCCTTCCATTCTTCAAGACGCTGAAGAAGTGCATCAAAAGAGTGACTTCCATCGACATCGGACGCGAGCAAGCGTTCAAAGAAATGAAGCGACACATTGCCAACCCGCCAATGGTCATCGCTGCACAACCAAAGGAGGAGTTGATCATGTACTTAGCCGCGTCCCAAGAAGCCGTAAGTGCGGTTTTGTTAGCACAAAGTGGAGTCGAGGCAATGTACGGCAAGATACTTCGTCACCGCCTCTAAAAGGCCCTAAGTGAATTACACTCCAATTGAGAAGCTTGTCCCGCACTAGTATATGCGTCCCCGTAGGTTGCGGCGATACTTCCAAGCACATCCAAGATGCGGTCATCACGCACCGCCCACTAAAGCAAGTCTTGACCAAGACAGAAAAGAGTGGGAGAATGGCCGGATGGGCAATAGAGTTGGACGAGCATGACATCACTTTCCGACCCGGACGCCATAAAGGGACAGTTCTAGCGGACTTCATTGCACGAGATCCCAGAGGAAGGAATCCTTGACAAGAAGGACCGGCAACAATACCGGAGCCGTGGAAACTATTCACGGACGGATCCTCGTGTATGGAAGGGTCCGGAGCGTGTTTGATCCTCGACAAACCCGGAAGGGCAAGAATTCACCTACGCCCGCCGAAGTTTGAGGCCTCCAACAACGGCTGAAGCACGGCACTCATCGCAGGACTAAGGATCACGAACAAATGCGGGTAAAGACTTATCAGGCAAATGTTGACTCTCGTCTTGGCAAATCGATAAACGGATCATACAAAGCAAAGGAGGAAAGCATGGCGCGCTACTTGGCAAAGGCCAAAGCATTGATTGAAGGGTTCCGGACGTTCTCCATTAGACACGATTCCGAGCCAAAACAAACAAGCAGACGCTAAGTAAAATTGCATCCACCAGCTTTGCCCACCGACAAGACAGTCCTAGTGGAAGTCTTGAAAGAAAAATCCATCGAAGAAAAGGAGGTGTTGGCAATTGTGGAAGATGACGGGGATACGTGGATGACACCCCGGTCGAAAGTACCGAGGGATGAAATACTACGCGTGACGACAACAAGGCAAGAAAGTCTGCGGATCAAGGCAAGGCGAAGACGCGTTGAGAGACGGAATCTGTTCGGAAATCCTTTCTAGAACCATGGCTCCGATGTGTAGGCCCCACCCAAGCCAACTACGTGCTGCGAGAGATCCACGAAGGGTTGTGTAGCATGCACTCCGCCCAAGGGCGTGGTAGCCAAAGCAATTAGATCCGATATTCCGGCCGACGATGCACAAGGATGCACGTGAGCTAATCGCGAGGATTGCCAAGTCCACCGTTCGGTACCAAAGAACCCGCAGCAATATCTGACCCCAATCACCTCCCCGTGGCCTTTCTACAAGTGGGGTATAGACATTTCGCGGACCTTTCCCGAAGGCCCCGGCAAGGTAAATTTTATGATTGTCGCGATAGACTACTTCACTAAATGGATCGAAGCCAAACCCTTAGCCTCCATCACAGGAAGGCAAGTAAAGAAGTTTGTTTGGGATAACATAGTTCCGCCACTTCGCTTGCCGGGAGAAATAATATCGGACAACGGAAAGCAGTTTCGCGACAACCCGTTCAAGGATTGGTGTCAGAAACTCAACATCAAGCAACGGTTTGCCGGTGAAGCATCCAGCAAACGCGGGTCGAAAGCGAACAAAAGTCCGGGAGAAGGCATCGAAGCAAGGCCGAGAGAGGAAGCAAAGACGGGTGGAAGAAGTGTCGCATGTGCTCGGGCACACGTAACTATGATCAAAACAAGCAACGGGAAACCCCATTTTCCCTTACATATGGCAGAGGCGCTTATCCCGGTCGATATTGGAATGCCAAGTCTCCGATGCACGGCCGTAAACCAAATCTCCAACGACCAAGAGCTTCGCATGAATCTGGATATCCTTGAAGAAAGCGAGCCGGCCGCCATCGAAGAAGCACGCAGCAAAGTAAGGATGGAGGGATACTACAACGCCAAAGTGCGAAGCACGCGTCTTAGACCGGAGAATTTGTCTACCGCAGAAACGAAGCAAGTAGAGCGGAGGACACCGGAAAGCTTGGCCCCAAGTGGGAAGGGCCATATGAAGTGATGGAAGCACTAGGGAATGGAGCATACAAGCTCAGAGCCGCGGATGGGGAGATACTCCCAAGAACATGGAACGTCCGCAACTTGAAGAAATGTTACATCTAAGTGTAAGTAGACTCTCCCCACCTCTTGTAAGTTGATCACGGATCGGTCCCACAACAGGGAACTTTAACTTTTCATATTTCTTATTTCTAATGTAATGTTTTCTAAGTAATGAAACGTAGATGCCTGGCCCGCTCTACAAATTTTCCAAAATAAAGATGCAATCACATTCTTTACTTTTACATTTTTGCATGATTCTCACATCCATGCATGTCGCATAAAGGACGAGCAACCTCAAAATTGACTCAGGCATATAAGTGGTATTGCAAACCCATTGACCATTATTTGATACCCCCGGACTCCCAAAGTACGGCCAAGGGTATAACTCAAAGCCCGGAACAACTAAATCCGAAGAAAAGAAAAAAATTCCATTAAATTCACGGGACTTTTACAAATACAAGGGGCATACCCCTACAAAAATAGAGTCGCGGCAACCACGACCCTGACAAACATAGTGACAAAGCTTCACAAATAGATGGAAAAGGCAGCATAATCTAAATGCGCCCATAAGAAAACAACTCAAGCATTCGACACCGTCAAGAACACTTGTGTCAAACATATCATCATGAGCACTGTTTCTTCTTCTTCTTTTTTTCATCCTCCCGGTAGGGCCGGTGACCGCGGAGGAAGGGGTTGGACCAGGAGAAAAAATCACCATGGAAGGCTCTCCAAGAGAAGTAACCGGTGCTCAACCTCCAAAACAAGCATCTCCGGTTCCAAACATCAAACTTCTACCATACGCCCCGCTTCCTCTCCTTGTAGGCGAATGGCGCTTGGCCTGTAATGGTTTGGAGCAAAGAATTGGGAAGAACAACCTCTTCCGCCACCGGGATTAAAACAAACTCCCCAAGACTACCGGCCTCTCCTCTTGTAACACAAGCTGCGACATAAGGAATTCTAAAGAGGAATCCTTGCAAGCCTCCAAGGAATCAAGAAGGGGGAAGGGAACATCGCTAAGGCGAATGATAGCCTCAGGTAAACCTCCTTAGCCCGCGGATTGTAGGCCTTGATCTGTTCCAGCTTTCGACCCTTAGAACCATGGACAATCCCAGCTTCCAAACCCTGCCTTAGGCCCTCAGCGATGGCCTTGCTAATACAATCCCCAACCGCGTCAAGCTCATCGATTGTTTGAATGCCATCCAAGCCCGGCGAAAACCATGCCCGATCACCCACCTCTTACCCTCAATAGCCACCGAGTGTTTCTGGAATAGCTCTCATCAAAGTCACGGTTGAGTTCCGCCAACCTCGATCTAACCGCACGAGTTGACTATCATACTCACCGCGGACTCTTTCCTCGCACTCCTTCAATTTTTCTTCTAACAACCCAAAGACCCTTAACCGCCCTTTGAGTTCCTCACAAATGTAGTAAGTCTGCCACTTTACCCTTTAGCTCAGCATTTTCAACAGTAAGATTGGCCAGCTGTTCATCCTTGGGCGCGATCATACCTTCCAACTGCGCCACGCGCTCACGCAACCTCGTAAGCTCTTCCGCTTCGGACTCAAGCGACCCAACCCGCTCGCGGAGACCCCTTGCCTCCGCGGCTTCAGCCTCGAGCTCTTGAATTTTCCCCTTCAGAGCCTCAACCCTTTTCTCTTTTCTCTCAAGTCTCCTGTTCAACTTGTTAGTCTACTTAAGCTCAAACTGTAGCCGCAAACGCACCTCGGAAGACATACACGCTTGCTGAACAGTCATCATGTTGTACTACTCCAGCAAGTCCGTGTGAGGCATGTTGCGCAATGTAGACAAATATCCAGGAGTGGCAAGATTGTCCAGCATACTCTGACAAATCCAAGGGTCATTCATACGGAACTCATTAGTCGGTAACCACTTCGGAACATACGTATTCTTCACCTCCGCAGTATCCACAGACAAAGACTCATAGAAGTCGTCGTCGGATGCGGCGGGGCGGTGGCCGGATGGGTCCTGCAGTGGGGATCCAACCCCAAAAAAGCTCTCCTGCTGAAGGGGTGGTGGCTGAGAAGGCCCGGACATATCCACATCCAAGTTCTCCGATGGGCAGGTGGAAGTCTTTGAAGTAGAGTCCGGATCGCTGAGCCTCCGAGTAGCCTCGGAGGAAATATTAATCTCCTCCAACGGACGAGTCCTGGAGAATCATACTCGCCGCGCAACTCCATAACAGAGTAGACCCATGGCCGCATCTCCTACATAACGTTATAACATTTGAGTTTTTAAAAAAGGGGGACGAAAATAATAAAGAAAAAGAAAAGGTTGTACCCGCCGGATCCGAGCCCTTCTCCACAGAGAGTAATTCTCTTCTTCTCGGTCGCTTGGAAGGAACATCGAGCCCGACCCTTTTCTTCCCAGTCGGCTTACTAGCCTTAGCCGCCTTTACATTGTCCACAATAGTCTCTTGGACTAAGGTGATAGTATTTTCGGAAGGCTCAATAACACGGCTAGAAGTTTCATCTTGAAGGGTCTTCTCCTCCAAAGAAAGTCCTCTACCGGATGTCACCTCGAATGGATCCGACTGATTGATAAAGGCAAACAAAGACATCTCTGCAAGACAACAAATAAAACACAGCGTTAGTAAAAGAAACGGGGACAGGAAAAAGACAATAAGGCGCGGCAAACCCTAAAAAGAAAAACCCACCCTCGGTATCCGAAGCCATAAAGGTAGGCCGCCGTAGTATCGTCCCGTGCACGACTAAGGCCAACCATGCAAAGAAAGGGCTCCGCAACTTCTTAAAAGGAGCGCCGATCGTGTCAAGACGACGCAATAACTCAAGGTCAATATCGCCGTCGTCGGAGGTGGATCACGGTCAACGGAAACTTTCTCATTCCACGAGATTGCTATTGGGAAAACGGTCGCGTCAACCCAAAAGAAAAACTCCTTCCAATTCTTAACAGAATCCAAAGGAGCGGTGTAACACACCGGAACAATCAAGGACTTGGGACCCTTACGCTTCTCTAGGGTCATCCAACCATCCTTCATCCCCGAATAATAAAATTTCCTAAATAAAGGCACGGTGGGTGTTCCACCGTGAGCACGGCAAAGGATCTCAAAGTGACTAATCCTAGCGGCGGCCAAGATCTGATAATCTGCGATGATGAATTTGAAAATATTCCAAAACCCTACACAGGAACGCGGAAAGGGGTATTCTAAAATTGCAAAGTTCAAAGAACCTAGTGTACACTCCTATCTTACCCTCTGGAGCATCCTTTATGGTATCGCTAGGACCAGGAAGAAGAGGGTGAACAGTCGAAGGGATATGATATCTAGAACAAAAATCACTCAAATCTTTCTGGGACAACTTACAGGTAAAGTCACTTAGGAGTTTTTTAGCCATGGAACTATAAGAAAGGAAGAAAAACCTAACCTGACGAAGTAGGAGCGCACACACAGAACTCGGTAGACGGTTTTCTTTTTTACTCGCGAAGATGAAATGGCAACAGTAGCCAAGAAGGTAAAAAAGAGGGGCATTTATACTCTCCCAAAAGTAAAACCAACGGGTCAATCGAACGGCCGAAAACAAGATGGACGAACAAGATGGAAGCAGCCAAAACGTCTTGTCAGTCAGAAAATACGCGGCTGAGGGCGGTTCGTGAATTCCAAGGGACAGATGTAACGCACAGTCTTGCCGTAAATGGAAAACACAGTCAACAGTGACTAAGATTTCCTACGGCACACCCAACCGCGGATACACGGAATAACTTAGTCTAGCAACGCTTGCAATGAGACTAACAAGCACAACTAGACTGGGGAGACTTGATCACGTATGACCCTCCTGGCACCAATACGGGTCAGACGCGACTAAGCACGATCGTGTAATACTCCGGCACCCATATGGTTCGGTCGCGGACTAAATCGTTCCCGGCAAAGGCCATTAAGCCATTCCGCAGAGACGCCGTCCAAGAGGAACACAACCGCGTCCAACGTAAAAGGTAGGGAATCTCGCTGACTCAATGTATCGCAACCTGCAGCCCCAAAGGAAGCGGGACAACTCCGCCAAAAGCGTCCGCTATCACAAAGAATGCGACAAGCTCGAGTTGACCTACGCCACTCCCTCCCAAGACTGCCGTTCTCATGACCCGTGACCTTGGGAACACGACAGAAAGGTCAACCATATAAATAGAGGCCTCGCCACTATTCAAACGCAGAACACATACACACTCTCTCTAGAACCAACTTTATCTATCTAAAACTATCACTTACTCTTACGCCGGAGGTTGACCGCGGAACCCCGTTTCGCGGTGAGACTAATGGTGTTGGTTTTCTTAGCAGCTAGCGATCAAGGACCTCACTTAATACAAGATATATTTCCTGGGAAGTTAGCATACACTAATCTTCATCAGGGGAGCGCCCGGAATTGTATTAACACATGTGGACTTATAATAGAGTCGCGGTGTCGACGCGTCTCACATATATTTTATGCACTTAACTATCGTTTGATTGTAACAAACTCATTTTAGTACATTGGAAATCTTTTGGGACCTATGTTTTGTAAACTCTGATTATTTTACTTAATCAAACAGTATTTTCAAAACGACACTTTAGGTCGTTCGATATAAATGTAACTTTGATGCTATGACAGTCATTCCTCATGTATTTTATTCCGCTGTAAAACAGGTAATTTGGGGGTGTGACAATTTTGGTAAAAAAAAGTTGTAAAAAGAAAAAAAATAAATAAAAATGTCTATGTCGTCTTACTGTAACTAAAAGGTTATCTTTAAGTTGTAGAAGAAAGAAAGCTGATGTAGGGAAAAATAAAGATTGAAGAAGGTTGTTATTAAAAGTAGCCTAGAATAATATTCTGAGAAAAATATAAGCGTGGGCCAAATTCGTAAAATAATAGGGTTTCTAAAAAATCACAATACACCAAGTAACCATATTTTTTACAACCTTCTCGTGCGTGCGAACCGCCTTACTCGGAAAACCTTATAACGACATGTCAGTAATTTCTTTAGCAACCCTTAGATCATTATCCCAACTTTTGATCTCATCCGTCCATTTACCACCCTAACTTGTATAAAACCCAATTCACAACATCTCAGACTCTCATCTAGTCGATAAACGATAACACGCATGGAAGATCTTTTATTATATCTCCAATTCATTCCAACATATTTGATTCAATCATCACGTTATTCAGGTTTTGATCGATTAATTGTTCGTGTTTTTAGAAAACCGATGGATTATCCAGAGCGTTAATTGAAGGTAAGATTCAATTCATCTATTATTTGAATGTTAATGGCATTACTCCTTTATATTTCCTGGTTAATGTGTGCAACACAATTCGTAAATATGTCGAAAGGAATCAACCTCGATGTGTTTAAAGGGCAAATTGTGGTTTCAGAGAAGGATTTATTGCTTTTATTTATTGTGTTACTGGTTAAGTGGTTATGGTTGGTAGAATTTTGGATCAGGTCAAGCCTTCTTCTATGTTAGTCGTAATTAATACCGGACACAAAGCTTATATTGTGGTGTTCACTAGTTGACGATGGATCTGATTCAACTAGTTTCGGATTGCCAGTGTTAATTGCAGGTACGATTCGATTCGCTTGCTATTTAATGCTTTAAGCATGTTAATAGTTGTAATAGTCGTTTATCTACACTTAATTGATCCAATGTAGTTGTGTATCTATATCTAAACAATTACATTCATTAAGAATTTCATGCCCATCGATTGTTTCAAATAAGCGAATTGACCAGGTCACCTTTATTGACCCATTTTCCAATTCTACCGTACTTGTGGGAAAAGAATGCTCATGCCCATCGATTGTTTCAAATAAGCAAATTGACCAGGTCACCTTTTTTGACCGATTTTGCCAATTCTACGGTACTTGTGGGAAAAGAATGCTCAAACAAATATTTTGAAAGTGTTTTTTTAAAGACCTACATATGTTATTTAGGTAGCATATGAAAATACTATTTGGAGTCAATATAAAATCTTCAAATCTTCAAAAGTGATTGACAATTGACAGGGTTCATATTCAAGGTATACTTCTTTAGCTCAAGGGGCTCCAAATAGTAATTTCATATGCTACCTACCTAAATTGGTAAGCATTATAGTCGACTCGTTAACTCTAAAGAAAATGGCCACGTAGAATGAAGGACCTCACTTTAAAGAAAGCCCCCCACCACATCTTAAAACTTCGAGAGTGCCCCAATTAATTCTAGGATTGTTGCTTCTTGATTTACGAACGACAAATATTTTGGAAGTGATTTTTTTAAGGCGTAGCTCACTGAAGCGAAAATGTTACATCGTATATGCTATTTAGGTAGGATATGAAATTACTATTTGGAGTCAATATAAAATCTTCAAAAGTGATTGACCATACACGAGTTGTCACGACAGGGTCTATATTCATGGCATACTCCTTTAGCTCAAGGGGTGTACCTTGCATATGGACCATGTTGTGGCACCTCGTGTTTGGTCAATCAGTTTTGAATATTTTATATTGGTTCCAAATAGTAATTTCAAATGCTACCTATATAGCATATACGAGGTAACTTTTTTGCTTCACTCCAAATAGTAATTTCACCATGTAACCTTTTCGCTTCATTATGCTTGCGGAAGCGAAAAGGTTACATCGTATATGCTATTTAGGTAGCATATGAAATTACTATTTGGAGTCGATATAAAATCTTCAAAAGTGATTGACCATACACGAGTTGTCACAACAGGTTCCATATTCATGGTATACTCCTTTAGCTCGAGAGGTGTACCTTGCATATGGACCTTGTTGTGGCACCTCTTGTATGGTCAATCAGTTTTGAATATTTTATATTGGCTCCGAATAGTAATTTCATATGCTACCTAAATAGCATATATTATGTAACCTTTTTGCTTCACTCCAAATAGTAATTTCCAAAGGCCCTTCATTCTACGTTGGCCATTTTGAAGCCGAAATTGGTAATCATCCAATCTCAAGTATCGTAGAATTGGCAAAATGGCATAGACGACCGGATAACCACGAATCATCATAAATGTGAAACATGTGATGATGAATTACCATTACGGTTTAAACGTTCAAAGATGGAAGAAAGACAACTTGAAACATTAATCACAAATAATTTGTGAATGATGATTAACATTCTTAATACGGAGAACAAGCTCACTTTTTGTGTTAATGTTTATTGTTTAACTATGAAATTTTAGACTGAATGTGGTTGGAATTTGCTTATTTGAAACAATTGATGTATGGTTGGAATATCTTGTCTTGGCACATGACTTGTGAGTATATGCTTGTATGGTTTTATGATCTTGAAGGCACGTGTATCGATAATTTTTTTTAATTATAGAGGATACAATCATTCATGCTTATTAGTGGCTTCCTCATGCGTGATGCAAATAAGTATTATTTTTCAATTATTGTTTAATTAGTTATTTTGTTAGATTTTTGAATTTATTTAAAATTGTTATAGATATTTGCTAAAGGATTTTTTATCATGATGAATAATGTTTCACCATTAAGGATGAATGTTGTTTCACCAAATACTATCCATGGTGTTTATTTGGATTTGAGGGTGTCGCATGGGAGATGTTATATATGTGTAAAGAATTTTTATCGGTCAAAAGATTATTTTATGTCATCTTGGTGATATGAGATTTCGATTATCTTTGTTTAATAGAGATGGTGTTGAGGTTGATGGGCATGAAATTTTTAATGAAGGTAAGTTGTTTTAAATTTTAAAACTTTTTTTTATATATATATTTTTAAATTACTTGCTAATTGTTAATTTTCTTTTAAGAAGATTTGCATTTCTTCTACAATATTGAACGTCTTATGGGTAGTATGAATCTTATTGAAAATACTAAAGAATATGAAAACCTAAGGCTGACATTCGACCTGTTCGTGTTTGTGTTGGAAAGATGAAAATCTACGACTAAGACACAATTTTAAGTGTCATTCTATTAAGTTAATGGTATTGTCTTGAATTTTTGTTTTTTATTTATATAGGATTTCTGAAAGGTTTATGGTATTATCTTCAATTTTTGTTATTTATTTATATAGGATTTCTAATTAGTTAATGTTAATTGTTTTTATTCTTGTTCTTAACATATATATGATTTATGATAAGTTAATATTTGCCTCCCGTTCAGCTTATTGACCATGAACAAGCTGTAACATACTTTAATGAGAAGTGTATTAGTATTGGGGAGTAAAAATCATCATGTCTTGTCGTGGTGGCATTATTCCTTTACAATTCCGGTTAATGTGTGCAATACAATTCATAAATATGTCGAAAGGAATCAACCTGGGTGTGTTTAAAGGGCAAATTGTGGTTTCAGAGAAGGATTTATTGCTTTTATTGTGGCATTGGTTATGGTTGGTAGAATTTTGGATCAGGTGCAAGCCTTCTATGTTAGTCGTAATTAATACTGGACAGCAAAGCTTATATTGTGGTGTTCACTGTTGACGATGGATCTAATTCAAATAGTTTTGGATCGCCAGAGCGTTAATTGAAGGTATGATTCGATTCATCTTTCTATTTGTTGGTGATGATTTAACTGTTTGTTTATTTGTTAGGACCCCCATGGTTATATAATCAGTTTAATTTAATTCGTTTATTGAATGCTATAACCGTGTTATAGTTCTAATACTTGTTTATCTACACTTAATTGATCTAATGTTTATGTGTATCTATACCTAATCGATTTACTGTTGCAGGTATTATGATATCGCCGCCAGATGCAAACTGAGACGATTGGTTATTGATGAGAATAATGTTATATTGAGGTAATGATGGAGGACTTGAAGTGTGGCTATTGATGCCAGGTTTGTTTGTATAGCGAGTATGTGACTGGATGTAACGTGGATTTTAATGTGAGTCATGTATGTCCTATTGCAGACTTTGTTGTTGTTGTTTGGCCTTTGCCATGATGGGTGCGCTCGCATGGCAGGTCACCTTGTTATCCTAATAAAAAAATAATTTTTGGTTGGAGAGGAGAGATCGCACTGGGTTGCCAGGGATCTCTCCTCTGGTGTGGTGTGTTAGCCTCTTTTGGGGGTTGTGGGTCTGTGCTGTGTTTTTCTGTGCGTGCTCAAAGATTATGATCCATACAATTCAAATTCTGGCATCAACAGTATGTAGCCGGTCAACAACATCCAAGTAACAATGTATATGTGATACATCATGATTGACAAAATTTATCTGCTGAACAACGCCAATATTGAAGTTCCGTGATATTCATCGAAAGGTACTCTCAATCAAACTGCTCTAGTTTTACACTATATACGATAGTTTCTGTCCGTATGATGCCTAAACTTGATCAAACACAAGTTTCTAACCTTTAGGAATACAAATGTTCACACATTGTATATAAAACATGATAACACGTTGGCCGCCTAAACATATTTATGAGATCTATTCTCTTCGAATATTTTACATGGAATCATGAGTTTTATCAGGATACATGGTCATTGATATTGCAAAAATATTGCCCTAGTTTACGTACTTGCTAAGTTGACGCGAATACATCCTATCAGGGCGTGCTTCATTAAAAGACCTGTTGATGTGTGCAATACAGCTTGTAAATATGTTTTGGGGAAATCAACAACCTTGATGCGAGGCCAGATTGTGGTAATTAATGTTTATGAATTTATATTGGCTGATGATCATTTCCTTTTATTGTGGTACTGGTTATGGTTGGTAGAATTTTGGATCAGGTGCAATCCTCCTATGTTAGTCGTGATTTATACTGGACTGCAAAGCTTGTATTGTGGTGTTTACCGTCGAGCTGTGTGGTAATGAGTTCGAATTATTTGTATTGTGTATTGTTGCAACAATCTTCTTTTGTTACCTTTCTGGTAAGAGATGAGTATTGAGGCTTTATTAGGGGGTGACAACTCGTACCCTCTTCGGCACAATGTGGTTATGATATTGCTTATGAAGTTGGCGGTTTCTTGGTTTATTGGGGTTGCTGCTACTGATGCTGCTGCTGGTGATGCGTTTTGCTGTTTTCAAGCTCGCTATTCTACAGTTTGTTTATACGGTTGGGTTATGCTGCCGCTGGTGATGCGTTGATCTATAAAAAGCACTTACGGTGGGGGGCTGCTGCTGCTGGTGACGTGCCGATCTGTTTTTGAATATTTCTACCGTTGGATGCTGCTGACGATGATCATTATCTGATGACAAATGTTTTTGTGCATTATCTGCCATTGTTGCCTTGTTTGTTTCCGGTTGAATTCAGATGTCAATGGCTGGTTTGCACTTTGCTCAGTGAGATGATGTTTTTCCTCTCAAGCGGTGGTGGTTTCACAAGTGAAGCGATTTGGTTTGGCTGTTTACTAGTGACATGAGGGTACATGTAGAACTGGTTATTGTGTTGCTGTTTAAAGGGGGTTCTTATGCTTATTGATGATAGTTAACTGTTCATTTAAAATACTAGTCTTCTGTAATACATTTTTTTTAGTGTTACTAGTTTTTGGGACGAGAGTGACACTTTACAGCTGTCGTAAAACTAACAGTTGTGAATTGGTTCTTGGTAGTATAATTCTGGAAGCGGATTAGTTCTGTTGTATTTACAATTGTTCTTCCTAAACACTGATGTGTATTATAAGTGGGTAATAATACATGGAGGGCAAACAACTTACTAAATTCGGCCAAGGTATATTTTCTAGCCAAAAAAAAAAAAGTACAACAGGTTTTCCCTTATTTTTTTGTAAAACGGGATGAATAAGATATTGTAAAAATCTAAATTAGGTTGTGTTTTTAACCAATTGGACTTCGAAAATTTATGTTTTGGATGTAAAGACTGAAGAGTAATGAAATTGGCTGTCGTCTAGGGTAACTTGTCTCTGAAAACCCAAAGTGTCGGCTTCGATTTCAATAGAAGTCTGGCACCTCAAATGGAGATCAAATCATTAAAACTATCGTGTTTAATGGTTTAACACATCTATTCTCCTTCTCAACTTTTGCTACTAGACCTTGACCAACACTTATTTTCTAGATTCGTGAGCTCTTAACTTTTGCTACTAGACCTTGACCAACACTTATTTTCTAGATTCGTGAGCTCTGAATTGGTAAGAGGGCCTGAGATATTTCTCAGGAAGTTGGTGGTTCGAATCCACCCGGATCTGTCACCTGTTAAAGGTGTCTCTTGGTGAACCTTTTACCTCTGAAATTCTCGAGTTAATAGTTTAGAACCAGAATCTTTATAAGGAAACCAGTGGGTTAATTGTCCCATTGTTTGACATAGTACCTACAATGTATATGCGGTGTTGAAGCGATCTTGGCTTGTGATGTATCCTTGGCTCTTTTGTACAGACTTTAAAAGTTTATAGGCATATGGAAAAAGTTATTTATAAGATGTCTTGTATTTGATAGTTCTATGGGTCGGGGGTTTTTCTTAATGCATTCTGAACCGGGGAATTAGGTCACATCTATTTTTTCGGAATCCATTGATTGCTACGTATGATTTTACAATGAAAAAGCTCTTGTTTGTTGTAGGCATGTTATACTGAGTTTTGAAGTGGATATAGTTTGTCGTCTTCGAAAAAGTTTCTTTCCTTTATTTTGAACGGACATTACGATACCAACCATTAGATCAGATGTGTTTATTTTTTTTTTAATGAGATGTGTTTATCGATATACAATTATTTGATCGTTTAATCGAGACACGATTGTCTTTATCTTATTACTATATGTTAATGACATCAATTAAATTGTTTAGGTCTCCTGTTAGAACCACTCTGGTTCTATAAGTAGGTTAATTAATAGATTGGATCGCTATAGAAGATAAAACCCTAGCTGATTATTATATGTTAACAGGTATTATGACTTGGCGGGTTTTGACGGAGGCGTGGTTTGGCAGTGGTGGTAATGTAGGAGTTGTGTGTTTTTGTTAATGTAGGATGGGAATGAGATACATAAAAAAAATCAGTTACAAAATTTGTCCTTGCGGTATATATATATTTTTTAAGTTCCAGTTACATAAATCGTCTCAGTGGTTTAGTATAAACATAAAAGGACGATAATGCCCTCACGTCCCCCGCACCTGTCAAGATTTAACGGTTTAAACAGGCACTCGTTTGGTTAAAATACCGGTTCATGCAAAAGTGACAACTACAGGGACGACTGACGTAATTATTCAGCTTTTAAAACAGTTGTGAGTATAAGTGTAAACAACAAAGACAATTTATGTAATTAACTCATATTTTTGTTATTATCGTTATTGTTATTCTTAGCTATTCTATAAATATCATGGTGTCTCATTTTATGAATCGGTCCAACAAAAGCATGATATTATTTTTTATTTAATTACTCTTAGAGCAAGGGGTATGGGGTTCTTCACTTCTCGTCGTTGCAAACGTGGCAACTCGCCACTTCTCTTCATCCCTCGCCACCATACCATTGTGGCTCGCCACAATGGTTTTCGCCACTCCAACGACGAAGAAAACGACAGAAACCAAATACTACCGTTAGTGTGTTTTGAAAATAAATATGAGGGTGGGTGGGGCCCAAATGAAAAGAAGTGGATAAGTTGTGATTGGGGGGTATTTTTTAGTTAGTGTGTTAAAGTGATGTGGAGGTGAGGTGGCACACGTGAGGCCCAAATGAAAAGAAGTGGGCAAGTTGCCACACCCCTTGCTCTTATTATTATTTGATTTACAACTATTCATCTCACATTATAATACACCGTAAATCTATCTCATGTGTGCTTAAAGATGAAGTAAATAATTAAAAATTCCATATAGGTTGGTGGAGTTGCGTCTTTTTGGGTCGGGTCATCTGGACCATTGACTTAAAAAAGGGTCGGTATCTATACTACTTTATAATGCATTTAGGCCTTTTAAAATTAGAAGGCTTAAAAATTAAGCCTTCTAATTTTAGAAGGCTTAAAATTAAGATAAGGAGCTCCAATCATGAGATGACATGTGTAACTTCTTAACAAACTCCAAGTCTAACTTCTAACAAACTCCAAGCCTAACTCCTAACCACCAAAAATTAAGATAAGTAGCTCCAATTATAAAATGACATGTGTCACTTCTCAACTAAAAATTTATCTTTATTTTCAAATTAAAATATCTTTTTATCTACTTATTTATATTATAATCTAATTTCACCATATTTTCTAAAATTTTATGCTTTTTAATTCAACATTCATTTTAATATATTTTTATGAGTTATGAGTTTTTAGTTTTTATATTTTTAGCGGGTTTATTTTATTTTAATTCAAATTTTTACAACTTTAACCTTTATTTCATTTATTCCAATCATATTATAGTTATCGGGTACCCGCCGCTGCATTGCGCGGGTGCCTTTATAGTAAAGAAAAATATCTCATCTTACCCGCCAAGTAACGAAATTGCCGACTTTCTCGTGCGAACCGCCTTACTCGGAATTCCTTGTAACCACACGTCACAAATTCCTTACCAACCGTTAGATCATCATCCCTAGTTTAAATCTCATCCGTCCATTTACCACCCTAACTTGTATAAAACCCAAATCCCAAACATCTCAAACTCTCATCTCGTCGATAAACGATAACACACATGGAAGATCGTTTATTATATCTCCAATCCATCCCAACATATTCGATTCAATCATCACGTTATTCGCATAGATCGGTTACCGATCTATGTGTGGTGTCATTAAACCGTGATTTGATGTATAATTGACCGAGAGCGCGTTAATTGAAGGTACAGCTTAGATTCATCATTTTTTTTTTTTTTTTTTTTTAAATTATATCTCTGTTTATTCGTTTTCATTTTATATTTATCAGGCCTCTTAATATAGAATCACTGCGGTTGTATATGTTATTAGGCTTTTTACTTGAACAGTGGTATATGTCACTAAACTTTAAAAAAAAAAAGTGCTACTAAGATAACGAATTTTTATTTTGTTCACTAGGTTTTACTTAACTCATGAAAAACCGTATACTTGATTTATCCAAAAATATGAGTTCAAGTTGTTCTGATTTTTTATTTTTGCTGTTCCTCCTTTACCCACCCGAAGGGGTAGAAGTCCCAGGCGGGACTCGTACTTGAGACCTCCCCTAGCCAAACATCCCTTCCCCAAAACCCTTTAAAGGAAACCTTAGTGGCCAACTGGGCTAGCTCAGTTGGTTTTTCAAGTTGCTCCGATTAACACTAAAATATAGAACAATGTTATTCCTATAATTAACAAAATGAAAATGAAAGTTTGTTCCCTTAGACACATTTTTTTCATGTTTACTGACATATTTGTATATTAACCCTATATGTTATCAGGCCTCTTCTTATTTATGTGTATGACATGAACTTAATAATTCAAATAGTCGACATGAACATAATACTTCAAATCCGAGTAGTAGCCTATCCGAGTAGTCTAGCGTGTAGCTCCGAATCACATAGGCACCTACCCATCCAGCGATTACTCGTCGAGTAATTGGTCGCTTAGGCCGAGTTTTAATAAGTGCAATTCGTTGGCTGAATAGCTATAAGTGTCAGAATTGTGTGGCTATCTCTAATGGATTCAATGCTGCAGGTATTATGATGTCATGGATACTTGTGGCATCTTTTGGTTGGATCGGTGTTTGGTATATTTGGAATTGATGTTGATTTAATGATAGGATCATGAAGCATGGTGTTCAGGTTTGTATGTAGAGTAATATGTAACGGGATGTAACGGGGCTCTTTTAGGAGTTCTATATGTCCGTTACAAACTTTGTTGTTGTTTGACCTATGCCATGATGGGTGCGCTCGCATGGCAGGTCACCTTTTATCTTAATAAAAAAAAATATCTTTGGTTGGAGAGGAGAGGTCGCACGGGGTTTGCCCGGGTTCTCTCCTCTGGTGTCTGCCTGTTGTAAAAATCGGCCTTGGCGGCCGATATGGCGGCGCCTAGGCGGTTGGCGGCGGTCAAACGCCACGATTTTTGGCATATCGGTCTAATTTGGCGTTTTGGTCAAAATCGGTCAAAATCGGTCAGAAATCGGAGCTTGGCGGTCAAAATCGACCTTGGCGGTGGTTTGGTCAACGCCGGTCAACGCCGGTCAACGCCGGTCAACGGTGGTCAACTTCAGATCTGGGTTTTTTTTTCAAATTCACGGCAATTAACTCCGATTTTATTGATTTTGTTCTAATTTAAGCTAGTTTTTATAATTAATCTTGCTAATATTCATTTCTTTAATAAATTCTTTTGTAATTTAGGGTCACCGCCATGGCGCCGCCTAGGCGCCGCTATGGCGGCTATGGCGCGGGGGTCAACCGCCACGGTACCGCCGAGCGATTTTTACAACCTCTCTTTTGGGCGGGATGTGTCTGTATTTCCTTAAAGGCCTATACTCCGCACCATTCAAATTGTTGCATCAACAAACCTGACATGTATGCGGTCAACAACATCGAATTAACATAGATGTGATATATACTTACGCTTGACAACGTTTATCTGTTGAGCAACATCAAGATCAACCTCACACGAGCTATTCATTAAAAGGTACACTCAAATCAACTACTTATATTATTCTTGCACCATTTACGCCACAGGTCCAAGTTCATATGACGCACACCAGGCCATGACACTAGATAGAACTCATAGAAGTATAGAACACAAGTTTTCAAATCTTTTAGCAACACATTTTGCAATTGAGATTTGAACCCATAAAATTTTGATCGATTGGTAACTGACGTATTCATACCGCTAGACCATATGTTTGTTACAGTTTCAAATTAAGTTAATTCAATCACAAGTTTGCAAGTTAGCTCAATAGTATGGAATAAGACTAGCTCAAATTCAAACACGAGCTCTCAACTTAATGCTCTTGATCAATAGTTTTGATTTAGAAAATGGTTACATCTAAGTGTGTGCAGCTAGATCTGACCAAAATCCAACATTTATATCAGGATACAAGATCACTGATGTTTAAAAACACTGGTAATACTTTACCGTTACAAAATCAACACTGGTAATACTTTACCGTTACAAAATCAAAGCAAACACGGCATGTCGCAATTAATCCATTTTAAGAGTGTAATACAACTATTAAAAATGTTCAAAGGAATCAATCTCTTTATATTTCCAAGAGATGTTTGTGGATAGTTGTTATATATGGATCTATCTTGCTCATTGTTCCTCAGAGAATGATTTATTGCTTTATTATAGTATTGGTTATTGTTGGTAGATTTTTGGCTCGGGTGCAAGTTTTCTCCTGGACACCAAAGGTTGTAGTTGAGCTTTGTAGTTATGAGCTGAAAGTTTATGTATTGTGTACTGTAGTGACAATCTTTCTCTTGTGACCTTTCTGGTTGAATTTTGAGATACTTTTGAGGCCTTGCAAGGGATAACTTCATCACCACAATGTTCCGATTTGGTTTGATATCTCTTTTGAAGTTGGCGGTATTTTGGCTCCCTGGAGCTGCTGCTGGCGATGTTGCTGTTTTCAAGATCATCATTCGGCAAACAAGTTTCTAGGGTTGGGTTATGCCGCGTCTACACAATGTTTCTATGGCGAGCTGCTGCTGATTGCGATGTGATGTTGCATATTATAATGTATAATCAGTCGGCCGCTGCTGGCACGTTTCTGCCGTTGTTCCCTTGGTTTTTTTGGGAGACTTTAGCTGTTAACAATATGAATGGCTGGCGAATCTTTAGTGAGTTTATTCTTTCCCTTCAAAAGGGTGGTGGTTTCTCTGGTCAAGCAATGCTGTTTGGTTGTTTGCTACTGACGTCAAGTGTACATGTATAGAATTGGTCCTCTTGCTGTTCAAAGGTGGCCTACCTGTCGATACTATTAGTATACTGCTGCTATGTTGCTTGTGCTTTTGGTTGTATTATTATCAGGTGGTCACCATTCTGCGTTTATAGCTCTTCTACAGTTGGTATGACGCTCTGACATAACTATCGGGATAGCTGGTTGTGCTGGGTGGTCTCATTTTTAGCTTTGCTGTGGTTCTGTGATCTCTTGGATTGCTTTGAACAACTGATTCGTTGATGAGGTTGCTGTTGTGACTTATAGTTATGATAATCAACTGATTTTCTGTAATACATATTTGGGTTACTATCATCTTTCCTGCTGCATGATTATTATTATGGAAGTCCATTTGGTCGGGGGTTGTTAGCTTCTTTGCAAGTAACTTTGTTGTTGGTCTCTGTTTTTCACAATCTATGAAAGTAAATTTAATATTTGCTGTCATATAACTTCACTCATGGTGAACAATTTGGAATTGGGCACACTAGGTTTTAGTCTAGTTCTAAAGAGGTATGGGTTCTCTAGGATGCGCAGCTGGTCGTCTTAAATACTGCTGTATAACAAAGGTAAACATTTTTACAATTCAGGTTAGGTATATTTTATTTTTCCCTGTTTTGAAAAAAAAAAAATTGGGTTTTAGTAAATTTACTAGATGTTCTATTTTGTTACAAAAAAATTGTTGCTGGCATTTCCATTATTGCTGTTCTATTTTGTTACAAACTTTGTTGCTGGCATCTCCATTATTGCACTAAATAATGTGCAACTGTGACGAGATAGAATAAGTTTTGTAATATGGGTGTGCTTAGTTGTAAAAATCTTTTTCAAATGATATTTTCTTAGGTAACTCTTGGGAGAATCTTGAATCCAAGTTTTCAAAGTCTTGGTTATAAATAGTGAAAACCGGCTTTTCTTAAAGAAATTTTTTAATTCTAAACACGTTTATTGTTTTCTGCAAAATTTAAAATTATTATCTGAGGACCTAAATTTTGTTTCCATTTTGGGTCGACATTCCACCTCTTTGGGGGTAAACAGTAATCAAATTAGCAGTCTTCAAAGGTGTCTCTGAAGAAAGTGTTGAAGCTTCGTTCATAATTTGAGTCCACGGCACCCCAAGTGGAGATCAAATGAGGGTCTGATATTCGATCAACTGAAATTGTTGAATTTAGGTAAAATGGATTGTTACATTTCAGCGCCTCTCTCATCAATATCTGCTTCTAGATCTGAACCGACACCGTATTTCTAGATCCGTGAGCTCGGAAATGGAAAGAGCACCTGGGATATCTCAGGGGGTTGGTGGTTCGAATCCACCCGGATCTGTCACCTGTTAAAGGTGTCTGTTGCTGTTCATTTTTGAAGTTTGTGAATAGTTGCTTTTAAAAAAATCGAGTTCTGATACAGACGAACAAATATGAGCAACAAATTTGTGGGTTAGTCGTCCAATTGTGCGAGAATGAACTCTTACAGTGCGAGAATGAACTCTTACATATGAGCAAAAATTTGTGGGTTAGTCGTCCAATTGTGCGAGAATGAACTCTTACCGTATGGTCTGTTTTTGTAACTTGGCTTTTCAGAACAACACTTCGAAAGTTTAACCATATGAAAAATGTTGCTTATAAAATGTTTTGTTTTTAATGGTTTTCTTTTCTTCTATGCCCTGTTCTTACCCTATCCATGTATGGGCAACTCTTTTGAATCTACAATTGTTTGTTGGTTTTGATAAGTTTTGATTTTGGCCTGTGAAATAAAAGGCATCAAGATTTTGTTGAAGGACTTGGGGCACGGAGTGGTAGTGGGGATGTAATGTTCGTTGAAGGACTTGGGCGGACCAACGCTGTAAGTCAACAACTAGTTCTTTAGCTCATTCATACAATGCTTACGCGACAATAGTTAAGAATTAAGATGAATATAAAAAGAAACTTGAAGATTTTATTAAATTAAAAATCATATATATTCAAAGTAATTTGTATTTTCATTTATTGTGCATTAAATACATAAGTATTTTAAATATAAAAAGAATTATGTTATTTAGTACGGCTTAACTATTGCTCAGTGGGTTTTGTACAGCAAATTCTTCATAATTTTGTTTGGGTTAATTTACATATGTAGATTTGTTCCCAACGTTTGGTAAAGAAATAACGCATTGAATGCGTAAATATTGGAATGTAACAACTAGAGGTGCAAAAAGGGCCGGCCACAATTTCAAATGGGCACGAGTTTAAATATGCATGTGCCAAACGGGCTCGTGTTATACGAATCGTTTTAGAAAAGACTAAAAACGACGAAATAAATTCCTCAAACGTAACACCTTATTTATATTTAAAAAATTAAATATATCATGTCTATAAGGGCATGCTTGGCTGGGGTTATTAGATTTAAGGAATGGGAAAGGAAATAAAAAGTGATGGTTGGTAAGATATAAAAATCAATTACTAAAATGAACACTTCCTAACAAGAATTACAAAAACTGACATTTTTTTAGAGATTTATCAAAATTGACACATCGAGCATTTTGATTTTGCTCTCCTTCCTCTGAAGAAGACAAACATTTTTCGCTAAAAGACAAAGAACATGAAGAGCAAAATGTTTGTTCGTCCCATGTTTTGCTCGCCGTTCTCGCAAAATGTTTGCTCGCCCCAAAATATTTTGCTCGTTTCATCGATTATAGTAAACCTTTTGAAAGTGTTTGTTTTGGTAATGGTTTATGTAATGACACTAGATATAATGCAATCACTCATTACCCTATAAATTAGGGGTGTCAATCGGGTCAACCCGACCCGATAAGCCTCTATCGGGTCGGGTTGAATCGGGTTTCGACCTTTAGAAATATAACCCGCAACCCGACCCTATAAGAAATCGGGTTCGGGTCTAATCGGGTCGGGTCGGGTCTAACCCGACACCCCTACACCTAAACCGATAAAACCCTAACCCGACCCGACCCTATAAGGCTATCGGGTTTATCGGGTTGACCCGATAAACCCGATAAACTAAGTTGGACCCGAATCAACCCGACCCTATAAGGCCTTATCGGGTTCGGGTCGGGTCGACCCATTTGACACCCTTACCTATAATGAGTAATAACCCATTCCTCTCCGTAATGCAAATACATCCATAATAGGTTTTTTGTTTTTTTTTTTTTTTTTAACTGCCATAACCTCCCTCTTTATTATTTTTTATTTTATTATTTTTGTTTTTGCAATCAATTTATCACATCTTCGTTTTCATATTTGTTAAATTCTAGTTTATGTCTTTTCAGTAGCATCATACAGTACATCATTTTTTGTGTTCTTCTGTCGTAACTTTTTTTCCTTTCAAAGGAAATAGATTACATTACAATATAAACATATAAACAATTAGACATGTAAAATTTGTAAGTAAACATAGTTGCACTGTTATCATTTAATCCATAATAATTTTGATAACAATTACCAATCTTTTTGATATTGTTTGCTCCATCAACTATGCAAAATAAAAATTAAATTACGTAGAAGAATATTATAAAAACATTTGGGTAAATTGCAAATTATGTTCCTAATGTTTTCTGAAAATGCAAGGATTACATCGAGAAAAAATTTGTTGCAAAAAAGCTATTAATGTTTACGTTTTTTGCAAAGCATCAACCGAGAGATACTGTTAACTGACGAACGTTATTTCTCTCATTAAGTCAATGTCACATGCATGTGAAATGACTAATATACCTTCGTCTTCTTCCCACCACATCACAAAGACAGCCACCACTACCACCACCACAGCCACCACTACCACCACCCTCGACCATCACACAACCAATACCACCACCCTCTACCACCACCACCCTTTACTACAAACCTAGAAACCGTCTCTTTTATTCACCGCATTCAGGAATCCATCTCAACTCAGATTTTAATACTCTCCATTTAAAAATCTAAGTACCATATCCATAATCATCCTTTTTGAATTCCAAAGAAGAACCAACCATGGTAAGACCCCACCACATGATATTGTCCACATTGTCCCATCAATAATTTGATCAAATAACGGTGGCTCATTGCCACCATCAAATCCACCATAAAAATAGGTGGTCTGAATAAGAAATTTCCCACCCTTGATCATAGGAAGCTCGTAGCAATGTTTGCCCGGGCCATATGGGAAGTAACGCAGGGTGTTCACTATTGGCAGGATATCTTTCCGCTTTATGGTTGTTATATTTTCTATGGTCATGCAGCCTTCGTCCCTTAAATATGTTAAACCGTCTTGTTCAACGTCGATTTTGGAACCACAATTGATGAGGTAACCACGAGGTGAAGGTGATTGTTGGCTAGTGGGCTTTTTAGAAAAACGATGACGACTGTAAAGCAAAATCTTTGGTGGGCTTTTGGGTACAATATTGTAAGTTATACTTCTCAATAATTTCATTTTGTTATTCACTGCCAAAAATTAAGAAAATAAAGTTTTCTTGGACGTAGAACAAGAAGAGCTTCCCTTCTTAGTCCTAGATCCGAGTTACTAGCTTTCTAGAGGCCCACTCGAGTAAGTAATAGTTACATAGACGTGGTAGTTAGGTAGTACACAACTAATTACTAAAGGTCGCATTTTTAATCCTTTTACAACATTTATAATTATTTTAATTATGAGCTGATCACTTTGATGAATGGCTCATTTTCAACTGGTCAAAACGGATCATATAAAAAAGTTAGTTAAAAAGAGAATGTCAAGCAGATGATCACTGTTGTAGCAACTTAGTTTTTGTTTTCATGATTATCACATTAATTATTTATAATTAAGATGGGGAAAAAATGTCTGCTAACCATTGAACACAGTCACAACTATATAAGTAATATGATTGTGAACTTTCAGGTGGTGGTGGCGGTGGCGGTTGTGCAGGGTAGTGGTGGTGATGGCTGTGTTTGTGATGTGGTGGGACAATAATAAAGCCTCTACTCCAAAAAAAGAAAGAAAGAAAGAAAAGTAAATTGCAAATTATGTCCCTAAAAGTGGGGAAGAAGAGGGTATATTAGTTATTTCACGTGCCTTTGACCTTAACTTACGAGAAAAGTAACGCGAGTTAGTGAACAGTGCCTCTCGGTGGCAGTTTTCAAAAAACGTAAACATTAGTTGCTATTTTGTGACAAATTTCTTCTCGGTGTAATCCTTGCGTTTTCGAAAAACATTATGGACAAAATTTGCAATTTACCCAAAACATTAGTTTCATTCTTCAACATTTCAACCAAGCATTATCAAATATAATGGAATGACCATTGCATTTCTTTGCATTATCATTATCATTCTTTTTCCCATTCCTCCATCTCAACCAAGCGCTCCATAAATTAAAAAAAATGATTGTAATGTTCTCTAATTGAGAGAAAATATGTGCTCGTTAATGCCCACTTAACTTTTAAATGGGTCATACATGCCCATTTCAAAAAAGGAGGAAGGGGTTAAAATTGTTCCCAAATCTTTTACAAATTAGTCTATTTTTTGATTTTGACACAAATTGACACCTGTAACAACTAACAAGTTTAGGCTTTCATTAATTTTGGTATCCAAATAATTTACGAGTGTGAAGTTCTTTTTTACATTGTTGCAACCCAAATTTTCTCGACATAGTTGACAAAAAACTTTTTACGAAAATAAATAACAACCTGCAAGTTCTTTTTTAGAATCACTGCAACATCATTTGTATTCTTTTCAATCTTGGAGCATTCGTAATGAAGGAAAGAAGTTCAGAGTCAGAGTGAGGAAGGGTCACAATTGCATCTCTCGGTAGCAAAATTGGTAGGATTGATTGGTGCAAAACCGTCAAGTTATCTCACGCAAGCTAGCCACTTGTGAATGGCTAACCGTAAGGAACTTAAAACAGCTCAGACACCAAATGCAATTTAGATCAGAGGAATATAGTGGATTCCTGGGTCGTTAAGTCCCACGGAGGATGAATGGTGTTTAACACAATCAGATGTCGAATAATCACTAAGGATAGTGATCAGTAAGGATTTCGAGTTATTTATACCTAAAGAAAAGTTTTGTAAATTACGGGGGCTTAAATGCAAATTAAAGAAAGTTAAAAAGATAAACTATATTAAATAAACGCTATCACTATTTTTAAACTGATGTTTTTGATTACAAATTTAACTTAAAAACTACGTGACGTACAAAAGAAAATGTGAAACTGAAGCAATATTAATCCTAAAAATATGAAAATGATATTTTTACAAACCTAATGATAAAAGAAAATTTTTAGAAAAAGAAAATTATTTTTATAACTATTTAATTAATTATTATTAATTAAAAACTAATTTTACTTATTTAATAATAGCCTAAAATACAAGAAAATATGAAATAAAGCTAGAAAAATAAAATTATGACTTGGAAAAATCTAAAATAACTAAAGAGAATTTTCAAAACTATTTTTATATTTTTCTGATTATTTTTCTATTTTCTATGAATTAAAAACTATTTAAAACTAATTAAATTACTAAAAATTACAAATTAAACTATGAAAAATCTGAAAAAATAATTTTTTTACTTTTTATATTTATCTTAACCTAAGAAAAATGAAAAATTATTTTTTTGATTATTTTCTGATTTAATTGTATTAAAAGCTAATTAAAATTACCTAAAAACTGTTTTTAATTAAGAAAAATAGCAAACTGACCTAGAAAAATATGAAAAATTCAAAAAAAGTCTAATTTAATATCCTGAATCTAGGAAAAATATAAAAACAGTGGCTTATGTGGTAGAATAGGAAACTGCAATTGTAAGTGCTTATAAATAAGCACTTTGAATAAGCCAAAGGGTCCAACTGAGCACCAAACTGATACAGAAGCTGCAATAAGTTAAAATTACTAGAAAGCAACTGATTACAACTATTCTAACCCTCTAAATTACACACTGCTATGGTTTGATGTTTTGAAGATTCAAGTGCTTAAACAGTTTTAGGTGCTACTTTGCAAATAGAAAATAAGCTACTAAATAAGCAAGAAATTGAAAACCAGATTTTGGGACCTCAAGAAGACCTGGCTAAGAGCTTAAAAACCAAAAATCAGACCTGGACAAGCTCTTATGAGCTTGTTGAGAAGCCTGCACAAACCTGTGCAAACTCAGTGTTAACTGAGTTTGTGAACAGGGCAAATAAGCCCTGTTTGACAAGCTCTGTTGGAGCTTTTACAAAATTTCTAAAATTATGCAAAAATCATTTTAAGAAAATAGACCAGCTGAACTTTTAAAGTCCTAAGTTTCACTTGAATTGACCCAAAACTGAGTTAATGAAAAATCATTCTAGTTGGGTGAAAAACTGGATTTTCACCTTTTGACTTTTGAGAGTTTTGTGAATTTGACTTTTATGAACTTTGATCCAATTTATTGGACTGATGTTGATGTATTAAGGTGAATTAAACCTAATGCAAGCTAGTTCTATGTATTCTAAACACAAAACATGTTTTTGATTTCACAAAATCTCATCAGACAAGAACTTGAGACAGTTTAAAATGCATTTTGACTTTTAAGGTTTGCAGATGCCATTTTAAGACAGCAATGAATCAAGTGATGCTATTTGAGACTGAGTATGCAGGTTTTAAGCAAAATCCAAAGCTTAAGCTTTGGTATACCAACTGAACCAAACACTAGTTATGCTAACTGTTTTGATCTTTTTAACTAGACTCCTCACTGAATTAGCTTAAACTAAAACTGAAACTGAATCAATCTAATCCTAATAACAGTTAAATGATCATATCTAACTAAAGCTAATATTGAATTAAGACAGATAAAAATTATGCAAAATTACACTAAAATTGAAAATGAGTAAAACACTCACAAGCAGTCCAGCAATGATGTAGCTTAAACCAAAACCATACACTACTATTCTAAGCTAATTCCAACCCATTCCAAGATCTGCATCAACCATAAACCATTTCCATGCCCATTTGGCTTTCTCAGTTGACTTTTGTTGACCAAGGACAAATATTACTTGCACCTGCTTGATAAGCTCACTAAAAGCTATAAGAAGCTTCAATGAGCTTATTTGAACTTAGATATAAGCTAGTAGAAGCTTGGATATTAGAGTTTGAAATTGAAATTTTAAACAGTAACCATGAAATTTGAAACCATAATACTACTTTGAATTGAAACTTGAGAGTAGATCAAACTGACAAAATAACTTATGTTTAGTGCTTAGAAACAAGAAATTACAATTTTGAACTTAAGTTAAAACATTGAGATTAAAAACGAAATACATGAAATTTTAAAAACTAACTACCTCTTTGTCTTTGCTTCTCCTTCCTCTTTTATACACCCATTTGTCTTCCACGTGTCCTCTGAGCAAATCCCAACATTATTTTTAGCCATTGGATGAGTTAGGCACATTTTGGCCGTTTGATCATTTTGGCGGGAAAAGGCTATATTTGACTGTAGGCTCTGAATTTAGCAACTAGGGGGGGGTGGCATTTATTGTGGTGGGAAAGGTTGGTGAATATGATGATGAGGGGGAGGGATAAGGCTGAGGTGATGGGAGAGTTGCAGGCAACTTGGTGGGGGAGATAAACAGGATAAGGAGGGAAGAGGATAACGTTTGACTGGGGGTTCAAAATGAAAGGGTCAAGGGTCACAATTGTATAATGGCAGGGGGTCACAATTGATTTTGACAAGGCTTGGTTATTAATGATAGGGACTTGTTTTGCAATTTCTGAAATCTTGAAGGACCAATTCTGCCAATTTCTCAAAACTATCACAAGGACCAAAATTGACAAGTTCCAATAGTACAAGGACTAGTTTTGACATTTTCAAATTTTCAAAGGACCAAACTTGACATTTTTGAAAGTTTAGGGACCTAAATTGTAATTTTGCAATTTTGAATCTCAAGGACCAATTTTGACAACTTAAGAATCCCTAAGGACTTAAAATGATATTTTTCTTTATTTAGATTTACCAGGGACTGTTTTGACAACTTTTGAAACTTGGGGACTAAAACTGCCAATTATGCAAACTTGATACGTTTTTCACCAGATTTTGATATTTTGCATTTAAAACACATAAAACACTTATTTGTGATATTTTTATCATTTTGATGCATTTCGAGTGTTTTCAGGATGTTTTTGCAGTTTAAATGGTACAAAAATGATGAGTATTTAGACACTCATCAATCCCCACACTAAGATATTGCTAGTCCCTAGCAATGTTTTGAGAAAAATTAATGGATTTCATCTCTTTACCAAAAGCCATTACTTCGGGAGTAGCCAAATGTTTCAGTTCAAGTAAGAACCTTGGTACACCGATAACCAAATGATTTTGAGCAAATCACCAGCTTCCAACGGATTTGGTTTGTCTTTACCAGAATCCGTTTGCTTCTGGACTAGCCAACTCTTAGATAAAATATCTTTGGTGAGCTGATTACCAATTATGGTTTTTCCACTGTGTTGGGATATGAAAGTGCTGAAGATATCAAAGTACTGAAGATATCAAAGTACTGTAAGCTGCAAAGTATTGGAAAAAGTCAAAGAGTCAAAGTATTGCTAAAGATAAAGTCAAAGCACTGCACAATGAAGTCAAAGTACTGCAAGAACAAAGAACTGTTATATTCGTTTATAGAAAGTATGGTAACTCTAGAATATTATGTATTAGATTACTTGTCATACAAGGTTATCAATTGTAAACCGACTAGGATATCCTTGAGCCTATAAAAGGACTCCTAGATTGGCATTAGAGATATGACTTATGACTTACGATTTTAGAATTAGAGTTTTAGAGAAAAGTTCGATTATCTTAGAGTTGTATTAGAGTATCTGCATAATAAGCGGATTTAGAGTTTATAATAAAAGGTTATTCTTCTTAGCTTTGTTAAGTAAATTCAGCGTACTTAATAAAGATTACTCGGTGTTTCTTTGTTAATAACTTAGGATTTATCCGAGGTTATTAAACCTTAACAAGCTAGTTAAGTTAGTTTGATTAAAGTATATCGATCCAACAAGTGGTATCGAGCTTGTGTGGAAACTCTGACTAGGAAGAAACCCTACTTCAACAATATTCAAGATGTCGACTGAAGCTGCATCAACTCCTATCACAGAGGTATGTTCTAAGTGTCATGATTTTTATCATAAATTACTTCGCAGTTATGTGATTGAGAGAGATAATTGTGTTAAGGCTAGGGATGAGGTAGCAGGTTATCAAATAACCTTAGAATCTATGGAAGCCAAAATTTTAGCACATGAAACTAATGAAGTAGCTTGGTCTGAAAAATATGCACAACAGGATTACCAGTTAAAGCTTAGTGAATGGAAATTAAACTGTAAAATTGCTGAAATTGAGAAATTAACTAAGGAAAGAGATGATTTGTTAGCTAAGTTTCCTGCTTGGGGTGAAGCTGGTCTGTCACATGTTTCTTATGTTCAAAAACAGAAAAGAGCTTATCTTAAAACTGGATTAGGTTTTGGTATGGATTTTAGTAAGATAGAAGAAAACCAATCTAGTAATCGGGATGAAGGTGAGTATGAGGATATAACCACTAGTGATGAAGAACTCATTAATTATGTAGATACATCTAGTAATGATGGTTCATTAAGTGACTCACCTCCTGCATATAAGAAAGCTAATGATTATCATCTTTGTTCCACATCCTACTGGCATTCATCAACCCCTTAGGCCTGATGTTTCTCGTTATGGAATAGACAGTCTAGAGTTTAGGAAAAAGCTAGTTGCTAAATCTAGGACTGAAACACCCAAAGAAACTGTTAAAAACGGTGTTCAAAACCAAGCAGTACCTTTAAATCAAAGTCTTGCTCCACAAGCAGATACCTTCTTCAAAACCTTTTCAAAACGATCTGCTAAACCTTTTTGGGATAATTTTGGTCAAAACAGGTTTAATCACTCACCAAGAAGGCAAAATAATTTTGGGCATAGACATAGAAGATGTCACTTTGACAGTATGGGTCGAAACTATGTTTTGTGTGGTTCAGTCCTACTCATCTAATTAAGGATTGTGAACATCACTCAAAATACCTTAGAAAATTTCCAAAGAACGATCACGCCAACCGACACATAGAGAGTACAAACCAGTTTGGAATAATTCAAATAGGGTCAATTACAGAAATTTCTCACCGGATCATAAATACCCACACCAGCGAAAACCTTTTTCAAAACCTTCAGTATCTCACAATACTTTCCAAAGTACTTTAACTCTGCCCATACTTTCACAAAGTAATACTCAGACAAAACAAGGTACTGATCACAATACTTGGTATAGAAATTCTAGCCAATCTCACTATCAACCTAGAAGGTATTACAATTCACATAGGAGATTTAGATCAGAGGAACCAAGTGTTAAAAAATAATGGGTTAAGAAGGAAAGTACTGCAGAGGGACAGACAGTACTTTCAACCAAAAGTGAATATGATGTTTTTGTGCTACAAGAAAAAGAGATTTGTGTTGAAAAACCAGAAAGTTTTGAAAATCCACATGTTTTGAATAACAAGATAATACTGGATGATGCTTTAGAAAATAGTGGAGATTATGTACTCAAAGAATGTGAGTATGTCACTCCACAAAGGGAACACAAGTCAGTAATGGCTTGGGTTCCTCAAAGCAACTAACTTTTTCTTCTTATTAGACAGGGCAACCCAGAAGAGGAGCTTAAAGATCATTTTTATAGTGGTTGTTCGTGAGCATGACAGAGACAAGGAGTTTCTGTCTGGTGTTTTGGAGTATATTTAGCTACTAAGCTATGTTTAAGGGGAGGACTATAAGGTGTTAGTATAGTCCTGTGTATTGCTTGAGGGAAGGATGTTTGTTGATACTTAGTTTATATGAAGAAATTTTGGCAAAGTACTGTTTTTCCGAAAGTACTTGCTTGGAAAGTACTGCTTGGGAAAGTCTTGCTTATGTGGAAAGTACTATTTGTCGTATTAAAGTATTGTTCCAACGGTAATATTGATGGGTAATTGATAATAACGGTAACTTTGTTATTATAGACTGTGATTTTTCAAATCCTACCTATAAATAACTACTTTCCGATTTTCCCTCTCATATTATTACTGTACATCTTTTCCATACTTATCTTCCGATCACCATCTCTTAATTCTTCAATAAAATCTTTATTGTGCTCCCTCATTCAACAATGGCGAATCGTTTAACTGTTTCTAAGCACAATATGGTGGCTAATTTGGACAAGACTGAGGCGAATATAGCTTTTCATGATATTGTTGATTATCTTACTGGGTCGCCTATTAGTTATGCTCTTTTAGTTGAACCAGATGTTATTGAAACATGGATTCAAGAATTTTGGGCTAATGCTAGAGATAACATGGAGGAGGATGAATATTATATTAGATCTACGATTCTTTGGACGGACTATCAAAATTACAGAAGCCTCTATTCGCGAAGATTTATTATTTGGAGATGAAGATGGGGCTATTCGATTTGACAAGCAACTGATTTGGGATACTTTTAGGAATCTTGGTTATGAAGGATCTTTAACAGAACAAACATTCAAGAAAGCATTATTCGGTCCTCAATGGAAGTTTTTGATTCATGTATTGCTTCATTGCATAAGTTCTAAAAGTACTTCTTGGGAGCAGTTTGGGTCGAATATAGCATCTGCAGGGGTTGGTTTAGCTACAGACAGAGTGTTTAATTTTTCAAAGCTTATTTTGGATGGGATGCTATCACATATATCCTCCGGGTCAAAATGGCTGATGTACCCAAGGTTTGTACAGGTTTTCTTAAACAAGCAATTGGTTGATGTTCCAAAACCTGCTGCTTTGTTACCTGTTATTGTGAAACAAGCCAAAATCTTTACATTTATGGCTAGGAGAAGTGCTTTGTTTAGAGGTGGAGATATTCCATTAACTTCTACCATCTTTGGAAGTTGTTCAAGCTGTACGTAATGAAGCTGGAGAGGATGAAGAAAGTGAAGGTCCTGATTCTGTTTCTCCAAGATCCGCTTCACAAAGTCTTTGCCTCACAAGGTCTTGCATCTGAAAGTACTGCTTCTATTGAAGGTACTTGCATCTTTACAGTCTTGTTTCTTCAAGCCCTGCGGTTCAAGCAGAGATTGAAAGAACACCTACTCCATCTCCACAACATTCTATTCCTGTTTCGGAGGAACATTCACATCCTCACAGTACTGATCATACAATACCTCGTGAAGGTTTGACTTTAGATAATTATGCTTTGACATGTGAGCTAGTTAGGTTGAATAAGACTGTTGAGTCTCAAGCTAAAGCACTTAGGAAGTTGAGACGTAGGTATATCTGGTTGAAAAATTTTATTAAACCCTATATTCAAGGTTTCAATTTATGGGTTAAAAAGGAAAACAAACGTCGTAAACAACTTCGAAAGGAATTCAAACGAAAGAAGGTTCCTAAATCATCTTCTGTCAACTTGGGGAGGAATTTAGAAAAGGAAAATTTGAAAGAAGATGTTACAAAGAAGAAAGAATCCGTAAGTACTGCAGAAAAGATTATTTCAGATTCTGAGGAAGTGCAAGTTCAAAGTACTGATGTTCAAGGTACTGATGATCAAGGTACTGAACATCAAAGTACTGATTTTCATGATACATCTAGGCAAGAAGTGATAACTCCAAGGGTATTGAATTTTGAAGAAGAAGCTGGACCTTCTACATTTGTTATAGAAGAAGAGGAGGAATCCACATTCATACCTATTCATTCTGCTAGTGATGATGAAGTAATTGCTACAATATTAGATTTATCACAACCAAGAGGAGGGGTTACTATTAGAGATGTACAAGAAGATGAACAACCAAGAGCTTCTCAACCAGCCATTGATCCTAAAGATAAAGGGAAAGGTATTCTGGTTGAAACAAAGAAAAAGAAACTCACTTTGGCAGATCTTAGAGCAATTGAAGTTGCTAGGAATGAAGCTGCTGCTAGAAAAGTTCAAGAAGAGTTAGATGCTCAAGATAGAAAAGAACAAGAAGCTCAAGAAGCTCAATAGAAAAGCGACTCAAGAGGTGCAAGATGAATTAGATCTTTGAAACTACTTGAACCTTTACAGTCCCTACACTGTTAGATTTATGCCAAGAAGACCTAATTTAGCTAAGGACAGGAATGCTATGATGGCTTATCCGAAAAGTCAAGGGTATAAAGGATTACAGAAGTTTAATTATCTTGAGATGAAAAGATTATATGATCCTGCTAGGGAGGATTATAAGAAGAATGTTGCAGGCATCAAAGATTTTAGAGAAGAAACTACCGGATGAAAGGGAAGAAAAGTTTAAAGAGAAAAAGAAAACTGAAGTTCTGAGATGTTCAGTTTTCTAAGAAAGAAAAGGTAGAATTAAGATCTGAGACTAGTGATGAATTGAAGAATTATCTCAGAGTGGTAGATTTTGATTATACAAAGGAAGATGATGATATGAAGATGAACGGATCAAAGATCAGTGTTTTCAAAGTTGAGAAATCTAAGAATGGAGATTACATGGTTTTTTTATAAGGAAGATGAAAGTTTTAAAGTTTTCAAGAGGTTATGGGATTTGCTGCATGTTATTGATAGAGTAGATCTATTCTACTTATATCATGTTGTGAAGGCTTACTTTGAAAATAATCCATTGGAAGGGATTGGTTTGGTTTTACATGGTGATCTCATAACTATATGGGAAACTGATGAAGAGAGCACTGATGATATCTGGAAGAATCAAGAAAGCTGGGAAATAGTTTGCTGGAGATTCTTTGAAGAATCTGGAGTTCATGTTTTGGAGCTAGAGAATGGAACAATGATACATATGTTTGCAGAAAGAAGATATCCTCTCACAGTTGAGCTCATGAGAAGAATGCTAGAGCATGGATTGGAAGTAGAAGAGGATAATGAAACTGCTTGCATGGTTATCAACTTGTTTATAAACCGGACTACCATTGCCGAGGATGATCAATAAGCGGTATAAATTTTATTTGAATAAATACTTTTTGATATATCGTACTTTTATTCAAAGTACTGGCGATCAAACAGTACTTTCATCAAAGTACTTGTTCTTGAACTAAACCAGTTAAATAAATTTTAGAAGAAACCTCTTTTGCTAAGTAATAAATATTTTGAACTAAAGGTTGAATAAATGGTTTTGGTGATGATAACATCAATAGGTTATCAATCCACCATGGTTACAAAAGGATTGACTAATCCATGAGCAAACGGCTCGGGTAAAGATATATCAAATCCGTTTTTAGTTGACAACTTGCTAATAAGTTGGATGGTATTCAACTCACCATATCAGTAATGTGAAGAGTTGGCTAGCCCACAAGAAAATGGCTTGTGGTAAAGGCCGTGGAAAAACCATTATTGGTAATTAGTTCACCATTAGATAGAAGAACTAACTAGTCCGAAGGGTACGACTTTTGGTAAAGACAAAACAAATCTGTTGATAGATGATGGTTTGCTAAAAATCATATGGTTATCAATGTACCATGGTCTTACACACCAAAACATTTGGCTACTCGAGAGATAATGGCTTTGGTAAAGAGTTCTAAATCCATTAATTTTTCAATGATTCACTTGAAAGTGATGAGAATAGTATGCAACTTAAACTGAATTAAATGTACAAATTGTCATATGTTGCTTTGTGTTCTTTGAAAAGATGGAGCTTCTTTGGATGCTTCTGTAAAGAGAACAATTCTAAGAGATATTTTGACAAGAACAGATGTTACTGAGATAAAAGCTTAAAGACTAAGAAACAATCCGTTTTTAAAAAGATGAAGCTGTTAAAGATATATTCACAAAAGAACTTGAAGTCAAGCAAGTAGAATTCAAGTTAGGGGAGGATTGTTGGGATATGAAAGTGCTAAAGATATCAAAGTACTGAAGATATCAAAGTACTTGTAAGCGCAAAATCTTGGAAAAAGCCAAAGAGTCAAAGTATTGCTAAAGATAAAGTCAAAGTACTGCACAATGAAGTCAAAGTACTGCAAGAACAAAGAACTGTTATATTCGTTTATAGAAAGTATGGTAACTCTAGAATATTCTGTATTAGATTACTTGTCATACAAGGTTATCAATTGTAAACCGACTAGGATATCCTTGAGCCTATAAAAGGACTCCTAGATTGGCATTAGAGATATGACTTATGACATATGACTTATGACTTACGATTTTAGAATTAGAGTTTTAGAGAAAAGTTTGATTATCTTAGAGTTGTATTAGAGTATCTGCATAATAAGCAGATTTAGAGTTTATAATAAAAGGTTATTCTTCTTATCTTTGTTAAGTAAATTCCGCGTACTTAATAAAGATTACCCAGTGTTTCTTTGTTAATAACTTAGGATTTATCCGAGGTTATTAAACCTTAACAAGCTAGTTAAGTTAGTTTGATTAAAGTATATCGATCCAACACACTGCCTTTACCACAAGCCATAAACTTGCGGGCTAGCCAACTCTTCACTTTTAAGGATATGGTGAGCTGAATACCATACAATTTTGGGCAAATTGTAAGCCGTCAACGGATTTGAGATATCTTTACCAAGAGCCGTTTGCTCCTGGATTAGCCAATCCTTTTGTTTATTAGACATGGCGGACTGATAACCATATGTTGAGTAAGTGAAAAACACTTACTCCAAAAAAATTTTGGCCAAAAATGGGGGAATTAGGCGGTATAATTACATGATAAAATTCGTGAGAATTCCCCCCCACACTAGAAATGAATATTGCCCTCAATATTCAAAGTACCGGCAGTTATGCCGAAACATAGAACGTAAAAGGGAAATACTACGGCCATTATTTAGCAAGATTTTTTTTTTTCATGAAACTCTTATATACAACAGCGGGGGGCAACTCCCCCACACTAGGGTGGTACACACGGGTGAAAACCCATGTAGCATGCTACTGTTTTTGATTCCCGAGTCGCTAGCTCGACTCGATCCCCGCATTCATTGGTTCATGGGGAAAGTTTGTAGATCCGGGACAACCACATGGGGAATGTCCTCTCCAAAATAATGCTTCAACCGATGACCATTCACTTTAAAGTTTGGACCATCGGGTTGAGATAACTCAATGGTTCCATATGGGAATACTTTAGTGATGGTGAATGGTCCAGACCAGCGGGATTTTAGTTTTCCCGAGAAAATCTTCAATCTTGAATTGAAAAGAAGGACTCGATCACCGACGTTGAAAACGCGGTTTTTGATTTTTGAGTCATGAATCTTCTTTGTCTTTTCTTTGTAGATCAAAGAGTTCTCGTATGCTTGATCACGGAGTTCATTTAATTCATTCATTTGAACTTTTCTGTGATCACCAGCTGTCTGAATATCGAAGTTTGCATGTTTCAAGGCCCAGTATGCCTTGTGCTCTAGCTCAATCGGCAGATGACATGCCTTTCCGTACACAAGCTTGTATGGAGTACACCCGATGGGTGTTTTATAAGTTGTACGGAAGGCCCAGAGTGCGTCATCTAGCTTATCCGACCAAGAGGCACGGTTTTCGCCAACCGTCCTCTCCAGAATTCTTTTAATCCCTCGGTTGGAAACTTCCACTTGCCCACTTGTTTGGGGGTGGTACGCAGTAGAAAGACGGTGGGTTACACCATACTTTTGCATGACACGATCAAATTGGTCATTGCAGAAATGTGTACCACGATCACTAATTATAGCTCGCGGAGTTCCAAACCTGGCAAAAAGAGATTTCAAAAATTTTACAACTACTCGGGCATCATTGGTAGGTAAAGCTTTCGCTTCAACCCATTTTGACAAATAGTCAACAGCCACGAGTATGTATTTATTTCCTCGAGAAGATGGAAATGGCCCCATAAAGTCAATACCCCAGATGTCAAATATCTCACAAACTTGAATGGCATTTTGTGGCATTTCATTTCTTTGAGAGATATTTCCATGACGTTGACAAGCATCACAGGTTTTGACAAAATCGTGGGCATCCTTATAAATTGCGGGCCAATAAAACCAAGAATCAAACACCTTTTTAGCGGTGTAGTTTGGACTATGATGGCCCCGGTGGGTCGGCAACATGGCAAGCTTTGATAATGTCAAGAGCTTCTTGTCCATAAACACACCGTCGGATGACTTGATCCGACAGATTTTGAATAAGTAGGGTCGTCCCAGAAGTAATGTTTAACATCCTTGAAGAATTTGTTCTTCTGTTGGGTCGACATCCCTTTCACTATGAAGTTACCCGCATGGTAATTTGCAAAGTCAGAAAACCATGGGGTAGAAGAGTTTCCACGAAAAGAAACCGCATTGAGTGTTTCGAGAGGAAATGTTTCATTTATTTCCTTTTTCTCGAAAACATCTTGGTGAGGGTTTTCTAGACGGGATAGATGATCGGCCGGGTTCTCGGCTCCTTTTTTATCACGTATAATGATATCAAATTCTTGTAGGAGGAGAACCCAACGGAGCAATCTCGGCTTTGCATCTTGTTTTGCAAAGAGATATTTGAGAGCCGAGTGATCCGTATACACCACGCATTTGGTCAAGATGAGGTATGGCCGAAATTTCTCAAACGCATACACCACGGCTAATAGTTCTTTTTCTGTGGTGGTGTAATGGGTTTGAGCTTCAGTCATAGTTTTACTTGCGTAGTGGATAGGCTGAAAATGCTTGGTTTTTCGTTGCCCCAGGACTGCACCGATAGCAAAATCACTTGCATCGCACATGAGCTCAAAGGGTAAATCCCAGTCGGGGGCAACTAGAATGGGTGCTTCAGTAAGCTTCTTCTTTAAGGTTTCAAAAGCTTCGATGCACTCAGGTGAGAAGATAAAAGGAGCATCTTTTTCTAGAAGATGGGTCATAGGCCGGGCGATTTTAGAGAAATCTTGAATGAATCTACGATAAAACCCGGCATGACCTAGAAAACTCCTAATACCTTTGACGGTAGTAGGATGAGGCAGTTTAGCAATAACATCAACTTTTGCTCTATCAACCTCAATCCCGTTTTTTGAAATCTTATGGCCAAGGACTATGCCTTCTTTGACCATAAAGTGGCTCTTCTCCCAATTTAGACGAAGATTGGTGTCTTCACACCGTTTAAGCATTTTGTCTAAATGGGAGAGACATGTCTGAAATGAGTCCCCAATGACCGAGAAGTCATCCATAAACACCTCCATTGTTTCCCGATCATGTCGTGGAAAATGGCCATCATACATCGTTGGAGCGTGCGGGAGCATTACATAGGCCACAAGGCATACGTCTATAGGCAAAAGTTCCGTATGGGCAGGTGAATGTGGTCTTTTCTTGATCCAACGGATCAATGGGGATCTGAAAGTAACCCGAGAAACCATCAAGGAAACAATAGTACTCATTCCCTGCTAATCTCTCAAGCATTTGGTCCATGAAGGGTAGAGGAAAATGGTCTTTACGGGTGGCTTCGTTTAATTTGCGATAGTCAATACACACACGCCATCCCGTAACCAATCGAGTTGGAATTAACTTGTTTTCTTCATTCGTGACAACAGTTATGCCACCCTTTTTGGAACACAGTGAATTGGGCTAACCCAAGGACTATCTGAGATTGGGTAAATCAATCTTGCATCAAGAAGTTTGATAACCTCTTGTTTGATAACATCATGGATTTTGGATTCACCCTTCTCGATGTTGAGCTGCGGCTTGAAGTCATCCTCCATCAAGATTTTGTGAGTACAAAATTCGGGGTTGATACCCTTAATGTCGGAGAGTTTCCAAGCAATTGCTTGCTTGTGTGACTTCAAGACCTTTATGAGAGCGGTCTTTTCATCTTTACTCAAATCTCGAGCAATAATGACGGGTAATTTATCATCACCCTCAAGAAATGCATACTCGAGATGAGGTGGTAAGTCCTTAAGTTCGACTTCAGGAAATTCTTCAGTTTTCTCAACTGACTTGACTTCCTTGTTATGAAGCTCGGCGGGAGGGAGAGGAGGAGAAATGTCATGATTTAACAATTTCTCAAGAAGAATATCTCCCTCCAGATTAATCTCATTTGGAATTGAATCACTAGTGTGAGGGGTTGATGAGTGATCATCTTTAAGCAATTTCTCAATGAGAAGTATGTCCCCTCGATGTCAATTGGAGCGTGATCAATTTCCCATGGAGCAGAATCACTAGCCAAGTATGCTTCAATCTCTTCCAAGATGAAGTCGCTTCCCTCAAACGGAGTGAGAGAAGGAGTAGAATTGGCTATGATAGGTTGAGAAGATGTGGTGGGATCCCCACTCACGGAATTATGAGAATAACCAAGAACTTCTTGAGAGTACTCTTCAGAAGCAACATCAATGATATCTATTCGGTTAACCGACTCGGAATCATAGTTTGCGGAGTACCTCGAAGTTTGATCAAGGTTAAAGGTGACAGCTTCATTACCAACACGTAATGTGATTTCTTGCTCAAATACATCAATGAGAGCACGGCCCGTTCTCAGGAATCCTCTTCCAACAATGAGAGGAACCCGTGGATCGGCATCGAAATCAACAACCACGAAGTCAGGTGGAAAATGGAACTTTCCTACTTTCACAAATACGTCCTCAGCAATGCCAAGAGGACGGGATATTGTACGATCTGCAAGCTCGAGAGTCATGCATGTAGGAGTAAGTTCCGGAAGAGAAAGTTTCTTCCATCTTGAATAAGGCATCGGGTTGATGCTTGCACCAAGATCTGCTAAAGCAAAGCATTCAACCATTCACGGAAATACACAAGGTAAGAGAAATTTTCCGGGATCTCCAAGCTTTTCGGAAGCTTCTTGGGATAACTGCAGAGCAGTTTTCGTTCAAAGGAGTTTTAGCCATTTCAAACAGCTTTTCCTTGTTGCTTAACATATGTTTGAGAGTTGATGCAAACTTGGGCATCAACATGATAGCATCCGCAAAGCTTATGTCAAAATGTAGTTCTTGGAAAATTTGAAAAAATTTGTCCATTTGATGATTGGATTTTTCGCGGAGCTTTTGCTCATTCAAACGTGATGGGTAAGGAATAGAAGATTTGGATTTGGTATTTTCAACGGGAGCTACAGGAGGTTCAAAAACAACTCCTGGATTGGATTTGGGTTTCTGGACAACTTGAGGATGGACATCATTGGTACCTCCGTTATTAGTAGGAAGTTTCTTGTCCTTTGTAGCCTCAAGTTCACTTTCCACTACCTTCGGGAGAGAAGAAGAATAGGTAGTAGGAATAGCGGGTCCATTGTATGAAACACCACTTCTGGTTGTGATCGCCTTTGCATCGCCCTCGGGTTAGCGATCGTGTTGCTCGGTAAAGTACCCGAGCTCGAGGGTCGATCATTTAAAGACTTCTTTAGATCGTGATCGATGACCAACAACCTGTTCATTTCATCTTGGGATTTCATGAACGCTTCAATAACTCATCGATGATGGTGCTGGAGGTACTGGAGGAAAATTTTGAGGTCGGATGTTTTGATTATGACCTTGTTGTTGAAAATTCCCTTGGTTAGGATTTACATTTCCTTGAAATTGATTCCCTCGATTGAAATTGTTTTGATTAAGATTTCCTTGATGTTGGAAACCTTGATTAGGTCCGGAATAGAAATTACCTTGGTTTTGATAACCTTGGTTCATTCTAGGTTGATTCGATTCGGTTTTGCATGTTATGATTACGGTTAAAACCGGGTGGTGCCTTATTAGTGTTAGCACGGTAGTGTGGTTCATTTTGAGGACGGTATTGATTACCTCCTTAATGTGAAGTACCGGCTAGAGCATTGGCTTCAAATGGACTACCATCGGTGGCGATACAATTATAGTATGCATGAGGACCACCACAAGTAACACAAACTTCAACTTTCTTCACTTCACCATGTGATGGTGTCGAGTGAAAGTGACTTTCTTTTGGTTAGCAAGAACCAAAGACTGAACAATATCCGTGAGTTTGTCAATCTTAGCATCGGTGCTAGATGTACCCACTGGAGATGAAGTAGAAGGTCCAAATTAGATGAGATTGATATGTCTTTGCTCGGAAAGGCGGACACAGGACTTGTTTTCAATGATTTGCAAGGCTTCTTTTGTGGTCTTGCTCAGAAATTACCTCCCGCGGAGGCATTTAAAGAGTCTTGGTCACCTTGGTGCAGACCATTGTAGAAAGTATCCATTTGCATTAACTTGGTAAAACCATGATGCGGACACTTGCGGAGCAGCTCTTTGTAACGATCTCATGCCTCCCCGAATGATTCATCAAATCTCTGAGAAAATTTCATTATCTCATTCTTAAGACGTGTAGTTCGGGATGGAGGATAGAATTCGTTAACAAACTTGGTAACTAGATCTTCCCATGTCTCAATGGAACGAGGGGTTGTTTCTCAAGCCAATTCCGGGCTTGTCCCTCTAGAGAAAATGGGAACGGAAGAAGCTTGATAGCTTCATGTGGGACATTCTTGTATTTGATGGTAGATGCAATCTTGTTAAACCATCGAATGTGTGCATGAGGATCATCCCGCTCAAAACCATAGAATTGGCTTTGGGTCACCAGATTAAGCAACCCGGTTTTGAGCTCAAAAGTATCACCACGATGGTGGGACAACAATGGCATCTCCGTAACCCTCAATGGGTGCTTGGAGAAGCTCATTCATCGGCTTGTCTTACGCCATTACGGCGGTGGTGGTGGTGGTAGGCGTTCCTCGATCCGGTGAAGGAGCGAGCGTCCTCTACGTCTACGAGGAATATTTGCAAGCTCGGCGTGGACTTGTAGAGTGGAAGAACGAGCGCATGCACTAAGTTAAAAATCAATTTTCAAAACAAATGTGAGGCAAAACGACAAGTGAACTTAACCAATAATCACAAATGAAATGGCTTCTTTGAAAAAGGTACACCAAATCACAAGGACACAAAGGCAAGTTTTAAATCTGATGTTCGGGAACTTATTATGGTCACACCCCCAGTTGGTAGGTGTACTGCCTTGATTTGCGGTGGTTGATTTTTATGTATTTAAGTACCACTGAAAAGATGTAGGTATGATTTGTGCAAAGGATTTAAAACTTTTGGAAAATATTTTTGGAATCGTCTCGTTTAACCAAATCGTATTTCTTTAATTATCACCTTAAAAGAAACACAAGCTAGAATACGTTACGATTGTTTTGTTGTTTTATATTATTTTTGGTGTTGTTAACACTTTAGGAAAAGTGTTAATGAACTTTTTGATATATATTTAACTTTACAGAAAACTGTTTACAAACGGTGGTATATGTGCAAGTACGGGTCTGAAAAAATGCTTAAAACACGCTTACCCTCCGTGGCCAAAATTTGATTGTTGCTAAACCGTCAAGTTATCTCACGCAAGCTAGCCACTTGTGAATGGCTAACCGTAAGGAACTTAAAACAACTCAGACACCAAATGCAATTTAGATCAGAGGAATATAGTGGATTCCTGGGTCGTTAAGTCCCACGGAGAATGAATGGTGTTTAACACAATCAGATGTCGAATAATCACTAAGGATAGTGATCAGTAAGGATTTCGAGTTATTTATACCTAAAGAAAAGTTTTGTAAATTACAGGGGCTTAAATGCAAATTAAAGAAAGTTAAAAAGATAAACTATATTAAATAAACGCTATCACTATTTTTAAACTGATGTTTTTGATTACAAATTTAACTTAAAAACTACGTGACGTACAAAAGAAAATGTGAAACTGAAGCAATATTAATCCTAAAAATATGAAAATGATATTTTTACAAACCTAATGATAAAAGAAAATTTTTAGAAAAAGAAAATTATTTTTATAACTATTTAATTAATTATTATTAATTAAAAACTAATTTTACTTATTTAATAATAGCCTAAAATACAAGAAAATATGAAATAAAGCTAGAAAAATAAAATTATGACTTGGAAAAATCTAAAATAACTAAAGAGAATTTTCAAAACTATTTTTATATTTTTCTGATTATTTTTCTATTTTCTATGAATTAAAAACTATTTAAAACTAATTAAATTACTAAAAATTACAAATTAAACTATGAAAAATCTGAAAAAATAATTTTTTTACTTTTTATATTTATCTTAACCTAAGAAAAATGAAAAATTATTTTTTTGATTATTTTCTGATTTAATTGTATTAAAAGCTAATTAAAATTACCTAAAAACTGTTTTTAATTAAGAAAAATAGCAAACTGACCTAGAAAAATATGAAAAATTCAAGAAAAGTCTAATTTAATATACTGAATCTAGAAAAAATAGAAAAACAGTGGCTTATGTGGTAGAATAGGAAACTGCAATTGTAAGTGCTTATAAATAAGCACTTTGAATAAGCCAAAGGGTCCAACTGAGCACCAAACTGATACAGAAGCTGCAATAAGTTAAAATTACTAGAAAACAACTGATTACAACTATTCTAACCCTCTGAATTACACCTTTGCTATGGTTTGATGTTTTGAAGATTCAAGTGCTTAAACAGTTTTAGGTGCTACTTTGCAAATAGAAAATAAGCTACTAAATAAGCATGAAATTGAAAACCAGATGTTGGGACCTCAAGAAGACCTGGCTAAGAGCTTAAAAACCAAAAATCATACCTGGACAAGCTCTTATGAGCTTGTTGAGAAGCTTGCACAAACCTGTGCAAACTCAGTGTTGACTGAGTTTGTGAACAGGGCAAATAAGCCCTGTTTGACAAGCTCTGTTGGAGCTTTTACAAAATTTCTAAAATTATGCAAAAATCATTTTAAGAAAATAGACCAGCTGAACTTTTAAAGTCCTAAGGGGGTGTTTGGTTGGGGCATATTGGGGGATATTGGGGGATATTGAATTTGAATTTCCTTCAAATATTGTGTTTGGTAACACAAATGAAGTAATTTACAATTACTTGAATTGTCAAAATGGAGAATTAGATTTCAAAAAGTGAAGAATTTTAATTTACTTGAATTTTTTTTATATAAACTTTTTTCTTGTTGTTTTTATAAACTTTTAAATAGAATATTTATGTTTTTCTTATAAACTTTTTATAAATTTTATAAATAAACTTTTTTTTTTTATAAAAACTTTTTATAAAATTTTTTATAAATTTTTTATAAACTTTTATAAAAATTTTTATAAATTTTATTTTTATAAATTTTTTATAAATTTTACTTTTTTATAAATTTTTATAAATTTTTATAAATTTTATAAAAATTTTATAAACTTTTTATAAATATTTATGAAATTTACATTTAAAAAATAAAAATATTTATAAATTTCTACCTAACGAAGGTTTTTAAATTCGAATTTAAATTCTAGAATTTAAAATTTTTCACTTGAATTGACCCAAACCGAAGTTAATGAAAAATCATTCTAGTTGGGTGAAAAACTGGATTTTCACCTTTTGACTTTTGAGAGTTTTGTGAATTTGACTTTTATGAACTTTGATCCAATTTATTGGACTGATGTTGATGTATTAAGGTGAATTAAACCTAATGCAAGCTAGTTTTATGTATTCTAAACACAAAACATGTTTTTGATTTCACAAAATCTCATCAGACAAGAACTTGAGACAGTTTAAAATGCATTTTGACTTTTAAGGTTTGCAGATGCCATTTTAAGACAAAGAATGAATCAAGTGATGCTATTTGAGACTGAGTATGCAGGTTTTAAGCAAAATCCAAAGCTTAAGCTTTGGTATACCAACTGAACCAAACACTAGTTATGCTAACTGTTTTGATCTTTTTAACTAGACTCCTCACTGAATTAGCTTAAACTAAAAGCTGGCTGAATCAATCTAATCCTAATAACAGTTAAATGATCATATCTAACTAAAGCTAATATTGAATTAAGACAAATAAAAATTATGCAAAATTACACTAAAATTGAAAATGAGTAAAACACTCACAAGCAGTCCAGCAATGATGTAGCTTAAACCAAAACCATACACTACTATTCTAAGCTAATTCCAACCCATTCCAAGATCTGCATCAACCATAAACCATTTCCATGCCCATTTGGCTTTCTCAGTTGACTTTTGTTGACCAAGGACAAATATTACTTGCACCTGCTTGATAAGCTCACTAAAAGCTATAAGAAGCTTCAATGAGCTTATTTGAACTTAGATATAAGCTAGTAGAAGCTTGGATATTAGAGTTTGAAATTGAAATTTTAAACAGTAACCATGAAATTTGAAACCATAATACTACTTTGAATTGAAACTTGAGAGTAGATCAAACTGACAAAATAACTTATGTTTAGTGCTTAGAAACAAGAAATTACAATTTTGAACTTAAGTTAAAACATTGAGATTAAAAACGAAATACATGAAATTTTAAAAACTAACTACCTCTTTGTCTTTGCTTCTCCTTCCTCTTTTATACACCCATTTGTCTTCCACGTGTCCTCTGAGCAAATCCCAACATTATTTTTAGCCATTGGATGAGTTAGGCACATTTTGGCCGTTTGATCATTTTGGCGGGAAAAAGGCTATATTTGACTGTAGGCTCTGAATTTAGCAACTAGGGGGGGGTGGCATTTATTGTGGTGGGAAAGGTTGGTGAATATGATGATGAGGGGGAGGGATAAGGCTGAGGTGATGGGAGAGTTGCAGGCAACTTGGTGGGGGAGATAAACAGGATAAGGAGGGAAGAGGATAACGTTTGACTGGGGGTTCAAAATGAAAGGGTCAAGGGTCACAATTGTATAATGGCAGGGGGTCACAATTGATTTTGACAAGGCTTGGTTATTAATGATAGGGACTTGTTTTGCAATTTCTGAAATCTTGAAGGACCAATTCTGCCAATTTCTCAAAACTATCACAAGGACCAAAATTGAAAAGTTCCAATAGTACAAGGACTAGTTTTGACATTTTCAAATTTTCAAAGGACCAAACTTGACATTTTTGAAAGTTTAGGGACCTAAATTGTAATTTTGCAATTTTGAATCTCAAGGACCAATTTTGACAACTTAAGAATCCCTAAGGACTTAAAATGATATTTTTCTTTATTTAGATTTACCAGGGACTGTTTTTGACAACTTTTGAAACTTGGGGGACTAAAACTGCCAATTATGCAAACTTGATACGTTTTCACCAGATTTTGATATTTTTGCATTTAAAACACATAAAACACTTATTTGTGATATTTTTATCATTTTGATGCATTTCGAGTGTTTTCGGATGTTTTTGCAGTTTAAATGGTACAAAAATGATGAGTATTTAGACACTCATCAATCCCCACACTAAGATATTGCTAGTCCCTAGCAATGTTTTGAGAAAAATTAATGGATTTCATCTCTTTACCAAAAGCCATTACTTATGGAGTAGCCAAATGTTTTAGTTCAAGTAAGAACCTTGGTACACCGATAACCAAATGATTTTGAGCAAATCACCGACTTCCAACGGATTTGGTTTGTCTTTACCGAAGCCGTTTATACGGACTAGCCAACTCTTAGATAAAATATCTTTGGTGAGCTGATTACCAATTATGGTTTTCCACTGCCTTTACCACAAGCCATAAACTTGAGGGCTAGCCAACTCTTCACTTTTAAGGATATGGTGAGTTGAATACCATACAATTTTGGGCAAATTGTAAGCCGTCAACGGATTTGAGATATCTTTACCAAGAGCCGTTTGCTCCTGGATTAGCCAATCCTTTAGTTTATTAGACATGGCGGACTGATAACCGTATGTTGAGTAAGTGACAAACACTTACTCCAAAAAAAATTTTGGCCAAAAATAGGGGAATTAGGCGGTATAATTACATGATAAAATTCGTGAGAATTCCCCCCCACACTAGAAATGAATATTGCCCTCAATATTCAAAGTACCGGCGGTTATGCCGAAACATAGAACGTAAAAGGGAAATACTACGTCCATTATTTAGCAAGATTTTTTTTTTCATGAAACTCTTATATACAACGTGGGGCAACTCCCCACACTAGGGTGGTACACACGGGTGAAAACCCATGTAGCATGCTCTTGTTTTTGATTCGAGTCGCTAGCTTGACTCGATCCCGCATTCATTGGTTCATGGGGAAAGTTTGTAGATCCGGGACAACCACAGGGGAATGTCCTCTCCAAAATAATGCTTCAACCGATGACCATTCACTTTAAAGTTTGGACCATCGGGTTGAGATAACTCAATGGTTCCATATGGGAATACTTTAGTGATGGTGAATGGTCCGGACCCCGGGATTTTAGTTTTCCCGAGAAAATCTTCAATCTTGAATTGAAAAGAAGGACTCGATCACCGGCGTTGAAAACGCGGTTTTGATTTTGAGTCATGAATCTTCTTTGTCTTTTCTTTGTAGATCAAAGAGTTCTCGTATGCTTGATCACGGAGTTCATTTAATTCATTCATTTGAACTTTTCGTGATCACCGGTATCTGAATATCGAAGTTGGCATGTTTCAAGGCCCAGTATGCCTTGTGCTCTAGCTCAATCGGCAGATGACATGCCTTTCCGTACACAAGCTTGTATGGAGTACACCCGATGGGTGTTTTATAAGTTGTACGGAAGGCCCAGAGTGCGTCATCTAGCTTATCCGACCAAGAGGCACGGTTTTCGCCAACCGTCCTCTCCAGAATTCTTTTAATCCCTCGGTTGGAAACTTCCACTTGCCCACTTGTTTGGGGGTGGTACGCAGTAGAAAGACGGTGGGTTACACCATACTTTTGCATGACACGATCAAATTGGTCATTGCAGAAATATGTACCACGATCACTAATTATAGCTCGCGGAGTTCCAAACCTGGCAAAAAGAGATTTCAAAAATTTTACAACTACTCGGGCATCATTGGTAGGTAAAGCTTTCGCTTCAACCCATTTTGACAAATAGTCAACAGCCATGAGTATGTATTTATTTCCTCGAGAAGATGGAAATGGCCCCATAAAGTCAATACCCCAGATGTCAAATATCTCACAAACTTGAATGGCATTTTGTGGCATTTCATTTCTTTGAGAGATATTTCCATGACGTTGACAAGCGTCACAGGTTTTGACAAAATCGTGGGCATCCTTATAAATTGCGGGCCAATAAAACCCGGAATCAAACACCTTTTTAGCGGTGTAGTTTGGACTATGATGGCCCCCGGTGGGTCCAGCATGGCAAGCTTTGAGAATGTCAAGAGCTTCTTGTCCATAAACACACCGTCGGATGACTTGATCCGCACAGATTTTGAATAAGTAGGGGTCATCCCAGGAGTAATGTTTAACATCCTTGAAGAATTTGTTCTTCTGTTGGGTCGACATCCCTTTCACTATGAAGTTACCCGCATGGTAATTTGCAAAGTCAGCAAACCATGGGGTAGAAGAGTTTCCACGAAAAGAAACCGCATTGAGTGTTTCGAGAGGAAATGTTTCATTTATTTCCTTTTTCTCGAAAACATCTTGGTGAGGGTTTTCTAGACGGGATAGATGATCGTGACCAGGTTCTCGGCTCCTTTTTTATCACGTATAATGATATCAAATTCTTGTAGGAGGAGAACCCAACGGAGCAATCTCGGCTTTGCATCTTGTTTTGCAAAGAGATATTTGAGAGCCGAGTGATCCATATACACCACGCATTTGGTCAAGATGAGGTATGGCCGAAATTTCTCAAACGCATACACCACGGCTAATAGTTCTTTTTCTGTGGTGGTGTAATGGGTTTGAGCTTCAGTCATAGTTTTACTTGCGTAGTGGATAGGCTGAAAATGCTTGGTTTTTCGTTGCCCCAGGACTGCACCGATAGCAAGGGTGAGCCGGTGGACAAGAAGAAGGAGATAGTAACCGGGAATAAAGTAAAGGACGAAGATCTAGGGAAGCCCTTCAAGGAAGTCTCAAAATCCCTTTTCACTTGGCGAATCATTGAGTTCTCCACACCAGAGCACAAGATGCCTACTCACATCAAGCTGTACGACGGGTCGACGGACCCCCAAGATCATATCAATAGGTTCACTAGAGCCGCAGGGCATGGAGAATGGCCGATGCCAGTGTGGTGCCGCATGTTCCAACAGACTTTAGACGGAAAGGCCAGGGGATGGTTCGACAGGCTCCCGCCGGGGAGCATAGATGAATGGGCAGCCTTCAGGGACCAGTTCGAGACTCGTTTCTCCCTACACAAGGCTTGTGTCAAGGACCCTACTGAAATTGCCAAGATAGTGAGAAAGGCTAATGAAACATTACCTGAATTCAAAGAAAGATGGACCACCGAGACGGGATTTATACAGGGAGTGTCGGAGATCATGAGGATCTCCTCGTTCATGAACGGATGCAAATGTCCTGAGTTGGCCAAGAGATTTGCCGATACGATCCCAAAGACCGTGGATGAGATGATGGTTAGGGTGGATGACTTTGTAAGATCAGAGGAGGCTTTTGCCAGCACCGAGTTACCCCGGGGAGAGCATTATGATGCAACCAGGAGAGCCTCAACTGGACCCTTCCGAAAGGACGAAAGGGTGTCGCCAGAGGCCATTACGGAGGTGATAGGAGGAATGAGGGACGGTACGGATATTCAGGAAAGGATTGTGGAAGCTCTCATCGTCACGGGGATAGGTCGGCACCTTACTTGCCCCATCGCGGTGATCACCTGAACCGGAGCAACCCTCGTCTGACGTTGGAATCACTCATAAAGCCCCCGAAAGAAATTTTGGCCACAGAACACCAGCTACGCCTACCTCCTCCGAAGCCGATGCGCGACCCACCCTAGAAGGAGAACCAGGATAAGTATTGTGATTACCATGGAGAGAAAGGACATTACACGAATGACTGCTATCAGCTAAAAAAACAGTTGGAGCTAGCCTTGGAGTCGGGGAAGTTGAATCACTTGATTAGGGACCTCAGACAGAAGGGAAGAAGGGAACCCCCCAAGAATGAAACGGGAGCTAAGGATAAGGTCATCAACATGATCCGGGCGTGGCCCGAACGAAGGAAGAGAAAGTCATCGGAGCAAGAAGAAAGGTGGATGAATGTGCCCATAACTTTTCCCCCTCTTCCCGACGGGGATGTGTCGGACGATCCCCTCATAGTTGAAGCCACAATAGAGGGGTATCTAGTAAGAAGGGTCTTTGTGGACGAAGGAGCTTCAGTGGAAGTGATGTTCGAACACTGCTTTAACAACTTGCCTCCGGAGATAAGATCCCAGCTGAAGCAAACACAGACAGATCTACTCGGATTCGCCGGACAGGTGACCAGACCGTTAGGAAAGATCGAGTTGGATGTTTCGTTCGGAGATGAAGGGCTATACAGGAGGGTCAGAATGAAGTTCACGGTTATTCGGGCACCGTCACCATACAACGTAATCCTGGGAAGAACCGGATTAAAGATTCTGCGAGCCATACCCTCCACGGTCCACTCCACGATGAAGTTCCCAACCCCTCAGGGAATTGCCACCCTTGTCACTCGCTCCATCATCATTTCGGAGTGCAGAAGGTTGGAAAGATTGCAGGCCAATCCTCCTGAGCAGGATAAGGTAGAAGTAAAAGCCAATGAAGTGGGCTTAACGGAGGAAGTGACAATCAATCCGGCTTTTCCTGAGCAAGCCGTGACGATAAGAGGTACCCTGTCCTCCGAATGAAAAAGACGCATCAAAGAGCTGCTTCAAAGAAACCTTGATGTATTCGCATGGGAACCGGCATATATGATGGGGGTTCCCAGGAGAATAATCGAGCACACTCTGAATGCTAACCCATCAGTAGACCCGGTATGCCAAAAACGTCGAATGTTGGCAGCCGATCGAAGTCAGGCGGTCACGAAAGAGGTGGAAGAGTGGGTCAAAGCCGACATTGTCAGACCAGTAAAATATCCTACATGGATATCCAACCCTATTTTAGTCAAAAAGTGCGACGGAAGTTGGCGTATGTGCATTGACTTCAAAAACATCAACTCTGCCTGCCCCAAGGACTACTACCCTCTGCCGAAGATTGATTGGAAGATTGAGTCGGTCATGGGATACAAGTACAAGTTTTTCTTAGATGCTTACAAAGGATATCACCAAGTGCAAATGGCAAGAGAATATGAGGAGAAAACAGCGTTCTATACGGAACAAGGGACTTACTGCTACACCAAGATGCCATTCGGCTTAAAGAATGTTGGGGCCACCTATCAGCGGATGATAGACTCCGTTTTCCAGTCGCAGATAGGAAGGAACCTGGAGCCATATGTGGATGATATGGTCATCAAAAGCAAGGAAGAGCAGGGAATGTTAGCAGACATAGCCGAAACATTTGACAATCTCCGAAAGATAAACATGAAACTGAATCCCAAAAAATGCTCCTTCGGGATGGAGGAAGGGAAGTTCCTAGGGTACATGGTAACTTCAGAAGGGATCCGGGAAAACCCGAAGAAGATGAAGGCGATAATGGACATGGAGTCACCCAGGACCTTAAAAGAGATGTAAAGCCTCAGGGTAAATTGGCAGCACTCAATCGCTTCTTATCCCGTTCAGCCGAAAGGTCCCTACCCTTCTTCGAAACACTCAAGAACATCACCAAGGAGAACAAAGATAAGTATCGGTGGATGGAGGAGGCGAAAAAGGCGTTCCAGGAAATGAAGAAGCTAATAACGGACCTCTCCTCGTTAACAACGCCAATGGCGAAAGAAGCATTGTATGTGTACCTTGCAGCCTCGGAGGAGGCAGTCAGTGCAGTTCTGCTAACCGAAAGGAGGGGAAAACCGTTTCCAGTCCGATATGTAAGCCGGACACTCAATGAAGCAGAAAGAAACTATGCCCCGATAGAAAAGCTGGCACTCTGTTTATTGCATATGTCAAGGAGGCTCCGGAGATATTTCGAAGCACACCCCATAAAGGTAATCACGGACCAACCTATAAAGCAAATCCTCAACAAGCCAGAAGCGTCCGGGAAGTTGGCCAAATACTCGGTGGAATTGGGTGCTTATAATATCACCTATGAGCCGCGAAATGCAATTAAGGGTCAGGTTCTGGCAGATTTCCTGTCGGAAACCCCCATCGGAAAAAGCAATGGCAAATACTTTGAACAGCCGGCTGCAAAGAAAAAGGAAGAAGGAAAGTGGCTTTTGTACACGAACGGAGCGTCTAACAACAAAGGCTCCGGAGCAGGCCTTGTACTGATTAGCCCCGAAGGAATGGAATTCACTTATGCTATCCAGTTAGATTTTGAAAGCACCAATAACGAAGCTGAGTACGAGGCGCTACTGGCGGGTTTACGAATGGCAAGAAGCATGCATGTTAAGGATCTCGAAGTCCGGGTGGACTCCAAGCTGGTGGCCAACCAGATAAACGGAGATTACGTCGCAAGCCATGAAAGCATGATCAGAGACTTGGCGAAGGCAAAGGAATACATAGCAGGCTTTGAAAACTTTACCATCCGGAACATTCCCTGGGTTCAGAATCAAAAAGCAGATGTTCTTAGTAAGCTGGCCACCGTTGCTTTTGATCACCTGACGAAGGAGGTGCTTGTAGAAGTATTAAGAGAGAGGTCGACGGAAGGAAAGGAGATCAATAATATTGTGAAAGAAGAAGGGGACAACTGGATGACCCCTATCGTCCGATGCCTTGAAGAGGGAGTCTGGTCGGATGACCCTAACGAAGCTCGCACTCTGAGGATGAAGATCAGCCAGTACGTCATAGAAGACGGAGTGCTCTATAAAAAAGCCTACCTCATTCCTATGATGAGATGCGTGGGTCCTTTGCAAGCAAATTACGTTATAAGGGAGATACATATGGGAGCCTGTGGGATGCATTCCGGTCCACGCTCAATCGTAGCAAAAGCCATGCGGCAAGGTTACTATTGGCCCTCCATGCATTGGGACGCCCGGAACGAGGTACTCAAATGTGATTCCTGCCAGATCCACTCTCCAGTACTGCAGCTCCCAAAGACCAAGCTGACTCCCATCATGGCCCCATGGCCCTTCCACCAATGGGGAATGGATATAGTAGGGCCCTTGCCCCCAGCGGCAGGGAAGGTCAAATTCATCCTAGTTGCCATCGACTATTTCACCAAGTGGACGGAAGCCAAGCCATTGGCAAAGATCACCGGCAAGGACGTTATAAGGTTTGTATGGGACAACATAGTGTGTCGCTTCGGTCTCCTAGCTGTCATTGTCACGGATAATGCAAAACAGTTCGTGGACAATCCCTTCAGAAGGTGGTGTGAAAAACTCAACATCAAGCAAATTAACACAGCCGTAGCCCATCCGCAGGCCAAAGGACTGGTGGAAAGGGCGAACAAAAGCTTGATGGAGGGAATCAAAACAAGGTTAGGAAGTGCAAAGGCAGGATGGGTAGATGAGCTACCGAATGTTCTCTGGGCACACCGAACATCCATCAAGACGAGCAACGGAGAAACGCCTTTCAGCCTTACCTATGGAAGTGAAGCAGTCATACCAACAGAAATAGGTATGCCGACATAAAGAATAAGGAGGATAAGAGAAGGTCTCGAGGAGGAAGACCCTCGTCGAATGGAAGAACAAAACGAAGAGGAAATTCGGCTCAATCTCGACCTACTACAAGAACGGAGGGAAGAAGCGGCCGTGATGGAAGCTAGATATAAGACGAAGCTGGAAAAGTACTATAACCGAAAGGCACGGTTGGTATCCTTCAAACCAGGAGAGTTCGTGTACCATAAGAATGAAGCTAGTAGGGCCGAAGATCAAGGCAAGCTGGGACCAAAGTAGGAAGGGCCATATCGGGTCAAGGAAGCAAATCTCAACGGCTCGTACAAACTGGAAACTATGGACGAAGAAGAGGTGCCCCGGAAGTGGCACGCCATGAATTTGAAAAAGTGTTTTCTTTAAATGTTAGCAAATGAAATGTAAGTCTACGGGCATGAACTATTTTATTTTCACTTTCATCAAGTAATGATATATTCCCCTGCCTACGATGGAGGAGGAAAGTTTTCCCATGATTATCTCTCGTGCAAAGGGAGAGGGTGTAATCGGCGGAGATTAGCTACCTCCGACGCACCACCCGAAGAACCCAACAGTTATAATTACTTTACCCCCGTAAGTGCAACGACACTAGGGAAGGCCCGCGTACCATTCGGTAAGGCAACTGCATACCCCCGAATAATGCCAAGCCATTAAGGGAAGAGCCGATGCATATATGCCCTAACGGCACGCAGATTCCCCGGAGGCGTGACGACGCCAGGGATGAGCCCCCAGGTGCATTCACCAATAGGCGATAATAAAATACATAAACACAAACATGTATACATGAGCAATCAAAAGTGGTCGTCCGGATACACGAACGGCCGGAATTAACATTATCACAAACATGGCCAAGATTACATTCACAAAGACACGAATAAAATTGTCTGATTACATCATAAAGGCGTGCAGGCCTACCACAAAACAAACAGAACATTGTTCCGACATTCAAAGTCCATTAAAGTAAGAAACAAAGGGCTATGATCCCCCGGAGGTACCAGCACCGGGAGTAGATCCAGACCCATCGGGGAGCACATTCATTAAATCGGAAAGGGGAAGATGGTAGGAGCGTTTGATCTTTTCAATGTAAGGGAAGGACCTCACAAACATCTCGTCATACACAGCGGTAAATCCCTCAACAGCCTGCATGTCGAAGTCTTTCTGCTTTGCAAGAATCTGGTTCACCTCTTCCTCTTTTCGGCCCTCCCTTACGCCATCCAGGTAGCCAGAGTCAATGGCGGCATTAAAAACATCTCCCCAAGCCTGCTGATACTCGGTACTCCCATGAAAATGCCGGATAACCGCTGGAATCAGCTCCTTCACATAATTGAATCTCAAAATTGTTAATACAAATAAGCCGTAAAAACGTTTATTTATATTTTACGATATTCTAATGTTTTGTCGATAACAAACGTAAAATCATGTTAACGAAACAAATAAAATAAGTAAATGGTTTGAACTAATAGTTTCTAACATATTCACATTTTCACATAAAATACTAAAACAAGTATAAGTGATTTTATGATTTAGTAAATACATATGTACAACAACTAGTGTTTACATATTTGGGTATAATATACACATAACTAGTATGTAGTATATTGGGGAATATAAATGGGTAGAAACTTGAGTATCACAACCCATTGGGCAAATACATTGAATGTAGTTGGGTACGACCCAAAGCCCATGACCCATGGAGCTTGACCCATAACCCATTGCATGACATCATGCTTATATCATACATGGATAATATCCATAACCCATGGATCAACCCATACCCAAGTGACCAAGTGCATTGCACTTAAAGATACATTGTATCTAGCTAAAGATCCATGGTTCAACCCATGACCCATAACCAAAATACCCATGGGTAAAAGGGAGCGTCCCACGGATCCCTAGCTTAACGCTAGACGGATCCCTTGTGGAAGGGATCCGTGGGATCCGGGGAACAGTAGAGTTTTTCTTCTATAAATAGTGAGTCATTTCTTCATTATTTCTCACCCCTTTCTAACACACTTTTCCCCTAAGTGTAAAACTCACTAACCTCAGATCCAAGAGATCTATGTTTGTATTTTTGTTTTTGTGTGATCTTTTAGGTTCCTCTTAAAGGCAAGATCATCACCTTTGAAGTCGAGCAAGCTCAAGTCCATGAGTTGCCATGCTTCCTCATCATCAAGGCTACTGAAGTCTTCTTGTTGATGATTCATTTCTTTCTTCAAAGAAGTGTAGTGTTGAAGACATTAGTGAAAGATGTCTAAAGAGTCAAGACGAAGATATTTGTGAAGGGTATCTATCGTCTATACCAAAAGCACTTGTGGTAGGTGCTTAGAAGCCAAGATTAGAAGCATTATTGAAAGGTGCTTAGAAGTCAAGACTAGAAGCATTGGTGAAAGATGCTTAGAAGTCAAGACACAAGACATTAGTGAAAGGTGTCTTGTAGATCTAGTCAAAGGCATTAGTGAAAGGTGCCTTAGATGTACATTCGATATGGTGTGTTTCGATGTACAAGATAGACTAGTTTTAGATCCAAGGATATTTATATCCTTGATGATGTTGTAAAGGAGTAGATCTCCTTTGGGATTAGTCGTTGGTGTAGTGTGGTAGTAGTTCCTCCATAATGGAACTAGGTGCTTAGCCTAGTACCTAATAAAGGGTAGGCGACGTTGTGATAGGTGTGGTTCACCTTGGTGTGAAAGAACCCGACGGTTAGCCTAACACCGAATAAAGGGTAGGCGACGTTGTGTAGGTATGGTTCACCTTAGAGTGAAAGAACCCGGTGGTTAGCCTAGTACCGGAAAAAGAGTAGGCGACGTTGTGAAGGCTTCTCCGCCATAAGGAGATTGGTGTAGTGATTACGAACTCTCAAGTAGGTGACTCGAGGAGTGGAGTAGGGCAAGGAAGGTGTCCTTGTAGCCGAACCACTATAAATACTTGCGTTGTGGTTTTGTGCTTCTTACTCTTATCTTTTCATTACTTACCTTTATATGCTTGTTTATCAACATCCAACACACACATCCAAATAGATTGACATAAGTCGATCTAAATAGATTAAAAGGAAGTTTTAATTGGTAAAACTATTCAACCCCCCCTTCTAGTTTTCCACAATTGGCATCAGAGCTTCGTTACCAAGTTTCTTGAAGTATATTGTACTTTAAAAGCTTGATACGATCCATGGTTAATTGAAAACTACAAAGAAGGTTTTTCATAAAAACAAAACACAATGTTTTTAAAACTATATGTTTGGATGTTGAGTTGATAACAACATTTTTTTATTTACTTTTTATTTAATTGCACTAATATTCTTTGTCATGTTGATTAGTCAAAGCTCATACCCACCAAGCTATAGGAATCGCTTGGTAACAAGAATACCTTCCTTCAGAATGTATCTTAAACGCAAAGGAGCGGGAATCGTCTAAGTGACATTTGTTGTGTCATTTATAAAGACATTCCTAAGTGCGCTATAGGTATATTTTTCTTTTTGTTGTACTTGATAATTAAGTATGCCTATTTAGGTATTTATATGATTAGCTTTTGTGCATATATATGTATTACATAAAGCTTCATTAGGAAGCCTTTTCCTTTTCTCACATACGTGTCACTCTTTTGTCTAAAAGTCGCGGTATATAAAACTTGTGTTTCATCTCTTTTAATCCTATAATAAAACAAAACAAAACACAAATTTCAAAAATTCCTCCTTCCCTATTTATAAATCGTCCGTCAATCACTCCATCAATCCCCACTTTTTCAAATCTTCCAATTTCAAAAATTTCCTCTCATTCAAAACTTCATCTTCCTCTTCATTTCATCTCAACCAAAACCAAGAAGGATCATCTTCAACATGGTTTACATCGCCCTCGTGCTCATCGCCTTAACACTCATCGCACTTGTGTTCCCTATGATGAAGTTCACATACGGAGACATTTACTTTGTGTTGTTAATCTACATTGGGGTTATATACCCAATCCTTTGTATCATTCTTAGTATTGAAATGAAATATTACTAATAGTCTAGTTATCTAGGTTATTATGTGTTTATCATTTTTGTGTTATGTCTTTCTTTCGTGATACATTAGAAGTCATGTATGCATGTTAAAAGAATATGTAGGTTAAAACACATATCCTGGTATAAAAACTATGAGATCTAAAAACCTATGTTTTTCATAAAATTTGTTTCTGTGATTACAGATCTACGGATCCCGGAAGTTATACTAGCCGGATCCCTTTGGTAAAGGAACCGTGGGATCCGTCCTACTGGAAAAAAGTTTTTCATGCAAATTAAAAATCACTTTTCTTCTAAAAAGGTAATACTCCACTAGAATATCAAAACCATAAATGAGTTAAATGTCATTGTTGTTAAAAACCATTGTTAATAAAAATCTTGTAAAAACATTAGATAATCATAGGTTGATCACAAACATATCTTTCTATTAACTCGTGTTTTCTATAAGTTCAACTATGACGCATGAATATGAGTTTGATTTTTCACTCACTAGCGTCTACACTCCAAACATCTCCCTTGAACCCAACACACCTGGCAACCATGTCTGTGGGTTCAATAATCTCGAAAACCGTCACTTCCACGAAGGACGTATTGTAGACACCTCTCTACAATTCGAAGAAGGTATCAATACCTCCTTCCGAGCCATCGGACTAGAATGTCTTCTTGAAATCAACGAGAAGATATGTCCAAGGTTCATAATGGAATTCTTCCGTCAAGTTGAACTCGTTCGTAACGAGGATCGCTCTCTATCTCTTTGGTTTTATATCAAAAACCAAAAGTTTACTTTAACCCTTGGGCATTTTGCTCACATCCTCCGGATTCCAAATCATGGACAATGTGCCTTCGTCGAAGATTGGTCTCTTGATTCTCTCTTCAACTTTCGTGAAGAAAATAGTCCATATTGTTCACACATACCCTCCCCGGAAGATTTAAATCGCATAATATGCAAACCTCGACCATATTACTCCGATCCAAACATTATCTTCACACGGGACATCCGAGAAGAGTACAAGCCTATTGCACTCATCCTACGTGAGAATGTTTGGAGTCTTAGGGGAAATCGAGAAATCCTTCCCGCTTGTTGTGCTCACATGTTGTACTGTGTGCTAACACATCAACCATACAATCTCGCATACTTCTTTGCAAGGCGAATTGCAAATCTTCAAGGCTCCAAGAATAAACTCATCCCTCATGGAATGTTCTTGACGCGCCTCTATCACAATGTTATGCACTTCCATCCTCAATTTCAAAGTCCGTTGTACTTGTGAACAAGATGATGGAACCGCTAAACATATCTCTCATGAAGACTTTCTTCATTCTTGATTCCACCAACACTCATCAATCACGTAATGATCCTCCTAGCGAAAACACTCAAGGAACGTAGTAGTATTTCAAATAGGATCAATCCTCTTGTACTCGTGCTTTATCAATGTAATCCAATTTCCTTCATGAAATAAAACATCTTACATTTGATATCTTAGTGTTAGAACCCCTTTAAACTAACCTTGGAATATAATGAATTGTCAAGATCATTGCATACCTTTAGTAAAGGTTCTGCTGAGCAGATGGACGGATCCCAATGATTGTACTAGACGGATCCCTACACTTAGGGAACCGTGGGATCCGGGAAACAGAAAATGCAATTGCAAGCATTGTATTTCAAACATGTCCTTAGAACACCTCACACTAAACTAAACATAGTGTCTTAAAGGCAAATTAAGTCCTTATCAAAGATAGGTAGATCCTTCCTACTCACACACAACTCACCAAGATCACATTCTAAGGTGTTTGTAGATCTATCGTTTCATTTTTAATCCATTACTCTTTCGCTCTTAAACTCACACTTCATTTTTCACTTGATCCCTCACATTTAGTCTTAGAAATCTTTTCGATTATGGCAAAATTGATCATAAATCATCCTCACCTCAAAATTGATCAAAGTTGATCAAATTCTAGTTTTTTCCATCTCAAAGCTCCTAGGATATTTTTCAAAACACTATCCTAAGTCACAAACCTGATCTCTAGGATCATTTACCTTCAATTGACACTCTCATCTTTAGTGTCATCCTTGCTCATCCATTGGTACTGATGAAAGTTCCAAATTCTTCCATAAAAGACAATCATTAGCTACATCACTCATTACCTTCAAGTATTTAAGGACCTCTTCATTTAAGACACTTAGGAGGACTGAAACACTATAGATCTTAGATCTTAGAAACATCATTTCCACTCTTTCATAGCTGCTGAGAGCCGGATCCCTAGGATTAGCCTAGACGGATCCCTCTAAGGAGGGAACCGTGGGATCCGGATGACAGTTTATGTCAAATCTTGCTAAAACAATCATTTCAACTCATCTTTCTAACTCAAACACTCCATCTCATCTTAAATGAGTTCCTAGATCATTACAAACTCTGAAGTTGACTCTTGTGCATGTTAATCATCACATTCCAAAGAATCCTAGTGGCTTAAGGCTTAAATGCACTTGCCAAATCTCTTGGTTTATAAACCACTTTGTTAGGACCTCCATAGTCATCACCTTCATCCTAACTTTCAGCATTTTAGCAATCTTTACAAACCTCTTGAAATCATCTCATCATGAGGAAAACCCCAAGTAGTAACCTATCCACCAAAGAACCATCCAAGAAAAAGGCTCGTGTTATACACGAAATCTCTTCAACAGAATCATCTCCGGTCAAGCCAACAAATGCTAGGATCCTTCCTCAACCAATCAAACCAATTCCTAAAAGGATAGTACCCACAAAACTACCTATGCCAAACACCACCATACCTCCTAGGCCAAACAATATCATCTCCACTAAACCATCACCATTGGTTCCTAGAGCTATTTTTTTTACATCTCCACTATCATCACCACACCTCTACAATTTAGAAGACTTGCCTCCTAGGCCATCTCATCCGCCTCCGCCGACAACATTCTCCTCATTAGGAGGAATAATGGTACAAAATCAAGGTGTTGAGTCAACACTTGCTCCGGCTTCCTTTTCGCCGTTTCCATCATATAATCCCATTTGGATTATGAGAAATCATCAAAGTCAACCACCCGACCATATGGAAGTTGACACTTCTCTACCACCACCATCATTCTTGGTCGAGCCATTCTCAAATGCGCCACCACCAATCCCTCCATCGTTTGAAGCTCCACAAGCCGCTTCACTTGATCCCTCGCATCAAGCCATTTCATTTCTTCCACCACCACTACCTAGCCATGACAAAGATTGCTATCATTGCCAACATGTTGAAAGTTTGATACATGAAGTACGAGAAGACCAACGTTTCATGTTCTATCATCTCCTCGAACGTTTTGACGAGATTAAACCTAAACAAAACTTGAGCTAGAAGATTTTAGTGGTGTCCTAGCATCAAGCAATAGTTGGTTTAGAAATTCCTAGTCATGTATTTTCTTAGTTTTTAGAGTCATGTATATCATAACTCTAGTTTTATTAAATGAAATTATATGCTACTTGTTATATTTCTGAGCATATGATTACATTGTATTCATGTCTCATTTTTGTGATAACATTACGTGTTATATCACCTTTCTTTGAAATTAATCAGCTAATACGGATCCCTTAGATTTTCCTAGCCGGATCCTTACTAAGAGGGAACCGTGGGATCCGTGAGACAGAAAACTATTTTCTACTAACTTGGACCACATTTGCAGGAAATTGTGAATTATACTTGTTGTCTAACCTTTGTTTTGTAGTTATTCAATTTACACATGAAGACTTTGACATCCTAAAGCTAGGGGGAGCTTTATGTCAAAGCAATACATTGCAAATTACTTGCAGTATTAGGTTTACATTTCGTGAGCACATTCGTCACTTAGACGAAATCTCTTGCAAACTTACTTGCAAACAAACTAGTTTAGTATCACTTTCTTGACGCCCTTACATAGGGATGGACTCGTCAAGGGGGAGTAAAGACGAGATCCTTTCACGTTACTTGCTCTCTATTTTTTATTTTCTTTTCTTTCACATGTTTTTCTTAAAAACAATGTGTTGCTTTCTTTCGAAGCTCTTTTTGTTTCGACAAAAAGGGGGAGAAGAAAGTAAAACTACAAATTCAAACTTTTACGAATTTTAGATTTTCCTTAAAATAATTTTATGTTTTGTCATCAACAAAAAAGGGGAGATTGTTAATACAAATAAGCCGTAAAAACGTTTATTTATATTTTACGATATTCTAATGTTTTGTCGATAAAAAACGTAAAATCATGTTAACGAAACAAATAAAATAAGTAAATGGTTTGAACTAATAGTTTCTAACATATTCACATTTCCACATAAAACACTAAAACAAGTATAAGTGATTTTATGATTTAGTAAATACATATGTACAACAACTAGTGTTTACATATTTGGGTATAATATACACATAACTAGTATGTAGTATATTGGGGAATATAAATGGGTAGAAACTTGAGTATCACAACCCATTGAGCAAATACATTGAATGTAGTTGGGTACAACCCAAAGCCCATGACCCATGGAGCTTGACCCATAACCCATTGCATGACATCATGCTTATATCATACATGGATAATATCCATAACCCATGGATCAACCCATACCCAAGTGACCAAGTTCATTGCACTTAAAGATACATTGTATCTAGCTAAAGATCCATGGTTCAACCCATGACCCATGACCCATAACCAAAATACCCATGGGTAAAAGGGAGCTTCCCACGGATCCCTAGCTTAACGCTAGACGGATCCCTTGTGGAAGGGATCCGTGGGATCCGGGGAACAGTAGAGTTTTTCTTCTATAAATAGTGAGTCATTTCTTCATTATTTCTCACCCCTTTCTAACACACTTTCTCCCTAAGTGTAAAACTCACAAACCTCAGATCCAAGAGATCTATGTTCGTAGTTTTGTTTTTGTGTGATCTTTTAGGTTCCTCTTAAAGGTAAGATCATCACCTTTGAAGTCGAGCAAGCTCAAGTCCATGAGTTGCCATGCTTCCTCATCATCAAGGCTACTGAAGTCTTCTTGTTGATGATTCCTTTCTCTCTTCAAAGAAGTGTAGTGTTGAAGACATTAGTGAAAGATGTGTCAAGAGTCAAGACGAAGATATTAGTGAAGGGTATCTATCGTCTATACCATAAGCACTCGTGGTAGGTTCTTATAAGCCAAGATTAGAAGCATTAGTGAAAGGTGCTTAGAAGTCAAGACTAAAAGCATTGGTGAAAGATGCTTAGAAGTCAAGACACAAGACATTAGTGAAAGGTGTCTTGTAGATCTAGTCAAAGGCATTAGTGAAAGGTGCCTTAGATGTACATTCGATATGGTGTGTTTCGATGTACAAGATAGACTAGTTTTAGATCCAAGGATATTGATATCCTTGATGATGTTGTAAAGGAGTAGATCTCCTGTGGGATTAGTCGTTGGTGTAGTGTGCTAGTAGTTCCTCCATAATGGAACTAGGTGCTTAGCCTAGTACCTAATAAAGGGTAGGCGACGTTGTGATTGGTGTGGTTCACCTTGGTGTGAAAGAACCCGGTGGTTAGCCTAGCACCGAATAAAGGGTAGGCGACGTTGTGTAGGTGTGGTTCACCTGAATTGGAGTGAAAGAACCCGGTGGTTAGCCTAGTACCGGAAAAATAGTAGGCGACGTTGTGAAGGCTTCTCCGCCATAAGGAGATTGGTGTAGTGATTACGAAATCTCGAGTAGGTGACTCGGGGAGTGGAGTAGGGCAAGGAAGGTGTCCTTGTAGCCGAACCACTATAAATACTTGCGTTGTGGTTTTGTGCTTCTTACTCTTATCTTTTCATTACTTACCTTTATATGCTTGTTTATCAACATCCAACACACACATCCAAATAGATTGACATAAGTCGATCTAAATAGATTAAAATGAAGTTTTAATTGGTAAAACTATTCAACCCCCCTTCTAGCTTTCCACAAAAATCTCTTCATGACCAGCACTCACGGCAAGCTTCTCAACATCAGCCCTCAAAACCGAAGCCTCTCTCTCGGATTCATCCAGCTCCGCGGTCTTCTTCCTTAAAGCCTCTTCCAACAACTCCCCCTTCTTCTCCCTTTCCTCATCCTTGGCCTTTAACTCATTCACTTACCTCTCCAAAGAAGCCAAGCGAGAACTCATTTCCTCCTCCTTCCGGACACAATCCTGGTGGGATGACTGAAGGGCTTGGTGATCTTGGGCAAGTTTCTCGTTAGCCTCCATCTGGGTCTTGAGGCTGTTTTGGGTCTCGGATAGTTGGGAATCAACGCCGCGACAAGTAGCATGTGCCCTATAGAGCTCTGCGTAATGATGATTCAAATGCTCAAATCTCTTGAATACCTCGGCAACAGCCAAAGACCCATGGCACAATTCAAACCATCCCCTATACAAGGCCCTATCGTCAGGAAGATCTTCCTGTTCCGTGCGGATAAAGGGAGGAGCGAGATGGATCATCATATCTCGGCACTGAACAGCGTCATTCAGACTGGTATTGGCCGATAAACCCCAGCCGGGAATGAATGGCTCACCAGAACTCGTTCGACCAAACCCACCTGGGAAAAGAAAGGAAATCAGCCTCACATGTATAATACAAAAAAAGAGGAACCAACCCCGAAATAACAAAGATGCCATTAAGTACCTCCGACAAAAGGGCTGGCCTGATAAGGAGCAATACCTTGAACATTCACCGCCGTCTCACTCGTTCCGGCTGCTGCAAAAAAGATACACGTCAAAAAGGAATAAAATAATAATAACAGGGTACGCCTCAAACTAAGAAACATACCTTGACCGGCGGCATTGGGGACGGCCCCTGAAACAACCGGGGGAGCCTCCACCGAGGGAGTCCCCTCCTCAAGAGAACCTCCCTCCTGACCACCACCACCCGCATTTCCCTGCTCGACATCATCTACAAGGTCTTCCGGCCTCAGGGTGTTTAAAAGAGACACCGAATGAGCATCCTGAGAATTATCTGGGCTTGACGACATATCAAGTGAAGGAGTAGCTTGCCTTCTCCTCTTTAGCAAGGATGAAGCAGTTCCGACCGGTCTCCTCTCCTGTTGCTTTCGTTTCTTTTCCTTTGCCTTGAGAACCGCTGGATCTGCCTTCTCCACAATCCGTTGTACGCGGCTCGGCTCCGGAATCTGTTTATCCGCCTCCAAAGGTTGGGTCACATGCTGAGGTATCTCTTCTCCTTCAGCAAGAGGACTGCCTTTCCCCAACCTGGACCCTTGGTCAGACCTCAGGGGTAAATAGCGAGACATAGTGATAACTGCACAAAAATAGAAGAAAATTATTAACAAATAAAGAGCTACATTATCAGGAGCCGGGATAAATCTAAAAACGTTTGCGTTACCATTCTTCTCAATATCCTTAAACTCCGGACGAAAACCGGAATGCTTCCAGATCTTCGTTAACCCAACTTCGTACAAAAGACCTGAATGAATAGGCCGAAGCTCTATCACTCCCTCACACAACCTCCGCACATCAGCTTCTGAATAACCTCCCGACGGAGCATCATCCGACACGCTTGAGTCCGGATGTCTCCAAGGCATGGCATCGGGAATGGCTCTCCGGTCAATTAGAAAAAAGTTGTCCTTCCAGTTTTTCAGACTCGAACACGTCTCTTTGAAGATGTGTGCCGGGGAATTTCCTCCGGTTCGACTCGCGAACGAGAACCAGTGTCCCTGCTTATTCAACTTGTAAAAAACCCGAAACAAATTCACAGTAGGCTCAATCTCAAGACTTCGGCAATATACTTCAAACATAACTAGCCTATTCAACCCGATGGGCACAAACTGCGAGATGTGAACCTTGAAATACTTTATCACCTTCAGGAGAAAAGAAGAAAAATGAACGCGAACTCCGGAGAACGCAAGATACTGCTCATACAAGCCGATGGCATCCCCCGTCAGATTATTCATGGTAAAATCCATCGGGGGCAAGCGAGGGTGCAGATCCATTGGAATTCCATACTCGCTGATAAGGCCCTCCAACTCCCCTTCGGAAAGGACGAAAGAATAAATATGCATGTTCGACTTGGGAACAAGATCGGCAGCCGGATGTTCCGAACCGGAAGCCATAGAATATCAACGAAGAGGCAACGCAAACGAAAACGAAATAGGAGATAGGGGACGCACCTGGATTTCGCCGGATAACTCGAAAACTAATAGTGAATGAGATAAATGTAAAAGGTAAAATGGGTAAATGAGGTAAAAAGGGGATTATATAGGCAGATGAAGTGGGGACGCGAAACGTCGTGTCGTGTCAGAAAAGGACGAATCTGAACCGTCAACGTGTACGCACCAGCCACGTGGCACGATCCTATGGACCCGGTAAAACTGATTTTAACTTATTCTCCCCAATGGGCTTGGGCTCACTGTTCCTGGCCAAGCCCATCAAACCAGGATAAACCCAAGGCCTCTGGACAAACATAGTAGTCGAATCAGACCGAGTATCACGTCACTTATCAAAAACAAGCAACATGATACTGGGGGGGACATGACGACGTATATGGTCCACCGGCTCAATAGCCGGAGGACCCAATACCCTGTCGAAGGGCATACCGAAAGGCCAACTGCCGAATGGAGGGTTGACCTGACAGTACCTTTGGCATTTAGCCTGGATACAATTCGTCTCATTCTCCTGAATGTCAGAGAGGACACCAGAGACAGTGTTAGGGGCAGTGTCAGCCCTGACAACACCAACGACCTCATGAAGTACGACAGACCTAGGGACCAGATAGTGACATCAAGGAGTATAAATACGCATACAATAATTGGTAAAAATGTATCATTTTCTACACACACACATTTTATACTATACTTTTCGGTAAAACACACACTTACTCTCACGCCGGAGTCGGGTCCTGAGATAACACCCAGGGCGAGACTAACGCGTTGTTCATCTTAGCAGGTATCAAAAAGACTTATCTCGTAAGGCTGAAGGATAACTGAAAGAACTAAAAAAAAATACTTCGACACATATAGTAGTGTGCAAAGATATTTGTGACACTCAATAACCAAGTCGAAAGACCAAAGGCCCTTAACGGATAACCAGAAGACAAAAACACATTGGTTTAAAAATCAGTCAACTCACAAAACACACACTAACAAGTGAAACTGTGTGTGCAAAATGTGGAGAAGAACATTTTGCACCACCACTTCCGCCTTAACCAACAACAACAACAAAAAATGGGACGCATTAGTAATCGGCGGTGGTCATAACGGCTTAACTGCCGCCGCATACTTAGCTCAGTCCGGCCTCTCCGTCGCCGTCCTCGAACGCCGCCATCTCATCGGCGGCGCCGCCGTCACTGAAGAACTCATTCCTGGTTTCAAATTCTCTCGGTGTAGCTACCTTCAAAGCCTCCTTCGTCCTTCCATCATTAGGTTTAATTTTAAAACATTTGGGATATTTATTTTAAAATGTATCCAACTTGATCCATTATTTTTAGTTTGTATCAAATTTCTATAAGGGGTGTTTTGTTTAAGCTTATTTGCGGCCTTCGAGCTTATTGGATTAATGGTCTTATTATGATATACCAAGCTTATGTAAGCCCATAAGTCTCAAAATAAGCCAGGAAACTTAGGCTTGTGAAGTATAAGCCGAAATCAAATAAACTCATAAGCGCACAAGTAAGCTTAAAGAAACACTAGCTTGATACATTTGAATGGATAATCCTTTGAAAATGTATCGAACTTCACCCGTGATGATGCAGACAATATGAGAAATAACTGGTTAAGTTTTATGCATTTTCGGATCATTATCGCTACTATATTTGCTCTTTATATTGTCTAGTTCAGATATATATTAAGTTAGTGTTTTTTATAACTTTGAAGAGATCTGGAGTTACATAGACATGGGTTGAAGCTGTTGAAGAGGAGTCCTTCGTCGTTTACGCCGTGTTTGGATGGACGTTATCTTTTACTAGGTCCTGATGCTGAGTTGAATCATTCCGAGATTTCCAAGTTTTCGACACGGGATGCTGAAGCTTATCCAAGGTTCTATTACTGTTAAACTTTTAATGTTTGGTAATTTATACATGACTGGTTAGAAACATTGTTATACTGTATATAGGATTTACGTGCGATTATTTTCCTTATGATGGTTTTAGGCTGTAAACCGAGTTTTCAAAGTACCTTAGTATTAACGCGAGGACAATGTTAAATGTGGTTTGTACAAATTGTGTTGACTAGATAATTTGGTAGATATTGTTAAGAAGTTTAATAGCTCGATGGGAACATGATGCGCATCAAGGAACATCTATCCATTGGTATATTAGTATATGTGTTACTGTGATATATGAAAGAAAATATAAAAATGCCTTAAATAGTAAAATGAATAAAGACCAGACTATCATCAAAACATGATCGTAATAAGAGTTTGTTGCTAACATGTATCATTCATTACTTGGAGGGAACCTATAATCTGGTCTTTGTGAAGCTCTTAGAAGTTTGGTTTTTAGTATTTGTGTTTGATTCCATGGAGCGTGTTTTTCGTCAGTATGATCTTTTTTATCTTATTCTGTTGTTTATTTGTAGGTACGAGAAGCAGCTGGAGAACTTTTGCAAGTTCATGGATCCACTAATAGATTCATCACCACCTGAAGCTCACCAAGGCGCTTCATCTTTTAATTCCCGAATAAAGCATAAGTTGCAGAAATCAGAATTTTGGGCCCATTGTTTGCATCAGTCTGTCTCCATGGGTCAACAAGGGATGGTGTAAGATTTCGTATCTCGGGGGCTAATGCAAAATACTGAATTGGACTTTATGTCATTAGTTTTTGGGATTTATTTTTTACTAAAAGGGAATAATAGCATATTACTGATGAGCCTATCGAAAATTAAAGTCAACTATCAACTAATAACTTCCATGGCTTAATCAGCTTAAGAAGATGGTCTGCATCACAGACCTCATAAACTTATGCAGTTCTTTCTTATAACAGGGATTTTATGGACCTTCTACTGTCACCAGCATCAAAGGTTTTAAATAACTGGTTTGAGGTTGGTACTTGATCCTCATTACTCAATACTAGTGGATATGGAATTTTTTATGAGACCTCATACACTCATATATAATAATGTCAAGCCAGCATTTTAATCTTCTGTATGCGAATAATATGCAGAGTGAGGTGTTGAAGGCAACACTTGCTACAGATGCAGTGATAGGATCCACCGTAAGTACCATTCCATTATTACATTTCTGTATCGTATTGCACAGTTGTGAAAGCATAATCGTTAATGTGATTCTGTGTTCTTTGCTAAATTCTACTTGCATATACCTTACATTTGTGACGCAGGCAAGTGCCCACACACCAGGGAGTGGGTATGTTCTGCTACATCATGTGATGGGAGAAACTGATGGTGACCGTGGAATCTGGTCGTACGTATTTCTACTCTAGCATATTTTAAATTCTTATTATTGAATTTATACTTGTCGAACCAGATTGTTGTGAATCCCGTGATCCATGTTTGGTCAAAAACTTTCTTAGTTAATTTTTTTGTTACGTTAGTATTTGGCATTCTCATGTACCCATATAGTAGTAGTGCCATATCTTTAAAGCCAACATATATATCAGAACCTCTTCAAAAGGTGTAAAACTTTTTAATTTATTGGTGAGCATATTAATTTTGCAAGTGAGTGCTCCTAGTGTGCATGTTTGCTCAAGGTATTTAATATATGTTTAATGTGATAGTATGGTTTAGATGAATTACATGGGAGGTAAGTAGGTAACTGATACACGTTTAGGTATGTTGAAGGTGGAATGGGCTCAGTGTCTAAGGCTATTGGAAGTGCAGCCACGGAAGCTGGTGCTACCATAGTTACTAATGCAGAGGTATAATCATTTTTGGGATAACTAGTGTGTTACTTTGTGACCATTTCATGGTTTTGTTCAGTAGAAATTGATCCCAACCTTTTTTTTATCTTAATTTGTTATCCCAAATTGGACGAGAGTCTCACGTTTCAAGATTTTAGGCAGCATCTACAGCTTCTTTTATGGTCACTATCGATTTTAAAAAATGTTTGATATTAAATTAATCACAAATTCACAATTATTCACATTTTTAATGACAAATTTCTTGCCTTCAAGTTTTTTTTTTTTTTTTTTAATTAACAATGATCTTCATAGATGTTAGGTAGGGGGAAAAAAACGAATTTCAGTTCTTACGAGTAGTTTAGTGATATTGTTACCTAAATACTTCATTTCTTATGCAGGTATCAAAGCTGATAATTGAGGATTCTGGCACAGTTACAGGGGTGAGCTATAGAAGGCAATCACAATTTGCTGCAATGAATAATTACGCAAAATTCAGGCAAACTAACTGCATTTTTCTTTAGGTTATTTTGGGTGATGGAACACATGTTCATTCTTCAGTTGTTTTGTCAAATGCTACTCCCTACAAGACTTTCATGGTAAATTTTTTAAAGCTGATGAAGTTTTACAAAAGAACATAACTAACCATTTTGAATTTTGTCTTTGCATATACTGACATAGGAACTAGTGCCTGAAGATGTTCTTCCTGAAGATTTTTCTCTTGCTATTAAGCACTCTGACTATAGCTCTGTAAGATTCTTTTACAAGTCACCATTCCTTCTAATTACCAGATAATACAACCTTTTTATAAATTTCTGATGACACAAACCTAAATTTATACTGCATTCATCCTTATGCCCTTAAAGTTCCAAATTTAGAGTGGTAACAAATTCTAGCAAATGCTAAATATTACTTGATTGAACAGGCAACCACTAAAATCAACATAGCTGTTGATAAATTGCCACAGTTTAAGTGCTGTGATATTGGCTATCCTGAAGCTGGTCCTCAGCATATGGGTACCATCCACATTGGTTCTGAGAGGTATGCTCTTCCTTCGTTATTTGTTTTCGCCTCCTTTTATTTTTTGTTTCCATAGCATGGTTGTTCCATCATTATTTTCAGCATTTTTTTGTATCTTCGTGCTTGTCTTGTTGCTTATTCTCATCTTCGGATTTTAAACAAGTGGATCTATTTATGTGTTATCATTTTTGCTGATCAGTATCGAGGAGATAGACTCTGCATGCCAGGAATCAGTGAATGGATTGCCATCACAGAGGCCTGTAATTGAAATGACAATTCCATCTGTCTTGGACAAGACTATATCTCCACCAGGTAGTCTTATGTCATATCTATTTTCGTACAATATAATACCATGCTTTAGATGATCGCTTTTTTTAAATTAATGGATCCCTAAATATTACTTCGCATTATTCAGTGCACTCTATTTTTGTGTGCCTTGGAGCTAATGAAACTTAATTTATTGTAGGCCAACATGTCATCAATTTGTTTGTTCAGTTTACACCATATAAACCTAATGATGGCAGCTGGGAAGATCCTGCATACAGAGTGAGTTTTAGTTTTTAAAAGTACACTTGCAATGTGCTGTTCTGCTGGAAATATTGATCATATATTTCCATGTCTCTTTCTTTTGTAAACGGCAAATGACAGTCGCACCACTGTACTTGCACCTTTTACGAGCACTTGGTGTGTTTTTTTCTGTAAATTGTCTATCTGACCTTGATTGATTAGTTAATCCATTTAAGACTCTATTTAATGTGATCAATTCGATAGTGGCAACCAGATAAATCCAGTGAAGCACAATATATATTGGTCATAATGAATTTCCCTGCTTCAGCAGGAATTGTTGGTAAAACCAGTTGAAGCATGCATTTTAAGTTTTTAACTTCAGATGGGGGTACCATTATTATTATAGATGTCTTCTAAAAATGTTAGTATCATTTTGTTTTGAGACTTTTCAAACCCTTTTAATCCACAACAATTTTTTTGCAGGAATCTTTCGCTCAAAGATGTTTCACCTTAATTGACGAGTATGCCCCTGGCTTTAGTTCATCAGTTATTGGCTATGACATGTTGGCTCCACCTGATCTTGAAAAGATAATTGGTCTCACAGGTAATTCATACCACTGTTCCCTCTTTTATACATTATTAATGTCGATTTTCAAAGTGAATTTGAAAAAAAATAGAAATTCTTCAACTAAGAGGTTGTGGGTTCAAGTCTCGTCAGAGACATTTGTGAGGTACAATTGCCGCTTCAAAAATAATAATAATAATACAAAAAAAGAAAAAAAAAAGCAAAATCAGGGATCCTTAATCTGTATGTTCCTCGTTGCTAAAAAGTTAGTTTTACAGGAGGGAACATCTTCCATGGTGCAATGGGGTTGGATTCTCTTTTCCTCATGAGACCTGTAAAAGGATGGTAAACTTCAACATTATCTCTAGTTTATTGTTCTCATACCTTCCTGTTAGTGGTGCACCTTAGGAACGCACGTGTTTTTGCAAGATAAAAGCTTGTGACTATGTGGTGTGCAATGCAGGTCAAATTATAGAACCCCATTGAGAGGATTGTATCTATGCGGGAGTGGAGCTCATCCTGGTGGTGGGGTCATGGGTGCACCAGGACGCAATGCTGCACGTGTGGTTATAGAAGACATTAAAGGCTAAGATGATAGTTCTGAAACCATCAAGATCATCATATGCTCTGAAAGCATCATCTCGAGGTTCCAAGTTCCTCCTAAAATGTATTTTCTTGATCTCTGTGTCAAGAATCATTTTTTTTATGTGAATTGCTTCAGCAAGCTGACTATTGGCCAACTGTTTTTTGCTTTTTCATATGGCGCAGTGAAACAACAAAAGCACTTGCGGGCTTTGGACCAGGATCAAGATTTGTAGGTAATCTTAGCTTGAATCGTATGTAACATAACACACATTGTGATTGGTAAGAAGTTTTGTGTGAACCATTTGGAAGCCTGACACCTTCTCACCCTGATAGTGTAAGTCCGACATTGAGTTTGGACGCCTATTGTATCATGAGTTCTGCATGAACAAAGTAGGCTAAAGAGACACTCTGATTTATTGTCTTGGAATAAGCATAAATGATCCTCACTTTTGAGTGACATGATCTCTTTACTTGTATAACTTAGTTGTATCGTATGATTTAGTTCGTTCTTTGTAAGATTTTGTATGACACCTTAGAGATTAATGAAATCGAAAGAGTAATTTGAATCTTATTTATAAATTTGACCCTGGGACCAACACACAACATCATGATACCATTTAAAGTCTCCTAGTTGTTTCGTAGCATAAAAAGATTATTACAAGCCAGGAAAAAGATGTGTGCATGCATTTTGCACAACCCAGTTTCGTGTTTAGTCTCCCCTTTCATATTAGGCTTGTGCCCTTGTGGACTATCAAGAAAGTTGGAACGAGATTTTGCAAAGAGTAAAGTCCAAAATACATCTCTGTGGTTTTCCCTTTGTCTCGCTTTACATCCCTAAACTTTTTTTTGGCACAAAACTATCCCTCCGTTAGTAAAGTTGACACAAATACATCTCTCTGTTAGCAAATTTAGTTAACAAGGACTAAAGGTGCAAATATTTCTTCGTTATCTCCTAACGGAAGAGAAAATATTTGCACCGTTAGTCCTAAGGACTAACGATGCAATATAATAAATTGCATCATTAGTCCTAAGGACTAACGGTGCACTCCACCGCCACCTACCACCCAACGCCACCACCCGCACCGTTAGTCCTTAGGACTAACGATGCAATTTATTTTATTGCATCGCTGCAAATATTTTCTCTTCCTTTAGGAGATAACGGAGAAAAATTTGCACCGTTAGTCCTTATTAACTGAATTTACTAACAGAGGGATGTATTTGTGCCAACTTTACTAACGGAGGAATGGTTTTGTGCCAAAAAATTTTTTAGGGATGTAAAGCGAGACAAAGGGCATACCACATGGATGTATTTTGAACTTTACTCTTTTGCAAATAATATTCTATTATTCTAGATGATTTTAGTAGAGGTTTACATATATGTAACGTAATATTTTTTTCCCTCACCGCTGATCCTAGTAATTGTCTAGTCATTCTGCAATTTGTTTAATACCACTTGGTATAATTAAACATTATATAATAAAAAGAGTAAATTACACCGTTCGTCCTTGTGGTTTGCGTTGACCGCAGGGTTTCGTCCTTTGACCAAAAAAGTTGCACCGTTCGTCCTTAAGTGTGAAACGTTATGCACCGTTCGTCCCTCCATCCAACTGGGCCCACCAAATCCCACTAACGTCAGTTAACTAAAGTTTTTAAAGGGGTATATCCGTCATTTCCCTAGCAACTAGCATTTCTCTCTCTCTCTTACCACACAAATCGTCCAAAGTGGTGATATACCACACACACATCATCATCACCATTTCTCTCTCTCTCTTTAACCTAGCCGCCGACCACCTTAAACCACCACCACCGCCACACCGCCGCCTACCACACTACACCACCCACCTCAAAACACTCCCCACTCTCCCCTCTTTCCGATCCACTAGGTCACGCGCCTAAAAACCCTCCCCCACCTCTTGGTATACACTCACGTGCCACCACCACCTCACCACAACGCCACCACCGGTTCTCTTTTTGTGTTGTAAGCAAAGGTAGGTTAAAACCCACGAGTTTTGACTCGTGTTTCTTGGTAACTCGTTGATGGGTCACATGTCGGGTTTGATATTAAAAACATGGGGGTTGGTTAGTCGGTGGTAGTGGGTTGGTGGTTTGGTTAGTCGGCAAAGATAATAAAGTCGTTGATTGAAAGCGAAGAAAGGCTGAAGCAAATGGAAAGCTTAAATCTAACTTAGGAGAAGCGTATCAGTATGCTAAATATTATGTTTGTAAGAATTGTTGTATTATTAGGATGTTTCGTAATGGGTAAGAAATGCTTATGGTGATTATTTGATTTTTACTTATTCTGGTTGTGTTCAAGTTGATAAGCAGTCTAGACTGTTTGGCAGTGGCTACGATAATAAGCTAGTTGGCAAGCAATTAAGCAATTCTAGGTTGCCATTTATTTTTGACAACTTGTGTTTTTATGTTAAAGTTTTACTTTTGTTCATCTTTTTTTAAATCCATTGACAAGATATCTTTGAAATTTCATTTGATTTGAACTTCTCTCTTTTTTGCTTCTCAACGATATCTATGTTCTTAACTGCAGCTGTTGTATTAAAATATAGATAGAACAAGAAGTCTATCTTTGTTTCTCTATTTTTGAACAACAGTGCATACATTAAAAGCCTGGCTTTTTTATGTTTTACAATTTTCATTGTTTTTTAGACAGCATGAATTTATTGAATGCATATATATATATATGTTTAATTGCTAATCTACTATAATTATGGTAGTTCAGTTTGCTTGATGCTTAATTGAGTCAATGTGGAAGAAAGGAGTTGGTGGGGAATAGAGTGAAAAAAAGAAATATGGGTTTGTGGGTAGATGTGGAAGAAAAGACTTAAATTACTATTTTACCCTCATGGGTTAAGTGTTAACTGACGTTAGTGGGATTTGGTGGGCCCAGTTGGATGGAGGGACGAACGGTGCATAACGTTTCACACTTAAGGACGAACGGTGCAATTTTTTTGGTCAAAGGACGAAACCCTGCGGTTAACGCAAACTACAAGGACGAACGGTGTAATTTACTCTAATAAAAATTATATATTCATAGAAAGTTTTAGAAAAAAAAAAAGAAAAAAAGAAAAAAAAAACCATACTAGAAAAGTTCAATGTAAACGCCAAATTTTTTAAAAACCCAATAAACAAATCATGACCATTAGTTTTTTAGAATTAGATCGAAGAATACCAATGTCAATGTACTTTTTCAAATATACTGATTTGGTACGTGAAATTTAAAAAAGTTATAAAAATGTAACGAGCTTTCTTTCAACTTGGTACGTGATGATGATTTATCATGCTATAAATGGTGCTACGTGTCACAATATCATGGTGATAAATTAAATGATCTTTCTATAGAGGACACTTATACTTTCAGCGGTATTTTTTTTCGATTTTTTTTTGTGAGTGTTGAAAATTATGTCTGAAAAAATTATATGTAATTTGTTATTTTTAAAATTTCATGTGATTTTATGAAATCACAAGTGATTTCTAATATACAAATTAAATAACATGTGATTTTTTCAGATGCAAACTTTAACACAAAAAAAAAAAAAAAAAAAAAAAAAAATCCTCGAAAATTTCATGTGATTTTATAAAATCACACGTGATTTCTAATATACAAATTAAATCACATGTGATTTTTCTAGATGCAAATTTTAACAAAAAAACTTGTCGAAAGTATTTTGAAGTGCCCGTTCGCTGAAGGAGAAAAAAATTCTCGTCGTGATGATGTATTTTCCTGTCGCTTAACAATTTACTATTTGTAAAATATTTTAGGAAACATAAAAATAGTTTTTAAGAAATAAGTGATCAGAATTTAAGTCACTTTTTATTTTTTATTGACACTTAGTGAGTTGGTCTATTTTTTTATTTCTTTTTGTTGAAGAACCTCGTAAAAATGTCTCTCTTTTAAATAAATGGCTTATATAGATAAAGCCCCACACCACTTAATTGTTACGGAGTAATTTAGTAAACTAGGCATTTAGTTGTCAATGTATATATGTATGAACAAATTTTTGTTAACCTTTTGATTTACATCATCTTAAATTCCTCGTATCATATCCCAAGTCCCATCTCTCAAAGCATAAAAAACACTAGGGATCCACGTAGGATCGCGTAAGTAAGATCGTAGGATCCGTAATTTCACTAATACCAAACCTTGTGATTAAACTAATCAAATGGTATGTTTTGAAATTCCAAAAACGTTTGTTTAAATCATGTAGAAAGTATGTTTTGAAATTTGGACATGTTATGTAATATTATTTCCACTAAAGCGTTAATGTAACGATGGAAACTTTACTTTTGTGTTTTCTTTGGTGTAAATTTGACTTTGTCATTTTGAGGATATTATATAAATTCCTTTGATGTTGAGTAGAAATGTAAAACTCCCTTGGATATCATTTGTTTACAAAATATGACTAATTGGTAGGATCGTAGGATCGCGATCCGAAAGGGATCAAACTAATACCAAACCTTCAATCCCAAAAAGGCCAAAACCGAAACAGTCAAAGACTGTCCACTTGCAAGGAAACCAAAAGGGCAAAACCGTCAAAAAGAACCACCAAAAGTTGACCTACTTCATGTAAACAAGTTACTTAAAATGGCAAACATGAGAGCATCTCTTAACATCCCCAACCCTAAAAAAACTCACCTCCCTCATTTCATGAACTCAGACGACGAAGAAATAAACCCAGTCACAATGCTCCTATTAAACACCGATGACAATCAACTTACCAATAATGGAAAGATAACAGAATTAGTACCATTACCTGTTCAAGACAATACTTACCACCTCACCTCCGTCAACTCCACTCTCACAATCCGTCAACTTCCGTCACAAGGCCTCTCATTCCAGCTTTGGCCAGCGGCAGACACCTTCGTCAAGCTTTTCGACAATTACAAACCTTCAAACACGGATCCATTCTCCGTTACAGTTACAAACTGTAGTGCTATTGATAAAAAGCCTATTCGGATCCTGGAGCTAGGATCAGGTACTGGAATAGTAGGAATAGCAGCTGCAGGTATACTCGGTGCTGATGTCACTGTAACTGACTTGCCTCATGTGTTACCAAATATGGAATATAACGTTGAGTTGAACAGGGAGGTGATAATGCCACGTGGAGGTGAGGTGCGTGTGGCGCGGTTAAGCTGGGGGGAGGTGGGAGATATGGAGGTGATTGGGAGGGATTATGATTTGGTTATTGGTTCGGATGTTGTGTATCATGATAATTTATATGAGCCTTTGATTCAGACTTTGAAGTATTTATTATTGGGTTCGGGTGAGGGTGAAAAGGAGAAGGAGAGGGTGTTTTTGATGGGGCATTTGAGGAGGTGGAAGAAGGAGTCTAGTTATTTTAAGAAGGTGAAGAAGATGTTTCGGGTGGAGGTGGTACATGAAGATGGGCCGTCTAGTGTGTCGAGAACTGGTGTTGTGGTGTATCGTTTCACTAGGAAGGATGCGGTTTTTAGATAGTGTTGGTTTTGATGTGAGGGAATGAGGGATGGTTTTGTGGAAGTTTTTTGTTTTGATGTTTATGTTGTTGAAGTTGTATTGAGGAATACATGTTTGACCAGAGTCGGAAAGTTTGACTCGATGGTATTGGATTTATCTCATACTTGGTTTCGTTGCTTGGAGTAGAAATACGCGCACTTTCGCATCCCACACGATAGAGTCTCCTGTTTTTGAAATAACTTGCTTTGACCCGAATCCATTTTGAACCAGCTAGCCAATGTCTGATCTTTACTTTGCTTCCATAGCCCAGATTTCAGCCAATGCATGCACTCAACTGAATCGACTGTTTATCTAATTGAACCTGGTGAAAACAGCAATTCCTTCCCAATTGTGGTAACCCGCATGTGTGTGAACAAACGACTTTGATTCATATGTTTAACGGGTCACCAGGGTTAAATAAAAAAATTTGTTAAAAGAGAACCATCTTAAATTGGTCGAAAGTTGCAGGGTATATCTAATACATACAACCTCCTGAACAGCTTTAGAAAAAGATTTGTATCAATAATACAACAGTTGTGTTTGGTAATTATATTTAGCACAGAAGAATAAATAAAAAAAAGGGTCAAAATTTGTTTGAAGTTGATCAAACCCAGTCCGTGTTGATTCCTACAAGAACTACCCATTTTGAGCATCCAACGTTACTTGCTCCTTTTGCACCACTTATAGGTAGGATTATTGTACCATTTGTATTATTTCAGTAAATAGTTGTAAAGCTATCAACACTGATACCTTATGCAACAAGTGTATTACTTGTTGGGAGGTTGATGCAAGTAACATTGCTAGTACATATGTAGATACAAACTTCACTAAGGCAACATTAAATTTACAAGCTTATTTTGGGGAAAGAAAAAGAAATTGTATCTCTATTGAAACGCGCATAATATATGGCAAATTTATATGATGTGACTTCTAGTTGGCCTCTAGAAAAAAATTTGTGTGATGCAATGAGCTCCAAAGCCATTTTGTCATGTTAAGTTATAAGTTAGCAAAACTGTTTTTTATCGTCTCCTAAGGGAAGATCCTTTTCTGGTGGCTTTCATATTTTGGGAGTCCCGGAAACAAACAAAGTGGACAATGGTGTTTCCATTGGGATACACTGCGAAAACACTTGTTCCTATCTTTTTGTTGCAAAGTGAGCATACGCTCTCGGATGTGATCTTCAGTTCTGCTTTTCTTTGGCTATATAATTCATCTTTAACCTGTGCATCATGATACAATACTAATTGAAATGCATAAAAACATAACATTTAATTTAATTATAGAAGACCAATTCAGACCTCCAGTATTCATTATAAGTTTTAGTAAAATCTAAAGTCTAAAGTTTGTGGAAATTCTGCAAATTACTAGTCTATTAAACTCGGACCACTCACAGCTTAAAGAAAAAAATTTACTCGGTAAATATGACCATTACCAAGCAGCCGGAAAATGTGCAAACAGTTTTGGTAACTGTTTGTACTAATGGTTTGTTTCTGGTAGAATATATAAATTACTTCATTGTATATATTGAGATCGCTCATTGTATGATACGAACCCAAGGATGAGTTTGACCCAGTTCTGCTGGATAAAGAGAAATAGGGGTGGAGGGAAAATATTTGAAAATTTAGGAGTTGGGAGGTTATCCACAATACAAAATCAGGGAGTGGGGCTAACTACTCCCACCTATGTTTAGTTTAAATATTTGTGTCTCATGCATTTGTCTTTTGTCGATGTTTATTTTAATTTAGCAAACTTGGTTTGTGTATTGGAGAATAGCCATCTCGAATTGGTCTTTATCTAGTAATTCCCAGATTTCCAGTAATTGGATTATCCAATGATCTTTATTTAATTTTTGGGGTTCTATCAATGGTTCCATTTCCTGGAAACGCAGAGAAGATGGATAAAAAACACGGGGATTATAGAGATCATATCATTGCTCAATTAGAAGCCATTGGAGCGCAGCTGGATTCGATTTTTGTAACCCTGAAGAACGATGTTGAAGCAATCAAGGTTCGAGTCTATGGAACACCCTCTACTCCGGTCCAGTCAAGTCTAGCCACTGATCATATCACATGTATTAACCCTGCCGGATCTGAACATGAAGATGAAGATCTGGTCAAAGGAACCGTACCTGCTTCAACCGTCTCCTCCGCACCGCCACCTGCTTCTGCCACACCCATACCAACTATTATCAACCCGCCACCAAATTACACCAGTACCTACATTCCTCCTCGCCTCACTGCACCCTCAAATGATTCACTGCCATCATCAAAAATCACCGGGCCATGCCTAATTTCTAAGGAAAAAGATGTAATATGGGCTCAACTTGTAAATCAAATTCAAATAGAGAGTGGATTGAGATATAAACAAGCGGAAGCAGATAAGAAATCAGGGACATAAAGTTATATTTTTGTGACAGAGAAACAAGACATGGAGATGGGGTTATATTTTAGTAGTGGCCTGGGCGGCACCGACCCTAACAGAACTGCGGACCTTTTTAGAAGAGCCTTGGTCACTAGGAAGAACCTACATGGACGCCTTACGAGACAGTCGTCAATCAGTTCCCAACTGTGTGACTTGAGGACAAGTCGTTTCCCCGGGCAGGATGTATTGATACGAACCCCAAGGATGAGTTTGACCCGGATAAAGAGAAATAGGGGTCGAGGGAAAATATTTGAAAATTTAGGAGTTGGGAGGTTATCCACAAAATCAGGGAGTGGGGCTAACTGCTCCCACCTATGTTTAGTTTAAATATTTGTGTCTCATGCATTTGTTTTTTGTCGATGTTTATTTTAATTTAGCAAACTTGGTTTGTGTATTGGAGAATAGCCATCTCGAATTGGTCTTTATCTAGTAGTTCCAAGATTTTTGGATTATCTAATGATCTTTATTTAATTTTTGGGGTTCTATCATTGTACCCTTAATCTCACAATAATTTGTATTTTTTTAACCGATACCTGTACTAGATGCCTCCAAAAGTTACTAATCACATTAACCTTGAAATTTATGAATATATATCAAAGCAATAACCATAAGATACGGAGTTAATGACTTTCATAAGATATATAAAAGCTTATTATATACTTGTAATAATCTTGTTATGGTTTCTCTATCATGTTTTTGGCCGTACACTGAATGTGATTGGTTTGCTTATGGTTCTCTGGTTTGGTGTTATTTTTTCTTTTCCTTGGTGTGAAGTAAGATGAACCTATTATCACACTTTAGTTTCTTCTCTATAACCCACAAAATGAAACAAATGGCCAAAATGAGCACAACCACAATATAAGCGTTAAGAGTTCTGAAAAGGAACCTAGCAGTTTCTTGTGCATGAGAAGGTAAACATACCTGTAGATTTTCTAATTGTCGCAGGCTCTTGATAACTGAAAAGTTCCGATATGATTCACTGGTTTGTTTCATGAGAGGTCCAAGAAATGGATACAACTTCTGAATAATCAGAGAAGAAAAAATGCACTCAAAGGCCGAAAAAGGAACGGCAGTGGATGAAATACATTTAACAAGTCATTATAATCTACCAGGAATGACCCAAAACAACCCAGCAATCAAATTGAATCTAAAGTAGTGTAGATTCCAAACTTATTCCTATTAGTTACAGATACATGGTAATATCTAAATAAGATTATTGGTCAATTTAACAAAAGGTAAAGATATCAATAGTATTATGGAATATTGTGGACACACTGACACGGTACTGTTCTCAGTTTGCCTGTGATGAGAAAAAGGTTTGGGTGTAAATATAATTTAGCCTGGAACCTCATACAATCAATTAAAATAGAGCAGTTTTTCATTACTCTTATATTCGTTTCCAAAACGTCCAAATGATATAGTACTGTTCTCTTCTGTTCCACAATATTAACATATATTTGTTTGAATATGTACATAAATGAAGAGAAAGGAAATGTGTGAAAGTAGTAAGATGGCCAGGTTGAGCGGGTTGGGTAATGTCAAATCTGGTCATTCTTTACTGCGGGTCACAACAAGCCAGGCCAGGTTGAATTCACCCATCGACACTTTTTTGTCCATTAAAAAAAGTTATAACTATTTTAACACATCATTTTAAGAAATCATAAACAGCATTTTTTTACAACGATTATCTAAATCTTTGAATAGAAACCATTTAGGAGGTTTTAAGCATTTATCGAAACCTTAACTTTCAACCCATTTCCTCGTTTAGCTAAACTTTTTGATTCTGCAATCTACACATATGACTAGGGGTGTCATAAAAGCCGACCCAAACCGATCCAGTTGAGATGAAAACACAACCTATCGACCAAATCACAAGTAAACAGCTAGAAATTGTCTCCACTAAATAGGTGTTACCTGTAGCTTGGTCTCTTTAGGCAAGAGTCTCAAGGCCTTTGCTCCGTGAACCCGGTCCCATCTCTGGATCAGTAGATCAAGGACCTCATCAAGCATGATGGTGGAGCTTCCTTCGTCAATAACATCATCCGTATCATAATCACTTCTCCCACCATCACTTCTCCCTCCATCACTTCTCCCACCATCACTTTTCCCACCATCACTACTATATGCCCTGATTCTAGTATCTTCTGCTCCCTCAATCTCTGCAATTTTTCTGGCTAACCCTTTACCTTTGGCTTTTACAGCTGACCAACCCGCCTTCAAGTTTTCACTACTTGGTGAAGATACTAAGCTAGTAATTCTCTTTTCAACATTTTTTGTTTTTTTCCGAGGATTTAAATAAACTTGCATTAAAGTTAGGTATATATTGCCCTGAGCTTTCCCAGACTGTTGATTAAGTCCTGCTTTATACATCCGATCACAGTAGGATAGCGCCAGTTCAGGAAGATGAAGCTGAAATATCAAGAAAATTCCACAAAAGCAAACATAAACAATATAAATGAAACAACAAAATAAAGATAAAAGAATGCATCATTCAGATAACTAATGGAGTTATTGCATAAAATAGTTTGATCTGATTTCTGTTTCGAGTAACTATATTTATTTAAGATAATCTTTAAACTTGTAAGAATATTATCTGTTTTCTAGGCACCATGTCAGGAACAATGTCAACATTAGTGACTTGCCAACCAGTACGGACTACTTAAATCGGAAAATTATGGTTGCTCAAAGCAAAACATCAGACCAACTATGTCATCTTTTACTGGTTTTTTTTGTTTTTAATGCAAGAACCTCACTTTGAATAAACTCGTTTGAAACACCAATGTGACTTCAAAGTAATACCTTATGTACATATATGGACAATGCAAGTTCGTGCTGGTTCATTTTGCCTAATAAGATTGCTCGTTCTTCATACAAAGCATCTTTTGGGATTCGTTTCAACAAGATCCCAGGATTATAATCTGAAATACTCTGCAATGCAGACATGAGTTTTTTCCTAGTTGCGGTATAGTTTTTTTCATCCCATTCCTTCTTAGCATTGAGATCAGCATACCAATCAATAACTTCTGAAAGATAGATTTGCAACTGCAACACATGACCATAGCTTCATTCAGATAAATCTTCCCCTGCTAACAGTTGTATAATAGCATAAGACAGTTACCATTTCGTTCTGCAGATTCTGGGAGACCCCATCTTCATTCATTGAGAGCATCAGTTCCAAATAGGTGGCCTGCATACTCGGGGCATGCTGTTTTAGGTAAGAATTAACCAAGTCGGCAGGAATATTTCCAGATAGAAAGAGATCAATAGTCTGCGTTGGACAACTTTTAAGTACAAGCATTGAAGATTCCAAGACAAGCATAGGGTCAATCCCGCAGAGAGGCTGCACATGAGAACTTAAATGTATCAGAAACAAATTCTTGTACATCCAATCTGACGATGATTTGCTTATCATCATATCTAAACAAAATCCATGAAATCAACATGTTATTTGTTTAACAGCAAATAATGGCCAGGTAACAAAGAAGGTCATGACAAGCAACTTTTTATTCTGGAATTGCAAGATAATATAAAGAACTTATCTTTTAAGCATCAAATGCCATTCTATACGAGGAAAGGGCACGCCACAAAAGAAAGGAAATATTTAAGAGCTGGTCAATTACACTCGGCTCCATGTCCAACAAAGTTTACAACATGTCAAGGGGTTGTAAATAATTAATAACATTTCAAACTATAAGGAAATGGTTCGAATAGGTTGAGTGGGTCAAACAGGTCATATGTTTCTTTAAAGTCTATTCGACTGCTTATAATCTCTCAAATCAATTCATTTTCTGTGACATAGATGCTCTTTTGAATAATATAGCTTTAGTAATCATATTTATAACAGTAATCATTCATAGAACTACAAAAAGAACAAAAGGACTCTTTTTTACTAGCGGCACGTAAATGACAAGCCTTTGCCAGAACCCATTAAGAACCACTGCCCAACCCGCGCAATTTGCAAGCGTTACTTCAGAATGTGAGGAGCGCAAATATGATGTCTACATGAACTTACGTTAAGATAGTCAATGATCATCTCAGGCTTGAACTTTTGACGGTGCACGACTTTAGGTTCATCTGATTTGGCATCCTCAACCAATTGATGAAGAAGTTTGAGAGCCTCATGATGCAGTGAGTTGTATTTGTAAAGTTCTAACAAACAAAGATCGTGATTTCCTTTCTGCAAGATCTCCTCACATATTTTCACATCACAATAATTAAAACCTTTCAGTAAATCTAAGGCAGCAGCAGTCTGGCCAGTCAGAAGTAAAGCCTGCAGAAGTGCAGTGTCCAATATTGCTGCCACCTCTCTAGCACCCGAATAAGCAGGGATATTAACTCGCCCCTGAAGAACCAAAAGAAACTATAATCAGAACATACAGCTATTTTAGGGGTGTTTGGATGTATTTGTGAATTAAATATGTGATATAGAGATAATTAGAATCATCTAATCAGCTGTCATAAGCTCATGATACGCGCTGTAGAACAGGATTTGTTTTTTGGCTCCGGCCAAGCCAAGAACATTTGTGCATCTTTAAGTGTGTATGAAACAACAAAATAGAGCTTGCAGCAAGCAAAATACAGGGAATTTGATTGTTACCTTCGTTGATTTCTTCGATCGCCTGTTTTCGTGAGTGTCAAATGTATGTACAACAGCATCTGAAACAACCTCCTCTGTGGTCTCAGCAGCTGCCTTTCCAACTATGTTGGGCCTCTTCTTCAGCAAGAACTTGACCAGAGCCATTAAAGTATTGTGGCTCATTTTCTTAGATTCAAGAGCACAACTCTCATCAAATTCCGGTAGAGATGTTGGAGAAGAGCCCATATCATCTGATGTAGCAGACGAGCCTCTTGATAAATATGACTCCCCAGCTATATCCATATTTTCTGCTTCAGCTGACATAAGTGACTTGGCGAGAACAATAGATGGATATAAAGAGAGCACATGGGTTAACTCTACTTGAGATGCCACAAAGTGCTCCATGGCCTCCTCACATGGGTTAACTCTACTTGAGATGCCACAAAGTGCTCCATGGCCTCCTCATACCTTCCATTTCCAAAGAGATGGTTTGCATATCTGTACAATTGGACAACATAACTTGTTATTGAATACGTGGCACAGTCCAACTTATCGGGTCAAACAAAATAATTTTCTAAAACGGGTTATATCTCCTAGCTATTTGAAAGTTCATGAATTTGTTAGCTTCCCGTTTAAAATAATAGAAATTGGTTACATTAAATTCATACAAATTATAGATGAAAACCGATAAATTTGACCCAAAAATCAGAGTATGTCCCTTCAGATAGAACTGCAGTAGTATTATAATAACACATTCAAATGTTCCAACAATCAAAATATAGCTGTTAGACACTTTGGAATTTCTAAAAAAATACTCATCTTTATTTTGCAGATATTTTTTTGCCCAATATATTTGTAGATCAACTAACAGAAAATGAAAAGGGACTTCAGAATTATACTGAACATATGACCCTCATATGACACCATTGATTTACTACATGAATCAGAATTTCAGATATGATGTTTCTATCCTAAAAACTACTATAATATATTAAAATTTTGATCCATAACTTAGGTAGCCACGCTTAATGCATCCATATTACATACTCAAAGAAATGTACTGAGGGAACTATAAACCAAGTTGAATTCCATGAAAGGTCCCATATGAAAACCAAAAAGCTTAGGTCTTTTTCATTGAAAAACATGAATTTTAAAAACTGTTCAACGCCTTCTAGCCGCATTATACAAATAACAATACTCCAATGGAATACAATGAAATCATGTTCAGCTAAAAGGGCACAGGTTGACATCAAAAATGTAAAAGGGGTCATATGAGAACCTAAAAGCTTAAAATTACCTAATATGAATTGACTGTTCCTTGGAGGCTCGTAAACCTGAATCTTCTGGCGGAAGGAACTTACACAAGACCAAGGCTTCCTCAAAATTTCCAGATGCTGTCAATTGTACAATCTGCAATGAAACAGTAGTTTGATTCAAAGGAATGAAGCCCTTAGAAGAAAGCTTTGAATTTTGTGCCCACAGTGAAAGTTCAGAATTTTATACTTCATAAGTTCAATTAGCTGCTCATGAGAAAAGTACAACGATCATATATTACAATTTTGTTTAATCTGAGGCAAACCTGTGCACCGAGAGGTACTGGAAACAATCCATAAACAGATTGGTCTAGGGAAACAATTACACCATTATTTCCTTGTTTAATACCACGTATATTCCGAAGACCAATAGTTTGTATCAGTGGGTTAGGAACTCTCAACAACCGGATCTGCAAGACTCGAGTGTAGCACAATGTATAAATCCCAGTATTAATTGTTTGATCAAAATAAGAAACTAGTATTCATCTAGGTAGAGCCATTTAGTTAAGATACCTCAATGTGCTTTGGTAAAAGTGCGATGGCGTATGGCTTCTGAATGACAACTACTGCAGGGGCCTCAGACCAACAAATTCTGCCTTCTGGAATGAGTTTGCCATTTTGGTCCACAATCACCCCAATATTATCCTAGCAAAATAAGGCATTAACAGAACTCAGGCACGCATCTCAGTAATATATTGAAGCTTTTTGAGCGCACTGCAAAAGCAAAAATGTTGCTTTTATTTGTTTAAAGTTAAGTACACCTATTGGCTTCGGTTAGCAACTAACTGTTATTACACTATACTAACTGGAATCGGTTAACTTTTTTCAGTTTAAAATATATAGCAATGATGATCCGAAGAAACATTCAACATAGAACACATTGTACCTTCCCTAATAGAAGTTCTCCGGACGGAAGAGACACCGCTAAAGGCGGAGCACTCCTCCCTGGCTGAAACACCTCCGTCACCGCACCATTGACAACATTCAATATCATATAACCTTTTTTAATACCCATACATATATTCTCACCACACCAACACATCGACTTCACTACATCTGGTACACCATACTCTTTCACCTCCACAAATCCTCTCCCTCCTACACCACAAAGCAAAACACATTAAACCTAACTTGCACAAATTTAGAAGGCCTTTTGGAATTGATTATACTTCAATAAGTACTTATAAGTTAATTAAAAATAAGCACTTCAGGAAATAGCGTTTTGATTTGCTTATTTCTAAAAAATGCAATAATACTCGATAAAGTAAAAGTTTGTTTTTATTTTCAATCAAATTCGTTTATAAAATGTTTAAGGTCAATTACGAAAGTAGAAAAATCCTTTATTACTTCAAATAAGCACTTGAACTAAGTAGTTCTACTTATCACTGCTTACTTATCTTAAAATGAGCGGATAAGCAGAATAAGGAGGTGTTTGTATTAGTTTATTTGATGGGCTTGTTAGCTCATTTAAAAATAAAAAAGCCAATAAGCTCAATTTTTATGGCTTACGAGCTCATCAACTCGAGCTTATGGACTACAATGCCATAAGTTCTAGAATATAACCTAATAAGCCATAAAAACTGAGCTTATTGATTTTTTATTCATTTAAGCTCATCAAATAAGCCAATCCAACACCCCCTTAAACACTCTAATCACCTACATTACACTCAAAACAACATTTTGGTACCATTATGTCTAAAAACACAAACTCTCTTCTGCCTCGCAAAACACAAAAAGCCTCGCACATCATCCCACGCATACACATTCGCGCCTTTCGCTTTAGCAAACACCGCCTGTGTTTCCAAATTCGGCAAGCGGTGAATGACAATAGTTTCGGACAACGAAAGCAAAAGCTCGCGTGAGGCCAATACTTTCATAGCCAACATTTGTTTCTTAGAGAATGCGTTAAGCGTTTTCTCGAGAACATATTGCTCTTTCTTAAGGTCTAGGTCTACGGTTTGATCAGGTGATGGGATGGATGATGATGATGAATGCGCAATGTAGATTAGTAATGATCCGTCTGAGCACGCGATGAATAGGTTTGAATTGTGGTGTTCGATTGCGGTTATTTTTTTCGGCGTGTTTTGGAGTAGTTGGATTGAATCGTAGGCTGTGTGTGCCATTTTTCTGTTTGGTTTTTTTTGTGTGTGTGTTTGAATTGAGGGGAATGATGACGTTATGGGGTGTGTTTTTGGCTCCAGAAATTTAGATGGTGGTTACTTTTTGTACAAGTTTTGATGCGTAAGGTACAGTTGATTGATGAGTGAGTGATTCAATCCTAAATGAAACGTTTTGTGATGACCTTATTAGTTTCAACTTTGGAGGTGATTTGTGATCACGTATGACCCCCTAGCACCAGTACGGGCCAGCCGCGAACTTAACACTAACAGGTAGTACTCCCAGTGCCCATATGATTCGGACGCGGACCAAACACATACCGCGGCAATGGCCACCAAGCCATTCCGCGGACAATAGACGCGCCCGAACAAGAACACAACCGCGCCCCACAAAAGGGGAAAGGAATCTTCCCTAGGTCGGACGTACTGCAGCGTCGCGTCTACCAAAGGGAAAGCGGGACAACTCCGCCCAAAACATCACCATCACAACAAGCGACAAGCTCTGCAGGTGACTTACGTCACAAACTGTCGCTCTCAAGACCCGTGACCTTGAGAACACGACAGAAAGGTCAACCATATAAATAGAGGTCTCACCCATATTCAAACGGTAACATACATACTCTCTCTCTCTCTAGAATTCACTTCATCTCTCTAAAACAACCACTTACTCTTACGCCGGAGGTTGACCGCGGAACCCCGTTCCGCGGTGAGACTAACGGTGTTGATTTTCTTAGCAGTTAACAGCCGAAGATTTCACTTAATACAAGATCTATTCTCCGAAGAGTTAGCTTAAACTAATCCGCGTAGGAGAAGTGCCCGGATTTGTATTAACAAGTTGGCGCCATCCGGTGGGACCAAGAGCACAAGCTGCGTCTCTCTTTTTTTCTCAATAATGAGCAATCCGGCAGAAGATCCTTCCCCGTCTCCCTGAGCCGTCCCACGGCCGAAACACGGGAGGAACGAGACGCGAACGCAGAGAAACACCACCCTAATACCGCGGGACAGCGTCCAATAAGGGAGTTCTCGCAAAAGCACTACCATCGAGATCTTGCCCTTTATGGCGAAAAGGTCCATCGAGAAAAATGGACCGGTTAAAACCCGTCTAGATTTCGGCGATGAGACTAGAAATGAGAGATCTCGAGAACACGCCGGAGTACTCGGTCGAACGAGGAAAGAAAAGCGGGCACCTAAGAGGAGGCGCGAGGTCGCCCCGGTGTTAGGTCGGACCTTCGAGTACTCCAAATCGAGGAGTGTTTTCTCAAGACTCAACAGCCGAGATAAGGGGTGTTCTAGAGAAAAGAGTCACGGAAACCAAAAGGCCACGCACGGATGTCTTCGAGATCGGAAAAGGAACGCCCACACGTATCCACAAGACTTGGTGACCAAAACCGAGTATATTCTCGGACTCGGTCAAAAGTTACCCCGGGGACAATACGAAGAGAAACCGAGAGCACGCACACCGGCCGGAGTGTTACCCGGCGGTACTTCCCACTCGAAGTCGGGCGGAGGAGAAACATATCACTCATGCCGCAGTAGAACAAAGGAAGTATCCACCCGAAGCGGAGAAAGCACCGGAGGACACCGGAGGTCCACTCAAAAGCAAGAAACGGGACGATGGCGACCTCTATTCCCGTATGACGTGGCGGCACACGACCCCTTCACCCGTCGCATACGAAATTTTGAGTTCCCGGACATAACAAGAATGCCACTCACATCAAAACGTGCACGATGGGGCAGAGATCCGGAGGACCACTTGAAAATCTTCCGGACGGCAAAAGTGGAAAGATGGGCCATGCCCACATGGTGCCACATGTTTAACTCCACCCTCTCGCACGCCCGGCTGGTTTGATGAGCTAAGCCCGGAAAGCATCGACAGTTTCGAGGAATTGAGGTCACGTTTTCTTTCATACTTCCTACAGCAGAAGAAGTATACAAAAGATCCTGTCGAATTGCACCATATAAAGCAGCGAGAAGGGGAGTCCACGGAGGCATTCGTGGAACGCTTCAAGACGGAGAGCATGTACGTGAGAGGAGCTCCAGAGTGCATGAGAATATCTGGCTTTATGCATGGAATAACAAACCCGGAACTAATCAAAAGGCTCAATGACAACATCCCCCGCGAGGATGAAATGTGGAAGGTTGTGAAGGCATTCCTTAGAGGCGAGGTGGCCGACCAACCAGTCAAAGAAGAAACACCACCGTGGAGGAACCAGACCATGGACGAAAAGCATCCAAATCTCCGAACGGAAATGAGAGTTTAGGAACCACTCGGGCGGAGAGGAAGAGAGGGACAGTTCACACTCCTCACAAAGACACCGAAAGAAATCCCGCCATGGATACGGTCAAATTCACGCCCTCCACCAATGTCCAGCCCGGCGAATCCGAAACAAGGACAAGTACTGCGACTTTCACAGGGAAAAGGGGCACAACACGGACGAATGCTATCAGTTGAAAAAACAGATAGAGGAACAGTCCGACAGCTCGCACATTTGGTCAAAGAGATCAAAAACGGAGCGCAAAAGAATGGTGGTCCCAAGGGAGGAAAGAAAGAGACCGCGGCCAAAGACAAAGCCCATGCCATATACATGGTCAATACCGCGCGTTCATCAAACCCAAGTTGTTTCCAAAAGGAGTCTTAAGCATGGAAATATCTTTTCCTCCCATATCCGGGGATGACTGGGATGATCATCCGCTGGTGATCAAGGCGGACGTGGAGGGATGCACAATCCACAGGATGTACGTGGACAATGGAAGCGCCTCAGAAGTCCTGTACGAACATTGCTTCAACAAGCTAAGCCCGGATATCCGCAAAGGTTAATTCCCCGCCACGTCGCCACTATTGGGTTTTAGTGGAGAACTCTCGTGGCCATTAGGACGATCCTCCGGAAGTCACGTTGGGGGATGAGGAGAACTCAGCCAGCGCTTGGATGAATTTCATGGTTGTGCGATCTCCGTCCCCCTACAATGGAATCATTGGACGTCCGGGGATCGGTAAGGATAGTGCCATCCACGGCGCCGACGGGATGCTAAAGTTTCCTACCCGGGTGGAATCGTGACTTTGCGCAGCAACAAGGTAATCCCGTCGAATGCGAATGATCGTTGAACGAGCCCGGCCAGGCAACTACGAAGTGAAAGAAGGAGTCGCGGTGGCAATCAACCCAAAGTTCCCGACCAAACGGTCCGCAATAGGGTGGGTTGAGCGAAAAAGGAAAGAAGAGCCTCTGCGACCTGCTAAAGAACAACTTGGATATCTTTGCTTGGGAACCTTCCGACATGACCGGAGTCCCGCGGACAATCGCGGAACATAAAGCGAATGTCCGGAAGGTTATAGCCCGCTGACGAAGAAGAGAGGACAAGCCCCGGAAAGAAACAAAGCAATCAACGAAGACGTCCACCAAGCCGGTGGCGCGGGGATCATGAAGGAAGTACACTACCATGATTGGTTGTCTAACCCCGTACTTGTCAAAAAGAGTGACGGGAGCTGGAGGATGTGTGTGGACTTCAAGGATTTAAACAAAGCCTGCCCAAAAGATTGCTACCCCTTGCCGGAAATTGACTGGAAGGTTGAATCCCTTTGCGGATACCCGTTCAAATGCTTTCTTGACGCGCATACAAGGGTATCACCGATACGATGGCGGCCGGGATGAAGAGAAGACAGCATTTCACACTAACCAAGGCATCTTCGCTACACAAAAATGCCCTTCCGGTTCAAAACGCCGTGCCACATACCAAAGACTTGTGGACGAGCTTCGAGAAGCAAATTGGAAGAAACTTGGAAGTGTACGTTGATGACTTAGTCATCAAAAGTCATTCGGAGGAAGAGGTGCTCAGAGACATAAATGAAACATTCAAGACCCTAAGGAACATCAATATGAAGCTTAACCCCAAGAAGTGCACATTTGGGGCGGAACAAGGAATGTTTCTAGGTCATGTGGTGAGCAAAGAAGGCATCCGAGTCGCCGGACAAGTCTCGACGTAGCCACCCTCAAATCCCCGACTACCAAAAGGAAGTGCATCTCGAATGGAAAACTAGCCAGTCTCAGCCGTTTCATGTCCAAGTCAGCGGAAAGGTCCCTCCCGTTCTTCAGGACATTGAAGAAGTGCATCAAAAAGAGCGACTTCTATTGGACAACAGAGGCGGAGCAAGCATTCAAAGAAATAAAGCAGCACATTGCTAACCTACCAATGGTCATAGCTCCACGTACCAAAGGAAGAATTGATTATGTACCGGCGCGCCCCAAGAAGCTGCCAGCTTTTGTTGGCACAAAGAGGATCAGGCAACGGCCGATATTTCGTCACCGCGCTTGAAAGGCCCGGAAATGAATTATACTCCAATCGAGAAGCTCGTCCCGGCGCCGGTGTATGCGTCTCGCAGTTGCGGCGATACTTCCAGCACATCCGGTTGCGCGTGATCACGGACCAACCATTAAAGCAGGTCTTGACCAAGACGGAGAAAAGTGGAAGAATGGCCGGGTGGGCAATAGAGCTAGACGAGCACGACATCACCTTCGCACCCGGACGGCCATAAAGGGACAGATTCGGCGATTTCATTGCTGAGATCCCGACGAAGGAACCCTTGACAAGAAAAGACCGGCAACAATACTCGGAGCCATGGAGCCTATTCACGGATGGGTCCTCGCGTAGAAGGGTCCGAGCGGGCTTGATCACGACAAGCCGGAAGGGCGAGGAGTTCACCCACGCCCCGTTTCGAGTTCGAGGCATCCAATAACGAAGCCGAGTATGAGGCACTAATCGCAGACTCGGGATTGCCGGCGGATGCAGTCGAGACTTATCCGCAAATGTCGACTCCCGTCTCGTGGCAAACCAGATAAACGGAGCATACGAAGCAAAGGAGGAAAGCATGGTGCGTTACTTGGCAAAGGCCAAAGCAATAATTGCAGGGTTCCGGACATTCTCAATCGTGCAGGTTCCCTGAGCAAAACAAGCAGGTCGACGCGAAAGCAAAATAGCATCCACCAGCCTTTGTTCACCCGACAAAACAGTCCTCGTGGAAGTCTTGAGGAAAAATCCATTGAAGAAAGGGAGGTACTTGGCAGGTTGTGGAAGAAGACGGGATACATGGATGACACCCCGATTGAGTACCTACGGACGAAACATTACCAACGGACGACAACAAGGCAAGGAAGCTGCGGATCAAAGCAAGGCAATACGCGTTGAAAGACGGAATCTTGTTCCGAAATCTTTCTAGAACCTTGGCTCCGAGCGCGTAGGCCCCACTCAAGCCAACTACGTGCTGCGAGAAATCCACGAAGGATCGTGTAGCATGCACTCCGGCCCAAGGGCGGTGGTTGCCAAAGTGATTAGATCCGGTACTACCGGCCGACAATGCACGGGATGCACGCGAGCTAATTCAAATGCTAAGATTGCCAAGTCCATCGCCCGGTACCCAAGAATCCGCAGCAAAATTTAACCCCAATCACTTCCCCATGGCCTTTTTACAAGTGGGGTATCGACATCTGCGGACCCTTCCCGAAGGTCCAAGGTTAAATTCATGATTGTCGCGATAGACTACTTCACCAAATGGATTGAAGCCAAGCCCTTAGCCTCCATCACGGAAGACAGTGAAGAAGTTTGTTTGGGATAACATAGTCTGCCGCTTTGGCTTGCCGGGAGAGATAGTGTCGGATAACGAAAGCGGTTCGCGACAATCCGTTCAAAGATTGGTGCCGAAGCTCAACATTAAGCAGCGGTTTGCGTCGGTGAAACATCCGCAGGCAAACGGATTGGTTGAGAGTGCAAATAAGAGCTTGGGGGAGGGCATTAAATCAAGATTGGAAAGAGGAAGCAAGGACTGGGTGGAAGAAGTGCCACATGTGCTCTGGGCACATAGAACCATGATCAAAACAAGCAACGGAGAAACTCCATTTTCTCTCACGCACGGACGGAAGCGTTATCCCGGTCGAAATTGAATGCCAAGTCTCCGTGTACAGACACCAAGCCTCCAACGACCGCAGCTTCGCGAACCGGACACCTTGGAAGAGAAAGGGAGGCCGCTGCCATTGAAGAGGCGCGTTGCAAAGCAAGAATGGAGGCGTACTACAACTCCAAGGTACGGAGCATGGCATTTAGACCCGGAGAATTTGTCTACCGGAGTAACGAAGCTAGCAGAACAGAAGATACTGGAAAGCTAGGTCCCAAGTGGGAAGGGCCGTATGAAGTAGAGGTGCACACAAGAACCGGTTTTTAAAAAAACCGGCCAAAAAAACCGGAACCGGTTTTAGCGAAAACCGGTTTTTACAAAACCGGTTTCGGTTTTGTAAAACCGAACCGGTGCAACCGGTTTTAAGTTTTTCTAGAATACCGGTTTTTACCGGTTTTAAAACTGGGTTAAACGGTTTTAAAAACCGTTAAAACCGTTTCGAAAACCAAATTTCATTTGAATGCATATGGTTGAGAATATGTTTAGTTAACATATGGTTGGTCAGAATGCATTGGAATGCATTTTGGTAAAACGATCATATATTCCAATGGTAAAGTCCTTTTCGAAAAAACCAAAATTATGACATATGGTTGGTCGAATGCATTTTCGTTAACATTCTCTAGAAGTACCAAATTATTTGAAAAACTTTTTTAGTTAAAAAAAGTCAACTCGTAGCCAAAAAGTTAAAAACTCGATCTAGCACGCCGTGAATGAGTTTCACGGCGCATACGTTAGAATCACAATACACCGATCTATTAAATGGTATAGGAGGTGTAGTATATAGCGCGCGCGAGGCCGAATAGTCGCCGGAGAAGGTAACCGGAAAATAATTCCGGTGACCGGATATTAAGAGAGAGAGAAGAGAGAGAATTTGTATGTGTAAAAGTGAGAGAATGAGTGAGGTGGAGAGTTTTTATACCCCAAGAGGGACCAAGGGTGTCAATTCTCCAAGTTAAGGGTGCGTTTGGTATTAAAATGGAGGGGCCGGTTGCGTCAATTGCCTAATCTTTCACGATAACGCTTCTCGAGCTCGTTTCAACCCTCAAACATTGTCGAAAAATCACGAAAGTTACGCCATTGATCTTAGAATCATTTTTCCAATCAAAATAGACGTAAAAATGAAAAACTTACTTGAATTAGAAGTAAAAATGAAAAACTTACTTGAATTAGACGTAAAAATAAAAAAACATTTGTTCGCTACAAAATAGTCATCGGGTACTAATAGACTAATTTAGATGATTACTAATAGACTAATTTAGCTATTAATTATGTTGGGACAATATATGGCTACAAACTTTTTAACAACTTTAAGTCCCGATGAGTTTACAAACTTTGACATTTTGGCTTGGTGGAAAGAAAGGGAAATCTAATTTCCAATTTTAGCCGCTATGGCTCGTGACTTATTAGCGGTCCTAGCTTTGACGGTAGCTTCCGAATCGGCCTTTTCTCATAGTGGTAGAATTATATCGAAAAAAGGATAAAACTAAACCCGAATCCGGAAGTATGTGTATGTTTGAAAGATTATATGGACGGAGTAGATAGGGTACAACATGAAAGATCGTTGAAAGGTTCGATTGAAGAAGTTGAAGAAACTATAGCAGAAGAAGAAGATGAAATGGATATATCACCTCCGCCTACCGAATTAGATGAAGGTGAATTTGATCCATTTGATGTTGAAGAGTTAGATGTAGAAGAATTTTTGGATGATTTAATTTCTTGAGTATACACGGGTGATGGCAATGCCGAAGCTCGATATACTTGAATATACTAATATGTTTTTGGGTGATGGCCATGCCGAAGCTCGAAATGTATTAGTATTTACTTATTTTTAGTTCTTATTGTATTGTTTAAATAAAAGTTATTATTGTATTCGAAATGTATTAGTATTTTATAGTTGTATAATTGTATTGTTTAAATAAAATTTATGAGTGTATTCGAAATGTATTAGTATTAAATATTTTAAATTCCGAAAAAAAACCGAACCGGTAAAATACCGATAAAAAAATGGATCCGAACATTTAAAACCGAAAAATACCGAACCGGTAAAAAACCGATAAAAAACCGATACCGAAAATTTGAAACCGAAAAACCGATTCAACTTTTAAAACCGAAAAACCGACGCATACAAAAAACGAAATCGGTTTTGGAAAACCGGTTTTAAAACCGTTTTCCAAAACAAAACCGGTAAAACCGGTTTTATGCACCTCTAGTATGAAGTGATCGAAGCAATAGGGAAAGGAACATACAAACTTCGAGCCGCGGATGGGAAGACACTCCCGAGGACATGGAATGTCCGCGAACTCAAGAAATGTTACCTCTAACCGTAAGTAGGTTTTCCCATCTCTTGTAAAGTTGATTACGGACCGATCCGGACAACAGGGAACTTTAACTTTTCATATCTTTATGGTAATGTTTTCCGAGTAATGAAATGTAGATGCCCGCCCGCTCTACAAATTTTCCAAAATACATGTGCAATCATTTTCTTTAATCTTTCCTTTTCAACTGTTAAAACATATGCATAATTCTCACAATCACGAGCATTACCGTGACGAGCAACCTCAAAATTGACTCAGGCACGTAAGTGGTATTGCAAACCCGTTGTCCATTGTATGATACCCCCGGACTTCTTAAGTACGGCCAAGGGTACAAAGCCGGATTACTCAACCCCTAATCAAACATGTACAAATAACGCCAACACTTTCATTAAGTACGAAATAAGCTCAGATAAATACACGGGGCATACCCGGATTACAATAAAAAGGCATCGCGGTAACGGTGACCCTAAGGAAAAACTAACAAGAACGCCAAAGCTTCCTGAAAAAGGTGGCATAGTCTAAATGCCGCCTATACAAAATAACCACTTCAAACACCACTCGCATGATCCACACCATGATCCAAGACACCCAAATCAAACATGTCATCATGACCGCGCTTTTCTTCATTTTCCTCTGCTTTGTCCTCCCCAAGAGGACCAAGAATCGCAGAAGGTGTCGGACCAATGGGAACGATCACCATGGAAGGCTCCCGGTAGAAGTAACCCGATGATCCACCTCCGACACAATTAACTCGGGGTTCCATATATCAAACTTCCTACCATAGGCTGCCTTCTTCCTCTCCTTATACGCAAAGAATGGCGCGTGGACGTCGGGTGATAGTTTGGAGCAAAGAGTTGGGAAGGGCAACCTCTTCCCCTACCGGGGGATTAAAAACAAACTCCCCCGCACTACCCGGCCGCTCCTCCTCCAAAACCAATTGGGCCATAAGATATTCCAAGGGAGAGTCTTTGCATGCCTCCAAAGAGTCCAGCAGGGGGAAAGGGACCTCGCTCAAGCGAACAACAGATTCACGGTACACTTCTTTAGCCCGCGGGTTATAGGCTTTGATCTGATCCAGAGTACGGCCCTTGGAACCATGAACAATCCCAGCCTCTAGGCCCTGCCTTAGACCCTCCGCGATGGCTTTGCTGATGCAATCTCCCAACCGCGTGTTAAGCTCACCCGATTGTTTGAACGCCATCCAAGCCCGGCGAAAACCATGCCCGATAACCCACCTCTTTCCCTCAATAGCCACAAGAGTGCTCGGAAACAAATCCTCATCAAAGTCGCGATTAAGGTCCGCCAACCGCTGATCCAATTTAGCAAGCTGTTCATCATATTCACTGCGGACCCTATCCTCACACTCCTTCAACTTTCCCTCGCGAACTTGCTCTCACCGCTTCCTTAAGCTCATCACAAGCGAGGTAAGCCAAGCCACCTTACCTTGCAACTCGATTCTCGGCCGTCAAGTTAGCCAACCGATCATCTTTGAAAACCACCATACCTCCAACTGCGCCACGCTCCCCCTCAACTTCTTCATTTCCTGGACTCGCACTCAAGTCGCCTAACACGCCACGAGCTCCCTAGCCCCAACCTCGGTTTCCAACTCCCGAACCCTACCCTCAAAGATTCAATCCTCTTGTCCCGTCTCTCAAGCCTCTGTTCAACTTATTGGTCCGGTTTAGCTCAAATTCCACCCAGACGCACCTCGGAAGACATGCAGTTCTGCTGATAGTCACGGTGTTGTACCGTTCCAACAGTTGCGTCGCGCATATTACGCAGAGTAGACAGATAACCGGGAGTGGCAAGATTATCCAACATGCTCCGACAGCACCCAACCATCGTCCCATACGGAAATCATTGGTAGGGAGCCATTTGGGAACATACACATTCTTGGCTTCCGCTGTATCCACGGACGAGACTCGAGAAATCATCGCCCGAGGCCTCGTGACGATGGACGATCGCTCTGCGGAGACTCGACCCCAAAACATCCTCCGGCCGCAATGGTGGTGGCCGAGACGGACCCGCATATCTCCGTATCCAAATTTTCTTGAGGAAAAGCGGTGGATGTCTTTGAAGTAGAATCCGGATTAGCTTGAGGATCCGAGTAGCCTCGAAGAAACATGGGTTACCTCCTGCGGACGAGGCCCGAGATCGGACTCGTCGCGGAGCTCCATCACAAGAAACGAGACCCGCGGTCGAACCCCCTACATGATAACACTAAGTTATTTTCTAAAATAAAAATAAAAAAAAAATCATCATCACCAACATAATAAAGAGACCATACCAAAGATGACCCGGCATCCTTCGGCGCAAGACGTAAGTAAGCCTTTTCCTCTCTGGTTGTTCGGAAGGAACCGCAAGCCTCACCCTCTTTTTCCCAACAGCCTTGCTAGCCTTAGCCGCGTTTACATTATCCACAATTGTCTCGGAGACTAAGGAAATGATGTTCTCGGAAGGCTCAATAACTCGGCTGGCGGTCTCATCAAGCAACGCTTCACCTTCCTGAAGAGTTCTTTCCCCGGATATTACCTCAAAAGGATCCGCTTGGTTAATGAAGGAGAAGAGAGACATATCTGCAAAGAAAAAGGCGCAAGTTAGTAACAATACATAAAAGACAAATGGGACGCGACAAACCCTAAAAAATCACCCACCCTCATTCTCCGAAGACTTAAAAGTTGGTCGCGCTGTGGCATCGTACCAAGCACGGCTAAGTCCAACAGTGCACAGAAAAGGCTCCGGCAACTTTTAACGGAGCGCCGCGATCGTGTCAAGACGATGCAAAGAACTCGAGGTCAATATCGCCATCGGTCGGTGGTGGATCCCGGTCAACCGAAACCTTCTCATTCCACGAGATTGCCAAGGGGAACACAGTCGCGTCAACCCAAAAGAAATATTCTTTCCAATTTTTCACGGAATCTAGGGGGGCGGTGTAACAAACCGGCACGACTAATGACTTAGGACCCTTACGCTTCTAAGGTCATCCACCCATTACTCATGCCTAATAGTAGAACTTCCTAAACAAGGGGACGGTCGGGGTTCCACCATGGACGCGACACGGATTTCAAAGTGGCTAATCCCGGCAAATGCTAATACATAACCGAGACAGATGGATTTGAAAATATTCTAAAACCCTACACGAGAACGCGGACGAGGAATCCTAAAGTTGCAAAACTCGAAGAACCTAGTATACACTCCTATTTTACCCAGAGGGGCATCCTTAATGGTAGCCTCTGGACTAGGAAGAAGGGATGCACAGAGAAGGAATATGATATTTCGAGCAAAAATCGCTAAGATCCTTCTTTGTTAACTTACAAGTGAAATCGCTAATAGCTTTTAGCCATGGCACTAAGAGGAAGGAAGAAAACCTAACTCGATAAAATATGGACGCACACACGATCGAGTAGCGGATTTTCTTTTTACTTCGAAGAAGAAGTGGCAACAAGAACCAACAAAGTAAAAAGAGAGGTATTTATACCCCCAAAAGTGAAACCGACGTCAATCGAACGACCAACAACGCCCGCGTCGCCGCCCATAACCAACGGCCCAGACGCCCTAGATCAACGAACAAGATGGAAGCGCACAAAACGCCCCATCGGTCCGAAAATATGCGGCCGAGGCGGTTCGCGAATCCCAATGGACACCATGTAGCGCACACCCCTGCCACGTGGAGAAACACAACAAGCAATGGTTGTCTTCCTACGACACAACCAACCGCGGTAACACGAGAAAACTTAGTCTAGCAATGCTTGCAATGAAACTAACAAGCACAACTAGACTGGGGGGACTTGATCACGTATGACCCCCTGGCACCAGTACGGGCCAGCCGCGAACTTAACACTAACAGATAGTACTCCCGGTGCCCATATGATTCGGACGCGGACCAAACACATACCGCGGCAAAGGGCCACCAAGCCATTCCGCGGACAATAGACGCGCCCGAACAAGAACACAACCGCGCCCCACAAAAGGGGAAAGGAATCTTCCCTAGGTCGGACGTCTTGCGGCGTGCGCCTACCAAAAGGAAAGCGGGACAACTCCCGCCCAAAAACATCACCATCACAACAAGCGGACAAAGCTCGCAATGACTTACGCCACAAACTCGCTCTCAAGACCCGTGACCTTGAGAACACGGCATGAAAGGTCAACCATATAAATAGAGGTCTCACCCCTATTCAAACGGTAATGACATAATACTCTCTCTCTAGAATTCACTTCATCTCTAAAACAACCACTTACTCTTACGCCGAGGTTGACCGCGGAACCCGTTCACGCGGTGAGACTAACGGTGTTGATTTTCTTAGCAGTTAACAGCCGAAGATTTCACTTAATACAAGATCTATTCTCCGAAGAGTTAGCTTAAACTAATCCGCGTAGGAGAAGTGCCCGGATTTGTATTAACAATTTGTGCACCAAAAAATCAATCACATAAACGGTTAAGGAGATAGGTTATCGGGTGTGCGAGTCTTTGACTTAAATGTAATATGGTATCACGTGACTGTTTCGAAAATGAGACCTTTTATAAGGATATTTAGACACCTGACCACTAGGTGATGTTTTCGTACTTCGTAGTTACTTGTATCGGGCTCCGTAGCTTTGAATGTACAGTATTATGCTCTTAGCGTGGATTAACAAAAGGGATAATTGTTTAAAAATGTATCAAAGTTACCACTTTTTGCTAAGTTGTGTATCAATCTATTAATCCTCTTAAACAATGCAATCTTTTTACTAATCATACTAACATGTGTATGGATTAAGTTTCCCGTTTATTTTTGCTGAGGTGACAACTACCACCGTTAACTTTACTTTTTTTTAATTGACTCATGCCCACGTGGCCAGTCAACATAGACCACAAACAGGCGGCATATTTACCGCCAAAAACACACATTACACACACAATAATCCCCAAATCACACACAACTTTTCCAGAATCATGAGTAAACCCTAATTCCTAACACATTACACACACAACTTTTCCAGAATCATAATTTGAATGCAATTAAAGAATTAAGGTATGTGTTTTGTTAATTGCAATTTACAAATGGGATAATTTATTCCAATTACAGTTTTGCTCTAACCCTAATTTTGTATTTCGTTTCTTTCAGAATGACTATTCCTGGACCTGATGGTGTAAAGTTGGATGTTTGGTTTGATGGGATTTTCCTGCACGAACCACTAAGGTATGACAGTGGAACAATGGGTAACATGTATGTTGCTAGGCTTAAATTTGAAGAATTTAAGAGCATGGTCGTTGAGAGAACAAATTGTGCCCACTTATTTCTTTGTATACTATAGAATCCCAGAACATGATCTAGAGAAGGGTTTAGTGAAAGTAGGTAATGACTATGACCTCATTCACATGTATGACCTCTCAAAGTTGCATGGTGGAATAGAGGTATACTTGGACCATTGTGCCATTGATTTGTCACAGTATTTAGCTGACTCTGACCCTAGTGCAACTAGTGATGGAACCTCCAAGAAAAGAGGAACACCTATTAAGAGGTACTGCAATGTGTTTACAGTTGAAGAACTGGAGAGTTGGGCTGAGGAGGAGGCTGAACAAGATGGTGTGGTTAATAAGGGTAAAGGCATAATGGTGGTTGAAAGTGACATGGCTAGTGATAAAGATAAAGTTGGTGATGGAGATAGTGATAGAAATAGTGATAGTGACAGTGATGATAGTGATTACTCTCAGAAGTCCATTAATTATCTAAGTGCTGGTGAAGAAGAGCTCATAGAGCTTAGAACTAGGAAAGCAAAAAGAACTAAGAGAAGACCAAAACCAATTCCAGACATTGCTGGTTCTGGTTCTGCAAGTACTAGTAGGGATGCAGTTTCAAACAAAAATGAGTTCTTGATTGAGCATGATGAATTCATAGGAGATTTATGGAGAAAGTTGAAGGGTGATGGTGATGATTCTGATTTGCAAGACCCTTTCGTTGGTGCTGAAGATGTGGTAGAGAAATATCCTACATATGATCCCAGCACACATTGGAGGTCACAGCTTCCAGAGGTAATGAATGTTTTTATTTTTTGTTCATGTAACAGTTTGGTCAAAAGCTTGGCTAATAGTTTGATTGATTTGAATTGTATTCATGTAACAGCTTGGGCAAAAGTTTGAGAGTGCTGCACAATTGAAGGAATGCTTAACATACTATGCCTTGGCCAATGGATATTCAATTTGGTATGAGAGGAGTGCAGCAGATAAGGTAATTGCTGTTTGTGGCCAAAGACCACCAAACCTTAAGGATCCTGATTTAGGCAAACAAAGGAAGCAATTCAGGTATCCTTGTGAAATACCTGAAGATGTACCAAAATGTAGTTTCAGATTATATGCTAGGCTCAATACTGAAAAAACATTTCAGATTATGTCTTTAAAGTCTGAATATAATTGTGTGAGAAATTTCAAGTTTGGGTCACTAGTGGACTATAAGTGGATAGGAAAACAGTTTGGTGATAAAATTAGGAAGAATCCAGATATCAAGCTAGTAGATATAGCTGATCTTGTAATGAAAAAGTATAAATGTAGTGTCAGTCCTAATCAGTGTAGAGCTGCAAAGAATTGGGCATTAAGTGAGTATGAGAAAACTATAGAACAACATTATGGGATGCTTAGATCATATGGAAAAGAATTACTGGATAGTAACCCAGGGTCCATAGTCAAACTAGGAGTTTCGTAATGATGACAAGACTTATTTTGATAGGTTTTATGTCCGTTTAGCTGCATTAAAGAAGGTTTCAAAATTGGTACGTAGAAGGGTTGTTGAATTCGATGGCTGTTTCTTAAAGAGACCTAATCAAGGTGAGATTTTAACTGCCATAGGAAGAGATGGGAACAACCATATTTACCCTATAGCTTGGGCTATTGTCAATGTAGAAAACAAGGACAATTGGACTTGGTTTATAGAACTTCTTGGAAATGACTTGGAAATGCCAAGTGGCCAAGGTCTTACACTTATGTCTGACCAACATAAAGGACTCATTGAGGCTGTGAAACAGGTTATGCCAGATGCTGAGCACAGGCAATGTGCTAGGCATATTTATGAAAACTTTAGGAAGCAATTCAGTGGACTAGAGTTTAGGAATCTGTTTTGGGCAGCCTCTAAAGCTTCATATCCTCAAAAGTTCAATAAAATTATGGAAAAGATCAAGGCTATAAACCCTCATGCTCATAGGTACTTGATAGAGAAAAACCCAAAGTCATGGTCCAGGGCTTTTTTTGAGTTAGATATAGGGTGTGAAGATGTTGAGAAAGGTTTCAATGAGTGCTTTAACTCAGTGTTGGTGAGTGTGAGAAGCAAACCTCTTCTCACTATGTTGGATGCAATTAGAGTAATAGTACTTGAAAGGCTCAACACAATGAGGAAAATTTCTTCAAAATTGAATGATGACATATGTCCATCAATCAAGAAGAGACTGGACTTAATGAAGGATGACACAAGGTATGATGCATTCCATTATTTCACTTTTACTTTACTTTTACTAAACTATTAGTAATTAATTGAAAACTTAAATGAAGGTTTTGGCATGTGATTCCTGCTGGTGGTGATGCATTTGAAGTTAGATAAGGAAGTGATGCATTCAAGGTTGACTTGCAATATGTATTAAGCTACTGAACTAGATGCCCTCTTTTGTGGTATTTCACTTGCTATTAAGTTATATGACTTGATAAAGTCATATTTATGCTATGGTTGAATGCACTATTTTTTTCATATTGAATGCACTTTTTTTGACAACCAAGACTGATAAAAAGTGACTGCAAGGTAGAATCTTTCTTGTAAACCAAGACTAAAAATGCACTATTTTTTTCAACCTATCATCCTGCAAATGCACTATTAGAATCTTTCCTGCAAATGCACTATTTTTTTCAACATATCATCCACTTTCATTGAACTATTGACCAATTATCAGCCACTCTTCAACCCCTATATAAACCAATTATCAGCCACTCTTCATCCATAAGCAGAAACATTTAAACAAAATAATCCAAAACAGAAACATCTGAAACTACAATGAGCTCCAACAAGGGGAAAGAAATCTGCAATGGTGAGCAGAATACATATTTTTTTTTGTTTATTTTTAATTTTTGTTATTAACCCTTTTTTTTGCAGACATCATAGTTATTTCTAGTGATAGTAGTGACACTTCAGAGGGATCATGGTATAACTATTTTCCAAAGGGCTATCCAAAGCATGAAGCTGCAACCTCAATCAAGATGGAACATGAAGAGTTAACCCCAAAACAGATTGCAAGGCAAGCTTATGATGCTAGGATTCAGGTTCTAGGTCTGCCAAACAAAGAAACTTGTAAACTTCTTGGTATCAAGCCATTTGAAGCCAAAATTCCAAGAGATAAGTCTGCAAGTGCTTCAAAAGGCAAGGGCAAAAGCAGTGGTTCAAAAGGCAAGGGCAAAAGCTACTGAACTAGTTGTACTTTGTGGTTTATGTATGGCTCTAATGCCCTAGAATAAGACCCTTGTAACCTAGGAACTGAATAATGTAGATTGATTTTCTAAAGTCAATTTTAAGTTACTAATTTGACTTTCTAAAGTGCATACACATGTGACTGCAAAATCAATATAACAAAACTGCAACATCAATATAAGAAATCTGCAAATTGTTTCATTGCTAATAACATTACAACAAAAACTATATTGAGTCAAATACCATTGCAACAAAAACTATACTACCACAATCCTAGACAATCCTACACTATCCTACCCAATCCTCATACCTAATACAAGACATAAAACCAACAAAATACCCACCAAAATGACAAATGTAATTTTGACTTTGTCACTGTCAACTCTTGCACAAGCCTTGCTTTCTCCATTGTTAGCACACCAATATGCTCTTGCATCTCTAGTGTTTGACTGCCTCTCCTAACCCTAGCATGCAAATCCAATAGCAGTTGCCTATAGTAATCACTTGGTAAATCTTCATCAAAGAACTGATACACACCACACTTTCTTTTCTTATCCTATAATTAAATCAAAAAAAAAATCAGATGTAAAGAAAACAATACAATCAAAAAATTCCCAATTATAAAATTAGGGCTTACATAAATGGGGCAAGCAAAAAATCTTTTCCCTGGATTTTCTGGTGTCCACCCCGTTTTCACTGTCAATCGATGGCCACATTCACAAAAGGGTCGAACGTATTGCCTTATAACACGAGGAGTGCCATTTGCATAAGACATGGTGGTGGTGGTTGTCGTTGTGGTGGTGGTGGTTTCTGATTTGGGGGTTTGAGGATTTGGGGGTGATATTTGTTTCCTTATATTAAAGGTTATTAAACCGTTGGGGTCAATGTTGACTGCCACATGGGCAAGAGTCAAGTAAAAGAATTTCAAAGTTAGCGTTGGCAGTTTGCCACCTCGGCAAAAATAAACGGGAGACTTAAACCATACACATGTTAGTATGATTAGTAAAAGGATTGCATTGTTTAGGAGGATTAATAGATTGATACACAACTTAGCAAAAAGTGGTAACTTTGATACATTTAGAAACAATTATCCCTTAACAAAAATGTCCTCATATTAGCTACAACCGCTGAGTGAGTCATGTATGCTCCACACATTATGAAAAGTCAGCCGATTGTGGGCCGATTTGGGTTACCGGTTGTTAACCTTTTGCACCTGAAAAATGTCTTCATATCTAGACTAAGATTGTACGAATAGGTAGGGGGTTTCTCTTAACCAAGCCACTGCTTATAACGAATATACTGAATAGTTGTATATCTGATCATGATAAATGGTATATGTATTTTTGTAAGTTTTTTATGTTGAAATAATCTTTGTGAGAATCAAAATCAACATACCCTAATGAATATTGACAATGATAGTGAGTCTAGGTAGTAATATATGTCAGATTGCATCACACAACATGGGACGTTTATAATAAACTTTTGCCATTTCTACATTAAGGGATTCCGCCACAAATTGTTCATTACATGGTTTGCAGAAATGTTAACAGAGATTGGCAAATGTTAAAAACCTTGAAGTTCACTCCTATTAATGATGCATTGATTTGAAATTCGGCTTCAAAGTTGTAGAAACTCTTTGTATCAAAGATTCTAATCAAGAACATAAATACGTGAAGCAATGTCTTGAACCAACCAATCAAATCCCTCCAGTAAACCATCTCCAGTGTATGCGCTGCATCCTACAATCTTCCAGTGTCGGGTTTTGTCCATGGCATCTAAATTCAGTACCTTCAAGAACCGTCATTGATAAACATCAAGCAATTATTATGAGTTAAGCACTCTTTCAAGAGAATGTACAGTTTCAGCACTTGCCCAAAGTGAGCATTAAACATGAAGTTTAGTAGCCCCAAACACTTTCAGCAAACAGGAAACGGGTAGAAAAGGTCTAACCAAGTTGAAATCCGTTCAAAATATATTTTTAATGCATACAACATTACAACCTCCTAAATCATTTTACTCAAAGATATAGTTTATTACTGTAATATTATTGTTTTTTTGTATACATAACCAATGCAAAAAAGTGGTTATGGGTCGATCCAGCCCATTTTGACCCATACTAAAAAATGACTCCTTTCAACCTGAACCACTTATGGCCAGTTACAAAACATGCGCGACCCACCTATCTTGCCACCTCTATGGTTCATTTCTATATTTTTTTAATTGCATCCATATTTACAAATAAAGCCTACACAAATTTGTAATAAAGTCATGAATAGAGAACGTATATCTCTTTAGTAACAGGGCACTTACTTTAGCTATTTCATCTGGTGAAAGAGCGCCTTGGATATCCTGTTTATTAGCAAAAACGAGTAATGAAGCTCCCGATAGCCTCTGCATCAACATTGCAAGCAAATAATGGATAAGTAGGAGTTTGAAAGATACATCAAGTAACAGCATCCCACAACAACTTGTTACACTTATATTTCAGTTTTGTCTCAGTAATATATTGCTGATATAAGACTCTCAGTGACAAGTTACGGCTGCAAAGACAACATATTTCCTCCTTTAAAAAGTAATTGGTTGGTTTGACATATGCAGTCAAACATACTACAGTTTTACCATCGAAACTGACATAAATTATCTCATTACTTGGAGATTAGTAACATTCATGTCCTCATTTTGTTCAGGTTTATTTGGAGATTATTCACCTCTTGTCCCAATTTGTGCAGGTTTATTTTATTAGAATTAGATGAAACATGTAATTAATGTGATACTAACTACTAAGAGTATAGATGTGGGATTGGCCGTCCTTTTTATTCGAGCACTTAATCGAAATTGGTGGCGAAGTACAAAATTACAATCCATACCCTAAGTCATGAAATGAGTAGCTTTTAACAACAAAAGTCAAAGTGAAGGTTACCTCTTCCTTTAAAAGATTATCCAGCTCATATTTACAGTCAGACAGCCTTCTAAGATCTGAACTGTCTACAACCCATACCAATCCATCAGTTTGCTCAAAATAGTTTCTCCAGTAAGATCGTATAGTCTTTTGACCACCAACATCCCATATGTTAAGGGTATACCTGCCATTAACTTAAGTTAACACTAAAACCAAGCTCCAAATAGTTTGTTGACCAATAGAAAAATAAAATAACAGGATAAGCCTCCATTCACATAACAAGGGGATTAAGGTGGGCTAAGGTAAGCATTTAGTATATAAAAATGTTTCTTACTCGAAACCTAATTTTAGAAGTCTTAACACATTGAACTTCCATTTCACTAGACTTACCATATTAAACAAACTAACATGACACGCTTGCAGCTTTCACAATACTAAACTTAAACAACTGAATAATCAAATGCATTAAGCGCACGTACAACCTACCTCAAACTCTCAAAGTGCAAATACTATAATCCGGAGTTTAATCTCATGTGAGACACAATAAACGTTTTCTGAGAAAGGATCATCCAGTTGAACTAATATATACACACAATCTACTGTATACACAGTAAACACGTACAATTTGTTAGTTTTCAAACAAGATACACACTCTCACACAAACTTTTGGAATTTCATCCCAACTGGAAATGAATGAGTAATATGTATGAACCATTATATATGCTAAAAGAAACAGGCCTAAGAAAATGCAGAAGGAACACTTCGAGTTGGCAAAATTAAAAAGCAACAAAACTGAAATTACTATACTGGACTGTTTGTTTTTTTTAAGGGGAGACAGTGGACCAATAAACTGCAGTCCCAACCAAGACACGAGCTAGCCTCTTATCTTAAACGCTATTGGTTTCCTCTTGAGGAGCAATACACTTTCACAAGTACATAGTTGTTTAAAAATCAGATTATATACAATGGTTCAAATCCTAATCACTCATTCAACAATTCTAACTAGAATCGAAATATATTCACTCAAATCTCACCACGTCTCACGTTTGACAAAATAGCAAAAACCAGATCAGCATTTCTAATCTTTTCACTTGACACTTCATTTCAAAACTACAACATCCTTTCAAAAGCCGAAAACAATACCCCTTGTAAGTTGAGCAGTTAGAAGATAGCAAAAAAAGCATTAATATAGTCACAAATAGTAAATGACATCATTTACTGCCTAGTACAATATGATTCACGTTGCTAAGCTCTTAAAAAAGCAAAGCTTCCAAGTAGACCCTCAAAATCAACCATCACTCTCTTAAGAGTGTATTAATTTCCTAACGTCATTGCACTTATAATCCTGTAAGAACCTAACCTCAGACCTCTCTACACATTCGGGTATACAATACTAATTATGCCAATAACATGCATTCAATAAGAAAAATCCGAAACTATAGCAACAAATCACAAAAATCGGGTACAACGACACTGATTATATGCTAGAGATAAACACATATTACTTCCGGATCACGTTTTAACCATTGTATACATCAAGGTATACCAGACTATACTAAAATTCGCAATTTTGATAACATTGCATTCAATAAGTACAATCTCACACTTTTAACAACAAATCAAAAAACCGATAAAAACGGCACAATAGATAAGCCAGAGATGTAAAACATACTTATCATAAGTCATGGTTTTAATGTTGAACCCAAGAGTAGGACTAATAACACTTGTATCTTCACCATTTATCTTCAACACTATTGTTGTCTTCCCTGAATTATCAAGCCCCCTGTCCAAATTCAAACAATAAAACAAATTAGAAACACAAAAACAAACACATATATATATATAAGTAAATGAAATAAATAAATGGGTTCGAACATAATGCATACACCATAAGAATACGCATCTCTTTTTCTTTCCGTTTGATTTTCCGAATGATGCTCAGGAGACCCATTTGAAATATGGGTTTATGGATCTGCTTTTGATGGTTTGGAATTAAACTGATAAATGAAATTATGACTATGGTTTTTGAAGATTTAGATGCTGTGATTGAGCCATTGAGGGGAAGTTTTTTTTTTTTTTTTTTTTTTTTTCTTTTTCTTTTATTTATTTATTTATTTTTAATGGAAATAGAGCAGTGGAGTGAAGAAATTGGATTAGGGACCGTTTGATTGAGGGTGTTGAATGAAAGAACGAAATGAATGATGTATTATTATTTGGTTCATCAAGGCAGAATGAAAAATTAAGTATATTATTGTTTGGTTCATCAAGACAAAATGAAAAATTAAGTTGATAATAGATCCATTCCACTCAAATAAGATGATTTTTGTTATATATATATATATTTTTTTTTGTCTTTTACTCTCTTTTAATGGTCTCAACTTATTTGTCTATTTTATATTTATTTTATAATTTAAAATTAATAACTTCAATTTTAATATATAATTTAAATTTTTAAACAAATATAATCTAAATTAATCAATTATTTTCTCTCTTCACTTTTTCTTTCAAACCTATCTAAATACAAATCCAATTCCAAACCCACTTACAAACCAAACAGGCCCTAGGATTTATAGATGGGTTTAGTATTAGGATTTGGATTTAAATGCCCGTTTGATTTGGGGTATTTGATAAAAGTTTAAGGATAATGGTAGAGTTTAGTTGTTTTGTTAATAAATGTGTGCTCATAATTTAGGGATGAATGCCAAATGTCATCTATTTACAAATCTCATGCAAGTGTCCAACTTTTACTCAAAAATTATCCTCTAACATGTACTTTTTTATACCATGTGGGCCTTTGTTGATATCTATCACCCATTTTCACTTATTCTTTTTTTTTTTTAATTTATTTATTTATAAAAATATATAATATATTTTAAAATATTATTTTTTTCTCTTTTATCTCAAATCCTAAACCAAATTCAAATCTAAATTTTTAATCCTAAGCATAAACCCGTCTACATTTAGATTTGGATTTGATGTAAGAGAGAAAAAATGTAAAAGTTGTTTGTTTTACGTATTAAGATATAAATTAGTATTCAAATTTATAATTATTGAAAAATTAAATATATATGAAAGTTATTGATGGACCTACAAATGATAAATAATTATATTAAAAAAAATACTAGAATACAAAAAAAAAAAAAAAAAAAAAAAAAAAAAAAAAAAAAAAAAAATGAAGAGAGAAAAAACCACCCTTCCAATTATAGGTTTTCTGCATCCCCACTAACAAGGGTTTTAACCCAATCTATAAAAAAAGTAAATTAACTCTCAATGCCGTCTTTCACGGGTTATGGGTACCCAATATCGTTTCCGGTGTTTGAGGGTTTAACCCAATCTATAACTATCTATAAAGCATTTTGAACTTTTATAAATAGAAGTCTTAATTTTTTAAGCTTACACATTTTACTATATTTAGTAATTCATATAATTAAATATTACACTAATTGCATCATAATGTACACTAATGACACAATAAATTTTAGTATTTAAATGAATGTTACAAACCTACAATAATACAAGTTTAAAGTTCTAAGGTTATCATATACATTCAATTTTTACTAACTTCAAATGAATATAATTATGAAAATCTATATTTGTATTAATATATTTTACGAAAATTTAAACACACGTTTATTTTTTTAGAACTATCAACCCGGTAGACCGTCATATACCGACTATCATTGCATGCCACTAAATGATCAAGATACGACAAAAAGTACATATTTGGTATACCGCTGCTTTGCGCGGGTACCATGCTAGTAATAAATGATATATCTTCCTACCAAACATGTAAAATCTACTTTCATGCCAAACCTTTTGCACAAAATCGTCACACCAAACGAGCCCTGAATTCTGAAAATAATTGTGAAGGAAATTAATTTTTGATTTACTATTTCATAACTTTGTGCAGACGAATTTCTTTTGACACTTATATCAATTTTAACTAGCAAAATATATATATTTTTTTAGAACATCAATTAATTTCAAACTTATACTAGCTATCTTTTAATATATCTCATTAATACATCCGGCAAAGCTTAAACCCACAATCTCTAGATTGATGAGCAACTAACGTACCACTAGAACAAAAGCATTGTGTACTAGCAAAATACACATGTGAAGAAGAAGCGACAAAAAAAAAACTAAAATTCTTTGACGGGTTATATGTTTTCGTGACAATTAGTTTTTGTCAATTATTATTTATTTTTTATTATTATTATTTTTTTCATTGGTCTAAAGCAAATAGAAAAAATGGAGAATTACAAAATAAGTGACTGGATAATCATTTTCACTTTATCTTTATATGGGCAAATACAGATTTTTAAAAGATTATAAATTAGTTAAATTTTATAAAATTTTATTTTTAGTAACATTATTCTTGGACTTTAAATATTTCATGTTTTAAATTTATCAAAGGTTTTTAGTAGTATTCCTATGTTTAAAATTATAACAAAATGGTTCATGCTTATTGCTTTATATTATAGCATGATAGTTATATAAATATTGATATTCTCATTTACGTAACATTGACATATTTAACACTTGTTAATACAACAATCTAGCATAGCAATACCATTCGCACATTGCTTTAGTGGTATGACTTCCCCACTGCAAATGTCTAATTAACAAAGCAAAAATGGATTTTGGAGAAATAAGGTCAGGGTCCGTTTGGTTTGGTTGAATGGGAATGAGACTATGTTTTGTTTTGTTTTGTGGGTCCGGTAATGAAATTAGTATATCATAGTCATAGATTCATTACACACCAATTTGGTGTCTATGAAATCCATTCCCATGGGCCCCTCTTTTTTCCACTACAAAATTCAAATATCTATACACTTTTTCATACCATGTTGTATCAACCAAACATAAACAATCGTAATGATACAGTTTTTCATACTCATTATCATTCCACCTCATTCCAAATCCGATACTCATTGTCATTCCTAGCAACAAACCAAACGGGCCCTCAGTCTTGAAACTAGGGGTGTTCATGGATTGGGTAATATCCGAATAAACCGAAAACCGAAACCGAACCGAACCGAAAATAACCAAACCGAACTCGTAACCGAACCGAATTTGCCAAAACCGCACCGAACCAAAATAAAAGTTCGGTTTTCGGTTCGGTTATGGTTTTAGTAATCCAAACCGAAAACCGAAATTAAATAAATATATATATTTTTTAATATATTTATATTAAAAAAATATATTAAAACTCTTTTATAATATATATATATATATATATATATATATATATATATATATATATATATATATATATATATATATATATTATTTTTAAGCTTGAAAATTATTTTTTTTTTCAAAAAATATATATAAATAAATGAATAAATTATTAAATTTAGGTAATTCGGTTATTCGGTTCGGTTTAGTTAAATTTGAATTCGGTTCGGTTCGATTCTCGATTATATCTAGAAAAAAAAAATTAACCGAACAAACCGATAACCGAACCGATGAACACCCCTACTTGAAACATGTCTAATTTAGCTTCTCAATGAAAGAGAGGTTTTTGTCAGCCTCACCAATAAGGAGAATCAATAATCTAGGCGCACTTGTTAAGTAAAAAAGAAACATCCCTTTAGTTTAATTTAAACACTTAAATATTCTTATGAAAATCCCCTTTGAATAAGCTCGTAAGGTCAAGCTATTCCAAACACTTGGACAGGCTTATTTATATATATACTATTAGACATTTTTGAACGGGGTAATTTGAAGTTTGTTAAAGGGTCCGTTTTTAATTAATTCTTCTCTCTATTGGTCTTTTGTAATGATGTTATGGAATTAAAAACCCAACAATAACTTAGTGGCACAACTGGCTCTTTCTCATTCGCCAAATTGTGGTGTTTTCCTGTTCACCCACGTTTTCCCGTAACGACTCCGTAATACAAATTTAACCTGATAAGAATGTAATCAATTTATTTTTGTAGTTGATATTTTTCCATTTAGTAATATTATATAACACACACATCTTTGTATATTTTAGTACATCCAATATGTTCCAGATCCATCCATCCACACTTCCACCACCGCTTTTATGTCTATTGAATCTGTATATATTTAGTTCATCCAGTGTGTTCCAGATCCATCCACACTTCCACCAACGCCTTTATGTTTGTTGTTATGAAGACGGTGGTGTTTCCAAACAAAACGAAACTAATGGTGTCCTCTTTAACACAAACAAACAAACAAAACCCCCCTTTTTTTTTTATGGGAAGCAGAGTTTGAAGAGTTGGTGGCGGCGGTGCAGGAGGGATTCCGACGGGTTCGCCGTTAATCGTCTCTTATGTCAAGGTTTGATTTTTTTTTCTTTTTTACAAAGAGGCATTCTTTTGTGATATAAACATAAATTTTCAATAGTTTGTTGGGTTTTATCTTTGTGTCGAATGTCCTGATTTCATAACAAAGATAGTTGTTCTAATTTCAGTAACCTTATCTTCATCTTTTGTGGTGTTCGTGTTTTTCATTTTCAAATTTAGTTTCAAACTCCATTGAACATGGTGCTATGTTCATTTATACATTAGCCTCTTATCATTTTGGAAAGTTGGCCAAACAATTATGGTATTCGATATGAAGTTGGTTGATCAGATGATGGTTATGTTTGTTCCATGAACACCGATTGTTTGATGAAATGCCTAAATGAAAAAAAAAATCAATTCTTACAAACATTTGTGAGCATAAAAGCGTGCAACCTTTAAAAGAAGTGATTTTTTTTTTTTGAATAATAACATAGTTTCTTAATCTGTTACGGTGCTCATATACAGTAACCACTATTTTTTATCCTGCAGAAAGATGCTTGCTTGGAGAATGTCATTGTGTCTCTTCTTCATACGACCTGCTTTTTGCAATCAGGTATACAAGATGTTTTTTTCTTATGGTTATGAATTCATAAATTTAGTTTAACTTAGTAACCGTTAAATGTTATAAAAGTGTTCCCAGTAAATTAGTAACCGTTAAATGTTAATATAAATTGATGATTTTGTCCATATGTTGAATTAACTTTAATACTAATTTTTTTCTTGACATACATATTTTGACTAATGAGTAAAGTAGTGATATGGTACTAATTTACTGGGAACACTTTTAAGTCGTATTGTACTAAATTTTCTTAACATAATTTTCTTAACATACTCATCAAAAATGATATTGTTGATGTACGTTTCGCTGGTATTAAGGAAACTACAACAGGAAGTAAAATAGTATTGGATGGACATGTTTTTTCAATGGATGGAATTACAACAGATGCCAAAAAAGGTTACTAGGAAATTCTTTGAAATCAATACTTATGAACATTCAATAGCAATAAAATAAGAATTATGAAATGTGACTGCCTTTATTTGAATTACATGATATGGGAAACGTTCCTCCATCGTACAATTTTTGCAGCCATCATCATAGTTCTTATGATAACTGGACTTTACTTATTCAATCATAGTGTTGCTTCACAGTTGGCTTAGTGGAAACATTTCAATCTCAAGAGCCCTTTCCAAATACAAAAGGAGCCCAAAAGTTTAAGAGCAGAAAGAACTATGGCCAATGGCGAAATGAAGGAACTATTTGGCATGTGCGTTGTGTTCCTGTTGGAGAGTGGATTAGATATGAAATGTAAGTTTTCTTAAAAATAAACACGGCTTCGCTCTTAACTTCTGTACAAGCAAGTTGCTCTGTCTCTCTTTTACCATAAGGGTTTAAAGTGAAAGATTTAGCAAAACCAACAAGAAACACTCAAATAATGGTAGCAGAGATAGCCTGAGTTTAATCGTCTACTAAATGTTTTGCTAAAGTTTACTTAAAAAACCTCGCTATTGTATCCTAATTTTAGTGGAAAAAAATGCATTGACATGGTAATCTTTTGTTATCCATAATTACACAACTTTTATTATTATTATTTTTTATGAGGCTCCATTAAAGATTTCTAAAAACGTGTGTATGAGTCACTGATGTTGGCATCATACCCTCTCTTGAATATGTTGGGTAAAGAATGTTTTAAAAGAAATCATAGTTATGAGGACATAGAGTTAACTAATTTATTGCAATCAACGGTCCATCATTTAGGCCTTTATTTACTCTTTGTGTTCCAAGATTTATTTAGAGTAGTGAAAATTATATGGAGCGAGTTGTATAATGAGAAATTATGCTTTCATGTGCTTTGTAAGATAGTTGGTAATCAATAAGCAACACACCATTTTGTCACTTAAAAAATGCATATAACTACTTATTTTCAGAATTCGCTTTTGTATTTAACTTTGTGTTCTTTTTTATGGAGAAACAGGTATTACGTCTAACAGAGCTTTTGTATTTAACTTTGGGTTCTTTTTTATGGAGAAACAGGCATTACGTCTAACAGAGCTTTTGTATTTAACTTTGGGTTCTTTTTGATGGAGAAACAATCATTACGTCTAACAGACCACATGTAGGAAGGCCTGCTCTACATTGTGTCACCGAGATAAATTCAGGGGTGGAGGTGATCAAATAGGGTGTATGAGGAAGTACTAAAGGTTAGCTCAACAAATTTACAAATACCAAAAGATGATCCGGACTTTGACCTTCAGTGTAGATGAAGTTCAGTTGGTAGAGACATGATACATGTTTGAACTGTGTAGAGCCAGATTGTAAAAACATTTGGTGTTGCGTGCCGTATTCATCATTATAGATTTCCATGAATAAGAAAAAATTTGTTGTTTATGACTTCAATCCGTTTTTCTTTGGTATAATTTGCAAATTAAATTCTTCCAATTGACCATTGATATCTTGCATGCGTAACTTAGAATATGGTGGCTCAGCTTATTAGTCATCAGTTGCAAATGTTGTGGCTGCTTAGTAGCCTTTGCAAATGTGTTGATTTGGATTAGTAGTCTTCGCTTGCAAAATCAACACATCTGCATCTCTGACGAACATGCATCAAGGCATTCTTTTTGTCGACGACTAAAATACTTGATTCCTCCACAAAAAATTAACATAATTCTAATAAACATAAACATGGTCGTCCCGCAGCAACGCGCGGGTTCACTTGCTCGTTTTGACTAATTAAGGTAATAAGCCCTTAATAGAGCTAAAACAGACAACCCCTAAATAATAATCATAGCAAGAACAAACAGAAAAGTAGAGATATGTGTTTAATCAACAAAAAGAGAAACGTTTGAAACCGATGTTGGACTTCAAAAAATTTGGAGTATTTACTAAAATCAAAATTTTGCAGGATATAACGCCTACCACAAAACAATGAACCGACAGGGAGTTTACCATTTCTGACTATACTAAGCAAATAATATTCCAGTATTATGTAAAAATAACTGTCATGCTCCTAGAAATGAACAGAAGTAAAATTACCTAAAATTGAACTCTCAAAAAAGACTAGTAAAAAATTAATAATTTACATGTCATTAAATAATATTCAAACTTCTCCCTAACATTTCAAAACTGGGGTTGCTCAGTAGAGCTGGTACAACATTCTAAACTCCATTAATATGCTTTACTTTGGCACTTTAAGCAAATATACACTCTTCACAAATCCTTTTCCAACTTTACCAATATCCTTCAAAGTATCAGTCTCATTTTTCACTACATTGCCATCTTCTTCTCGTCTCCTCTTCTATAAAAATAATAATGATCAATTTGCAATTAAAAAAACTCTACATTAAAAATGTTAGATATGTAAGGTTGCACGGTTTGAGGTTTTAAAACTGAGATTTGGAATACAGGACTTCAAAAACAGCGAAACATGAAAAAAACTGATTAAAGATTATATACCTTCAAGTTCTCTTTTTCCCACGTGAGGCCAATCGCATCACCACCAAAACAATCATACCACAACTTGAAAGTGTTTGGAAAAGCATTCTGCAATAGCAGTATTGAGTTGGTTAGTTATAAACCTATTTAAATGGATTAATTGAGGTTATGCTGTTCAAAATCGCCCAGAGTTGTTTATAGCACGGACAGCTAACCAAATCACTTTTTACTATTGTGATAATGTAATTTTTTGTATTCATATGCAACACACATATTACTGAAACAAGTTAAAAAGATTTGGACAAAAAGTGATTCAGCTTAACCCGATCCTGTTTCAACCTGTACCAACAAAATTACCCATTTGACCCATTACTTAACCACCTGCATCCACCCATTTGCCACTTCATAGTTAAAAGTATGAAGTAACAGCGATAGTTAAAAGTATCCACCCATTTGCCACTTCATAGCTAAAAGTATGACGTAACAGCGACAAATCATGCTAATGATTGAGCCAGAAATAAGTTAACTTGCCTCGAAATCTTTGACATAGCATGTCAATGGATCAAAGTTCAGATATAACTGATCACGGAGATTTTTAGTGCTACCATTCACACCGTTAGTCAACAAAAATGGCTGAAAACTCTTGCTTGCATTTCCCTGTACCACAAGCTTCCCTGTGTAGTAAATGTGTCAGATAAGAGCTCCTTTTGCATATTTCACAAGGGTTAAGTTCTTAATTAAACCTTTAAGGTGAGGGAACGAGAAAATATTTATTATACCTTGACTGAGTTCAGATGGGAAGAGAAGACGTTCAGGGTGAGATAGTTTGTCTCTATGAAGAAGAATGATAGCATCATAGTTGTTTAACGGAGTTCGGAAAATGCACTGTGAAAAAAAGTGTTAGTAGTCAATAACTCATATTAACTAGAGCAGTATATTAGTAATTAGCCATTAGTTAGCAATGTAGCCCATTATTAACTCACCTCCCACCCGTAAGAATCCATCTGACCTTGCACGATGAGTTTAGTCAGCAAGTTTGAACTGCTTTTAGCATAGACTGCCAACCTTTTGAGCTCCTAGCACATGGGAAGTTTATAATTATAATTGATAGAAAGACGTACTCAAAAAAAAAACATATGTATCTAAACATATTTCTAAAGAAAGAAGTTCCCGCAGTGATAATCGTGTTTCCTATTTGGTTTAAGTTGTTATATAACCTTTTACCCGGGAGGACCTGTTAGAGATAAAACATAACCAAAATCGACCCATTCATAAATGAATTGGCCGAATTGCTAAAGCTTGTAAATCATATTAACCACATTTATTGCAGATTGCTACTCACTGATATGCTTGGAAACGAGCTGGTCCAGGCTTCAGATCCCTTATCATAAGCTGTCGCTAAGTACATGGCAGATGTAACGTTTCCTTTCCCTTCATCATAAGCTTTTCTACTTAAAGAAAACTTTTCCTGTGAAAATTGGAATAGTTGTCAAATAATTAAATCCCCCAAATTAGTCTGACAATTTAAAAAAGGTAATCATTTTTACTTACATTGATCTCCTTTTCATCTTTTGGCGTCATATCCTCATTTATATCAACAATCATGGGAGTAAACATCCAGTCATGCTCAGATACTAGTCTCAGAAACCTGTTTAGCAAATGAAGCCAGGAGAATATTTTACAAAGAATACAAGGAAAAGAAAGCTATCACAAAGGAGCAGAATTTTAACCATAAATGTTAACTATGCGAAAGAGGCAATATTTGAATCTTTTTTTCTTAAAAAATATGAAGAAATAAAAATTCAAAAAATTATATATACAGCATTAGTGGTATTGTATGGTCTCTCATCTTACTCCTATTTACTATATGGTGGTGCATCATTTTTTGTTCATTTATATTACATATTGCCTTGATATTCACATTAGAATTCTTTTATTTTGTAGATATTAAGGATGTACTACAGTGAATTTTTTTGTAAAAATAAACCTCATAAATCCAGAAATTCGGGAACAGGGAGCAGAAAATGGCAAAGACTTCTGAAAGATATATGCAACCACAAGCTCAATTGCCTCCTCCGTGAAAGAAGCTGAGAAGAGGTGTGCAGCAACCCACCTTTTCGCCAACCTAGAGATAAGAAACAAAGCTAAAGGTTAGAATTGGATTTGCCTCTTTGTTCTGGTCATCGGAGGAGGACAAATAATTCAAAAAGTTCAACAGAAAATGCTCACCGTACAACTGGTCCATATAACGGATAGCGACCAGAAAGACCATTAATCATGCTAGAATGCTGACTTCTGAGGAAAAGATATTTATCCGTTGGGGATACCCTTTTTACTTGATAGCTTTCAGCTGTATATAAAGAAAAAAAATAGAGCATTCAATACTGAAACGAACATAATAGAGGTGCCATTTTCGAACCATTTACTTATGAATGGGTCAATTAGGATTGTGTTCTGATTCAACGGGTCAAATAACTAGCTAAAATGGGAAAAGTGTGTAAATGCATACAAATAGAGCCTCCTATATAAGTGTAATATTTTCTTATAACGAAATTAAAAACTTTATTTGTTACCATAAACATGATTTTTGCTTTAAATTTTATGATGTGGACTTAGAATTGTTTGTGGGCCGACCCATTACCCACCCTGCTCATACTTATGTCACTGTGAAGGTGATCTTTGATATTCAAATGAAGCTAAGAATCAAAATTTACCTTGTCCATTTAACAAGTCGAGGCCTCTTTCATGCAAAACTTTCAGACGGAACACATATCCGGACAAGAAAACATCCACGCCTTCCTCTGACGCACAATATTTTATTCCATGCTGCTTCTGAAGGCTATATTTACAGCACAATTAGAAACACCATCCAAATCATACTAAAAACACAATGTATCAACTCACCATTCGCCAATTCTTAGCAAGAAAGCAGTTTTTGTTTTCTCAATAGCCATATCATCCATTGGCCAGTGCCCTGAACCTTCCAGCTACATTATATAGAAGAATCAATTCATTAGGTCTATAAAATGCTGCAAATATGAAAATTTCCAGACCTTAAGAAAGTGCATATCTAACATGCCTGAATCATAACTTCCAACGACTGTATACAAGTTAAATTTATTTTATTTCCATCTTTTGTTCCATTAGCCAACGGATGAGGTCTTGGAGGAAAAACAGATGTGTGTCGGAAAGCTGCATATATCCATAAGAACAGTACATAAGATATAGATGTTAACTATATTTGTATTATTTTATCTCTAATTTGCCCTAAAAATGATTTAGTTACTGGATAATATCTCAAGGACAGTTTAGATGAGAGTAAACCTGAGTCCAGAGGCTGCACACTGGAGATTCCCAAAGGAACGTCCTTGAGATTACGTAAACCTTTTGACAGAGTATTAAAACTTTCAAGCAAACTTCCATCAGAAGCCAGATCTGTATCACATGACAAAAAATTTTGGTTTTATATACCTATATCTTATAAAAAATGCATAAATGTGAATGAACATTAGCAACAATATAAATAGTGATATTGCAGTGGTACCTGCTCCATCAGGAACCAATGAGAAATCAAGTTGATCAACAACATGCACAATATTTTCTTCTGTTATAGATAGATGACGCTTAAGCACATACTCGGAGACCCATTTAATAATAAGATATCTCTTTGCTGGCTTGCATTGCCACACTGTCAAATTGAGAACATCAAATATTAAATACAGAAGGTAAACAATGTCAACAAGTGTAACAACTAAAAAAGCGCAAGCACGTTACTTACAAACACATTCTCTAGTACCACTTTTGAATTGGTACAGCTCTGCCTTGTCTCCCCAAAACTTCCGGAACTTCAGAGCCTACAAATAGATGTTAATGCATTTAGCACGTTTTTATGTGTGTGTTGTGTGTGACTGTGTGTCATCAGACAAACATTTACAAGAATATGAGATAAGGCTTACAAATATGAAATACCTCTTCTTTATTCCCATATAAAGGACCCCTTGTATACTCATCAAAGGCTTCTGGCAAGCTGGCAGAAATTCCAACTATTACTGGCTCTTTGTCAAGAACTGACAGACCCTACAATTAGAAGGTAGTCAGTAAATTAGATGCATATGAAGTCATATATGATGGCAGTGTCACTATGCTCGCATGCATAATATAACATACATCATTGACGCTGCTTGTTGATGTTGTGTTCTTCCATATTACACGCACACACTTCACTCTGTCTCCTAAGCCTTGTTGAAGAAAAGAATGCACCTTGTTCTCATACAATCTCCAACATTCGTTATCCAAACAGAACCCTTGTGCGCTAACTTCGGCCTTCCCCTTCAAGTTCAATCTAAACAAACACATATAAAATTTCCAAATTTAGAAACATAGATTATAAGTTGTAGACTATGTCTTAGATATAGTATTACCTCATGCAATAGTCAAATTTAGCAGGAAAATCAATCTTTGTCATAAATAACTCAACAAATCCTCCCTCTCTACATTTATCAATACACCTAAGTCCCAAAGCAGCCTCCTCTTGAAGCTAAAATTCAATTAAAAAAAAATTATAAAAAAATCGTTAGGGATCTATATACACTTTGTTTATGGAGAAAATAGTATAAATGTTTCTGAGTGATATGCTAGAGATACCTCAATCAGCCCACCCTTTGTCATGCGGTATGCTAAATTAAAATGAGCTGATAAATCACATATAACTGCTGGAAAATACTTTACAAATCTCTTCCTTTCCTGCAACATCAAAAGTCAGATTTCAGCAATTAAGTCCAAATAGAACTATAGAAGTAAAAATCCTAAAGCCGAAAGTATCCACCAAGAATACCTCATTTGACATATTGTTTCCTCCTTGAGGATCAAAGAAAATACCACCACCCCACAACTTCGAATTGGCTGCAAAACTCAATATTTAGTTTTTTAGTAAATATAACTTCTACAGTCATTGTAACATGTCATGTTTGCAAAAAGTAAGAAAACACACATACCCATAAAGTCCAAAGTGGTACGAAAGATCTGTGTAGCTGTCATTGCCTTGTTAATGCGAGCTTTACTGGATTCGGACGCAAGGTATGCCATTATGGTTGAGATAAGATACCCATTTAGGGAATCATAAGTGTGCAGAGAACTTCTCTGTCGGGCCCACACCTAAATTAAAATAATAATAAAGTTCTTTAACGCTAGCATGCCTACAATGCAATAATACTTAACAACTACATGGGAGGTTATGATACCTTTAACAAAATTAGAGCCTCTCCTAAAGCCTTCCATCCAATAAAAGCCTTTTTGACAAATTCTGAACCATGCTCCATAAACATGTCCTCTAATATGCTGTGATTGTACATAGGGGTGGCTTCAGAAACACCTTAAGAGCAAATAAATTCATTAAGTTAATACTTTACACAAGGAATTATTTTAACAATGAATGAATGACATGTATTTATATAATGAAAAAGGTGTTACCTTGACTTGAAAGGTGAAGATTGTTGCGTTCTATGTTCAACTTTTTGACATCGAAAAGAGAGTCTGCGGTTGGAATCAGCCTTACAGTAAACCCTGGAAGTCCAGCAGACTTCGCAACTACAATATGTAAAGAAAAATTACATTAGTAAAATACACACACGTGTCTTTTGTCATGGCATAATAAATCAATTTACTAACCAGGATGTACAACAAGAATAGGTTTCCTAGCTTCGTTGTGAAAGGAAGACCATTCTACTTTTTCAGCTATGGTAGACGAGTCCAGATACTTCTTGATAATGCAGAGATACAAGCATCTTTTGCCATGGTACCGATAATTCAAATAGTCTTTCTCGTGAAAACACTCCTGATAAATCCAAAAGCAGTATGTTACCTTAAAAGTAGACCATTTACATACATACGTACACACACACTTCATTCTTTAAAACTATCGTCTGACTTTTCGGGTCGAAAAGAAATAATAACAATCCACGTATTCTACAAACATGACTTTAGCAGCTCACACCATATCATCATATCAGTCGTGGTACTTATAAGAAGTTTTCTTTTTGGGTACTTCTAGGCAATAATAAAGATTGATATAGCTCAGCTATAATGTCTAAGGTTAGCTATTTATGGTTTCCCACTCACTATTCATAAAAACTAGCCTTTCTATTCTACTTTGTCATTCAACTATGCACATCAATAACCAGCTTACTATAACTATATTGTGGTAAACGGAAAAGAAACAAAACTTTTGATCATTACAAGTTCAAGTAGTCTAAATATAACCCACTGAATATTCCATGCCTAACCGACAACTAAGTACTAACAAATGAATGTACGATGTCACCATACTACCAACCCATTCACACAACAAAAACTCTAACCTAACTTCTAATAAATGTTATCTATAATCACAACTACAACAACAACAAAAACGATATCCAATCCCGCCTGAGCGGGGTATGTGGGAGGTACAATGTAGACAGATCATACCCCTACCCTTGGGTAAACCCGAGGGTAGGGAGATTGCTTGAGGAAGACCTCCGGCAAAGTGTATGTATGCGTGTGATAGTGCTCAAATATATGTGTATGCATCATTATGCAAGGTTACATGGCAAAGGAAGATATGAAAGCATATGACACATGGCAAGAGAAGCTATATAAACATAGAACACCAAAAAGATCAGGCAAGAGACAAATATCATCGCAAAAAGTTAGAAACAAAAAGGGACATATAGGCATACAACACATGGCAGCATATGAAACAAAAATGCATAAGACCAAGTGCTCATGGAAACCCACAGCAAGATCAAAGATATGGCTAGAAGCATATACGAAAAAGGCATGCATTAGCAAGAAAGCAAAGGACGGATGGAGAACATATGAGCATAAACACAAGCAGAAAACTGGGCATATGGGCAAAAATAAAAATAGGTCCTACTGGTGCAACTAAGTTCGAAAAGGCATAAAGCTATGGAGCTCTCTACCTAAGGTGAAGGCAAAGGCGAATATGAGCACGAGGGGCACCTACAATGCGCCTAAAAGGCAAAAAGGGAACTAGCTATACATCTCTATACCTACCATCTAACCTCTTAATCTAATTCTAGCCCTCCACCCGTTCCTATCAGCTGTATCTATAATCTAAACTAAAAACAGTCGGTGGTCCATCCAGTCAAGTAAAGTTATTGGCAATCATTTCCAAGATAGACATAAACATATCGTGGACATTGCAAAGACACTTCTTTCCCTAAGTCCTGATTGTCACTATTTTCACAATACAATATCTACTTGCAGTAGTGGATATAACAAGCAAATTCTCAAGCTTAGAATCTAGCTTATTCAATTCCTCACAATCTCATATATTCTACCAATCAAAATTAACAACTAACGCATCCTCGCAATCAGGAGAGGCAAACTACTATGTCACATCAGAAACCACAAGTGAGCTAAACTAATTATCTTCTTAACGTTACAATTTCATTTTCCCTATAGTGGACAGTTCAGCCACACCTCTCGTCCCCAGTCCTGATTTTCAACATTTTCACAATATAAAGCCACTTGCAGTAGCGGATATAACATGCAAAATTATTATTTAATTCCTCACATTTGCTATCAATCAAAATAGCAACTAACCGTTTCTCGTAATCAGTAGAGGCAAACTACTAAACACACTTCAAAAACTAACTAATTATCTTCTTAATGATATTATTTCGCTACTACATTTCCGCAATGTTTCAGCCAGAAATCGACATAACTACTTAAAAATTCGCATTAACTACCTAGTATTAGCACAATTACACTCATATACACATTCAATTCACCTTGGGCAACCGAACGAACACATCGACATTCACATCCGGTCTCACAACGCACTGAATCGCATAGCTTCCACTGACTTCAACCGCTTTCGGCTTCTTAAACTTAAACTCAACTTTATCAGCTCCAATATCTCTAACAAACTTTGGCGCCAAATCCGCATTAACCTAAACAAATTCACACAATAAATTAATTCAAAAAAATAAAATTTATTTAATAAAGTTAGGGTTTATTTTATAACCTGTAAGTTATCAGGTATGTTATTGATGATGTTTTGAATAGATGAAACGACGTCGTTGACGAAATTAGTGGTTTGTGGTGAGTAGTCGAGTTGGACTTCTTTCATGAGTTCGGTTATTTTTAATGTGACGGTGTCTGTGATTTCGTCGGCGGTGGCGGTGGTTGCCATGGTGGTTTGTGGTTGGAGAGAATGATAACGGCTGTTGTTTTTGTTGTGTGTGTGTATTGAAGGAAGGGGTTTAAGTTGGGTTTAGCATTTTAGGTGATGATGATGTTTATATGTTGGGCTGGTATGTTTGTTTTGGAGCTGTGTTGGGCTGATGAATATTTATGAAAAATGACAGCCCATTTTCTTAAAGCTCCTATAGATTTTTGGGACGAGCTCAGTTTATTTATACGGCATATAAAGAGAAAATTATATTTGCTTAAAACTTAAAAATATAAAGAATGGATACTTTTATTAAGATAAAATACTCTTATTTATAAAAAATAATGCTGTTATAAAACATTTAAATACTTAGTTACAATTTAAATCACTAATTTTCTTCACCCTCAATTCCTCCCACATTGGCGCACGAAGGAGAAGAAATGAGGTTGGTTGGGTTCCTCCCGCATCGGCGCACGAAGGAGAAGAAATGAGGTTGGTTGGGTGGTCTGCACCACCTAACTGAAACACACCATTTCTTATTTATTTATTTTTAATGAAAGTGGGTGGTGTCTTTTTATGTGTTTGGCTAGGTGGTGATCACTACACCTTCAAAGGTGGTGATAAGTTTAACTGATGTAGCGCTAAAGTGGAGGTGACGGTCAGATGACGATTACACTCAGCTTAAATATGTATGTAGGGTTGTAGGAGGTCAAAGGGACACTTTCAATATCATAATCAGTCGTGCATGCAATATTCCTAACATGTTTATAACCAAAAGAGCTCTTTGGTTCAAGAGTGTATGGAATAAGATGATGCCATACTTTCCTGTTAGGTCTTCATATTGGAGACAATCATGTTTATAACCAAAAAGCCTTCTTAAAGTCTAGAGGAGTTCAGATTAGTGATCAAGAGTATTATTAGGTGTTCCCAATTGGAGACACGTACTTAATCATGTTTTACGGTATTGTGCATGGTAGTAGCATATATTATGTTTTATTTTCAACTGGTGGAACTTTTATTCATGCATTCCCTACAAAGTTGAGGATGTTTCGGGTCAAAATCCTCTTTTGGTGTCAAAGGAGAGGGCTAGCTTATGTTTTAGTGTATTTGTAAGTGTAGAAATAAGGTGGTTTTTGAAGAGAAAAGTTTGTGTTGAAGGCGAGTGGATAAAAAAGTGCAGCGGTTGGGCCTTCAAGTGTTGTCTTCTGGAAATGATGCTCACTTGTGGTTCTCATTGCCAATAGTGATTTTACACTGGTGGGCTGGTGGCTGTTAATCTCTTGTTGGGTCAGTTTTGTTTGAATTTCAGTTGGCTTTTAACTCTTGGTGCTGTACTTATCTCATTTTGTTAACGAAATTTAAACCGTTTTAAGAGAAAAACGTTTATAACCAACAAATAAACTAAAATAAATACTTGGGCACGTAAATTAAAACACCTCTTTAACCAATACTAAAACTCTACAATTGACATATTTGGTATGAACATGTTAAAACTTCATAACCAACCGGTTCGTCAAATTTTTTTGCTCGAAGAAGGACATTTTAATAATTTTTAAAAACTGCATTATAAAATGATTATTAAGAGGGACAAATTACAAATATATATATATTAGAAAATTTACACTACAATTGTTTTTTTTGCTAGGAGGCACGTGACCCCCGGGACCCCTCCCTATCTCCGCCCATGCTTAAGATGTATCATCAGACTTAGTGACGGAATCAAGGCTATAAGTGACTGGTGTCACAATTTTTTTTAATAGCAGTGCAAAGAAAAATCTTAAGAAAAAAGTACGATTTTCAATAAAAGTAATCGAGTTTAGTAAAAACTCAATTCACATTTCACTTATTAATGAACTAACTTAGCAATAGCTAGAAACTAAGGGCACGTTTGGTAGAGAGAATTTCAAAGAAATGAAATGAAGCAGAGAATAGAATCTCAGAGAATAGAAATCAGTAGAGAATTTTGTTCAATTCTAATGTTTGGTAACAACAGAGACTTGACCCGAGAAATGAAAAATTATTTTTATTTTTCTAAATAACAATTCTTAAAAAAATATATATCTTTTTTTTTTAAATTTATGTACTTTCTTTAAAAAATTATTTAAAAAATATTTTTTAAAATGTATTTATTTAAAAAACTTGTTTTTTTTTAAAAAAAAACTTGTTTTTTTTAAAAAAAAAATATTTTTTTAAAATGTATTTATTCAAAAAAAAAACATATTTTTAAAAAAAAAAAATTTTTTTTTCAAATGTATTTAAAAAAAACTTTTTTTTAAAAATATATATGTTTTTTAATTATTTTTAAAAATGTAAAAAAACAAAAAACCGACCCTCATTTCTCTAAATTCTCCACCAAAATGATGGAAATGGAGGTTAACCAAATTACACTACCATTTCTCTCCAATTCTCCACCAATTTCCCTTCAATTCTCCGCTTTTTTTATTTCTTTATACCAAACAAGGGAATTTAATCCAATTCCATTTCTCCTATTTCTTTTCTCTCTACCAAACACACCCTTAATGCATTAGAATGGGGTGTATTTCAGAGACTTAAGTATAATACACACTACGATGCAAAATTTTATTAAGGTCACGTGACACCGCAGTCCCAAAGAGTTCAAATCCCTTTATAAAAATAATGTTATAAATAAATATTTAAAGCAAGACATGCATGGTTATTTGTCTATCAAACAACTATAAACAGAAACCAGTAAACATATTAACCAGATGCATTTATAAGAAAAAAAAATTATACTAAATTAGAAACATAATTTTTATGGATCAGATGAATTTACAAAAAAATCGAAGTTTTTACCACAAATTAACACTACAATGCTAAACTCATGTGTGTCCCAGGACCACTCTAGACTCACCCTGGTTCCGTAAGTACTTCATATATTATTATATCTTTTATATAATAAAAGAATTACATCATTTTAGAGTGTTTTTGCAAAACCCTTCTCATTGAAAAAACAATAGGGCCAATAGGAGAGCTCGATTTCGTCACGTAAGCAAAATCGTGTGATGTGATTGGTTAATAAAAGTCAAAATTAAATTGATTTTAGTCAAACTTTAATAAATTTTGTGGAAAATTTTGGTAGATAGAAAAAACACATAAAAATATATGTGTCAAATTTGTGAGAACAAAAACTTAAAAAAATATGAGGTAATTAATAAAACTTTAGTGGTTGAATTTTTAAAAATTATATAGAGTTAAGTGTAATATTATAAGCCTCCATGTTTTTTAATAACTTTGGATTATAAACAAATACCCCCTTATACTTTATACCTTTTATACTTTATATCTTAAAAAATACAATGTATATGTTGTTTTAAAATAACAAAATATAAATTTGCATAAGATAATAAATATCAATTTTTTTTTAATATATACGTTCAATCAGGACTCATTTATTTCACTTTTAAAAGTTTAACCTATGTAGACACGAGTTTACTGTTGATACAAAAGTTGGGCGTTCCTTGTTTGGAGCTCCGGCTCTCGTACCAATTGAGAATCGTTGCTTGAGACCTGCGCACTAAGAGACAGAAAACACCGTTAGGCTTACCGTGGGATTGTCTCCCACGATTATCCTCCGGCGTGAGAGTAAGTAATCGGTTTAGGGTTTAAGGAGTGTTAGGGTTATGAGATCGTACCTTAAACGAGGGATGTGATTCCCTTTATATACGCACGGAATCCTTGTTGGTTCCGTGTTCCTCAACCTTCGTATCCCACCTTAATAGGTTGGGAATGATTATCTTCCTATTTAGAAGATATCGGATATCTATTCCATCAATAGATTCGGGCTTGGGCCTTCATGAGCCCAAATGTTTAGTCCGCTTAGCCCGGTTACGGGCCAAGTTAGTATTGGACTTTAGTGGTCCGTGACCGGATATAGACTATACGTCATCATGTCCCCCCAGTCTAGTATGCGCAGAGCCTAACTGCGGATGCTAGACTAATAATCCGTAGCCAGTTAAAAAACTTTGAAGCGTATGCAAGAAGCCATAAACATATACCCTCCGTGCGTTGTACCTAGACATGAAATTGGATAGTAAACGCATCGTTATTCGGGGGAAAGTTACTGTCCCACGTCCCATCGAATCAATCTCAGCCACACAAGTGAGGTTAGTGGGATCCACGTGGCACATATCTTGTGGATGAGAAATAGGTTATAAACCACCGTTTCAGTTTCACAATGGCACTCACCGTAAAAAGAAAAAGTCGCCATTGTTAAAACATATCTGCGGTGTGATCCGGAAAATAAACCACTTCAAGGTAGCCGCGCGTACGCCTTTGTAAATCAAACACCATGGTTAAACAATTGCATGATTTCACCTCTGATCTATCCACGAGTGATCTTTTAGAATTCACCTCGGATTACTATATCCCACTTGGCGTGCACCGGTTGTTCCGGTGCGCGAACCTCCATTGCCGATTTCCCGAAGGAAAATAGGGGTATACACACGTTTCTTTGAGTTCGCCAATCAACGAGTGCCTATATCCCGATTTCTGTGCGATGTGCTAAATTATTACGAGCTGCACCTATCCCAATTACACTGTATTGGTGCAGCCAAAATTATCAATTTTGAGGTAAAGCTGCCGTTCTTGGCGGTTAACCCCACAATCAACCTATTCCGCGCATTCTATCATACAACACCGGGCATGGGTGGGTTACCTTTGCGGCCTTATTTGGCGAGCTTGCTACACCGAGAAGATACATGCGCTAAGGAATTGGAGAGTCCTTTTACGGGTGGGCGACACATGCTTCCGTGGCGTTATAATTTTTCACCCGGGTACGCTGCCGAGAGGCGAGTGCCCTTTGCTGGATCATATGTCTCAGAGGATGCGGGCGATAAATGCAAACCGCATCCCTATCGGTTCTTATCCCGAGGAGTTTTAGTGCATATGGGCATCAGCCGTAACTACTTTGGTCCCGAAGATGAGATCCCGATCTTCTTAGGTGCCAATGGCGAGGGTGGGTACTCGCTCTTCCGCACCCCTTTTGTAGTTAATGTAAGAATTTGTCTTCCTTTGTCCACACATTATATAACCGATGTCGTTTGTTGTTTCCTTGTGCACGAGATGGATCTGTTCTTGTTGTACATTTGGCTAAGCCCATTGAGGTAGGGACGAGACGTTCCCTAAAAGAAGGGGAGGAACCTATACTGGCGCTACTGGCGGTCATGTCATGGAGATGAACATGGGGAAGCGGTACAAGTTCTCTCTTGCATGGAAGCGACACCACTACAAAGTGTTCCCAACCCCAAAGTGCCTTCTGGCGTAGCGCAGCCACCCCTGTAGCCGCGGCGCCACCTATGGACGAAGAAGAAGAGAGTCGAGGTGGGTTAAAGCGCAAGCGATCCATCGGAAAAAGATGGCGCGAGCCCTTCAAGGAAAAACGCCTGTGATCCTTCTTGTGGAGGTATCGTCCACTGATGAAGCGTCTTCGCACCCCTCGGCTACTATCATGGACCGCAGTAAGTGATGCCTTCAGTATATATTGTTTTTTTTTTTTTTTTATGCGCTTGTGTTACATAGGAGCCTAACAATTCTCACGGTACACGCATTACGGGGTGGAGCGGTTGCAAAGTCACCTCCCAAGGCTAGTCCGGTGCGTTCTGCGCATACCGAGCCGCATAGTCGAACGATGAAGACATGCGATGTGGATGCGCCCATGGAGCAACTTGTCGAAGAATTGGTGCGGTCTCGCACATCGGCTTCGCTAATTGTGAAGCTGAAAGACCAAGTTTCTGGTAGGGGTAGTCAAGATTCGCAAAAGGATCGAGACGATGCGTTCTTTGGAGGCGCTGGCGAGCACCCGGCATTTGAATCGCCCAGCGGAGGCAAAGGATCTGAGCACGCGTACGCCGAAGCAATGAAGAAAAGATGGCGCTGATGTGCCAAATAAACCAAGAGCGTCGCGGATGTTGCCGGTATAAGTCTGCGTGCCACTGGGTACTTAAATATCTGGAGAAGAGCAAAGACGCGATGACATCCCAACTTGAAGAGCTTGGTAGCACGGTCAAGAGTGCCCTTGAAGCGCAGGAGATGAAGCTGCGTAATCTGAGCATAGAGTACGACGAGGAGTTGTATCCCCAACTCTTGTCCACTATTGCAGAGCGCCGATGGCTCATAGGCCATGGTTTGCGCCTTGCTTACTACGCTGGAATCCAAGGAAGTGGTAGACGCATTCGGGGGTTGTTCAATGCGCCGGAGCGTGGTAAGGCTGAAGCGGTGGAAAAACTTCATGAGGGGGTGCGCTAAATGTCCCTTTGGAGAAGGTTCACGGGTATAATGCGCAGGCATATACTGAGTTGGTGTCAGCCATGGAGCGGTTGAAGTCTCTAGAGTTTCCAATGATTTCTGAATTGGAGCGCGACCAAGACTATCCGATTGGGGTAATAATGGAGGGGTTGACTTTGGCAAGGCACCTTCGAGGATGCAGAGGCGCAATCCGATTACTTTTGAAGCCCAACGAATCTCGTTCGCGGTACCTGTTTTGTTCGCCCTCGTGATATCTTGAACCCGTTTCTTGGAAAAAGAAGTCCCGTTGAAGCGGTCCGGAAGCTCATGCCACAAGGCTCGCTAGGAAGAAGGGTGTCAAGGGTAAAGCCATTTTGTGTGGTGTTGGCGCGGCACATCTCCCTCGTTCGACGGGGTGCTGTGAATGTCGCCACAGTATCTCGTCAAGATTCGATTTGTTAAAGAGTTTGAAAGAGATTAAGGAGTCGAAAAACCGCGTAGGTGGCTCTCCCCTTGAGCGTTGTAATAGTTGGTAGGTTTATGTATTGTAAAGTAACAAACCTTTTGTAATAACTGGTGGTTATCTAATGAAAATATCTCTTGTTGAGCTCATGTATGAAAGTTGTAATATACTTAAGTGGCTAAATGTAGCGTTTATGGCATAGTCGTGTATGTTGTGATATGCAGCGTAATTTAAATATCACTTTAAGGAATCAAGTATTTTAATTCCAAGGTTGTTAAACGTGCACGTGTGCGTTGTTGCGCCTCCGTCGTAGGAGGTGTACAAAACTTATTCCAACGTCTTGATAATAAGGTGTTTAACAAGGATGCGTGATCCAGTGTTGATGGGTTTGCAACCCTCTTATTCAACAAGTTGTTTAGTAGGTGAACTTATCCTTTTACCATCGTGGGTTTGTAATGGTGCATGCACACCATCGTGGGCAAGAAATAAAAAGGTTGTTAAGACATAGCGTATATGGAAATAACAAATATGCCGCGGAGTTAGCTAGAAACCGCGGCGTTTTATTGATACTCGCAAGTTTTTATAATAAGTAAACAAGACAATTATTCTAAGCAAAAGGAAAAAAAAGTAAATGCATAGATGTTTATTGGGCCTTTGGAAGTGCGAGGCGTCTGTGCACTAGGCCGTAGCCATTCCTATAGATAGCACCTCTTGAGGTTGCAGATGTTCCATGTGCGTGGCAATTCACGACCATCCAAGCCTCGAGAGGTTGTACGCGCTTTGTTCCTAGTGCTTCAGTGACCTCATAGGGTCCTTCCCACTTTGGTCCAAGCTTACCTGTGTCTTCGGCGTGGCTCGCATCATTGGCGCGGTAAACAAAATCACCTGCGAATGAAACATTGCGCACTTTAGCATCATAGTATCCTTTCATCCTTGACTTTGATTTTGCTTCCCGTATAGCTGCTCGTTCGCGCCTTTCTTCTAGCAGATCTAAGTCGATGCGCCTATCGTCATCATTGGTTGTCACGTTGATTTCAGCAGTGCGGATAGTTGGCATGCCGATCTCTGCGGTATGGCTTCGTCCCATAGACTAAAGAGAAGGGAGTGTCGCCAGTGTCGGTGCGGATTGAGGTGCGGTGCGCTCACAAGACATGTGATAACTCTTCTACCCATCTTCCTTTGTGCTTTTCTAGGCGTGCCTTAATTCCTTCACCCAAGCTTCTATTCGCTCGTTCCACTAGGCCATTGGTTTGTGGATGCTTAACTGACGCGAAGTGTTGTGTTATGTTAAGCTTCTCACACCAGTCCACGAAAGGGTTATCACGAATTGTTTCCCGTTGTCCGAGATGATTTCCCGGGGAGGCCGAAGCGGCATAAAATGTTTTCCCATACGAAGCGCTTCACCTGGTTGCCAGTGATTGTTACCACTGCCTTCGCTTCAATCCATTTGGTGAAGTAATCTATGGCGATTATGAGAAATTTTAGTCCACCCGCTGCGATAGGAAAAGGGCCCGCGATGTCAATACCCCACTTGTAGAATGGCCATGTTGAAGTTATTGGGGTTAGCTCGTGCTGCGGTTGGCGTGGGACGGGTCTATGAACTTGGCAATCGTTGCACTTCCTTATTAAGTCCCGTGCATCACGGTGCATGGTCGGCCAGTAGTATCCCGATCGCATGGCGCGTGCCACAACGGACCGTGGTCTGAGTGCATCTGCATGAACCTTCATGGATTTCTCGCAGACGTAATTTGCTTGCAAAGGGCGACACAACGGAGCCATGGTTGCAGGAAGGAACGTCGGTACAATATGTTGTCTCGCAATTCGAATCTTTGCGCTGTGCGCCGTATCCTGCGAGCTTCCTTCTGTTCTTGGGGTAATGTTCCCTTGCTCAGGAAGTCCATTATCGGTGTCATCCATGTAGGATCTTCCTCCTCTATTATCGTGGAGATTTCCATCTCCGAAATTGACTTTCTTTTAGTGTTTCCACCAGCACTTGCTTTGATAGATGTGCAAAGCTTGTCGAGGCAATCTTGCTCAGTGCATCCGCCTTGCGGTTTTCCCTTCTAGGAACTTGCTTTATAGTGAACCTATCAAAGCTTTTTATCAGCGTCTTGGTTTTATCAAGGTACTGGATCATATTATCTTCTTTGGCCACGTATTCACCCAACACGTGGTTGGCCACTAGGCGGGAATCCACGTTTGCCTCTAGGTTACGTACACCCATTCGAGCCGCAATCGTAGTCCAGAGTAGGGCTTCGTACTCTGCCTCATTGTTTGTTGCTGTGAATTCAAAGCGCAGTGCGTAAGTGAATTCCATTCCCTCTGGATTTGTGATGATGAGGCCCGCTCCTGAGCCATCAATGCATGAGGATCCATCTGTAAACAAGATCCATGGATCTTGAAGCTCGGTCTTAATTGGTGTGGATATCTCGTCGCTGTCTGGCTTTTCAATGATGAAGTCCGCCAAAATCTGTCCTTTGATTGCGGTACGTGGTCTGTATGAGATGTTGTGCTCACCTAGCAATACACTCCACTTCGCAGTCTACGATGCGTCGGGTTTGGAGATGATCTGCCTGATCGGTTGATCCGTGATTACCGCTATTGGGTGTGCTTGGAAGTACCTGCGCAGCCGTTTAGCAGCAAATACCAACGCCGGAACTAATTTTTCCATGGCACTATAGTTCATCTCCGTCTTCTTGAGTGCCTTGCTTACGAAGTAGATTGGAGTTTGTCTTGAGTCCCTGTCGTGAGTAACACTGCTTGGCTGCGCTGCATCGCAGACAAATACATGATTAGCTCTTCCTCCGGTCGGGTGCGACAAGTGTTGGGAGCGTTGCGGATGTTGTTTAAGCCGAGTGAAGGCCTCTTCCGCCTCAGTAGTCCATCCGAAATCACCTTTCTTTATACACTTCTTGAGTGTTTTGAAAAGAGGCAGTGATTTTTCTGGCGATTTGGATAAGAACCTGTTTAAGCCGGCCAACTTTCCGTTGAGAGATTGGACTTCTTTCAATGTGCGCGGTGAAGGAAGTTCGATGACCGCTTTTGTCTTTTCATGGCATGGTTTTATGCCGTCGGGTTCTATCAGGTATCCAAGGAACATGCCTTCGATCGCCGAAGGTACACTTCTTATGGTTCAACTTCATATTGATCTCTCTTAGAGTTCTGAACGTTTCCTCGATGTCACGCACTAGTTCATCTTCGGTATGGCTTTTTATGACCAGGTCATCGACATAGACCTCTAGGTTGCGGCCCACCTGTTTTTCGAAAGTGTTATCCATAACCTCGGTAGGTGGCTGTATTTTTCAAGCCGAAGGGCATTTTTGTGTAGCGATAAACACCTTGGCTTGTATGAAAGGTTGTTTTTTCCTCGTCCTCCCTAGCCATTTGGATTTGATGATATCCCTTGTACGCGTCGAGGAAGCACTTCAATGGATATCCGCACAGAGACTCTATTTTCCAATCTATCTCTGGTAGAGGATAGCAGTCTTGTGGACATGCTTTGTTAAGGTCGGTGAAGTCTACACACATTCGCCAGCTGCCGTCGCTCTTCTTTACCATGACTGGATTGGAAAGCCAGTCATGGTAGTAAACTTCCCGCATGATCCCTGCCTCTACCAGTTTTTGTACCTCTGCCAAGATTGCTTGCGCGCGCTCCGGGGCTTGGCCGCGCTTCTTCTGGCGTATGGGTGCGTATCCCTGTCGGATTCTCAGTTTATGCTATGTGATAGAGCGTGGTACTCCTGTCATGTGTTTAGGCTCCCATGCAAAAATATCCAAATTCTTCTGCAGGAGTGCACATACAGTTGTTTTGCCGTTGTCCGACAATGAACCTCCGATGGATACTTCCTGTTCCGGGTATTCGGGGTGAATTGCTACTTTCAGATTTGGAACTCTGGTTGTCTGCTGTGCTGGAGTTGGCGCCGTCTCGCATGCAATCGTGTTGCATTCTCTGTGTGGTATAGTGGTGTTGTAAAGAGTAACAATACCACCTTCCACTGGGAATTTAAGCATCCCATGCGCTGTTGATGGTACTGCTCGCATAGCTGATATTCCAGGTCTCCCAATAATGCCATTGTATGGCGAGGGATATTTAATCACCATGAATTCCATCCAGGGCCGTTGCGGTGTTCTTCGTTTCCCATGCTGACAAATCGTATTTGCCCCATAGGCCATATCTTCTCACTGTAAAACCGATCATTTCGACCGGGATTAACTGACTTTTTATTTCAGGACTCAATCGTTTGAAACAATGCTCGTACATGATGTCGTGAGAAGCTCCACCATCAACATACATGCGGTGGATGTCGTGACCCCCTGCGCTTATCTCTATAGTGAGTGGTTCCACCACTGCGTTGTCCGCGGTTAAGGTGGGGAAAGAGATCTCCTTTCCACGTGAAAAACCCTGGCTAACCTTACGCCTTGTGACCCGCTGCCATGATTGTATCATGTAAATGGTGTCGAGCTTGTCTTTAGGTGTCTCTTTCTTATTGCCACTCTTATGTTTGTCCTTTCCTTCTTTAATATGCTTGACCAAGTGGTCCAATCTGCCCTCTTTGACCATCTTGTCAATGAATTGGCGCAGTTGGACACATTCATTAGTGGTGTGGCCCTTCTGCGCGTGGTAGTCACAATATCCATTCCCAGTGCGCCGATCCTCTGGGGTGCGCATTTGTGGTGGTCTTGGGAAGTTTGCCCCTTCTGTCGCGAGTATTTCCTTTGGGGTTTTTGTCAGCGGGGTGTATCTGTCGTTATCTCTCCCACTTCCCTGACCGCGATAGCTTCTATTACGGTTGCTACTCCGGTCATTGGGCTGTCTCCCAGGTTGTTCCTGCGACCGGTAGTTGGAGGAGTTTCTTTTGCTATCCGCCGCGGCGGCTTCTCCTTGGACGAAGGACCTAGAGCGTTTCATGAGTTCATCAAAAGTTTCAGGAATCTTGTCATTCAATCTCTTGATGAGTTCTGGGTTATTAATTCCATTCATGAAACCGGAAATTTTTAGCACTTCCGGGCATGCTTTAACTTGCATGCATTCATCTTTAAAACGCTCCATGAATACGCTCGTAGTTTCTCCTTGGCGCTGCTTTACCCTGGCAAGTTCGACAGGGTTTTTAGCGCACTTTTTTCGTTGAGTAAAATTTAGAAGGAACGCCTTTCTTAATTCTTCAAAACCATTTATACTTCGTCGTGGAAGTTTGTTAAACCAGTTCCGCGCACTTCCCACTAGTGTGGAGTTAAACATATGGCACCACACTGGTTGTGGCCAATTCTCAATAGTTGCGGCTGATTCGAAAATTTTTAGGTGATCGTCGGATCACTGTTCCGTCATAGGTCTTGACATTAGCGGGCATGCGCCTCTTCTTGTTTTCTGAGAAATCGCTAATGCGTCTAGTGAATGCGTCCACTTTCTGACGGCGCCATGGGAGAGACATGTCCTCCTCTTGGTCATTGTGTCTGCTTCTGGACTTCCAATGTCCTGTATCACTATCCTCGTTGTCCGAGGAGTTATCGGAGGACGAGTTTTTCCTCCTTCGGCGTTTGCGCCGGCTATCTCAGAGTCGGACTAGAAGGACTTTCACTTGAGGAGTACTTCCGCCCCAGTCTGTCATGCACTTTACGGCTACCCAGTCTATCATAGACACTGGTACGCCGTTCACCTTCATCACTATCATTCAAGTGATGAGAGTGGGATGCCTCATCATCCTCGATCCTTTTCCCGATTCTGTTAAACACAGGAGATCGCGGTTTGTCTCTGCGCGCTTCTCCTTCAGCGGCGCGGGGTGAGGTTTCGTATTCGAGTCAAAGCGAGTCGGGTTTGTAGGCTCCGACCCGACCTTTTTCTAGCCTCCTCTTGCATGAGGGTAGTCAAGGTTTCATAATTTTGGGATACGAAATCCCTTGGTGTTAATTCCGGTGCGACCCCTTCTAAGGCGAGGGTATTCGCTTCTGCCGCTGTGTCCTTATCTTTATCCGGTGCTTTTGTCAAGTCAGTCTCTAGTACTGGTTTGATGGGAGTGGTAAGATCGGTCGCAGTGGATCCACTTGTCTTGGTAGTGGTTGTGGTGGCCTGGGTTGTCCCCGGCTGACCCCTTGTTTTTACGATCTGGTTGTCCCGAGTGCGCTTGGAAGCTGAGCCTGTGTGCAGCTTCTTTCCGTAAGATCCGCTGCGATCGCTGATTTCCATGCTTCGTCATTCTAGTCTTAGTTCTTAGTGAATGGTCCCACGGATAGCGCCACTTGTTGATACAAAAGTTGGCCGTTCCTTGTTTGGAGCTCCGGCTCTCGTACCAATTGAGAATCGTTGCTTGAGACCTGCGCACTAAGAGACAGAAAACATCGTTAGGCTTACCGTGGGATTGTCTCCCACGATTATCCTCCGGCGTGAGAGTAAGTAATCGGTTTAGGGTTTAAGGAGTGTTAGGGTTATGAGATCGTACCTTAAACGAGGGATGTGATTCCCTTTATATACGCACGGAATCCTTGTTGGTTCCGTGTTCCTCAACCTTCGGCGTATCCCACCTTAATCGGTTGTGAATGATTATCTTCCTATTTAGAAGATATCGGATATCTATTCCATCAATAGATTCGGGCTTGGGCCTTCATGAGCCCAAATGTTTAGTCCGCTTAGCCCAGTTCGTACCGGGCCAAGTTAGTATTGGACTTTAGTCGGGTCCGTGACCCGGATATAGACTATACGTCATCATTTACATTTTAAATACGGGTAAATTACTAAAAACGGGAATATAATTATCAAATTTTAAGCACGGGTTACTTTAATATAAAAATAAATATACGCGATCGTACTTATAACAATGACTCACGTAATTCTTATTTATTTATATAATGATATCTAGAAAAACATTTTTAAAAAATTTTAAGGAGTATACTTTAACTTTATCAACGCTCATTGTGTGCTATTAAACTTGCATCATGTGTACAACATAATATCAGTAGTGAAATTTAAATAACAATATCAACATCTTTGTCAGCTAAATAAAATTAAATCTTGAGTTACCTAACAGAAATTTTTACAAATATTTTATCAAATTTTAATTGATATTGATGCATAATGAAAAACTCGTGCATTAGTATTAGTTGTACTTATATCACAATTTTCATGAGCAAATTATTATATGTGTATATATTGAACTAAAATGTTAAAACAAATTTGATTTATGTGTAAACTTCGTTCGTGCACGAAACTTATAACTATATAACTATATGCAATTATTTTTAAAGACACAATATTCAGTAGTAATACAGAATAATTTTTTTGTCAAAACCCCGTGCGTGCACGGGTATTATAACTAGTACACAATCTACATCACTAACATTTTTTTTCTTGTACATATTTATATAAGATACTATAGGACGCTGGACATTGTAACCATTATATTTTAATCGAATCTTTCTTAAATATTAAATCCTTGGCCCATGTTTTTTGGCCCGCTTCTCTGGCACAAGGGCCCGTATTATATACATTATGCTTTAACTTTCTACACTTTCTCAAAACTTCTACACCCACCGCCACACACACCGTTTCTTAAAACTTCTTATCTAAAACCAGATCCTTGCTAGCAGTTCGATTTGAAGGGGCGTCGTGATAAGAGATGATGATGTTCATGTTGGAGTCGGGTTGTGGCAGCGATAAGAGTTTGCAAAAGACCGAGACCTCTTGGGAATGAACTATTTTTGGTACCACAACTTCACACGTTGTAGTTACGGAAGGAAAGGCAGTAAATCAACTCTTGATGTTGCAAAAGACTGGTGCTTTCAATCAGGTGCGCGTTGATTTTCACTAGAAACAATGAAACAATAACTTATTACCTATATGTAGGGTGTTTGGGATTAGTTATTTAACTATAACCAAATAGGTAAGCTTTTCAGTAGTTTTATTTTAATAGTATATGAAAGAAGCTCAGTGATATCAATAGAAGTTGTTTTCTGACTTGATGGGTGTGTTTGGCAGGGCGTGGCTTGGCAGGGCATCACGGTTAACTCAGTGTTTGCAGCCATGTCAGGTTCGCGTACCCTCTTATCCTGTTACACATTTGAAAATATGAGCGTGCTAGATGTATGTCGCGGCCATCTTGGCTGAATTTGCAACATTGATGTTCAGTTTAATTGTGGCATTTGGGGGTGTATGCTGACATTTTGGATTTTTTAATACCTTGAGTATACTGTAGGCGATGATGAGATTTGTCAGCCTTCGATGTTTTTGTAAGTGTTGTTTTCCAAAACCCATATCTTGGCGTGGCGACCGGATGGTTGCAGCCATGGGGTTTTGGGTACCACTTCTATAATCGCTAGCCTGAGCCTTGAGGAGGATTTGGATTTTTGTTTGTGGTGTTTGTCTGGTGCATGTGACCGAACGTTATGTTGCATCAGTAGTATCTTATATAAATGGTTGGTGTGTCTGACGCGCTATAGTATCTTATATAAATGATTGGTGTGGAATTCCTAATGTTGTTTGTCATGGGTTTGTATATACAAAGTTTTTTTCTGACTTGATGATTTTTAAGGTTAACATGATTCTGTGTGGTTTGATTTTTAGGATTATCTGAATTGTTTTATGATATTTTTATTTCTAAAAGGGGTCAATGGGTTGAGTTTTGAAAGTTAGGGTCTGTTTCTTTTGGTACACCTTCAGGATTGTATTGCTTTCTTGCCGCTGGAATATGATGGGTTAAAGCGGCTGGCTTGGCGGGCATCACGGTTAACTTCGGTGTTTGCAGCCATGTCAGGTTAGCGTACCCTCTTATCCGGTTACGCATTTGAAAATATAAGCGTGCTAGATGTATGTCGCGGCCATCTTGGCTAAATTTGCAGCATCGATGTTCAGTTTAATTGTGGCATTCGGGGGTGTATGCTGACATTTTGGGTTTTTTAATACCTTGAGTATACTGTAGGCGATGATGAGATTTGTCGACCTTCGATGTTTTTGTAAGTGTTGTTTGCCAAAACCCGTATCTTGGCGTGGCGACCGGATGGTTGCAGCCATGGGGTTTTGGGTACCACTTCCATTATCGCTGGCCTGAGCCTTATATCTTATAGTGCGCTGGACATTGAAACCATTATATTTTGTTCACTCTCATAAAAAAATTAATATCTGCCGGCCTATTTTGTAGCCTTTTTTTTGTGGCCTGTTGGTTTCTGGCTTTCTGTTTAGTGTGTGTTACATAACTTGCCACATTTTTCCTTACCTTCTCCAGAAGGAACCGCTTCCTCTTCGTTTGTTAAGGCGATGATGATTTTTTCCTGTAATATATGGGTCGCACATGACCGTTGGTTTGTTTGTTAAGGCGATGATGATTTTTTTATGTAATATATCGTGGCGGGGTAACCACACACGCGTTGTGGTTGCAGCCATGGCAGATATGAGCCGGGGTGCAAACAACATTATAGAAAAAAAACGGTGTGCGTAGTATGTTAACATGTAAGTGCCATTATTTTTAAATCCTGTATATGAATGACTGTTTGTATATACATGTCGCCATAAATATTGACCCGATCCCGTTGTATGCAATGCCGGATTTTGGATAACCGCCCGTTTTTTGTCATACGACAATGACGTCATCGAGTTCGGTCAACCACTTACGAACGCGGTCACCTCATACGGTTAATCAAAAAACTGTCTGGGTGAGTTTTAGTTGATATTTTTCCACATAATCATTAACGTTGTTTCACAATATTCTGAAATTGAGTATCGTTTCTTTTCTCAGAGCAAAGAGGAAAAGTGTTTCATGAATAATCAATAGCATTTTAGCGTCGTGTATCACATGGATTTCGAGACTGGAACCACTCGAATCGTTGGATCTTAAGTTACAGCAAATAGGTATTAAATTCTTATCCCTCTACACTTTCTCCAAATAGGTATTAAATATATTATTGCTGATCAGGTTGGTAATAGAGTTTACACTATTTGCTAACGAGGTAAGTGTGTGTCTGTATTTTGGTTTGGAGAAGGCAGAAAGTGTAGACCCTGGAAGAAGCTTCTAGCTAAAATGGTGGGATTTTGTGATAGAGGCCGTGACTCTGTTGCCCATAAACTCAAGCATAACTATCTTCACCGCCAAATTGATATTACGTGTCAAAGACGGTGGGGATGAGGATGATGTTGTTTCACCTCCTCTTTTAGGTAGAAGCTTCACTCCATCTTCAGCAGCAGGACGACAGCCTACAGCCCTACACCATCGACAAAAACAACGCCCTTGCGTGAAGGTAACTTCAAATACTGGATTGAGATTTGGTTTATGTAAACCCACGGCGCCATCCAACTTAAAAACAAGACCATATGTACCTGCAGAAAGACGCGTGGCACCACCATCAGGATCATCGGTCTCACGTTATCAAGTTAGATCCATATGAATTGACAACCTGATACAAATCTTTTACTTCGATCTTTATTTATAATCATGCTTAATTGCTTATTCACTTTGATCTTTATTTATTAGCTTTGTAGCTTCTTTTTTATTATAATATAATCTTTGTATTTTTATGTACAATTTTTACAGTTTGGTTTTACTCTGTTTAGAAAGATAGATAATTCATTGACCCAAAAAAGTTAATGAATGATTATGGCACAGTAGAGGTAAGCCATGTAAAATGAGCAGGTTTGGTACATGGTCAATTGGGCAAATTTTGGTGCCATGTATATCTGTTTTTCTATATAGATGTACGAGTTGTGCTTTGATGAGTGCTTATTCACTCATCATTTTTGGTCAAATCTGAACTGCAAAACATTTAAAAACACTCAGAAATGCATCAAAATACTGAAAATATCTCAAAATTGTGTTTTATATGTTTCAGATGCAAAATTATTGAAAACAAATGAAAAACGAATAAAGTTTGCATAATTGGCAGTTTCAGTCCCCCAACTTTTAAAAATGGCAACTTTAGTCCACTGTAATTTCAAAGATTGACAGAATTTACCCCTGGACATTTTAAATTGGAAAAATAATATCTTTTAGTCCTTTGGTAATTCTAATTTGTCATTTTTGGTCTTTATAAGAATTTTTGGAAAATTACAATTTCAGTCCTTCGAGTTTAAAAATGGCAGATTTGGCCCTTGGATTTTTGGAGATGGTCAAGTTTAATCCTTGGAGTATAATTTCAGAAAGTTCATGATTGGTCCTTGGAAATTCAGTTTTGGCATGTTTAGTCCCTAAATACTAAATGGGTTCAAATCTATATCCTAAGTCCATTATATAAACCCTTGGCCCAACCAAACCCCACGACCCAATCCAATCCAGTCCACCCTTTTGACCCGAGTTAAAAACCCGTCCCCTTTTACCCTCTTCCCCACTTCCCGCCCAAACCAACCCTACCTTTCTCTGTTACCCAGAAATCCTCTAATACACAAAACCCTAAAACCTCACCATCTCTTTTACCCAACATCACCCAACCCCAAAACACTCAACCCACCTTCACCCTTTTACCCAGTATATCCCAACTCCCAAACCCACTCACTCATACATTACCCCTCTTCCCCAAATACCAGCTCAGCAATCCATGTCAAGAAGATAAATCAATGGCTCGGATGTAATCTCATGGGTACCTAAGCGTTGGATGGCTAGGATCAATTCAAGAAAGCACAAAGATGACTTTGGTGACGCCCTCACAGAAGAAGCACATGAGAAGAAGACATGAAGACCAGTAGTTTAGTATAAATAGAACATGTTGTAGCCTTCAAAGGCACCTTTTAGTTTTAGTTTTAAATCAGTGTTATGTTTTTAAAATTTTATTGTAATGTTTCTTTTTCTTAATCAATGAAAGTTCTTTTTTTTTACTGTCTTAGTTTTCAAATGTTTAGTTAATGGAATTAAATTTGAATTAGTGAGTTTTATTTTAGCTTTTGTTGAAAGAGGTTCTAAGTTCTAAGTTTTTCTTAAAGCTGTCTCAAAAGTTTGGCACCAGTCAAGGGTGTTTGGGTCAGGCTGTTTCTTGGTCAAAAACTAGTTTTTACCCATTTGACTCTTAAAATCAAACTCTATTTAGCTTATTAGTCAGTTGCAAAGGTGAAATTTGTTCAAGTTAAGTGAAAATTAAGTTGAGAAAAAGAAAAGAAAAGGCTTACTGTAACAGTTAATGATAGCGACCACAACTGATGTTCATCACCATATTTTTCAGCTTTTTTTAGGTTTTCAAAATTAGAAACATTGGTTTTTCTCTAATCCTCTTGTACTCAACTCACTCTAGTTTAATTTTCAAGTCTTGAAATCACTTCTAGCATCCATGAAATAACTCTTGAAATCTGTCCTTTGGACTATTTTTTTGGTTTGCATCAACACAAATAGCTCACGCTAGTGATATCGCTTATTTTCAAGTGTGAGCAGCTAGTTCTTGGCCCCCACTTGATTTCTCTTGAATCTCCACCATGCTAACTTTGTTTGTTGTAGCTCTTGATTGTCTTGGAAGCTCGTTCCAGCTTAAAATAAGCCCAAACAGGCCCCCAAGGTTTACAGCCTGCAATCTCAGCAACACGCAGTTTTTTTTTTGCAATTGCTTATTAGTTGGAATTTGTGCCTTGGTTAGTAGTGTTAGTGCTTCATAGGTGTGTTTAGACTAGATTAGAAGCTTTTGGATTTATCTAGTGCTTATTTGTGAAATTTAGATGCTTATGTTCATGTATTAGATTAGGATTTTCTTAGTTAGAACTTTTGCCAACGGATTTCCCCTTAGATTTAATTGCTTAATCGTTTCTTTCAGTGTTTGTAGTTAGATTTTATCTTAGTTAACTTATTTGCTACTCTTGATTAATCTTGCTTTGGGGTCAAAAGCTTCTTTTTGAGGTTAAAGGCTCAAAGGGAGTGTTTGTTTTAAAATCTGTCGAAAACAGCCACAATAAGCTGTTCATAACAGCTTATTGAGGGGCATTCATACAAAAAGTTTTCACAAAAATCACTTATTTGGATCGTCACTTGAAGTTTTGATAAGCAAAAAAAAAAAAAAATCATTTGCAAAAAGTGAGAGCCAAGGGATTCGAACCCTGGTCTCTCAGCTCAAAGCACACGACCACAAACACAACATCTCAACCAACTGCGCCCTTGAGACTTGTCTCATTAGTTTTGCACAAATAAATCTTTTAACACTTAAAAACAGTTTTCACTACAAGCTCTTTTTAGCTTAATTCCAGCTTGTTTTCAAAAGCAGTACCCACCCTTTTTATTTTTCCTAGAATCAGTATTATCTAAAGTACTTTCTGTGATTTTTCCAATTTTTTATAAATTAGTTTAGTATTTTTAATCATTAAATTAGTGTAAATTCGTTTTTAATTCGTAGAAAATAATTTAAAAGTCGAAAAAATACCCGGTCTTTTTCTAAAATTATTTTTAGTCAAATAGAACGTAGGAAAATTGATTTCACACCCGTAGCCCTTAAATTGCAACAAGTTTACGTTTATGGCTCGGGGTGTTTGCCGGTTTTTACGTTTTTACGTTTTTGCACCCTAGGACTTAATGTAGCTTCGTTTTATCATTCCTTAGGCTTAGTGATAGTTTATTTTTAGTTTATTAGGGTTCCCTTGCCTTAATTACCTTCGCGTTCATTAAATTGTAGAATACGTAATCAAATCCAAAATCTTTAAAAACCAATTCAAGTTCAAATCACGAAACTCAACGAATCCTTCCATTCACACCTCGTTGGGACACGACCCCGGAAATCACTTTTCCGGTATCACTTTTATCACACCCGTGAGATTTGATACGTTGACCTTTTTCCTAAAGGGTCGATTTGTCGAATTTTACGGTTAATTTGATATATTGATATTGTATTTGTTTTCACCACTCACTTCACAACGAATCAAATTTTGGCGCCGCTGCCGGGGAGGTGTGTTGCGACAATATCGTGATTTTTGCGATTAGTGACTTGAAGAACCTTCCTCGTGAAGTTATTGTTTTTATAAAAATACAAAAATACAAAAATATTTTTCTTTTCTTTGTATATATATGTAAAAGATTAAAAATACAAAAAGATTTTTGCTTGTTGTTTTAAATAATATAGAAGACACAATCAATATAACATTCTCAACTGAGGTGTTATCATTATAAGTTCCCGAACAAAAGATTTAAAACTTGCCTTTGTGTCGCTCGTGATTTGGTTTATTTCTATCGGTTTAACAAACTGTGTGAGGGGTATAAGGACGGCCTGACATTAAATTGCGGCTGAAAAGAGACGGGTTTTTAATAAGCTTCGCGCTGACCTACTAAGTCTCTCCGCTCCTTTGTGCGTTTTACTTATAGAAGTGATCATTTCACGTGGGATTATTGGTTTAAGTTCACTGTGTTTTGCCTCGGTCTTGTTTTAATTGGAAGTGTTGTTTTTGGAAGTGCATGCGCACTCGTTCCTCTAGATCATTGAGCCCTTTTCGTGATCTAGCAGAAATTCCTAGAAGTCGTTCTCATAGACGTGCTGCCCGAATAGTCGAACCCGAGATTCGTACTATTCCAAACAACAATATGGCAGACGAACGGACTATGGCGGAAATGCTCCAGGCACCCACCGAGGGTTATGGAGATGCCATCGTTTTACCACCAATCAATTCTGATCACTTTGAATTGAAGACGCATTTGATCCAACTTGTGTCTACGAATCAATTCCACGGGTTTGATCGAGAAGACCTGTATGCACACATCCGTTGGTTTAAAAAATTGACCTCAACTATCAATTACAAGGATGTACCACAAAAAGTGATCAAACTGATGCTATTTCCGTTCTCACTTGAGGGGGCAGCCCGGATTTGGCTGGAAAAAGAACCCCCTCGATCCATCGAAACTTGGGAGGATCTTGTTCAAAAGTTTGTCAATTATTTCTTTCCTCCATCAAAGACGACTAATCTTAAAAATGAAATTTCTGGATTTCGTCAAAATTTCGATGAAAACTTTGGAGAGGCATGGGAGAGATTCAAAGATCTCCTCGGGAAATGCCCCCATCATGAATTCACGGAGCTTCAACAAGTTAATATCTTTTATAATGGGTTGAACGGTAACGATCAAGATTCTTTGAACGCAGCCGCAGGTGGCAATATCTTGAATCGTAAGCCTAAAGATGTGATTGAGATTTGCGAAATAAAATCAAAAGTTCCTATTTCTCGCAACAAAGTCAATATTCCGAACACTCCTGCTTCTTCATCCGGTAACTCTTCCGAGTTAGCCGCTCCGTTAGCCACTCTAACGGACGTCATCCGTTGTATGATGAAAGAGGTAAAGGAAATCAAAAGCGAAATTCATAAGCCGGAACCGATCAAAGCCGTGAACAAGGTGTGTGAAACTTGTAGTGGTCCACACGCGTATTATGATTGTCAAGCAACCGATGCTTCTGTTTACCAAACTCCCGTAGCTTCTGTAAACCACAATCAATACCGACCACAAGCTGATCCTCACTACCGTGCACCTAGCAGTATGACACCACCTGGTTTTCCTCCTGTACAAAACCATGGCAATCAAAATCGCTTTGTTCCGAATCAAGGACAAAACTTCAATAACTCTCAAAATTTCAATCAGAACCGGAACAATTTCAACCAACCATATCAAGCTCCAAATCAGCAAAGTTATCAACAACCTTCTCAAGCTCCCCTACCAAATGACTTCATGAAAATTACTGAGTCAAGCATACGTTCAATGCAAACTCGGATCAATAACATGAGAGTTGAGCTAAAAAAGGAAATTGATACCACAATGTCTCGGCAGACAAATGAGTTGAAGAATATGATGAGCAGTTTCATGAACATGAATATGAACAAAGCTTCGTCATCTTCGGGAGGACTCCCAAGCAATACAGTTCCAAATCCAAATGCCGAGTTGAAAGCCGTCACCACTCGTAGTGGTAAGACGCACAATGGACCTTCAACTCCAATGCCTCCTCCACCAGGAGCAATGAGTCAAGTTACCAAGGATACAACGGACAAGGTGCATTTCTCAAGCCCACGAAGTACCGCACACGTCCCCCCTTCGGTAGTCCAAGCTTTAAGTCCGGAACCCGAAGTTCCGAAGACAAATTCTGAGCCAGAAATGACTTCTGTCCCGGCTCAAAAGTCTAGTCAGCTTCCTTACCCATCAAGATTGCATGATGAGAAGCTCAAAGACAAAACTAAAGAGCAAATGGAAAAAATTTTCCAAATTTTCAATGAACTGCACTTTGATATAAGCTTCGTTGATGCTCTCGTTCTAATGCCCAAATTTGCATCCACGCTTAAAAGCTTACTAAGCAACAAAGATAAGTTATCTGAGATGGCTAAAACCCCTCTCAATGAGCAATGCTCAGCGGTCCTTCTCAAGAAGCTTCCCAAAAAGCTTGAAGACCCCGGCAGGTTTTTAATCCCTTGTGATTTCTTGGGGATGGTTCAATGCTCCGCCTTGGCCGATCTCGGCGCTAGCATTAACCTCATGCCACTCTCAGTATGGAAGCAATTGTCTCTTCCCAAACTTACATCCACTTGTATGACACTCGAGCTAGCGGACCGTACCAAAACTCGTCCACTTGGGATAGCCGAGGATGTCGTAGTGAAAGTAGGAAAGTTTCACTTTCCTACTGACTTTGTTGTAGTAGACTTTGATGCAGATCCTAGAGTTCCCCTCATCTTAGGGAGAGCTTTCTTGAGAACGAGCCGTGCTCTAATTGATGTATTTGCTGAAGAGTTGACCATACGGGTTGACAACGAAGAACTCACGTTTAATATCAACCAGAACTCCAAACCTCTATACAAACATAGTGTTGCCACAATTGATCAAAAATCTGAAAGAATCAATGCAACACTCTCAAATTTCACGGTTAAGAGGAGTCACCAAAAACGTGCTGAGCTAAAAACTTTGAAAATCAACCCTGGTTCAAACACATGGTTTGAAAGTTGTACCAAGGAAGTCGAGAGTGTTCTTGATGATGACCTAGAATCGGAGACTTTATCGGAAGTGGTCGAAATTGCTAGCTCTAAGAGCACACCACTTGTCCCACCTCCGGAATCAGTTTATCGTATTGAGTTTGTTAACTCTGTGAATGAAACCAAACTCTCTTCAGTTTCATCTGGATTGGATGATGATGTTTGTGATCCAATGGGAGAAATTCTTCCCATTGAAGAATTGCTCAAAAATGATCCATCATCCCCTAGTCTTATTATTTCCGACTCTTCCATCCCTTCTCTCACTCCGGATGAGGAAGATGACAACTTTTGGAATGAAGTCGATGCCTTTCTTAGTGATGAGTCGATTCCAACAGAATCGATAATACTTACTTTGATTCGGAGGGGGACATCCTTTTTCTGGAAAATCTGTTGATTGAAGAACCGTTTCCAACCCTCCCTACCGGTAATTCTGTTGACAATCACCACACAAACTTCAAAACTAAGCTTAAAAATGTCAAAAATGGTGATTTGTTTTTTACTGATGAGGAATGGATCTGCATTCTCATGCACATCTTTGTTCCATTCTTCACAGATGGTGTGGTTGCTCTTTCCCTTTTCTCTTTCGGGAATGAGGACACCATCTTTGACCCCGGTATCATCCTTTATAGTTTCTACTATTAACAATACCGCGGTTGTATCTCGTCGGTGTGGAACTTTCTGATGTTCATATGTTTATTAACGCTGTGAACGAAAGTCCGATCGAGATTGGTTTTCCACGTTGCTTCCCCAAGAACAAATGAATTCGGGGTCGAGTCAAGCTAGCGACTCGGTTAACAAAAACAGTAGCACACTATATGGGTTTTCACCCGTATTTCTGACTTCTTTCTACTTTCTACCACCCTAGTGTGGGGGAGTTGCCCCCCGCTGTTGTATATAAAGTTTTCTAAAAAAAAAAAAAAAAAAAAATAATAATAATAATAATTTTCAAATAATGGCCGTAGTATTTCCCTTTTACGTTCTATGTTTCGGCATAACCGCCGGTACTTTGAATATTGAGGGCAATATTCATTTCTAGTGTGGGGGGGAATTCTCACGAATTTTATCATATGTTTTACCATCTCATTCCCCCATTTTTGGCCAAAATTTTTTTTGGAGTAAGTGTTTTGCACTTACTCAGATTACGGTTATCAGTCCGCCATGTCTAATAAACAAAAGGATTGGGTAATCCAGGAGCAAACGGCTCTTGGTAAAGATTTATCAAATCCGTTGACGGATTGCAATTTGCCCAAAATTGTATGGTGTTCAGCTCACCATATCTTTAATTAGTGAAGAGTTGGCTAGCCCGCAAGTTTATGGCTTGTGGTAAAGGCAGTTGGAAAACCATAATTGGTAATCGACTCACCAAAGATATTTTATCTAAGAGTTGGCTAGTCCAGAAGCAAACGGCTTCTGGTAAAGACAAATCAAAACCGTTGAAAGCTGGTGATTTGCTCAAAATCATTTGGTTATCATTGTACCAAGGTTCTTACTTGAACTGAAACAATTGGCTACTCCAGAAGTAATGGATTTTGGTAAAGAGATTCAAAACCATTAAGTTTTCTCAAAAGATTGCTAGGGACTAGCAATGGTTCAGTGTGGGGGATTTGATGAGTGCTTATTCACTCATCATTTTTGGTCAAATCTGAACTGCAAAACATTTAAAAACACTCAGAAATGCATCAAAATACTGAAAATATCTCAAAATTGTGTTTTATATGTTTCAGATGCAAAATTATTGAAAACAAATGAAAAACGAATAAAGTTTGCATAATTGGCAGTTTCAGTCCCCCAACTTTTAAAAAATGGCAACTTTAGTCCCTGTAATTTCAAAGATTGACAGAATTTACCCCTGGACATTTTAAATTGGAAAAATAATATCTTTTAGTCCTTTGGTAATTCTAATTTGTCATTTTTGGTCTTTATAAGAATTTTTGGAAAATTACAATTTCAGTCCTTCGAGTTTAAAAAAATGACAGATTTGGTCCTTGGATTATTGGAGATGGTCAAGTTTAATCCTTGGAGTATAATTTCAGAAAGTTCATGATTGGTCCTTGGAAATTCAGTTTTGGCATGTTTAGTCCCTAAATACTAAATGGGTTCAAATCTATATCCTAAGTCCATTATATAAACCCTTGGCCCAACCAAACCCCACGACCCAATCCAATCCAGTCCACCCTTTTGACCCGAGTTAAAAACCCGTCCCCTTTTACCCTCTTCCCCACTTCCCGCCCAAACCAACCCTACCTTTCTCTGTTACCCAGAAATCCTCTAATACACAAAACCCTAAAACCTCACCATCTCTTTTACCCAACATCACCCAACCCCAAAACACTCAACCCACCTTCACCCTTTTACCCAGTATATCCCAACTCCCAAACCCACTCACTCATACATTACCCCTCTTCCCCAAATACCAGCTCAGCAATCCATGTCAAGAAGACAAATCAATGGCTCAGATGTAATCTCATGGGTACCTAACTGTTGGATGGCTAGGATCAATTCAAGAAAGCACAAAGATGACTTTGGCTGACTGCCCTCACAGAAGAAGCACATGAGAAGAAGACATGAAGACCAGTAGTTTAGTATAAATAGAACATGTTGTAGCCTTCAAAGGCACCTTTTAGTTTTAGTTTTAAATCAGTGTTATGTTTTTAAAATTTTATTGTAATGTTTCTTTTTCTTAATCAATGAAAGTTCTTTTTTTTTACTGTCTTAGTTTTCAAATGTTTAGTTAATGGAATTAAATTTGAATTAGTGAGTTTTATTTTAGCTTTTGTTGAAAGAGGTTCTAAGTTCTAAGTTTTTCTTAAAGCTGTCTCAAAAGTTTGGCACCAGTCAAGGGTGTTTGGGTCAGGCTGTTTCTTGGTCAAAAACTAGTTTTTACCCATTTGACTCTTAAAGTCAAACTCTATTTAGCTTATTAGTCAGTTGCAAAGGTGAAATTTGTTCAAGTTAAGTGAAAATTAAGTTGAGAAAAAGAAAAGAAAAGGCTTACTGTAACAGTTAATGACAGCAGCCACAACTGATGTTCATCACCATATTTTTCAGCTTTTTTTGGTTTTCAAAATTAGAAACATTGGTTTTTCTCTAATCCTCTTGTACTCAACTCACTCTAGTTTAATTTTCAAGTCTTGAAATCACTTCTAGCATCCGTGAAATAACTCTTGAAATCTGTCCTTTGGACTATTTTTTTTGGTTTGCATCAACACAAATAGCTCACAGCTAGCTGATATAAGCTTATTTTCAAGCTGTGAGCAGCTAGTTCTTGGCCCCCACTTGATTTCTCTTGAATCTCCACCATGCTAACTTTGTTTGTTGTAGCTCTTGATTGTCTTGGAAGCTCAGTTCCAGCTTAAAAATAAGCCCAAACAGGCCCCCCAAGGCTGTTACAGCCTGCAATCTCAGCAACACGGGTCAGTTTTTTTTGCAATTGCTTATTAGTTGGAATTTGTGCCTTGGTTAGTAGTGTTAGTGCTTCATAGGTGTGTTTAGACTAGATTAGAAGCTTTTGGATTTATCTAGTGCTTATTTGTGAAATTTAGATGCTTATGTTCATGTATTAGATTAGGATTTTCTTAGTTAGAACTTTTGCCAACGGATTTCCCCTTAGATTTAATTGCTTAATCGTTTCTTTCAGTGTTTGTAGTTAGATTTTATCTTAGTTAACTTATTTGCTACTCTTGATTAATCTTGCTTTGGGGTCAAAAGCTTCTTTTTAAGGTTAAAGGCTCAAAGGGAGTGTTTGTTTTAAAATCTGTCGAAAACAGCCACAATAAGCTGTTTATAACAGCTTATTGAGGGGCATTCATACAAAAAGTTTTCACAAAAATCACTTATTTGGATTGTCACTTGAAGTTTTGATAAGAAAAAAAAAAATCATTTGCAAAAAGTGAGAGCCAAGGGATTCGAACCCTGGTCTCTCAGCTCAAAGCACACGACCACAAACACAACATCTCAACCAACTGCGCCCTTGGGACTTGTCTCATTATTTTTGCACAAATAAATCTTTTAACACTTAAAAACAGTTTTCACTACAAGCTCTTTTTAGCTTAATTCCAGCTTATTTTGAAAAGCAGCACCCACCCTTTTTATTTTTCCTAGAATCAGTATTATCTAAAGTACTTTCTGTGATTTTTCCAAATTTTTATAAATTAGTTTAGTATTTTTAATCATTAAATTAGTGTAAATTCGTTTTTAATTCGTAGAAAATAATTTAAAAGTCGAAAAAATACCCGGTCTTTTTCTAAAATTATTTTTAGTCAAATAGAACGTAGGAAAATTGATTTCACACCCGTAGCCCTTAAATTGCAACAAGTTTACGTTTATGGCTCGGGGTGTTTGCCGGTTTTTACGTTTTTACGTTTTTGCACCCTAGGACTTAATGTAGCTTCGTTTTATCATTCCTTAGGCTTAGTGATAGTTTATTTTTAGTTTATTAGGGTTCCCTTGCCTTAATTACCTTCCCGTTCATTAAATTGTAGAATACGTAATCAAATCCAAAATCTTTAAAAACCAATTCAAGTTCAAATCACGAAACTCAACGAATCCTTCCATTCACACCTCGTTGGGACACGACCCGGGAAATCACTTTTCCGGTATCACTTTTATCACACCCGTGAGATTTGATACGTTGACCTTTTTCCTAAAGGGTCGATTTGTCGAATTTTACGGTTAATTTGATATATTGATATTGTGTTTGTTTTCACCACTCACTTCACAACGAATCATGCTTATAATGTTTAGAAATCAAAATCGTTTATTGAAACAAAACCTACTGGATGGTTGGGCAGTAATAGGGGTAGCAAAATGGGATGACTAGGTAACTGGTAGTTGTTGGTGTGGGTGAAAATGTTTATGATAGCAATGTTACAGGGGCATGACGAATTGTATGATAATCGTGTATGAGATAAGATGTTCTGTCTATAAATGTTGATTAGTTTGTCGATTATGATTTTAAAAGCTAATATTTTAATAACAATATACTTTTAGATCAAAGACATTAGCTAATAACTACGACATATCTAATATTTTTGATAAAAAAGGTTTTATTATTCTTACCAAATATGTTAGACCAGTTATACAAATATGTTAACTTTTAGGGGTTATGAGATTAACAAATATATATCAAGTTACTTACAGTACCAAAAAAAAAAATTATGTTTTACCTTGAATTTACATTTCTTCCGACCCTCATTTGGTTCTTTATGTGTTGCAGCTTGCTGTTTTGGTCAGCTATTTGCATATTTGATTAGCCTATGATGCTATGATTGAAGTCACATGTCTGCTCCCATTCATGGAACTTTAGACAATGGAAAAATTCAGGTAACATATTCTATGAATTTTATTCCGATGTTCATTTTCTTAGTATATTTGAATATATTGTAATACAATTTGGTCTATTTGTGTATGTGCTTGACGAGGTTGTTGTGATTGTGGTACCACATGTGAGTTTTATACACTACTAATGAGTCAAGGAGTAAGTATTTATGGTGTCTTGGCGTCCAGGTTTCAGTTAAAAGAGGCCACTTTTGGATGACCGAAAATGATGAAGCTTTAATGATGTTGACTACTGACTTTTAACGTCGCCTTGGCTTCTTGGAAGTGTTGATCTATCCATGTATATCCTTAATCTTCTAATTATATGTTTTCTTTATACAAACAACGATCTCAGTTGAATACAACACCCTCGGCGTTTTGCAGGTCTATTATTTGGGAATGCAGTAAACGGTGGTCTGTAACAGGCTCTTATTTGGTGTCTCCGACAGAGAAAGACAAACCAAAAAACGTTAATGTAACTCTCGGTCAAGCAGCTTCAGTATGCAATTGCTCATGTAACGAAAAATTCTGATTAGTAATACGGATTTCTTTGTATATAATTCTTTATTGAGTCTCCTGTTTCTTTTTCTATTCTTTTCACAAAGGTACGTGTATGTTTTGCTCACAACTCCAGTTCACATATACAATTAGAAGAAATTGATGCGGGTACTCGATTAATTATCTTAGATTTATGTGCATTATCTGGTAGACTTATGACTGCTTCACTTCTTTAATGGGACATATTTTGTACTGATAATTAGCAACATTTGTAATCTACATTACGATGCTGTCATAAACCTCTTTTTAACCAGTTAATTGATTGCTTTATCAAACTTAAATAAAGATTGCATGCGGCGAAGCATGAACACGAGATTGAAGTTTTTTTAATCGTATCATTGCAGGTTTAGCTACAGCATAAGGTGAAACACGATGAGTACTTTCGGCATTGGAATGTAAATTCAAGTGATTGCTTGAATTAATGTTAGGATGTAAATTCAAGTGATTTTTATATCTATCTATCAAATAATCGGCTTTGACAAAGTGGGTTGCAATTGATATGCTTTAAAAAAAATGCAAAAACCCCCGCTGCAACGCAGCGGGTTCCAGATACTTGTTTCAAACTAATGAAGTACTAATACGAGTATGATGGTACAAATCTTTTATATTTATTTCAACAAGTATGCAATCTTTAACCCAACTCCCGTAACAACTTTATGTTTCGTGGATTCTACGTATGAGGTTAAAATTAGCATCGGTAACACAAAAAAAGTTATAAACAAATGAAAAATACAGTAAGATCTGCAGGCAGGCAGGGTAGGGAATATTGTTGGGACGGTGAACATCCGTGGGGGTTAAAATGATTAGGGTACAACACCAAAAACGACGATTATACCCTCGGTTACTACAAAAACCTTCGTGGAGAAAGAGGGCATCTTTTGGAAATCGTTGCTCCAAAAAACTCACCAATCTCTAGACTCTCGTGTCTATGACTCTTTTGTTTTTTACTTGGTTGATATTTGTATTTTAAAACGGTCAAAAGTTATACGAGAAATATATTGCGTTAGAAAAGATGCATGATTTAAGATTTATATAGTAATGAGCATCAAAGACGACGTGTTCAAGTGTGCAACAATAGAATGAGCAAGCTTTGTTTAGTAGTAACTTTGTCATTAGTGTTCCATGTTAGATTGAATTACTAATTAACAACTTATCTGTCACTAATTCTGATTTATATTTTTGATTAGTATTCCACTAATTGTACATTTTTGGGGTGACTCTAGATGGGTTAGAAGTTAGAACAGTTACATAGATACCTCGGTTAGACTGTGTGCACCGAAAACTCGTCTTCCCTAATGACGTGAATGGGAAAAGCTAGTCCGTTTAATCATTTTAAGACGTACTCTTTCTAAGTATCTTGCATTCTTGTGGGATGCTCGAGCTTAGTTTATGTTAGTCACAACACTGTGAAAGACCATGCATATTGTTAACATGACAATAGAATAGATACATTGTATCTAACTAGATGGGAATCTTGCAACTTGTATGCAAGTTGATTGCAAATTGATCATGCATGATGTTAAGTGTTATTTTCTTTGCCTATATAAAGAAATGAGTACATATTTTATTCGGCATCCCATCTCAAAGCAAAAACACTCAAAGTGTTCTTTGTATCTTGTAGTACTTACGGTTCTACTAGAGAGTTTGTAGTATATTTTCTAATCACAAGAGATTAACATTGTTAATCCTTTTAATTAGAGAAAAGGTGTAACTCTTAGTTTCATAATAGGGAACATATCTTTCCTTGCTCATTGTTTTTACCTTATTATGGTTTTTCATGTTAAATTTGTGTGTCATCTTTTATTATATTTCATATTTTAGTTACGGGTTTGCTTCAATCCAGTATCATTTTTCTCAACAAGTGGTATCAAGAGCTAATGTTGGGTATGTATATAATTATTTATCGTATGCTTTGTGGTTGCCACTAATAAGTGAACCCTTCACATCAAAAGATAAGTAAGATTATACTCACTCAAAAGGTGTTCGTTACTATTATTAACAAATAATAGTTTTGTCGAAAAGTAGATTGTGATTATAGCAATGGTGGCGAAATTTGAAATCGAAATATTCAATGAGGATAGTTTCTCATTGTGAAAGTTAAAGATGAAGGCTATCCTTAGAAAGGATAAATTTTTAGCAGAAATTGATGAAAGACCAGGTGAGGTAACGGATGACAGTAAATGAGACGAGATGGACGAAAATGCTATTGCAAATCTTCATCTGGCATTAGCTTTATGGAGTTTTGTCAAGCACATGGGAGAAGAAAACTGCAAATGAGATTTTAGATCAGCTTGCTCGATTGTACGAGGCAAGATTGCTCCACAATAAAAAATTTCTTAAGAGGAGACTTTATATTCTTCGCATGACGGAATCTACTTTAGTGACTGAGTATGTTAATAAGTTGAATACTCTATTTTCTCAACTTGCGTCTTTAAGTTGTAAAATAGAGCCGCAAGAACGTGCTGAAATTCTACTTCAAAGTTTACCTGGCTCATATGACCAACTTATCATCAATGTAGAAAACTAGAAGGGGGGTTGAATAGTTTACCAATTAAAATCTTTGTTTTGAAACTTATTGAAAGATCAATTGATATTGATCTTAGATATGTTAATGAAATATGCAAGCAATATGTAAAGAGTAAATAAGGAAAGAAATGATCAAACCACAACAAGTTGTTTATAGTGGTTCAGTCTACAAGGACTCTTTTTCCTTGCCCTACTCCACTCCCCGAGTCTCACACTCGAGAGTTTAACTTCACTAGTCAACAAGCTCCTTTCACCGGCGGAGAAAACCTTTACACTTCGCTTACACTATTTCCGACACTAAGCTAGATGTCGAGTTCTTTCCAAGGGTACAACTACTCCCACACACAATGTATTTTGAGGACTAAAATACTAACCACTCACACTCATAAGATTATGATGGTTTAATACAACAATGAAGTATGAATCAACACTAGATCATACAACACTAAACAAACAAGACTTCCAACTTCTCGTTTGAAGCTTGAATGTGACTTGATCTTCTTTGCTACAAAAGAGATCACTAATATGATATGAAACTGAGTTAGAAAGGTTAGAGAGAAGATATGTATGAGAGTATGATAGAAAGGGATGAAAAACTACTTGGTTTGGCTTTGCTATTTATAGCCAAAACCATCAGCAGCATCCACGGACCGCGGACCCCTAAAAGGGTTCCGCCCGTTGTGGATTTTGGTGCCGCCGGGTCTGACAGCAAGATATCACAATCTTTGCCAAAGTCAACCATATCTATGTAAGATTGTGTAAGATATGAAGAGTACAAATCCACACAAAATATCTAATGAAATCTTCCAATGATTTCCATGATGCATCACATGATGTCATATGTTGTATTTCTATTTTTAGAAATATGCAAGCACTTAAGTAGTGTTTGGTTTTAAGAACCTAAAATATTCTAAAACTACTATCATACATAATGATTAGAGTCATATTAAGATATGACTAATCACAAATGTAAATGCTTGAATGATGAAGATATTGTTTGAAAAAGCTTGTTTTAATATCTATTAAACCTGACAAGCTTTAAGCTTTTATACAAAATAAATTTACTTTTTCCGTTAACAAAACTTAGGTCAAGATCAAACATATAAATAACGTTTAATGACGATATTTGTATTAACAATCTCCCCCTTTTTGTTGAGGACAAAATATAAATTTTATTTTTATAAAAGATACAAAGTTTGTGCAAGAGTTATAAAAATGTTAGTTTTAGAACTTGAAAAGGAAATGATAATGTAAGTGTATGATGTTTGACTTTTTTAGAAAGTCAAAGTTTTCACTAGTTGATGCATGATGTTGACTTTTTCAAAAAGTCAAAGTATGCAGTTGACTTTTTCAGAAAAGTCAAATATAACAAATGTAAACAAGTTCTATATTTTATCCCCCTTTTTGTCTCAACAAAAAGAAGAGGCGATGCGGAATGTAATGAGCCCGATCCATTATCTCCCCCTTGATCAAAGCTCCTCCTAAATTGGGTGCTTAATGGGAAGATACATGGATTGTGAAAACAAAGCTACAAAAAAAATGTTAGTAATAATGATCATTCACAAGCATTTCCAAACACTATGTAAAAGCACCAACAATATAGAAAACACCATTCATTAGTTAAAATTTTTCGTGAATAGAATCATGAAAAGAGAACATAATGATGTGTTTTAGTACAAGAAGAAAAATATTAATCCTAAGAAAAGAAAAAAAAACTTAAAGATGCTAATCTAAGACCATTCTAATGAGATGGTGGATGAGAAAGAGCGTTGAGACGCTCAAGGATGTGATTGAGGATGAACCTCATTTCTTCTTGAAAGTCATGGACCATAACCCGGGTCCTATCAACGGTTTGGGCCGTTTGCTCACAAGTTGAGCAACCATGCCTAGGGGGTAGTATGTTTGGGGAGGTTGTGGTGGTGGAATGGTAGATGTGTTGGTTAAAAAATATGTCATCTTCTAGTTGTTTAATTTGAAGTCCTAGAAAGAAATTTAACTCACCCATCATACTCATTTCAAACTCGTCGTGCATGATTTTAGAGAAATCATCACATAGCTCTTGACAAGTTGATCCGAATATAATGTCATCAACGTATATTTGAACAATGATAATATGTGATTCCTTTTTCTTGGTAAAAAGAGTATTATATACTAATCCCATAATGTATTTGTTATCAATAAGAAAAGTCTTAAGTCGGTCGTACCAAGCTTTTGGTGCTTGCTTAAGACCATACAATGCTTTCTTGAGTTTGAAGACATGATGTGGTTTCTCAAAGTCGGTGAAACCGGGAGGTTGAGCAACATACACTTCTTCGTTAATAAACCCATTAAGAAAAGCACTTTAACATCCATTTGAAATAATTTAAAGTCATAAGAACATGCATAAGCAAGTAATATTCTAATAGATTCGAGTTTAGCTACCAGAGCATAAGTTTCATCATAATCAATACCTTCTTGTTGATTATAGCCTTGTGCAACAAGCCTAGCTTTGTTTCTAGATACTATACCATTTTCATCCATTTTATTTCGAAAAACCCCATTTCGTTCCAATTATGGTTTGATCTTTAGGTTTTGGAACTAATTTCCAAACATCATTTCTAACGAATTGGTTTAATTCTTCTTGCATGGCAATTACCCATGATTCATCTTTTATTGCTTCATTTATGTTTTTCGGTTCTATGGTGGATACAAAACAAAAATAATTACTTTGATTTTGGGCTTGTGACCTTAAGGTTCTTTGATTAAGTTGTCCTATGACCTTTTTTAAAGGATGACTTTTAGATTCTTTGATGTTGACAATCTCTTTATTTAATGGTTCATCTTTCTTGTTATTATTAATTATTTCTTGACTTTCCATCATTTGACTTTCAACTAAGTCATCATCTACCAAAGGTGATGTCTTAGAGGGAGGTGGACTTTCGTTGAATGTTATGTTCAACGATTCCTCGACTATCATTGTTTCTTTGTTAAGGACAATATAAGCTTTGCTAGTTTGAGAATAACCAAGAAATACACCTTCATAAGACTTTGGGTCAAACTTGGTGAGATAGTCTTTAGTATTAAGAATGAAGCATTTACAACCAAAAACTCTAAAATATCCTAAAGTTGGCTTTTTACCTTTGTAAAGCTCATATGGTGTTTTGTTTAAGAAAGGACGTATTAAGACTCTATTCAAAATATATGTAGACGTGTCAACGGCGTTGCACCAAAACTTTTGAGGAATGTTTTGTTCGTTAAGCATTGTTCTACTCATTTCTTGAATTGTTCTATTTTTACGTTCTACTACTCCATTTGATTGAGGTGTTCTTGGTGCGGAAAAGTTATGTGTTATACCATTTGTATTACAAAAGTTTCCAAATTGAGTTTCGTTGTCAAATTCACGACCATGATCCGTTCGGATCGACACAATTTTAGCACCTAGTTGATTTTGAATTTTCTTGCTAAGAATTTCAAATTTATCAAAAGCTTCATTTTTGGTTTTCAAAAACAACGTCCAAGTAAACCTTGAGTAATCATCTACTATGACCAAAGTGTATAAGTTGCCTCCGTAGCTTCTTATAGCGGATGGACCAAACAAGTCCATATGCAATAATTCTAGACACTTAGATGTGGACACCATATTTTTAGATTTATGACTACTATGGGTTTGTTTACCAATTTTGCAAGCGTCGCAAAAGTGTTGGTCATATTTTAGTTTAGGTAAATTCCTAACTAGCTCTTTTGAAGATAGGTTTTGTATAAGTCTCATATTAGCGTGACCCAAGCGTCTATGCCAAAGAGATGAGCTATCATCTAATGTTGTTAGACAAAGTTTGTTGTTATATGTTTTATCTATCTTCATGACGTATATGTTATTTTTCCTAACTCCTTTAGCTATGGTGATACCATCTTTTAGTATTTTACTACCATTTTCATCAAATAGTACTTTATACTTTTTATCACATAATTGGCTAATACTAAGTAGATTAAATCCTAACCTATCCATATGAGCAACATTTTCAATAGTTAGGGAGTTATGAGCGATCGTACATTTGCCAATGATTTTGCTTTTGAGATTACTACCAAAAGTGACATTACCTCCGTCATACTCTTGGTATGATGAGAAGAGACTTTTGTTGCCCGTCATATGTCGTGAGCATCCACTATCTTTTATCCATTCATCAGGTTCCAATCCAACTTTCAAGCATACCTAAGAAGCAAATAACTCAAGCATTTGGTCCCCAATATCTCATGGGTCCGTTTGGGTTAAACATACCATGTATGGAAATGATGGGTAAGAGTTCCATGACATGTAATCTGGAGTTTGATATGGTCTATGAAAGTTTTGATTCCAACTGTTGTGTTGGTAGTTGGGTTGTATGTTGTGGTTGCTCTTAGGAAAGGGGCGTTTGGCAAAAGATGTTTTATATCGTTGTTGAGTAGTTTTTGATCTAAATTCATTTTTTGGCAAGTCCTACTCCTGATGTAACAGCTTGTTTTAGTTTAACATTATCATTGGTTTTCTTTGTTATTTTGACAAATTCAATACGGTCCGTTTTGCGAACACTCTGTCCTGCTGAAGTACCAACGGCACCATTTTGTTCAACGGACGGAACCCTTATTTTGGTTCCGTTTGGTCCGTGCTGTACTGCAGCAGTTTTGACAGAATGTTCGTCCTTTTCGGCCGTTTTGTTTTGACTCCTTGGAATTAATCCTTCATTAAATCCTAGCCCATTCATATCTCCTGGTGCTTTATGTATTTTAACTATCTTATCGGCAAGTGCGATGTTTTTGTTAAACCTTTTAAATATAGAATTTTGTTCGATTAGAACATCTTGTGTGAGCTTTAGTTTTTCTATTTCAAGATTAAGCTCTTGACATGATTTACAATCATCGTCATTTGCTTTTCCTTTTTCAAGTCGTTTTGCTTTTTCTTTCAACTCATAAACTTCATTTTCCAAAAATTCCTTTTTGGTTTTTAAAAATTTATTTTTAGTTATGATTTTTAGACTTAGCTCACACAATTGATTATATTGTTTTTGCAAAGTGTCATCATCAATAGAAGAATAAGAAGAGTCGTAAAGTACCTCGTTTGACTCATGTGCCATTAGAGCGATCTCTTCCTTGCTTGATTCTTCATCGTCTTCACTATCACTCCAAGCACCACTTACAAAAGCTCGTTGAGTTTTGCTTTTAGGTGGCTTGGGACATTCTCCTATGAGATGACTTGCATCACCACATCTAAAACACTTTCGTTCACCTTTACCCTTTTTATCATCCCGATCTTTTCGGAATGGTTTCTTTTCTTCTCGAGGTTGTCTTACAAACTTTCCTCTTCTTCTAAAGAACTTCTTAAAATCACGAACGGCCATGGCATACTCCTCATCTTCACTACCGGAGCAAGATTCGTTGTCATCGCTTGATTCTGCCTTTGCTTTTAGAGCAACGGATTTGATCTTCTCCCTTCTTCCTTTGATGATCTTCGAATCTTTCTCCATTACCATTTCGTGAACTTTGAGGTTGCCAATTAGCTCGTCTAGTGACATTTTTGAGAGATCTTTTGATTCTTCAATAGCGGTCACTTTAGCTCTCCATTTGGGATGAAGTGCTCTAAGAAATTTCCTGACAAAGTTCTTACTACGAAAAGATTCATCAAGTGCTTTAAGTGATGTAATAATGGTATTGAAGCGAGCAAAGCCACAATCAATGGTTTCATCTTCAGGGATAACAAATTGTTCATATTGTTGAACAAGAAGATCAATTTTGTTATCCTTGAATTGTGAATTACCTTGATGTGTAACAATTAAACATTCCCAAATATCTTTGGCGGTTTCACACATAAAAATTCTTTCATATTCTTTTCTAGGTAAAGCATTATAAAGCATCATTTTAGCTTCATTATTTTTAGCAACTAATTTTTTTTGTTCATCAACAAAAATAACAAAAAAAATGTCCTTTGTTGAAGAACTAAAATCCCCTTTAACAATAATAAACCAAAGATCTATATCTTTTGATTTTACATATGTTTCAAAACGGTTTTTCCAATAGATAAATCCATTGGTTTCAAAGAGTGGTGGTCTTTGCATAGATTGCCCTTCTTTAAAGTTTTTAGAATCCATGGATCGTTTCAAGTTTATAAAATACAAGTTATTTTAGAAATTCTTGAGCAACGAGGCTCTGATACCAATTGTAGAAAACTAGAAGGGGGGTTGAATAGTTTACCAATTAAAATCTTTGTTTTGAAACTTATTGAAAGATCATCTTAGATATGTTAATGAAATATGCAAGCAATATGTAAAGAGTAAATAAGGAAAGAAATGATCAAACCACAACAAGTTGTTTACAGTGGTTCGGTCTACAAGGACTCTTTTTCCTTGCCCTACTCCACTCCCCGAGTCTCACACTCGAGAGTTTAACTTCGCTAGTCAACAAGCTCCTTTCACTGGCGGAGAAAACCTTTACACTTCGCTTACACTATTTCCGATACTAAGCTAGATGTCGAGTTCTTTCCAAGGGTACAACTACTCCCACACACAATGTATTTTGAGGACTAAAATACTAACCACTCACACTCACAAGATTATGATGGTTTAATACAACAATGAAGTATGAATCAACACTAGATCATACAACACTAAACAAACAAGACTTCCAACTTCTCGTTTGAAGCTTGAATGTGACTTGATCTTCTTTGCTACAAAAGAGATCACTAAAATGATATGAAACTGAGTTAGAAAGGTTAAAGAGAAGATATGTATGAGAGTATGATAGAAAGGGATGAAAAACTACTTGGTTTGGCTTTGCTATTTATAGCCAAAACCATCAGCAGCATCCACGGACCGCGGACCCCTAAAAGGGTTCCGCCCGTTGTGGATTTTGGTGCCGCCGGGTCTGACAGCAAGATATCACAATCTTTGCCAAAGTCAACCATATCTATGTAAGATTGTGTAAGATATGAAGAGTACAAATCCACACAAAATATCTAATGAAATCTTCCAATGATTTCCATGATGCATCACATGATGTCATATGTTGTATTTCTATTTTTAGAAATATGCAAGTACTTAAGTAGTGTTTGGTTTTAAGAACCTAAAACATTCTAAAACTACTATCAAACATAATGATTAGAGTCATATTAAGATATGACTAATAACAAATGTAAATGCTTGAATGATGAAGATATTGTTTGAAAAAGCTTGTTTTAATATCTATTAAACTTGACAAGCTTTAAGCTTTTATACAAAATAAATTTACTTTTGTCGTTAACAAAACTTAGGTAAAGATCAAAAATATAAATAACGTTTAATGACGATATTTGTATTAACAATAAACTTAACCAATATTATTCTTTTAGACTATCCAGTCTTCAATGATGTTGCAGCCACCATTTTGGAAGAAGAAAATATGCGCAACAACATGAAGGACAGGCAAACCAGTTCAAGACATGTGGAGGCTTTGGTGTTGACGAGAGGGAGGTCAATAGAACATGGCTCCAGTGAGAGTCACAATCACGGTAAATCTAAAACAATAAGGAAGAAATGATACAAATGTGGCAAGCCGGGTCACTTTAAGAAAGATTTTCAATGTTTAAATACCTCTAATCCTCAGGGAAATTATGCTAGCACTTTAGAAGATGGCAATGCTCTATGTTGTGAAGCAGCGATTGTAAATGGAGGCAATAAGAGATTTGCATATGTATGGTTGTTCGATACGGGAGCTACTTTTCATATGACCACGAGAATAAAATGGTTTCATCAATATAAACCAATCTCTGGAGGCGGATATGTGTACAGTTGCAATGAACATGAACTAAAGACCATTGGAATTGGAAATATCATGGTGAAGGTGCATGATGGTACAGTTCTTACTATTCAGGATGTGTGACACGTGGAGGGCCTGAGAAAGAATCTATTGTCTTTTGGAAAATTGGATGATCTTGGTTGTATGGTTGAAATACAAAACAAGATCATGAAAGTTATAAAATGCGCGTTTGTACTTATGAAAGGTGAAAAGGTGGCTGCGAACTTATACCAACTGAAGGGAGATATAATGTATGAGGCGGAAGCATATGTTGCTTCGCATAGTCCAAGTCATAGATTTGCAGTAATATGACATCAGAAGCTTGGACATATGTCGAGACAAGGAATGAAGATTCTTGTGGGAAGAAAGCTAATTCTTGGCCTCACAAAGGTTTCTTTTCCTTTCTGTGAGCATTGTGTTATCAGCAAGCTGCATCGCCTAAAATTAAAAACATCAAATTCTAAAAGTGTTTCAGTTCTGGAATTGGTTCACTCTGATGTGTGGCAAGCACGTGTTTAGTCCCTGGGATGAGCAAAGTATTTTGTATCCTTCATTGATGACTATTTCAGGAGATGTTGGGTGTACCCAATCAAGAAAAAGTCTGATGTTTTTGAAGTTTTCAAAGTTTACAAAGCGCGGTTTAAACTTGATTCTCCAAAGAAGATCAAGTGTTTAAGGACAGATAATGGAGGTGAATACATTAGTGTCGAATTTGATACTTTTTGCAGGCAAGAAGGAATCAAAAGGCAGTTCACAAATGGCATACACTCCTCAACATAACTGAGTGGCAAAGCGGTTGAACATAACCTTGTTAGAAAGAGCAAGAGCAATGTTGGCAACTGCAAGCTTGGAAAAACCGTTTTGGGCAGAAGCAGTCAATACTGCATGTTATGTGATAAATCATTCACCTTTAACTGCAATTGAGTTGAACACACCGATGGAGATATGGACGGGAAAGCCAGTCAACTATTCATACCTTCATATATTTGGAAGTCTTGTGTACGTGATGTACAATTCTCAAGAAACTACAAAGTTGGATCGAAAATCCATAAAATGTTTGTTCTTGGGATATGCTGACGGAGTAAAGGGGTAATGCTTGTGGGACTCTACTACCCACAAAGTAGTCGTCAGCAGATATTTTGTCTTTGTAGAAGACAAAATTAAAGAAGGTGATAGCAATACAAGAGAAACTACATCAATACATATGGAGAAGCAATTTCAGTCGATTGATTCTTCTAAAGCCGTACCACAGACAAAGTGAATGAGACAGCTGAGTCTCAAGCTCCAACGACTCGTACTCTTAATCGTGAAAGAAAACATCCGGTGTGGCACTCGGATTATGTTATGGAGAGCAACATTGCATATTGTCTTCTTATAGAGGAAGGAGAGCCATCAACTCTTCAAGAAGCACTGAGTAATTCAGATGCGTCGTTCTGTATGGCAGCAATGCAAGAAGAAACTAAAGCTCTTCATAAGAATAAAACTTGGGAACTGATACCACTGCCAGCAGGTAGAAAACCCATTAGAAACAAATAGGTGGAAAGGTATCATGCAAGATTAGTAGTCAAAGGATATGCTCAGAAAGATAGAGTTGACTTCAACAAAATATTAACCCATGTGGTTCGAATGACAACTATTCAAGTGGTTCTGCCAATGTGTGCTACGTATGATTTACATCTAGAGCAGCTAGATGTGAAAACTGCATTTCTTCATGGAAATCTTGAGGAATAAATTTACATGCTCCAACCAGAAAGTTTTAAACAAAAAGGAAAAGAGAACTTGGTTTGCAAGTTAAACAAATCTTTATACGTTTAAAGCAAGTGCCATGGTGTTGGTATAAAAGATTGATTCTTTCATCATTGGCCATGGACATAACAGACTACACGCAGACCTCCGTGCATATTACAAGAGGTTTGGAGGCAATGATTTTGTCATCTTGCTGTTATATGTTGATGATATGTTGGTTACAGGCCCAAAAAAAGATTGTATCAGTACACTGAAGGCACAACTCGCTAGGGAATTCAAGATGAAAGATCTTGAACCCGTAAACAAGATTCCAGGGATGCAAATTCAACGAGATAGAGTTAGTAGGAGAGGATGAAAATGTCAAGTTATCCCCGCTTTCTACTAATGTCAAGTTATCCTCCAAGATGAGTGCTAGCAGTGAAGAAGAGAGGATGAAAATGACTCGAGTATCGTATGCATCAGCAGTGAGAAGTTTAATGTTCGCGATGATTTATACAAGGCCAAACATTGCACATGCAGTGGGAGTGGTGAGTGGGTACATGGCGGAACCTGGTAGAGAGCATTGGGAAGATGTGAAGAGGATCCTTAGATACATGATGCAGGTTTCTTGACCAGGTTTTAATATTTATAAGTGTCTCGTTAACCTATGGTCTACCTTATGCACTAACGGGCAGTGTACCCGATCGTGTGTAGTGTTGTAATCGGTAAAACTGAGGTCGTCCAAAAAGTAATGTGAGCGGATTCTAATTAAGTCTAATGTCATTGGTTTTAATGGTTTTTAGATTTGAAATGATTAATTAACTAAAAAGACAAGAAAATAAAAGTAAGCGAATAAAGGCAAGGGTTGTGATCAATAGAGGAGAAGTGTGCTAACCTAGTTACTCATCCTATCATGTTGTGTTCACGTCTAATTACTTCCAATTGCTTCAAGTGGGGGTTTAGGTCGCTAGGACAGCATTTGGTCAGTTCGTCCTAACCTATCAACAAAGGTTTCCACCGGAGATCAAGTTACTACCCTTGAAAGTCCAGTTGTTTTTAGTCCCCTAAGGCAAGTCATTAAGTACCGCTACATGCAAGATTCATAACAATGAGTGCCCGGGCGCTAGCATCTTAGACACTCATCCCTAACTTCTTAAGTTCATCCAAACGGCAGGTGATCATTTGGTCAGTTTGCACAAGCGAAGAAGGGTCGTCAGTTGGTCAATTCTTACCCTTCCCACTCAGTCTACCTACTTAAGGTCAGTTGGTCAATTCTCCTAAGCAACTAGACACTACCGTCATTCAAAACTACCGAAACAAGGGTAGCTACCAACAAACAATGCATGCATACACTAGAAACAATTATACGGAAGCAATGTAAACATAAACATAGCAATTAAGGAATCATAACTAGGCTAGCACCAGAGGTGCTTAGCCTATCATATTAACTGAAACAATCAATTCAACGTTTGACATAATGAAATACATGAATTGAAAGTAAAAGAAATGATAGATCGCTAATACTTATCGTTTAGGAGTGATTTCTCCCTTGGAGATGGCTCCGTATGCTCCTCAAGATCTGCCTTCAGTCCCTTACTCACGTTCTCTGCTTCATGTGTGGAGTGATTGATGTGAAATGCAGAATTTAGGGTTGATATTTATAGGCCAGATCTAGTTACGGCGTAACTTAAGTTGAGAGTTATGCCGTAACCTATATAAATCCGTAATAATGCTCTAGATATAGCTGGTTACGGCGAAACACATAGAATTAGTTATGCCGTATCTTCAATATACGTTACAAAATTATGATTACTCCGTAATTGTTAGAAAGAGTTACGGCGTAACTTGCAGTAGCGTGGAACATCATTTGACCTAATTAGTTACTGCGTAATCCTAAGATGGAGTTACGCCGTAATCTTCTGTTGAGTTAGTCTTCTCAGTCACGCTCTTGTTACAGCGTAATGTGAGAGAGGAGTTACGCCGTAATTACTTCATAGTGGGCATACTATCATATATCTTCAATAAACTCTCCAAATCCGCGTCTCTTTAGCTCCAATGCTCGTAAATTACCTGAAAGTGAAATATAGAGGAAAACAAGCGTAAATCCATATAAATGATATAAAATACGAGCATTATCGGGGGAAATTGACACTTAATATTCAGGACTATTTGATGTTATCAAATATCCCCCACTTGAACTCTACTTGCCCTCAAGTAGACCTTATTAGATAAATTTCTAAAAAGATATCTCCCATTACCTGGAAAATATAAGTTTAAAAATCCCTTATGCTAGAATAAAACAAAGCCGAACACCTCACGAAATGGGAACAAAACAGTCAAATCTCTCAACTATTCTAAGTGTCAATTTCGGGGTGATCACTCAACGCACAGTCATAACATGTATTCTATCATAAGCTTGGCGGTTAAACAAATCTCCACCACTAGAGTTAAGGACTAAACAATTCTTGAAGGCAATATGGGTAGACACGACAAAGGTTAAGGGTGAATCGTCATTACTAACATGTCACGGTGAAGTGGACAAAATCAATGATACATGACCAAATCCATGGCCAAGACACCAAATATTGCTCCCTTCATCACCTAGACACGCTTCATGACTAAAGGGTAGGATAAGACATGGGATATAATTGGTTTAAAGTAAAAATAACAAGCAAATAGTCTAAATCTTTAACCAAGTCATCACCGCTTACCGTTCATCCAAATTTCAAGTTTCAAGGCCAAGAAACCAGATCATGATATATCAAGTAGACGTGCCATTAGAGGATGTCATAATGGGCACATTACCTCTTCTTCAACTGTTGGCGCAATGATTGACAACTTCATTCTTCAATTGTGACCGAGGTGGCCTCCTCGATGCTAAATATATTATGAGCTCATAAACATAGTGCTTATAACTTCGCACTTTACAATCAACTAATAACTATAACTATTTTTTATTTATATATTTTTTTTCACTTCACATAACAACTAAACATAGCATCCCCCCACTTGAGATGAACAATATGAGAATTTGGGGGGTCTTCAATGATCTTCAAAAATATGTCTTTGACGAAAGCGTGATTCCCTAACCTTTCCACTTGAACCTTGAACTTAGGCAAACAATGACTTCCCGATCACAAATAAAGATTACATGGTAGGCTAAGGTGTATGGGTGTCTCGAAACAATATATTGGGTGAACAAAATGAAAGGAATGGCTCAGACGGGTGTATCTAGGGGTATCTTGCACTAAAGGTGAGTGCAACAAAAGGGTTTAACATGGGGGTCGAGAAGTCGAGGTGACTAATCGATAGACACACAAGGATAGGCTTTTTTGGTGATAATCCTATAATATTGCCTTCTTAAACTGAATAATCCAAATACATTAAGCTAACTCAACATACCTCGTCTATGGTCTCGAAATGATGCAAAGGCCAAGTTCTAAAGTTTACAAGCTACCGGCACACTCATAATTTGGTGGATTTGGGGTAAATATTTGGAAACGGATAAGGCTAATCTCACCATATAATATCAAGGGTTATAATGTGCTTGGCTAAGGTCTAATCTAGTTAGGTTAAGAAAAACATGTCAAAGTTTTAATAATGGCATAATTTTTCAAAATAAACTAGAAAAACGAGGGCAAAATAAAGTTCAAGAGATAATTCTGCTCCCGTCCCCCCACTTGAAATGTACAAAGTCCCTTTTGTACTAAACGTTTAATAAAGGTGAAGAGAAAGTAGAATTAGAGCGAGAACTTCCCTGAAATTCGCTCCAAAAAAGAAAGAAGACCCACGAAAAGAATCCTGCCTTCGCTTAAGTATCCACGAGCAAACTTCATTCCCTGAAATCACACTAACAACAAGCATAATTCTAAAAAAGAAAAAGAAAAACGAAGAACGAAAAGAAACCTAACTCACTTTCGTAGGAATCACTGTTGCATTTAGCGTATACAACAAGCCTTTTAAACCACTTGGTGTCCCAAGTGGACGAGTGTAGTCTCGTGAGGGCTTACTTTAGTAGGAATCACGGTTGCATTTAGCGTATACAACAAGCCTTTTAAACCACTTGGTGTCCCAAGTGGACGAGTGTAGTCTCGTGAGGGCTTACAGGGAACATACACACAAAGTTCATTTAAAAACTAATACACGGTTATTGTGTTTAAAGAGAAATAATTAATACAGATGATAGGTACGTCGTAACTCTTAGAAGGAGTTACGCCGTAATTATGGAAAAACCTGACATACGCTACTGGAGTATAGCTACGGCGTAACCATTGCATGGTACTACGCCGTAATTGGTAATGCTATGGGGGAACTGCTATTAGAGATGTGTTACGGCGTAACCATTAGAATGAGTTACGCCGTAACTGTGGACATATCAGGTCCCCGTTCAGGCTGTTGCAACAACTTCTCCGATTTCCTGCAAAAATGGTTAAAACACAAAACCAAACAGAAATGGAAACAAAACAAATAAAAGGTATAATTCGGATTGTCTCCCGAAAGAGCACTTTTCTTTATTAACTAGTCTTTAAGTTAGACTCAAAGCCATGGGGCTTTACGGTGGCCTTCGGACTTGGCCAACTTCCTCCATATCCTTCATCAAATTATGTCTGACCCAAGCAACATTTGTAACAGTGCGTAGATAATCCTTAGACTCGGTACCCTTAAACCACTTACCATCTAATAAATCTTCCACTAGCACTGATAAGGATTTAAAACGTACACTTTTAAGGGGTCATTTAAGCCCTTAATCACCCACTTTTATATCCGTTACTGCTTAATTTCGTTCCTTTTCACTTTTTAGGTCTCTTAAAGGCAAAATGATGGAATGATGCTTATTTGGACGAAAAGGAGTGAATATGTGAAGAAAATGGCTAAAGTCAAGATCAAGACACTCAAGCTGCTGGAAATGCACCTAACGGCGTCCCGAACAAAGGGCGACGCCGTCCCTATATTTGTGACGACTCAGGAGTGAAATTGCTATTTTACACCTGACGACGTCAGGCTTTGAAGAGTAGGGCGTCACGAAGACTTTTCTCCTCAGACGGCCTAGATCCAGATTCAGACGAAGTTAGAGCTGAAGCTGACGGCGTCACAACCACAACGTGATGTCGTCCCAAAGTTGACTTGGCCAAGATGAAACCCTAATGGCGGCGATCTGACGGCGTCATAATTAAAAGGTGACGCCGTTGCAGTTGTAAACCTATATATAGAATTCGATTTTCAGACTTTTAGAGAGGTAGACTTGTGGAGTAAAAACCTAAAACGATTTTAGTCCAGTTTTGACAGTATTTTAGGGTTCTCATACCCTATTTTACATCGAGATAAGTTATTTATTCCCTTGATTTCATTATGTCTTCGATTGAATGTGTGTATGCTTGCATGTTTAACATGTCCAGCTAATTTACTTCTATGTTTGCTTAGATCTATGACACCTAGTTATTAAATATTGATTGGTTGTCTCTTATCTTAATTGTAATTGGCTTAGGAGTGCTTAAAGCCAACCTTGTGTTTTTAATGCTTGATTAATATTTGTTGAACATTAGTTTATAGTTACTAGTGGAATTGTAGGCTAAATATCCAAAGATAACCTTAGTGTTAAGTTTATGAATCCTAGAGATTTCGTAGTCATTAACATTAGGTAGCTTCAAAGAATTAGGGATAAAAGCACACCCTACTATACGACTTTAGAAAACACAACGCGTTGAGAATAAGGACGTGACAATTCAACCACCAATAAAAGATAACTAGGGAGTAATAGTATCTAGGTAGACACATCTTTAATCATTATACGAGCACACTTCAAAAAGACATAGACTACCCTTAGTTTAGATAATTAGATAGTTGAGTAATTGGTAGAAGTACCACCCCCCAAATCCAAACCCCAAGATCGTACCTTTAGTTTTCTAAAAAATATAAAAAGATAAAAAATAATCTTCCTCAACCTTAACCTTAGCGTAGTAATTTCTCACTAGCATTCCTATTCTCCTAGAGAATGATATCAATCCCCGAGGCTTACCCTAATATACACTACAACGATTAGGTTCACTGCCTAGGTGGTTGAAAAACTTGCTCGAAGAAAAGGAAGTTTCCTTTGACCCCGAACGCGCGTTGTACGCATATCAAGTTTTTGGCGTCGCTGCCGGGGAATAGAATAGCTAGTTAGATTTCTATCTCGTTTAGGTTCCCTTGCTTGATTCCTATCAAGTATGATTTTTTCTCAATTGTTAGCTTCCTTGTAGTCTATCCCCCTTCTTTGTGTTTGTGTTCGTAAAACCCTTTTCATTTGTCGCTATGGCAAGTGAAGTTGCATTTGAATCCTTAACAAATGAGGAACAATTGAATTTCATAGATTGGATTTCTTTTTATTGTTCTAATGAATTTGTGAGTGATCTTAGAGATATCCAAAAGGAGACGGGTGTAAGGTTGGATGGATTTGATAAATTTTGTGCTTGTGTGGCTTCTATTCAACGATCATTGTTAGAATCAACTCCTTTTAGTGAGACCCTCTGGAAAAAATTTGAGAAAAGCCTCCTAAGCAAACCATCAGTTGAATGATCTTAGGCACCATGATCAAAAAGACCTAGTTTTTAAGAACATGGAACCTAAACCCGAACAAGATTGTGATATGGTTAGAGTTGAACTACCTAGTTGCATGTGTGGGATAGATTTCAAAACATATCACATGCATGAGGAATCCTTTAGGAAAATAGAACATAGTGATCAAATTTTTTAGAATGATCCTTATGAATCGGACCAAGAATTTGAAATGGCTAAATTATGATTTGAGATGCTTAGGAGTGTATTTGGGTTAGATCATACTAAAATACATGATGAACATATAGGAGATCTAGATATAATGGAGAATGAGGTGGAAACTCCAAGCCCACAAGCCCTACCATCACTTGAGGAACACACATCGCCTATAACTTACCCGGAAGAAGTAGAAGATACTATAGGAACCCTGATTGATATAGAACCTTTGGACCAAACGACACTAGAGAATGTAGGTTTAGATGCTTGTTGTCATAACCTCTCTCTTAGTCCTAGGGAAATTCCTAATTTTGATGAACCGGAGCCTCAACCAAAAACCTTACCCAATTTTCTGTCATTAGATGTGAATCTAGGAATTGAATTAGGCCCCAATCCACCCATCAAAATAAATAGTACGGGTAGTTGCTTGATAAAGGTAGTAGACTCTAGGCCATGTAGAGTGGAAGCTAATATAGGAGTAACCCATGACCTTACACACTTACGTCACCCATTCATGGTTGATAAAAAAAAACATTATGGGTTTAAACCGGGTTTATTAGGTCAAGATGGATCCTTAACTAAGAATCTCTAGAAGTTGATAGAAGATGATCCATTTCTAGGAGAAATACTTGATTCACCCGCTGCACCCATAGAATTAGGTAAGGTTATAATGAATTGAGCACACCCCTTTGAGCATATAAATCATCCATCACCCTCTCCTCACTTAGCAAATTTCCACCCTAAGGGTGTGCATAGCAACTATCACCCGCACTTAAGCTTAAGTGTAGAAAAAACTTCCCCTTTATCCGTTAAATAAGGGTAGAGTCAAGCTCGTGACTCGAACAAAAACAAGCGCTTCTTGGGAGGCAACCCATGTGTTTTTCTTTTTCTTTTTTATTTGTGTGTCATATATCTTTTCATTATTGTATGTTCTCATGTTTGAATTTGTGAAAATGCTTTATTTTGTCTTTAACCTCGTCTTAATTACATATAAAAGTATTTTACAAAAAAGATAAGCGTAAGGAAGATTACACATGTTTTTAAAAGAACGTGAACATGAGAATTACAATTCTTGAAAAAGATATATATGTGTGTTTGTTAGAGTCAAATGCTTGTATCGAGTCACAATGGATGTTTTGCAGGAATTTTTTCAGATTCTAAAGATGTAATTTTTCCAGAATTTTTTCAGAAAAACGCAGCAGACCAGTTTCTGTCAGGATAACCTGACGGCATCAGGATTGCAACCTGACGGCGTCAAAAGGAGCAGAAATAGTTTATCTAACTTTCTCTCGTTTTCTGTGCTACTTATAACTTTTTGGAATTTATCAGGTCTTAATTTTCCAGAATACCTGCAAACATCCATTCCACAAGCATTATATCCTAGTGTAGTATAGTCATATATAGTTTTACCACCGATTTTACGCGAAGGTTTCGTCTATTTTCTTAAAGTGTGCAGGTTTTATTTATCAAGAAGAAGATAAATAAGATTGGATGAGCTTTTCACGCATACATTCTTCTAGGAGAAGAATTTAGCCACTACACACGGATCCTACCGAGCTAATCAGGAGAGTACTAGTTTCTTTCTTTTTTAATTACCTTCCGTTATCATAACTTTGATACTTTCCGGGAACATTGGGGACAATGTTCAGTTTAAGTGTAGGGAGGGAGAATAAAACGGGAACTTTAAAACTATGCTTATCCTTGATTATTTGTCTTGTCTTATTTCATTTGTGTAATAAACCATGAGAAATGTCGGTTAGGGTAATTTTAGCACCAAATTTAAAATTTTTCATGACATCTAGGAGTGGGTCTTTAGTCTTAATAAAGCATCTCATGGATAGGAAGTTATATGACTAGCACAAAAACCCTTTACCACTCAAATTCCACCTCAAAAATATGAGGTTCGCCTCTAGATTTGTAGGAATTATAGCATTCACCTTTAATGCTTCGAGAGTGTACCGGTAGTGTAGAACCTCGCATATTTCAGGTCTATATTTTACTATTTTACGTTATATAAATTACTTTTAATTGTTTAAATAAGTAATCTCAAAAATTAAATAGTGTGAATTATCCTCACAACCAACACAAGACTAGGAAAAGTCTATGTGTTCAAAAATACTTTAGTTTTACCACTAGTCATAATTCATATGAATTATTGTCACTTTGCCAATTTTAGGTAAACATTTTACCCTTACGTAATACGCATGCCCGAACCTACGTTATTAGGTTTTAACAACATAAAAGCACCCTATTAGACTTATCATACTTTTAATATACCTAGTTGGAGTATGTTAATAAATTTTAACATTTTTGGAAGTATTATATTTTTACGTTACCCAGTTTTAAGTTTCGTGACTTAATGGCTTAACATTAGTAATTACCGGGACCAAACTATACCCTAAAAACTAAACTCTATCAAATTAAAAACACAAACTACCACCTCATTAGAGAGGTGGTGTTTGATTGATAGATCACAAGGCCACATGGCCATAGCTAAACACATGACACTCTTAAAACCTTACGCCTCACCCACCTTATCCCCATATACCCCAAGGTTACTTCATCTATTCCCATTTTACATGCAAATCACACACAAACCTCTCTTGTCCTCTCCTCCTTGCTGTCCACTTTCACCACTACATCACCACCTAATACTTTGATTCATACAACAACATATACTAAGAAGATGGAGTTAGAGTTGATTCCTACATGATCCTAGGGTTATTTTGTTGATATCAAGGGTGAAATAAGAGCTACACAAGAAGGTTAGGGCTGAATAAATAAGGTTATTACAAGGGTAAAAGGGTTTGTAAGCTTGGGTTAAGAGGTTGAAGACAAGAGTTGAGATTGAAAGGGGTTAGACTTGATTGTTCTTGTAACTACTTAACCTAAGTCTTGTAAGAAGTTTGTTTAAATTTATTGTCATTCAATATGGTTGTAATGATATTTATAATTATTTGATATAATTTGATACAAGTAGTACATGTAATAAGGCTTGGTTGATGTTGTACATAGAATTGATGGGTAAAAACTAGTATAGAAACTCATTAAAACTACTAGTAAGAAACTAGTGAGTTATCATGAGTTTTGACATAAAACCATAAACTTTGGACTTGATTAAGTTTAAGAAGTTGTTAGAGGAAGTAAAAAATAGAAATTGAGTCTTTGAATCACTTGAAATGGACATATAGATAGAAAGTTATGGTTAAAAGAAGATGACTACATGAAAACTTGATATTGAGTCAAAAGTCTTTTGAAACGATTTTAAAACGCGATTTTGACCCTTTTCTGGTCCGAATCAGCAAAAGTGTAAAACATGAAAGTTGCTCAGAATGACTTTTTCTACAAAACTTCAAGGGCACATAAGCAGAAAGTGAACGAAAAAGCCTAAAAACGGCAAAAACTAAACTGACCTGCTATTGACTAGAAAACAACCATGGTTAAGAAAACTTAGTTGTATTTTGATTCTTTGAGACCAAAACAAAGCCAAGGCTGATGTCTCAAGCTATTTTAACTTAAATATAGCCATTATATATGACCTTGATTGTTATTTCAAGTTGCTTAACCGTAACTTAGCCGCACGAAACTTGTTTCAAAAACTTGTTCATTAGATTGAAATTTACTAGACTTTGACAAAACTAGATAAATGACCATATGACATATAAACTATATAAATACCATTTTCACAAGTCTTAACTCTTGATTAAACCCATGAACTTATATTAATTTAAAAACTATTTTTGAAACCTTGGTATTTCATGACATCATAATATGACACGCCGTAATTATTTTCATCACAACACTCATTGAGTGAATAACATTTACACATGATAAATGCTTCATGACACAACTTATACTATCACGTCACCTCATAAGTTCAACAAATAGTCTTTGACGAAACACGACACATGTTTTATACAACATTTGTCTCGTCAAATTCTTACTTATAAATGATAAAGTACTACAATAGTATGGAATTTCATTATCATAAAGAGGCCTCTTCGGGGTATCGTATCGACGAGTTGTGGATTTACGATTTAAAATGTCCTGGCTCCTCGTGCGATTACTACACGACCTCTTGATTTTGATAGACCAAACGGTGGTACGAGGTCATTTATAAAAAGGCTATAAGCCAAATAAACACTTAAGGGATACCCTAACTTAATACCCATGTACAACATCATAAGCCAACAAGTTACATATACTTATACACTTATATTGAAAACTATACTAAAAAATGATTACTATACTTCTGTAGGTAATCACTAAAGATCGTGGTCTCGACATACACTATTGTTTTTGTAAACTACTACTGATAACCACGGTGAGTTCATAGCCCGAACTTTTGTTTAACTGTTTTATAAACTACTTGGGGGAGATACATGCTAAAACGTTTTATTATGGACAATTACTGGCAAACTGAATGCCTTGACTGTATTATTGCATGCCTTAGTTGTTTATGCCAAAAGTGTAGGATATTGGATTTCACAAACACTCTAAACCATGATCAAAGTAGGCGTATAAGTATGTTAGAGAGAGAAAGTTCTAGTGAGAGAAAGGAAGAGAGTTGGGAACTATAGTGAGAGAAAGAAAATATTATTATGAGCTCCAACTCTCTACCTTGGAAGGTAGAGAGTATTTATAGTCTTACAATAAAACGCCACACAACGGGCTGTGGATCAGGCATACAGTGGGTAAAGACCCGTCCGTCCTCCACGGTGTTACAACTAAATACTACTTAACATAAAAGTACTATGACTACGAGCTTTCTAACGATTACATATACTTGAGGTGACCGACTCTTTAATACCTGGAATTTCTAATTCCTAACAATCTCCCCCAAAGGGAGGTCACCTCAAACATATACTAAAATGACATTGAATACAATCAGATATTAAATTAACAATTGATCTTGCATTCTTGATGTAGTACTTTGCTCAGAAGCTCGTAGTCATTGATTCCACTCATTGCATGTTTGGTTAATCCAAGTGGAGGTCTTTTCCTGATCCACGTGATAATAATGTTGAGCCAGCTTTTGAGATCATCAGCTAATAGAAAATCTCGATACATCCATTGTGGTGTTGGTATTATGTGATGATGTGACTTTCAGACCGACATGCTCACATTCTGGATCATGATATCTTCTCATCGGAGTAGCGGAAGCATTTGTTGATTCATGATATTGGCGGCGTAGCGAAGCATGGAGTTAGAATATCAAGTCATTGATGCACCAATCATGATATCTTTTGATATGAATGTGTTGTGTGAGCATGCGGCTATGGATTGACCGCTTCATTCGATCATTTTGCAAACGCGTCGGGTGTACCTGCATAATACAGTTAGTAATAAAGCGCACGAAAGTGTCTTTGATCACTTTCGATGAATTGAGGTACACGGCCCACGGTTCCCGTTGATCGACAAGTACCGCCTGTGATCGGTATAATTCGAAGAATTTCCTTGACAGGGTTTCGCAATGCTCTAGCTATTCTCAAACCGAACGTCTCAAAGAAGACAACACGGAGTGAGTGAACCAAATTCGTCCAGCGATTGATGAAAAGATAATTGAAAAACAATCGTGTATTGCTCAATAGAAATTGTTTTTGCAATATAACGAAGGTTTTAATGAAAATCAATTATCAATCATAAAACACCTTTTGATTTGAAAAATTAGTACACGGTCGACGTGCTAATGAAAAGAGTTTTAAAGCACAAAGATCGGTTTTTCAAAGGTATCCGTCAATCCATAACCTGAACCAGGATTGATTCAGAAGATTGAATCGCCCCATTGTTTCTGTTCAGTTGTCACATGGCTGATCTGTATAATAGATCTCACATGCCACCTACCAGGAGCTTGTTAGATGTTGGCTCCAGATGTTCTGGCAATACCACAAGGATAATGCGTAGGACTCAAGATATAATCTCTCTTTCCACATTGTGTGAAACAGAGAGTCTTCATTGAAAGTGTCCTAATGAGATTTATTGATGATCTCGTGGCACTAGACTCAATTTGTGCATATTTGGATCCTATATCGGAGACTAGGGAGAGGGTCTCCTCCTTCAATATCAACAATCTCTAAGAGAAAGTCGATAGATAATGTCGGTTCCCGTGAGAATGAAACAAGTCCTTTTAAGAGGAACTTGAGTGGTTTGGAAAGTTGAAGTGCAGTGCGTCCTTGGGTCCATGACGTCTTGTCTTCAATACCGATGTTACCATCAGTAGCATATGAATTGAACCGGTTTTACGCCCTAAGGTTGAATAATAGGAGGGCTATTTGTTTTCACCCTTTTCTCATTCAATTCTTTTTAATTCTTCAACCCCTTCAGTGCTTACCGAGACTTCATAGCTAGAACCTTGTTGGGTTTATTCCAGTACTAGCTTAGTCTCAGTCCGCACTCTTCCCATATCTCATTTTTCTCCTTTTATCATCATACCTAAGAACTCTACACTAACTAGTGGATAGTCCCTGGGTAGATCCCTCCGGTTCTGGCGGATCATGGGAATACATACCTAACCTTATCGTCCTTATATCACCATACATAATGTAAAGTTGGTCGGTCTTTTTGGTATTGTTCATCTGCCATAGGAACCAATTGAAAACCATTTGAAAATCAATCCAGATACTTATGATATTTTATCAAAGCATTTTGTACTTGAATTGTTTTTGATATTTTTAGAAGAAGAACTCCCCTCAACATGTGAATCAAGTATTTGAAATAGTTTTCCACACGGAGGCAAGAGAAAGAATTAACTTCTTTGATTACCATTTTCAAAAATATCAACATCACTTCCCTAATCGAATCAAGTAGATAAAGCATTTTGGGGAAGGATGAGGTTTTCATGATTTTGCTCCCCTCAATATGTGCCTCGAGATTTGAAAAGAGTTTTGCACATACTAGAGGGAACCTGCACCTTGAGATAAGTTATCACGTTTCAAATCATAGGTTTAAGATAGATGCTCCCCTCAACATGTGCATGGAAAATTTGAAATCGTTTGTCACATGTGGGAAGGAGAGCTTGTACATCCTTATAAAACCATTTACCGAATTATCAGTTTAAATCAATTTAAATCACACATTCTCCCCGATCACAATTATCAAATCATTTGAGATTTGTGATCTCTTATAGATTTAAATTGATTTTGAAAGCTTTTAAGGAGAATTGTGACTTGATTATGAAAGCGTTTTAGCTGATAATGATCGGATTTTAAGACTTTAAACTCCATTGATAAAACATGCTGAATATCTTTTGAAAACAATTGAATGCCAAATAACTTTTTAATTTAATTGAAATCATTCTCCCCTCAATCAATGACATAGGTTGTTGATTGAGAGATTGATATTTTGACAAATAAGTCGAGATGATTATCAAAAATAGAGACTGAGTTATTTTTCAAAGCGGTTAGTTTTCAGCAGATAAATGTTTAAAGAATCAGAGCATGGAATTTTGAAAACATGATAAAGTATGGCTCTGTTCTTTCTTTGAAAAGCGGGTTACTGCCTGAAATGACAATAAACCATTATTTCTCTTTCTCCCAAAAATAAATTTTTGATTTTTTGATTTTTTTTTTAATAAGAATTCGAACAACATCTAAAGTCCCGTGTCATTCTTTGAATGACAGCACAAAGACCGTAGATATTGTCGAACCGAGAAAAACATGACAAATTGACAATATTTTTAGAAGATTTTTGAATTTTTGATTTTTATGGTTTTTGAAGGTTTTATAATTTTGTATTTTGATTTTTGAATAGATATATACAAGAGATAGATGAAGATAGACCTTTACTCCTCGTCTTCCTCCGAAGGCGTTTGAGTGTTTACGGTTGAAGACTTTTCAAGCCAAGACGTGGAAGAATAAACTCAAAGCGTTCTCTTGGAAGAGCTTTGGTGAAGATGTCCGCTAAGCGATATTGGACCTCACAAAATAGAGTTCCACCACACCTTTTTCCACTTGTTCCCCGATGAAATGATGTCGAATGTCGATATGCTTTGCTCTTGAGTGTTGAGCGTTGTTGCATGAGAGAGCAATAGCACTTTTATTATCCAAGATCTGAGAGGATTTTGTTGAATTCAAAGCCATAGTCGGATAATTGAGATCTCATCCATAAGACTTGAGCACAACAAGATGACATGGCTATGTATTCACCCTCTGTAGAGGAAATAGAAGTACTCATTTGCTTCTTTGAAGACCAACTCACAAGCTTATCACCCAAAAGCGAGCACCTCCGGATGTACTTCGACGAGTATCTTGACACCTGCATGATCGCATCGCATAGGTACGTTAGTAACATACCGGTGTCCTTCAGGTACCAAAGACCCATATTGATGGTTCCTTGGAGATACCGAAAGACCCGTTTAACCGCTTCAAGGTGCTTTTTAGTAGGCTTAGCACTCGGTATCTAGCACACATGCAAACAGGCGAACAAGATGTCGGTCTACTAGGCTGTGAGGTACATCGGGGATCCAATCATACTACGATATTTTGTTTGGTCAATCATGATCCACAGTGGTCCTCATCTAGTTTGGTTCGATCAATCATGGGGTGTCAACAGGGTCACTTGAATCAAATCCAAATTTCTTTAAGATCTCAGTTGCATATTTAGATTGATTTATGAAAATGCCTCGGGACTTTGTGAAATTTGTAATCCCAAGAAAAATGACATTTGTCCCATCATTGACATTTGAAATTTTGAACTCATTTCATTAGAAAACGATCACATTCCATTGGGTCAGTCGAGGCAAAAATAATATCATCAACATAAATTTGAACATGAATTAAATGTTTGCACGACTTCACGGTGAACAATGTTGGATCAACTGCTCCTTTGCTAAATCCGGTTGATAGAAGAAACTTTGACATTGTATCATACCATGCCCTTGGAGCTTGCTTTAAACCGTAAAGGGCCTTCTTCAAACGATAAGCGTGAGTAGGATGCTCTTGATTTACAAATCCTTCAGGGTTGGCTGACGTGACGACTTCTTTAAGATCTCCGTTCGAAATGCCGTCTTCACATCCATCGATAGACTACCATGTTCTTACTAGCGGCATTAGCCAAAAGATTCGATTGCCTCGATTCGAGCAACCGGAGCAAAAGATTCTTCAAAGTCAATACCCTCCTCTTGACGGTATCCTTTAGCAACTAATCGAGCCTTGTTCTTCAACACATCACCATGCTCATCAAGTTTCACTTTGAAGATCCATTTTAGAGCAATAATCATAGGCACATTCGGAGCGGTACTAACTCCCATACATCAAGTCGATCAAACTCATGAATTTCTTCTTGCATAGCATTGAACCAGCTATCTTCATTCATGGCGGTTTTAACATCTTTTGGTTCGATCTTAGAGAGTACGGAGTTGAAGAAGCACCATAAGGCATCGGTTGCAAGTTGTTTCCGTGTGGATCTTGGGCGAGAGGATTTCCAATGATATTTTCTAATGGATGATCGTGAGTCCATTTTCTGAGGTGTTCATGTGGTAGTTGTTGAGGGAAGTAGCAGAGTTGATGTCTCGGCGAAGAAGATGGTTCGATGAAGATTCAGAGCAAATATGTTTTTAAATGGAGCATCTTCAGAAGTAGCAAAGGGATTAACTTCATCATTGATGCCAGAAATAGTTCCATGATGTACATTTGAAGAATGATGATTTGTTGATGAGATTGAAGGATCAGCAGCAGGTGCTTCTTGACTTAAAGATATTGAGGCCGAGGATTGACTTCATTCACTGGAATATGAGCAGCCTCAGTTGTAGGGATCAACACCTCATTAGTACTTGGATCATAAAGTTCATCAAACATAGGATCAAACAATTTCTTTAAATCATCTTGAGATGGAGGTACATATGGAGTTTCTTGAGAAGAGTTTGGAACAAGGGATGAACCAATTGGACTGTTTGGAAGTGCGGGTCCAGAATGAATTGTTCAGAGCCGTTTGACCGTCGACTCATCAAGCGTAGCGTGAATTGTTTCCATGATGTTTCTTTTGTTGTAGATTCGGTATCCCTTTTTGTTTGGTGCATACCCTACAAATACTCCAATGTCCGCTTTAGCTCTAAGTTTGCCTAAGTCTTGACCCTCATTAGTTGGATAGCACAATGCTCCAAACACACGAAGGAAAGAGAGATTAGGTTTTCTGTTGTGGACAAGTTCATATGGTGTCTTTCCATGAGCGGTGTGAATCGGGAACGATTTTGTGTGTAGCATGCAGTGGCAATAGCTTCAGCCAGAGAAACATTGGAACTTTTGAGTAAATCAGCATTGTTCTAGCGGCTTCTACAAGAGTTCGATTTAGTCTTTCAACTACACCGTTCCGTTGAGGAGTTCGTGGAACACTTCTTTGATGGCTGATTCCAATGCTTTCATAGAATTCACTAAGTTGTTTGTTAACAAACTTCGGTTCCATTGTCTGTCCGGATAATTCGACGGTTTTGTTAAGTCGAACTGCACTGTTTGATGAGTTTGATGATGATATCAGGAGTTTCATCCTTTGTCCTTAAGAACTTGACCCAAGTGAATCTAGAGTAATCATCAACCACAACTAACACATATTTCTTCCCAAAGATATTCGCACCCTCATTGGTCCACATAAATCCATATGAATCATATGAAGAACTTCGGTGACAGAGTTAGTAGGTTTGGGTTTATGGGCATACTTCTTGCTTTTTCCCAATTGACATCCTGAACAAAGATGATCCTTTTCATACTTTAGTCGAGGTAAACCTACAACTAAGTCCTTTCGGGAGAGATCATTGATGGTGCCGAAGTTCAAGTGATTGAGACGTCGATGCCATAACCATGACTTTGTTTTGAAGCCTTTGACAGCAAGCAAATTGGAGAAGACTTCATCATATCTTCTATAGAGATGGTGTAAAGATTTGAACCACGAGTTCCTCTTAAAAGTTCCTTACCATCAAGTTCTCTAACAAAACAAGTATGTTTTTGGAAGGCTACTTCTAGATCGAGTCACGAATTGACCGACAGAAAACAGATTATGACCAAGACCTTCCACATAGTATACTCTAGAGATAACACTATCACCAACAACATAATCACCATAACCCATAATTGCACGAAATGATCATTACGAATCTAAGCTGTCCCGATGAATTTGCTCACGAAGTTCATGAGCATGACGGTCTCGGTCATATGCTTGGAGCGACTGAGTCCGGTACCACGAGCGATTTGAACGATCTGCGGTTGAACACGAGACAAGAATGGATAACTTGATAATTGAGATCCCCATGCAAGAATGGGTTCCACTTGGTTAGTAACGATGGTGGAACACCCACATCGAAATAGAAACATCCATATCGAGTAGAAGCAATGGAATCATTGGGAATAGATGCAATCTTGGTGTCGTATTTGACCTATTCAAAGTATGTTCACTTCTTAAGGGAATAGTTCTACCAAGTAGGCATCCATTTGCTAGTGGGCATAATCTTAGCAGTTTGAGAGCAAAACTGATTATTCTTATGGCCAAAAGGTATCCAATAATAACCTATCTTTATAAATGTTCTTCTGTGGGTTTCCACTTGTTTTCTAACAATCTTTCGTTTTTGCCTTATTGCCTTATATGCACGATTATTAGCATTAACAATTTTAAGCGGGCATTTGACAAAGACATTAGACAAAGCATTCACACCACATTCATGATTAGCAACAGAATTCAAGCGGACATCATTACAAGGTTTGCAAATAGTATCGAATTGAATTAATTACGATGCGCCTAAGGCTAATACTTGAATCAACACGATTCGTTTTATTCAACTCAAGCTTAAAGTTCCTAGATTGGTCTTCTACTCTCTTCCAATGCACATTCTTAGCTTGCAAGGTCCTATCATTCCTTGTATTGTCTTGAGACTTTGACACCCGCTTTAAAGTCACCGATTACTCTGTAGAGGAATGGGAACATTAGTTGGTTGATCTAATTTTTGCATTCCTGAACTTGATGTGCAAGGATCGGACCTACTAGAAGGCACATTAGTGTTACTTTCTTAAGGCGTGATTTGAGCTATTTGCGGGCACACTAAAGTTCACTTTCTTAGCACTAACATATCCGGAATCTGAACTACTTGAAGGCACATTAGTGTTTACTTTCTTATGGCTGGGCATAGAACGGATTTCCTGCTTGGCACTAGGCATAGAACAAGGCTTCACAGCTTTGCCTTTTTCACCTAAGGATTTTGGACATGTTGCAATTACACATTCAAGCAACTCTTGAGATCGTTTGGCCCGGAGGCAAGCAAACCTAATTTCACTATCAAGAGGTTTGTTAATGAAATCCTCTTCGACAATCTCACGAGACATTCTAGACTATCCTTAAGGTGAGCACAGTAGTCATGAAAAGCATGTTCATTATTCCTAAGATGAGGAGGAATATATTTAAGCATCACGGTGTATTTGCAGTCTAAGGGTGACTTTGAGACAACATTCTTATTGAAAACAAGTGGCGGTTTCCCATTTCTCGACTTCTCAGATTCTCAATTTCCTTTTGTAGAGACGTTATTTTTTCTTTGTTTTGGTCACGGGTGACTTTTATTGAATCATATAACTCTTTAAAATGTCGTTTAACTTTTCATTTTCTTCTAGAAAACTCTTGTTTTCCTTTTGTAAGGCATCAACTAAGTTTTGAAGATGAAAAGTTTGAGAATTCGGAGAATCTAAAGGAGGAGGCATTTGGGAGCCTGTCATATTGTTCGTTTGACCCTTTAATTGAGAGATTTGGGCTTTCAACTTTCGGATCGTGTTGCAATGAGCTTGAATCTGTTCATCACGTTTGTTAATTTGAAAAGCGCATCAAACTCGGAGCATCCGAAGATGTCTTGATATTTGAAGTTTTGACATTTTCTTTAAGATGTTGATATTTTAGTTGTAAATTAAAATGCTCAACTTCCAGTTTAGAAAAATATTTAACCAAATTGTCGTGATCATCCAGTTCAATTTTCTCGTTTAGTTCAGAATTAGTTTTTCAAGCTCAATGACACGATCATGGGAGACTTTCAGTGCAACCGATAATTCATGAAATTTGGAAGCATTAATGGAACAATTTGTAGCATGAAAACACATCTTGAGCAACACATTCAGATATCATATTCTCATTCAGTGTATGCAAGTTCTTCCTCTCAATCTCATTATATTTTAGTGCTCGCTCATAGTCACTAACTTCAACTATCATTGCATCAAATTCTTTTTCCATTCCCTTAATATCGGTTTCTATCCCCTTTTTAAGACTCTCAAAGTGATCTTTTAGAAGTTTAAAGAAAGGCATGACCTCGGTTAAATAACATTCTTTCATTTGCTCAAAACCCCTTTCTCCTTCAGTTATACCGGTGGGTGTGATCCTTTTCTTGCAAGTTTTCTCAAAATCAACAAATAGTTGAAATATAACATATTGGCTAATTAAGGTCTTGCTTTTAGTGGCAATTGTTCTAGGAACAAGATGCATTGGTGTATTGGGAGGATACACAGTTGCTTTAGGCATTTTCCTAAGGGGAGGGTTTGTTTCAACAATATTTTCTGCTTTCTGCTTATCTAAGTCCATTTTCCAGAACACTTGTTCGGGAGTCAACAATAGGCAATCCAATTCTCCTTTTTGTAATCATGGGGTGTGATGATTACTTTCTTTTCTTTACATTTTGGATCAGCTAGTTTCTTGTTTAACTTTTCCCTAGTGATTTCATCTGATTTCTTATCTTCCTCTGTGCACTCAGCAACTAGGTTTTGTCTAGGTTTAAGGTTTTCCTTGCCATCATAAAGAACCTTATGAGCATTTCTAGCCTTTTTAATGACCTCTGGATTTGGTTCCTCAATAAGGGAAATGCTATGCTTATCGCTTAGGACTCTATGCTTAGTGATCATGTGGCATCTGAATGGTGTTTCCTTGTACGTACAACTTATTTTCAAGCTTGTTTTTCAAGGTTTTAGATTAGAAAAATCATTCAAAAGTTTTGATTCCTTAGCACTAAATTCTTGCTTAAGCATTTTAACATTTTCTTGAAGTTCTTGTTTTTGCTTAGCGGTTTTAGAAAGCTTTTCTTGCAAGGAGTTTAACTCTTGTTTTAATACTTCTTCTATAAACCTACTTTTTCTAATAGTTATACGCATTTGGTCATCCATTTCCTGCTCACGAGTGGTCAACTCAAATTTAGCACGTTGTTCATAAATAGCAACACGTTCTTTATAGGCATTTAATTCAGATATTACTGACTCATCGGGGCACATGTATTCATCAAAAATATAGTCATTGTTGACTGCGGGAGATGCATCACTTGGCACAACTTCACTTTCACTTTGTTTCACATATTGATCATATGGGACAACATTGATATTACCCATATTTTCAATATTTGATACAAAGTTTGATTGATAGTACTTTGTCATGCATCTTATGCACATCAGCATCATCGTATAGTTTTAGTACCTCCGAGATGAGTTTGTCTTTGGATGGGCGACTTGTGGTGAAGAAGAAACCTTAGGAGAAACCATTGGAGAAATGCTAGCCATAAAAATTGTGTGTGCGAGGTCCATCATCCATATCGAGTCGTATGCATCACAATCACTGACTTGAAAGGCATTCCGATGATTGTGACCTATCTCCCGAGTAGGTCTTCATCCTCATATGCATCATAGTCTTAGCATTCCCTGCAAGAAACAAGCTTCCTCTTCATCCAAGGTTGCTCCATTGTCTGAGCTTGCACTAGCGACATCTTATCCAAGTATTCGCATTTTGTGGGCGTTTTGGAGATGTGCGTTTCTACAATGTGTCCCTCTCCACCACGTTATAACACTTTATCATACTAACTTGTCCTTGATTTCCATTTCTTCCCCTATTCTGATTTGCCACATATTCTCTACCTACTCCACCTCTTCCTTGTTCATCTGTCTTTCTTGACTGGTTGCACCATGACTTTCCCATCTCGACTAGAGCATGATTGTGAAGATTAGAAGCGATTCGATTTCATTGTTGGTGTGAAGACGGTTTGTATGTGGACTGAGTGTCAAGTTTTGCTTAACCATAAGGGCCAGTTGAGTAATGAAGTGTCCCACGTGCATCCTCATCACTTGTTTGAATCTTGTATCGGGAATGAGTTTGTGATTGCCATCACCCATGGGTATAACTTGAGATGCTTTGGTGGTAATTCCAATGTTTGAGTAGAAGGCAGAGATCATTTGATGAGCTTGTCTCTCCGGATTTGTTTTGAATTGTTCAAGAATACTTTTTTCAAACATGGCATGTCTCTCATTCTCAAGAAGGAAGGCATAGAGTTGCTCATAGTTTGTATTCTTCAATCCTTTAGTTAGCTTCACAGAAGTGACAAACTTGTGCCATTCGGGATTCATGTTGTTCACAAACTTTGAGTTCAATGAATGTTAGGCATGGTCATTCAGATGTTCCTCATGTCATTCACTAGCTTATGGAATCTCACATAGTACTCATAGACGCTCTCATCTGGTTTCATCTTGAAGTGTTCAAATTCGTCATAGAGTTGTGATTCTCTGTCTTCCATAGTTAATTCGAACTGAGAGAAGCATCTTGACATTATCCCATCGCCTTTGCTTCGATGTTGTGATTGATCAGCTTGTAGATGTCTTTAGGAAGACCTTGAAGAACAATGTTTGAAGCCACGATATCGGCATCGAATCTCTTTTTCTCCTTATCATCAAGCTCATCATACATCTTTGGTCTGTCCATTCCGTAAATCGAGTTCCATCTTCGGTATCAAGTACATCTCTAGTCGTCTCAACTCGACACGGTCCTTCATCAATGGATTTGAGAATGTTGACACCATTTTCCTTTCCAAGGCGGTACAATCTGATTCGTTGAGCCCAAGAATCGTAGATGCATTCTGTCAAGCATGGGTGGACGAGTATCTGAACCAGCTGCTTGAACATCCTCGACAACAATGGAGATGATAGTAGGAACGTTTGTAGACATGTTTCAAGCTCTACGGGATTTTGCAATTCTTTGATTAAACCGGAAATTGATTCTTTCACGGGATTTTACTAAACCAAAAGAACAACCGTAAGAACGTAACACGAAGAAGAAAAAGGTCTAAATGAACAAGTCGCTAAACACACAACTTCGCATAAGCGGTCAACTCAAACACACTCAACTCGCATAATTAATCAAGTCGCTAAATAGCCAACTCGCTTTAGTCTCAACTCGCAACACAATCAACTTGCTTGAACACTAAGTCGCTTAAGTTAACTCGCTAACGTTACAACTCGCTAAGTAGCAAGTCGCTTTAGATCTCAAGTCGCTTAAAGAAACAACTCGCTTAGAACCCAAGTAGCATAAATATCAACTTGCTAAACAGCTAAGTCGCATGTACCAACTCGCTTTAAATAACAAAGCAACTCGCTTTGAAGAAACACAAGTCCGAGACACAACTCGCTTAGTCCTTTTTTCAAAAATAACCACTTTATCAATCCAAAACAACCAAACCACAATGATTTAAGGCTTCCAATTCAAAACATAAACACATATGATGATCCTAAACACAAAAGTACAAGCAAAATTCAAACTTTTAACACTAGAATTTGTCCAAATGAATCAAACTCTCCTAAACCCTTAATACTCCAAAAACCTTATGAAATCCACCAAAACAAAGAGCATGAAAGATGAGTGATCAAACCATGGCTCTTGATACCAATTGTAGGATATTGGATTTCACAAACACTCTAAACCATGATCAAAGTAGGCGTATAAGTATGTTAGAGAGAGAAAGTTCTAGTGAGAGAAAGGAAGAGAGTTGGGAACTATAGTGAGAGAAAGAAAATATTATTATGAGCTCCAACTCTCTACCTTGGAAGGTAGAGAGTGTTTATAGTCTTACAATAAAACGCCACACAACGGGCTATGGATCAGGCATACAGTGGGTAAAGACCCGTCCGTCCTCCACGGTGTTACAACTAAATACTACTTAACATAAAAGTACTATAACTACGAGCTTTCTAACGATTACATATACTTGAGGTGACCGACTCTTTAATACCTGGAATTTCTAATTCCTAACAAAAAGTCCCCAACATCATGGACCACTAATCACTGGGAGTGAGGGCAAATATTGTGGATAGGCCTATCGGGATTGACGGATCCCGTTTGTGTTAGCCGGATCGGTAACCAAACGCACATTATTTGAATTATCTAGATATAGGGCAAAATAACTACCTGGGGCAAGTTACTTATATATATATCGTCCGGTGATATATATACAACAGTCAGTCGTGAGTGCCATGAGCTTAGAGCAATAATAACTATCAAGAAGATAATTGTACACATTGCAATTATACTACGAACTATTGTCCACTACTGTTTTCAAACCTATGAATTCACTCAACCATTGTGTTGACTTTTTGGCATGTTTTATCTCAGGTCCGTAAGATATGTCTGGCACACGAATGAAGGCACACGGAATGGGCATTTTGAAGACTATGCATATTATCATTCGAAAACTTTTAAACTTATTATGTACATTATGGGACCTCTACTCTAATATTATGACTAAATTCGAATGATAATGTATTTTAAAACGTCTTATTTTAGAGTCGTTTTCTGTAATGTGTACTTTGTACTAATAAGTAATATCCTCGATTAGCTTCCGCTACTATTCAGAACTGAGGGTGTTACAGATTGGTACCAGAGCTATAGTTATAGAGAACCAGGGTGCATTATACACCTAGACTATAACTACTATCTACCGATTCACTCATTATAGTCTTCATATTCCGTGTGCCATGCCCACTATTTGACATATCACTGTTTCAATTGCTATGAACGTTTAACTAACTCCGAACATGGATACTGTTATGCAGAAATTATGTCTGTACCACCATCCCCAGATTACGATCTTGTTATTGCAAATCAAGCTATACCAGCTCAACAAGAGCAAGTACTTCCGGCTCCCATCCAAGCACAAAATTCCCCGGATCAAGATGATGATTATCTTGATATTGTGGACTATGGGGATAATGAGGATGAGGAACCATATGAAGATTTGGCTGATGAAAATGAACCCGAGGATGATCCGGAAGAAGATGAAAATATGATCTTGAATGATGATGATGACGTAGATGTGATGTCCGATGATGACGAAGAAGAGGAAGACCCTCTTCAAGAGGATGTTATACTCGATGGATCTCCACCTCCACCATCACCAGTGTCACCACCTACTCCAGCAAACTCTGAAATTTTTTGTTTTGGTTACTCCCGCTACTGAGGGAAGGCCTTACATCATTGGGGCCCCTTCCTCTACTTACGAATTTGGAGGACCATCTAATGATTTTCCAAATTTCCCAAGGTATGAAATGGGATGCCTACGACAAGATGTCACGACACTTCAAAATAATGTCCCCTTTCTGACGAGGGCAATGCATCGTCGTCAAACGAAAATCTCTTCGACAAGAGTTGAAACTGTTAATGCCCGACAACGAACTGATCTGGCAATCCTGGATATGAGTTATATCTGAGATGGCCTCACACATGTGGAAGACATTGTCTTGGATCCTATAACATGTTTTCAAGTGATCAAGAACAAAGTGACACGTATGGATAAAGCACAAGACGAAGACGATGAGCAAATTAAAGAGTTGAAACGCTGCGTAACTTCAGCAGAAACCAAGTTAGAAATTTCTAAAGTCGATCGTTATAGGCTCGAGATCGATATTTATACCATACGAGCAGAAATGCAAGCCATGTATCAAGAATTGAGGGGCTTTAGGGAGTTTCGCCCTACTGAAGCCATTGATGTGTTGGTTGCTCACGGGAATAATGATCAGCCCGAGCCGCATCAGTATCCTGACTCTTGAAAGGCTAGTGTTGTTATAATAGTTAGAAGACTTAGTAGATTACGTAATAGCTAGTGAACGATGTAATTACTGACTAATAGTTTCGTCAGTAAATTTTGAAGAAACCTGTCATGGGTTTCGATTTTGTAACCCCGATATAACGGATTAACTATATATGAATGTAACTTTTGTTGTATAAATCTATCTCGTCCTGTGTTGTGATTTAATTTTCAACGTTGTTCTTCTATCATTTATGTTATAATCGTGCTTATTATCCAACATCATACTTATACCACATCTCTTGTTTAATTGATAGAATCATGCCACCTAAAACGAAAAGCAAAGCTGCTATTGATAAAATGGTTGCCTATAAAGTGGCTGTCGCACTTAGAGCTGAGCGGGCAACTGCAGCTACAAATGCTGCCACGGCCGTTGAGGCTGCTGAAGCCGCAAAAACTGCCGTTGTTGCTGAGGCACTTTGATTTCTCCCGGACTACCCATCTTTTATTTCTCCTTCACACCAATCAACCGCTTGTGAACGGTCAACCGTAACAGATGATAAAAGGGCGACAGCCCGGGAGAGAATGCAAGTTTACCAAGGATTAAAAATATCCTTGGATCGTTTATGTCCTGGTGAGGCGTGATAATCCACATACAATGACTTGTGAATGCTGAAATGATATAGAATGTACAAAAACAGGAATCTGATTGACTAACACTAGGAATGTGAATAGTAATAGCTCTGTCACATTTACGTCAATAAAAGCGTGCAATCGAAACCTAAAAGCGATTATAACTATAGTAGGGATTTGCATGTCTTAGCGACTTAAATGCAAATTAAAGAAAATAAAAGTTAAAATCTATTAAATAAACGCTATCACTATTTTTACAATGATGAACGTTTAAAACCTAAAACTTAAAACTACGTTTAAAATAAAATTACGTAAACGTACAAAATAAAACGTGAGTTTTAAAGAAATAAAAGGCCTACAAATATAAAAATGACATTTTTACAATCCTAATAATAAAAGAAAATTTATAGAAAAAGAAAATTATTTTTAACACTATTATTCTAATTATTATTAATTAAAAACTATTTAAAACTATTTAATAATACTCTAAAATAAAAGAAAATATGAAATAAGATTAGAAAAATAAGATTAAGACTTAGAAAAATCTAAAATATGATAAAACTAATTTTAAAACTGAAAATATATTTTTTACACAATTATTCTATTTATTATTAATTATTTACTAATATTAATTACTAAAAACTATTATAGATAAATGAATAAATAAAAATCTGAAACTAAAAAAAAAATGTTCCTATTATAAAAACTAAAATGTGCAGAGGAAAACTGATAAGTGAGCTAGCCTAGGTGGATTATGCAATGAACTTGTCACCAAGGGAACCTCGGTTCGAATCCAACACACAACCTTTTTGCACTTTATTTTATTTTTGGATTTTTCTTTTTGCAAAACTACTTATAAGCTATAATATAGAACTTTATCAAAAACAACTTTTTTCAAAACTTGGAAATAAGCTCTGTGGGAGCTTATTTCCATAACAGTTGGCTTTTTAAGCCTAAAGCTTCTAAATATAAGCTGTCACTTGTAGTTAAAGCTTGGACTTTGAGCTTTTCTGTTTTTAGGACTAGTATATATACAGATAATATATAAATTTAACAAAAATGAAAGTTTAAAACTAAGAAATAAGCAAATTATGGGCTTATGAATCATTCAGCTGAGCTTATAGGCTCACAGTGGACTCATAAGCTCACACTAAGCTTGAAAAAGCTATGAAATGGAAATAAAAGCAAAAGGTATGCATGTACAAGTATAACAGGCTATAATATGCAAGCTTGTACACTGGAATAGAAGCCAATAAGCTCATACAAGCAAATAAGCACTTCCAGTGCACTACATATCCAAACAGTCCCAACCATGGCCTGCAACTTTTTTGAATGACCATTTAAGCTGACGGGTTAAGCTCAAAATGGCAAAATGAAAGTTGGAGTTGCAAGATGGCTTGGTTGGCTTTTCAAAAAGCCAAAACTCATCAAGTGGGACCCACTGATGAGCTTTTGAGAGGCTAATGAAGATGGTACTATTTCACTGAATTCTCAGTCAATACTTGAAAATGGGACAACCAAAAAGCTAGATGCAGCCTTGCTTAACAAGCTGCAAAATCTAATTTAAGCATAGGAACCTATAGTCTAGTGGTTTAGCTTCCAAAAGAAACTAAAATCACCAGCTAAGTCCTAGGAATAAGCTTTTGGCTTGCTTATGAAGAAGCTATGAGTTCACTGATTTCTTAGTGTACTCAGTGAATTGGTGATAAGTACAAGCTTGTTGCGGCCTAGTAAAAGGGCATGTGAGTGAAAAATTAAGCTTGAAGTTGATTAAGGGGCTGCTTAGCTTCTAAAAGAAACAAGAATCACAAGCTGAAGCTCAATAATGAACTTTTTAGGAGCTATTGCAAATGGTGTAAGTTAATGGATTTAACCAGTTAACTGTTATGAATGAGCAAACAATAAGCTCCTATAAACTTATCCAATGAACTCATGAGAGCTCAACAAACACAGAAACATGGATTATGACTGATTAGCTTCACTTGAAGCTAAAAATCACAAGCTCAAGCTGTGGGAGGAACTTTTCATGAGCTATGGAAGCCACTCAACTTCCACTGTTTGCTTCAGTGGAAGGAGTGAGAATGGACAAAATAAAAGGTTTGATTAAGCTATGTAAATAAGCTGAAAACTGAAAAATAATCATACACATAAAGACTAGGCCACAAAGGCAACATAAAGAGGCTAAGTACACAAGCTAGGGTCAAATCCACAAGCTTTTGCAAGCTTGTGAATTTGACAGCATAACTGTGCACAGGGCATGCTTACAGACAAAGGTCTAAAAATAAGCTAGGAAATAAGTACTTAATAAGCTAAGTTATTGTAAACTAATATTTTTGTAATTAAGTTTAGCAGCTGAATTTTGATCTCCCAAAAGAGTTTAAGCTAAAACTTAATACTGAATCCTACACAAAATTATACATTTTATTCAAAAACGACTATAATGAAAAATTGACTTTTTACAAGAACTTATATGTTGACTAATCTGAATTTATAATCTAATCTATGGATTTATTATGTTATATAAAGCAACAAAAACATGAAATTAATACAGCTAAACAACATTTAAACACATATATGGAATTTGGACATATGAATTGCAACAGACACAAAATTAAGACAGTTAAAAAATAATTTTGACTTAATACTAAACAAAGCATGATAATGAGTATTTAAATGAGTTATAGGACCAAGAGTGAAACACAATAAAACAAGAACAACTACCCTAGCATCATTTATCACAGATTATAGCAGCCATAAAAGTGAGTACTGAGGTGCATATGAGAATGAACATGGCTGCAAAAGACATAACCAAGGAGCCTAAAGGGATGTCACACCCTCCAATAACCCATTGATCATACAGAAACAGTAATAAACATCACAAACAACCTCAATACCCTGAATCAAAGCACTTCCAAACAGTCCCTTAAATCCCACTTGTCACATGATTATTAAGGTATTCAATGAAATTGCTTATGAACCTGAATCCAAACTCTATATTAACATATAACAAGGACAAATAAACATAAAAACAGCAGATATAACAACAGTACACATGAATCACTCATAATCAAATTTCATAGTTAAAAATGAATTATGAAGCAACTAACTAAACTAACACATAAGCATACAAACTTAAACCTTAAAAACACTTAACAACAACAAATAAGCATAAAGATACAGAAATCATAACATATAATAAGTAGGAACAGTAAATTGCAAAAATTAAGAAAAATGCTTACAAATGAGAATAGGACTGAGACATAGAACAAATGGACAAGGTTACACCTATTAGCTTACCAATAAGCTCCTAATACCCATAGCATTCCATTTCCAACCCTGCTTCATCATCTTCTTCATTATCCCATTATTCTTCCATTTCTCTATTTTAAGTGATTTTCTAATTTAAAAGACCAAAGCTGTTTACATGTATCTAAAAGCTCATTTGGCTTTGTCAGGAGCCTAAGTGTGCTTAACTGAGTCCATATAATCAACTATGATTAACAAAAAAAATAAATGACAAGAAATTAAAGAAATTATGAAAACATGAATTATAAAAGATATTTGCATTAAACTGAAAACAAAGGTTCCATTACACTACTTTGAAGTTCTTTACACTAAATAAAGCAGTAAATGACAATAATTAAAGGACAACAGTAAAGACTATGGCTATTCCATAGTATGACAATGGCTTAAGGCCAAGGTGAATTTTCCTCTGCTCCTCTTCTCTCTTTTATAATCTTTGAACTCCTTGGAGACCAAGAATTGAATCCCAACACATCCTGACCTTTTGTTTGGTCAAATTCATCTCAAACGTACATATGGCATTTTGGCGCCAAAAACGAAATTGGCAACTTGAGGCAGTTTGAGATCATTAATTGTATCTTGGGGTGTTGTGGAGTGTCAGGGGACACAAAAGATGAAGTTTGGTAGGTTCAGAGGTCAAGTAGGGAATTTGATAGCAAAACAGAGTTTTTGTGAAAAAGGTGAAGTGTTGAATGGTGGGGAAGCATTAATTGGGGAGTGGGATAGGTATGAGAGGTGGGAAGGGTGTGATGATTGATGTTATTAACAGCTGGGGAAGGTGAGGTGGAGGAGAAAACAAGTCTGGTTTTGGGAATACAGGGGTGGAGGAGATGGGTGTACAGGTCTTGGGTTTTTATTTCTTTTAAAATCTTGGGCCGGGTTGTAGTTGGGTTAAGAGATTGGATTTGGGCTTGAATTGGATTTGGTTTTAATATAAGGGTCCGTTTGGTATTATTAGTACAAAAGGCCCAAGGACCTAAGTTGTATTTTCTGTTTTCTTGAAGGACCAATCTTGCCAACTTTCCAAACTTTCTTCAAGGACCAAACCTGCCAAGTAAACATAACACAAGGACCAAAAGTAGTATTTATTTATATTTAAAACTTTAAGGACCTTTATGTAAATTTGGATATTTGAGGGACTGAAAATGTAATTTCCCAAAAGTTATCAATATGTTCCAAATTTTCAATCATGCATAGTACAAGGGTATTATTTGTAAAATTCCAAGTTTAGAATACCCAGGAACCATTTTTGCCAATTTTGTAACTTGAGGGGTAAAAATTGCCATTTTGTATAAACTTTCATCCAGGGATGTTTTGTGAATATTTTTGACTTCCCAAGGACTTAAGTTGACTTTTCATCTTTTTAAAACATTTAGGGACTAATTTTGCCAATTTGTGTAACTCCAGGGACTGAAAACGACAATTGTTGTGAAATTGATCATTTTTCACTTGTTTTTCAATCTTTTGTACCTGAATCACATAAAAACACATTTAAATGATATTTATAACATTTTGTGAGTCATTTGTGTGTTTTTGGTTGTTTTTGTGGGTTTATACAATACAAATATATGTGTATTTAGACACATATCAAATCCCCCACACTAAACTATTGCTAGTCCCTAGCAATCTTTATGAAGTTTTAATGGATTTTAAAGACTCTTTACCAAAAGCCATTACTTCTGGAGTAGCCAATTGTTTTAGTTCAAGTAAGAACTTTGGTACAATGATAACCAAATGATTTTAAGCAAATCATAAGCTGTCAACGGATTTGATTTGTCTTTACCAGAAGCCGTACCCTTCTGGACTAGCCAACTCTTAGATAAATTATCAGAATTATCTTTGGTGAGTCGATTACCAATTATGGATTTTCCACTGCCTTTACCACAAGCCATAACCTTGCGGGCTAGCCAACTCTTCACTTTTTAGGATATGGTGAGTTGAGAACCATACAATTTTGGGCAAATTGCAAGCCATATAAACGGATTTGAGAAATCTTTACCAAGAGCCGTTTGCTCCTGGATTAGCCAATCCTTATGTGGGTTAGACATGGTGGACTGATTACCATTTGTTGTGTTTAGTACATAGTACTTCCACTAAATTTTTTTTTTTAAATTTGGCCATTTTGGGGGAAAAAGGGACTAAAAGGGTACATTTATGATCAAATTCAGGGTACATTGGGGAAAAAGGGACTAAAAGGGTACATTTATGATCAAATTCAGGGTACATTTATGATCAAATTCGCCAGAATTTCCCCCCCACACTTAGAAATGAATATTGTCCTCAATATTCAAAGTATGGAAACACAACAATTATTCTCTTTTTTTTTTAATATTCACAATTTTCATTCTTTTTTTTTTTTTTTTTTTTTGATGATCTATATACAACATGTGGGGCATCTCCCCCATACTAGGGTGGGACACACGGGTGAAAACCCATGTTTTAGCTACTGTTTTTGATTACCGAGTCGCTAGCTTGACTCGACCCCGAATTAATTGGTTCATGGGGAAGCTGAGTGGAATTGCCACTCAGGGATTTGGTGAGAAATTAGAGTGGGATTGCCACTCACAGAATTATGAATAATCATCACTAAGATGAGTCTAAGAATCTTAGAAAGAAACTCAGAAAAGGCTAGAAGAATCTTTTTGATTTTTGATTTATAAAAAGAAAGGAAAAATATTTTTGGGTTTTGATATAACGAAACGAAAAATAAAAACTGGCTAAAAGGGAAACCTTAATGAGATTATCAATACATGAAACTGATTTAAACCTAATCTATCACATTCCAGGAATTATACTAAGCACAGTAAATCCTTTTTAGTGTAAACATGGTGTTTAGCCAAAATTTAGACCTAGGAATATCAAGATTAAGAAAATTGACAGTCAAATGCAAATCAAAGCACAGATAGATTATAAAATCTTTTTGTATTTTATATTGTTTATATGAAATGAAGTATATGTAATTTACATACAAGGATAGGTATTTCAACAAAATACAAAATACAAGTCATAATACGTATACAGCCTCCCGTGGCGCCAAAATTTGATTTTCTCCCGGACTACCCATCTTTTATTTCTCCGTCACACTAATCAACCGCTTGTGAACGGTCAACCGTAACAGATGATAAAAGGCGGACGGGGAGAGAATGCAAGTTTACCAAGGATTAAAAATATCCTTGGATCGTTTATGTCCGGTGAGCGTGATAATCCACATACAATGACTTGTGAATGCTGAAATGATATAGAATGTACAAAAACAGGAATCTGATTGACTAACACTAGGAATGTGAATAGTAATAGCTCTGTCACAGCTACGTCAATAAAAACGTGCAATCAGAAACCTAAAAACGATTATAACTATAGTAGGGATTTGCATGTCTTAGCGACTTAAATGCAAATTAAAGAAAATAAAAGTTAAAATCTATTAAATAAACGCTATCACTATTTTTACAATGATGAACGTTTAAAACCTAAAACTTAAAACTACGTTTAAAATAAAATTACGTAAACGTACAAAATAAAACGTGAGTTTTAAAGAAATAAAAGGCCTACAAATATAAAAATGACATTTTTACAATCCTAATGATAAAAGAAAATTTATAGAAAAAGAAAATTATTTTTAACACTATTATTCTAATTATTATTAATTAAAAACTATTTAAAACTATTTAATAATACTCTAAAATAAAAGAAAATATGAAATAAGATTAGAAAAATAAGATTAAGACTTAGAAAAATCTAAAATATGATAAAACTAATTTTAAAACTGAAAATATATTTTTTACACAATTATTCTATTTATTATTAATTATTTACTAATATTAATTACTAAAAACTATTATAGATAAATGAATAAATAAAAATCTGAAACTAAAAAAAAAATGTTCCTATTATAAAAACTAAAATGTGCAGAGGAAAACTGATAAGTGAGCTAGCCTAGGTGGATTATGCAATGAACTTGTCACCAAGGGAACCTCGGTTCGAATCCAACACACAACCTTTTTGTACTTTATTTTATTTTTGGATTTTTCTTTTTGCAAAACTACTTATAAGCTATAATATAGAACTTTATCAAAAACAACTTTTTTCAAAACTTGGAAATAAGCTCTGTGGGAGCTTATTTCCATAACAGTTGGCTTTTTAAGCCTAAAGCTTCTAAATATAAGCTGTCACTTGTAGTTAAAGCTTGGACTTTGAGCTTTTCTGTTTTTAGGACTAGTATATATACAGATAATATATAAATTTAACAAAAATGAAAGTTTAAAACTAAGAAATAAGCAAATTATGGGCTTATGAATCATTCAGCTGAGCTTATAGGCTCACAGTGGACTCATAAGCTCACACTAAGCTTGAAAAAGCTATGAAATGGAAATAAAAGCAAAAGGTATGCATGTACAAGTATAACAGGCTATAATATGCAAGCTTGTACACTGGAATAGAAGCCAATAAGCTCATACAAGCAAATAAGCACTTCCAGTGCACTACATATCCAAACAGTCCCAACCATGGCCTGCAACTTTTTTGAATGACCATTTAAGCTGACGGGTTAAGCTCAAAATGGCAAAATGAAAGTTGGAGTTGCAAGATGGCTTGGTTGGCTTTTCAAAAAGCCAAAACTCATCAAGTGGGACCCACTGATGAGCTTTTGAGAGGCTTATGAAGATGGTACTATTTCACTGAATTCTCAGTGAATACTGAGAAATGGGACAACCAAAAAGCTAGATGCAGCCTTGCTTAACAAGCTGCAAAATCTAATTTAAGCATAGGAACCTATAGTCTAGTGGGTTAGCTTCCAAAAGAAACTAAAATCACCAGCTAAGTCCTAGGAATAAGCTTTTGGCTTGATTATGAAGAAGCTATGAGTTCACTGATTTCTTAGTGTACTCAGTGAATTGGTGATAAGTACAAGCTTGTTGCAGCCCTAGTAAAAGGGCATGTGAGTGAAAAATTAAGCTTGAAGTTGATTAAGGGGCTGCTTAGCTTCTAAAAGAAACAAGAATCACAAGCTGAAGCTTAATAATGAACTTTTTAGGAGCTATTGGAAATGGTGTAAGTTAATGGATTTAACCAGTTAACTGTTATGAATGAGCAAACAATAAGCTCCTATAAACTTATCCAATGAACTCATGAGAGCTCAACAAACACAGAAACATGGATTATGACTGATTAGCTTCACTTGAAGCTAAAAATCACAAGCTCAAGCTGTGGGAGGAACTTTTCATGAGCTATGGAAGCCACTCAACTTCCACTGTTTGCTTCAGTGGAAGGAGTGAGAATGGACAAAATAAAAGGTTTGATTAAGCTATGTAAATAAGCTGAAAACTGAAAAATAATCATACACATAAAGACTAGGCCACAAAGGCAACATAAAGAGGCTAAGTACACAAGCTAGGGTCAAATCCACAAGCTTTTGCAAGCTTGTGAATTTGACAGCATAACTGTGCACAGGGCATGCTTACAGACAAAGGTCTAAAAATAAGCTAGGAAATAAGTACTTAATAAGCTAAGTTATTGTAAACTAATATTTTTGTAATTAAGTTTAGCAGCTGAATTTTGATCTCCCAAAAGAGTTTAAGCTAAAACTTATACTTGAATCCTACACAAAATTATACATTTTATTCAAAAACGACTATAATGAAAAATTGACTTTTTACAAGAACTTATATGTTGACTAATCTGAATTTATAATCTAATCTATGGATTTATTATGTTATATAAAGCAACAAAAACATGAAATTAATACAGCTAAACAACATTTAAACACATATATGGAATTTGGACATATGAATTGCAACAGACACAAAATTAAGACAGTTAAAAAATAATTTTGACTTAATACTAAACAAAGCATGATAATGAGTATTTAAATGAGTTATAGGACCAAGAGTGAAACACAATAAAACAAGAACAACTACCCTAGCATCATTTATCACAGATTATAGCAGCCATAAAAGTGAGTACTGAGGTGCATATGAGAATGAACATGGCTGCAAAAGACATAACCAAGGAGCCTAAAGGGATGTCACACCCTCCAATAACCCATTGATCATACAGAAACAGTAATAAACATCACAAACAACCTCAATACCCTGAATCAAAGCACTTCCAAACAGTCCCTTAAATCCCACTTGTCACATGATTATTAAGGTATTCAATGAAATTGCTTATGAACCTGAATCCAAACTCTATATTAACATATAACAAGGACAAATAAACATAAAAACAACAGATATAACAACAATACACATGAATCACTCAAAATCAAATTTCATAGTTAAAAATGAATTATGAAGCAACTAACTAAACTAACACATAAGCATACAAACTTAAATCTTAAAAACACTTAAGAACAACAAATAAGCATAAAGATACAGAAATCATAACATATAATAAGTAGGAACAGTAAATTGCAAAAATTAAGAAAAATGCTTACAAATGAGAATAGGACTGAGACATAGAACAAATGGACAAGGTTACACCTATTAGCTTACCAATAAGCTCCTAATACCCATAGCATTCCATTTCCAACCCTGCTTCATCATCTTCTTCATTATCCCATTATTCTTCCATTTCTCTATTTTAAGTGATTTTCTAATTTAAAAGACCAAAGCTGTTTACATGTATCTAAAAGCTCATTTGGCTTTGTCAGGAGCCTAAGTGTGCTTAACTGAGTCCATATAATCAACTATGATTAACAAAAAAAATAAATGACAAGAAATTAAAGAAATTATGAAAACATGAATTATAAAAGATATTTGCATTAAACTGAAAACAAAGGTTCCATTACACTACTTTGAAGTTCTTTACACTAAATAAAGCAGTAAATGACAATAATTAAAGGACAACAGTAAAGACTATGGCTATTCCATAGTATGACAATGGCTTAAGGCCAAGGTGAATTTTCCTCTGCTCCTCTTCTCTCTTTTATAATCTTTGAACTCCTTGGAGACCAAGAATTGAATCCCAACACATCCTGACCTTTTGTTTGGTCAAATTCATCTCAAACGTACATATGGCATTTTGGCCAAAACGAAATTGGCAACTTGAGGCAGTTTGAGATCATTAATTGTATCTTGGGGTGTTGTGGAGTGTCAGGGGACACAAAAGATGAAGTTTGGTAGGTTCAGAGGTCAAGTAGGGAATTTGATAGCAAAACAGAGTTTTTGTGAAAAAGGTGAAGTGTTGAATGGTGGGGAAGCATTAATTGGGGAGTGGGATAGGTATGAGAGGTGGGAAGGGTGTGATGATTGATGTTATTAACAGTGGGAAGGTGAGGTGGAGGAGAAAACAAGTCCGGTTTTGGGAATACAGGGTGGAGGAGATGGGTGTACAGTCTTGGCGGTTTTATTTCTTTTAAAATCTTGGGCCGGGTTGTAGTTGGGTTAAGAGATTGGATTTGGGCTTGAATTGGATTTGGTTTTAATATAAGGGTCCGTTTGGTATTATTAGTACAAAAGGCCCAAGGACCTAAGTTGTATTTTCTGTTTTCTTGAAGGACCAATCTTGCCAACTTTCCAAACTTTCTTCAAGGACCAAACCTGCCAAGTAAACATAACACAAGGACCAAAAGTAGTATTTATTTATATTTAAAACTTTAAGGACCTTTATGTAAATTTGGATATTTGAGGGACTGAAAATGTAATTTCCCAAAAGTTATCAATATGTTCCAAATTTTCAATCATGCATAGTACAAGGGTATTATTTGTAAAATTCCAAGTTTAGAATACCCAGGAACCATTTTTGCCAATTTTGTAACTTGAGGGGTAAAAATTGCCATTTTGTATAAACTTTCATCGGGGATGTTTTGTGAATATTTTTGACTTCCCAAGGACTTAAGTTGACTTTTCATCTTTTTAAAACATTTAGGGACTAATTTTGCCAATTTGTGTAACTCCAGGGACTGAAAACGACAATTGTTGTGAAATTGATCATTTTTCACTTGTTTTTCAATCTTTTGTACCTGAATCACATAAAAACACATTTAAATGATATTTATAACATTTTGTGAGTCATTTGTGTGTTTTTGGTAGTTTTTGTGGGTTTATACAATACAAATATATGTGTATTTAGACACATATCACACTTGCAACCGCTAGGGCTGCTACATCTAATGTTGGAGCGGGAGGTTCTAATGCTATGGGACCAGTTATTGGTACCAAAAGAATAAATATTGAACCAATGCCAAAGGGCTGCTCATACAGTGAATTCATGAAATGCCAGCCTACAAATTTTAAAGGCATTGAAGGAGCTGTACGGTTAACCCGATGGTTTGAGAGATCTGAATCTATATTCCTGATCAGCAACACCACTGAAGACTGCAAGGTCAAATACGCCACCAGTACTTTGATGGATGAAGCATTATCCTGGTGGAATTCTGTAGTTCAACCAATTGGCATTGAAAATGCCTACAAAATTTCCTGGGTCGAACTCAAAACAATGATGATCAAACAATATTGTCCTCGTAACGAGGTACAGAAGTTGGAAGTTGAATTCTGGAACCACATATTTAAAGGCACATATATCACCACATACAATCGTCGATTCAATGAATTGGAAATCTTATGCCCAACAATGGTTCCAACCAATGAGAAATTACTGGAGAGGTATATGTGGGGACTTCCACAACATATACAAGGAAATGTGGCCTCTTTTGATCCAAAAACGATAGACGATGCAATGGGAATGGCTCGTAGACTGATGGATCAAGCGCTTAGAGCAGGTGCTGTTCTGATTCATGACATTAACCTCAACCACAACAATAACAACAACAACCATCCCAATAACAATACCCACAACAACAACAAGAGAAGGTGGAATGATAACCGAAGGGGTAACAACAACAATCCCACCAACAAAACCGAAACACAAACCACCACAACCAGCAAAACCGTAGACAAGAAAATGCCAGAGGTACCGTTGCTACTGCTGTTGCCCCAGCTGAAGGAGGGGGTTATCAAGTAAATGCTCCTTTGTGTTACAGATGCAAGTTACATCATGAAGGCCCTTGCACAGTTAGATGCAAGAATTGTCAAAAGATAGGGCATCAAACCAAGGATTGAAGAGGAAAGGGGCCTACTACTGGTACCAACACCCAACAAATAGTGACTTGTTTTGGGTGTGGAGAACATGGACACATCAAGAGACAATGTCCCCGAACCAATGGTCAGCAAGAAGGTGGAGCTCGTTGTAGGGCATATGTTATGGGTGATAAAGATGCATAGCAGGATTCGAATGTGGTTATGGGTACGTTTCTACTCAATAACCATTATGCTAAAATCTTATTTGATTCGGTTGATGATAAAAGTTTTATATCTACTGCATTTGCATCTTTACTTGATATTGCACCCATTACGTTAGACATCGCCTTTACCATTGAGTTAGCAAATGGGAATCTTGTAACCACCAACATTGTACTTCAAAACTGTACACTAAACTTGTTAGGTCATCAATTCAAAATAGACCTCATGCCAATAGAACTCGGAAGTTTTAACGCTGCAGTTGGTATGGAATGGTTATCGCAACGAAATGCAAATATCAACTGTGGCGAGAAAGTTGTACATATTCCTATCGATAATGAAACCTTAGTTATCCGAGGAGATCGAAGTGGAACTCGCCTGAACATCATTTCTTGCATTAAAACTCAAAAGTACATCAAGAAGGGATGTTATGTCATCTTAGCCCATGTAACGGAGAAAAAGTTAGAGGAGAAACGACTCGAAGATGTACCTATTGTACGTGATTATCCTGAAGTCTTTCCTGAAGACTTAACCGGACTTCCACCACCTAGACAAGTGGAGTTCCAAATCGAATTGGTGCTAGGTGCCGCACCAGTTGCTCAAGCACCCTATCGCTTAGCCCCTTCAGAATTGCAAGAGTTATCCAACCAATTGCAAGAACTTACGGATAAAGGTTTTATTCGACCAAGTTCATCACCATGGGGAGCTCCAGTCCTATTCGTTAAAAAGAAGGATGGATCCTTCAGAATGTGCATTGATTACAGGGAGTTAAATAAACTAACTGTAAAGAACCAATACCGACTTCCAAGAATCGATGATCTTTTCGATCAACTCCAAGGTTCAAGCGTATACTCCAAGATCGATTTGCGATCATGATATCACCAACTTAGAGTTCGAGAAGAGGATATTTCGAAAACGGCATTCAGGACTCGATATGGTCACTATGAGTTTCAAGTTATGCCATTTGGTTTAACTAACGCTCCAGCAATATTCATGGATCTCATGAATCGAGTGTGTAGACCATATTTGGATAAGTTTGTGATTGTGTTCATAGATGATATTCTAATTTACTCTAAGAGTAAAGAAGAACATGAAAGATATCTCAAGCTGATCCTAGAGTTACTCAAGAATGAGAAGTTGTAAGCTAAATTCTCAAAATGAGAATTTTGGATCTCAAGTGTACAATTCTTGGGCCACGTAATTGATATTCATGGAATTCTTGTGGATCCCTCCAAGTTAGAGTCCATTAAGACTTGGGCTGCCCCTACAAATCCAACATAAATACGTCAATTTTTAGGACTTGCTAGATATTTCCATTGATTCATTGAAGGTTTTTCCAAGATAGCAAAGCCTTTAACTAAATTGACTCAAAAGAATGTGAAATTCGATTGGGGCGAAAAAGAAGAAGAAGCGTTTCAATTTCTAAAGGAGAAATTGTGCAGTGCACCTATCTTAACGTTACCTGAAGGCAACAAAGACTTTGTTGTGTATTGTGATGCTTCGTATAAAGGTTTGGGAGCAGTGTTGATGCAAAGACAGAAGGTGATAGCTTACGCCTCACGACAACTTAAAAAGCACGATAAAAACTACACCACTCATGACTTAGGGTTATGGTCAGTCGTTTTTGCTCTTCGAATCTGGAGACATTAACTCTATGGCACAAAGTGTATAGTATACACGGATCACAAAAGCTTGCAACACATTCTGGACCAGAAAGATCTAAACATGAGACAACGCCGCTGGTTAGAATTACTTGGTAATTACGACTGTGAAATTCGTTATCACCCGGGTAAAGTAAACGTTGTAGCAGATGCTCTTAGTAGAAAAGAACGACTCAAACCTCTAAAGGTTAGATCGTTTGGAATGATGATCATATCACCACTACCCTCACAAATCCTTGCAGCACAAATTGAAGCTATCAAAGAAGAAAACCAACCCAAAAAGAATCTCTACAGTATGTTAGAGAACAAAAACGGTTTTGTAAAGCGTTCTGATAGAACGTTATGCTTCAAAGACAGAAGTTGGATACCACTCTATGGAGGTATACGAGATTTGATTATGCATGAATAGCATAAGTCAAAGTACTCCATTCATCTGGGGTTTGACAAAATGTATCACGATCTTAAAAAGCTATATTGGTGGCCTAACATGAAGGCCGATATTGCCAAATATGTTGGTAAATGCTTGACATGTTCTAAGGTCAAGGCCGAGTGTCAAAAACCATCAGGATTACTACAACAACCTGAGATCCCTATATGGAAATGGGAAAGAATCACGATGGAATTTGTTACGAAACTACCCAGAACACCGAGCGGTTATGACGCCATTTGGGTAATTGTGGACTGCTTAAATGTGACTATATAGATTAGCTTTTGGCAAGCTAACACAAACTAAACTTTAAACACACATATTAACTTACGTGAAAATATGTACTGGATTTTGGCTACACTTAACGAATGTGTGACAAAACATTTAGTGTGACCATATATGGCATTTGGTCATAGTGTTCAAGTGTGTGACATATATTTTTCACTGTTTATATGTATATCGTGACTAATGCTTCAACCTTACTTTTCATTTGTCACTTGTTCCAATTTCAGATGTGGCTAAAGAGTTGGCAAAACATATCAGTCACCCTTAAATAATGTGTAACAAAACTTGACTCTATGATTTAGACACACACAAAATTACTTCATGTGACTAATGCATCAAGGTTACTTGTATTTGTCACGCGTTCCAAATTCATATGTGGCTAAATGATCAGAAACAAAATCACCAGATACCTTTAGCCACACAATGTTCAATTGTGTGGCAGTACAGTTCTAATGGTCACACAATCAAAATTTTCATGTGTGACTGATTAGTAAATGTTTTCAATTTTCGTACCTTCAGCCACACAAATATGCGAATGTGTGGCCGTTCCATTTCGACCATGTGTGACCAAATCCCGTTTTTGTACTAGTGAACCAAACCCTTTGTTTTCCCAACCGTAAGCCTAACGTTACAACCCTTTAAAAGACCTCTTAGAAAGTTGTTCCTAGGTGCTTACGCCAAAGCGGTGAAGGTTTGATCTAGTCTCAAGCCTATGGTAATCTATGTACTATGACCGGTTAATGAGTGTTTATCTTCCATTTCCATTTGATATATTTCATAGACACCCGAGAGATGAGAGTATCCAAACACCGCTTGTGAGGTGCTAGTATATAATTTCCGTGCTTGTTATGACTATTGCGGGGCTTATACTTGTTATGAATTATGTTAAACCATTGCTTTATACCCCCTAACTTATAAATTGATTGGCCAAAAGCACATTTGTTTGAGGACAAACAAATACCAAGTGTAGGGTTATTTGATAAGGATTTAAAACGTACACTTTTAAGGGGTCATTTAAGCCCTTAATCGCCCACTTTTATATCCGTTACTGCTTAATTTCGTTCCTTTTCACTTTTTAGGTCTCTTGAAGGCAAAATGTTGGAATGATGCTTATTTGGACGAAAAGGAGTGAATATGTGAAGAAAATGGCTAAAGTCAAGATCAAGACACTCAAGCTGCTGGAAATGCACCTGACGGCGTCCTGAACAAAGGGCGACGCCGTCCCTATATTTATGACGAATCAGGAGTGAAATTGCTATTTTACACCTAACGGCGTCAGGCTTTGAAGAGTAGGGCGTCACGAAGACTTTTCTCCTCAAACAACCTAGATCCAGATTCGGACGACGTAACGTGACGCCGTCCCAAAGTTGACTTGGCCAAGACGAAACCCTAATGGCTGCGATCTGATGGCGTCATAATTAAAAGGTGACGCCGTCGCAGTTGTAAACCTATATATTGAATTCGATTTTCAGACTTTTAGAGAGGTAGACTTGTGGAGTAAAAACCTAAAATGATTTTATTCTAGTTTGGACAGTATTTTAGGGTTCTCATACCCTATTTTACATCGAGATAAGTTATTTATTTCCTTGATTTCATTATGTCTTCGATTGAATGTGTGTATGCTTGCATGTTTAACATGTCCGGCTAATTTACTTGTGTATTTGCTTAGATCTATGAAACCTAGTTATTAAATATTGATTGTTTGTCTCTTATCTTAATTGTAATTGGCTTAGGAGTGCTTAAAGCCATCGTTGTGATTTTAATGCTTGATTAATCTTTGTTGAACATTAGTATATAGTTACTAATGGAATTGTAGGCTAAATATCCAAAGATAACCTTAGTGTTAAGTTTATGAATCCTAGAGATTTCGTAGTCATTAACCTTAGGTAGCTTCAAAGAGTTAGGGATACAAGCACACCCTACTATACGACTTTAGAAAACACAACGCGTTAAGAATAAGGACGTGACAATTCAACCACCAATAAAAGATAACTAGGGAGTAATAGTATCTAGGTAGACACATCTTTAATCATCATACGAGCACACTTCAAAAAGACATAGACTACCCTTAGTTTAGATAATTAGATAGTAGAGTAATCGGTAGAAGTACCACCCCCCAAATCCAAACCCCGAGATCGTACCTTTAGTTTTCTAAAAAATATAAAAAGATAAAAAATAATCTTCCTCAACCTTAACCTTAGCGTAGTAATTTCTCACTAGCATTCCTACTCCCCTAGAGAACGATATCAATCCCCGAGGCTTACCCTAATACTACACTACAACGATTCGGTTCACTGCCTAGGTGGTTGAAAAACTTGCTCGAAGAAAAGGAAGTTTCCTTTGACCCCGAACGCGCATTGTACGCGTATCAAGCACACACTTGCATTCTTCTTTCTCATTACCCGTCGAATCTTGGATATCTTCATCCGTCACTTCACTTATGTCGTTTGGAATTTCTTCGCTCGGGTCTTCTTTACTCATACATCATTTCCAAATTTTCTCCTTAGTCAAAGCATCTACCTTTCCATATTTGATTTTGACCCAATCGTCAAATCCCAAATTGTCTAGCCAAGGTAATTAGATCCTTTCCACATCATTGGTTGAGGTTCACAAGAATTCTTCTTCCCCAACTCTCTCTATGCTGCTTCCCCCGTTACATTCATCATCAAATGGGTTGCAAGATGCCCAAAAAACTTCGCCAAGGGTTTCTATCTTCTCACCAATGACTCCGAGCTACTTTGTCATCGGTGTTGCTTGAGGGATCATTTAATGACTCTTTTTGGAGACAATGCTCTTCATAGTCGATCTTGAGCTTTTCTAGAAGATTTGGATTAATTATAGCATCCCCGAATCATACCAAATACCAATCATCAAAGGATAAATCTCCGAACTTAACATCATGTCTTTCGAGCTCATAAGGGCATGTCCATTCTTCTTCCTTCATGTTATCACCCCCGTTGCAATACTCGCGGAAAGGATTGCATGTAGGCCATGCGCGTGTGGACTCGTCATTCGTGATTATTATGGGGTTGCAGCATTGCATAATAGGTGGTTCCTCCTCTTCTTCGATTGAGAGCTTTGCCAACCTTTCGTCATCATTAAATGCATGCCACATGTATTTGTTATTCTTGATCCTCTCATTATCATCTCTTACGTCGCAAATTTCGTTACGAGGGTTGCATGAGGCCCATAGATCGTACCACTCACCATTATCTACTGGTATTTTTTTGCACCAGTGATACTTCCTTTTGGATGGAGATTGAGGGCACAGGTTTATATCACTAGACCACCCGTTAATAACATGCGTTCTTGATTCATCTAACTCGAGAAACTTGTCAGACCATGTATCCCAGTTACGCTGTAACTCTGAGGATGGGTTATGGCGTAACTGACTCCAGTCAGTACCATCAGCATCCTTTTCTTCTACCACGCTAGACAAAAAATTAGTTAATGTCAAGAGATTACGATTCCCAACGAACTCGTTTGTGCCTACTTCCTTAATCGGTAGCTCCTCAGTTTTTAAACCGTTTTTACTTTCTGGCCCCTCGTTACGTCGTAACTCATTATGGGAGTTATGGCGTAACTACATACTGCCGCCGGGTCTTGCAGCATCATCCGAATTACTTGTTGAAAAATGGAAATCATCACCCTTTTCAGAGAAAACGGCCTTGCACACCACCATAGTTTTGATCCCCTCAGGTTTAGTGTTACTTTTCTTCACCTTTTCACTAAGTTTCTCCACCATTGCTTCTAGGTTTTTCAAAGTTGTGTCATGGGTGGAGAGACTTTTATTTGTATTTTTCTAGAAATTTTTGAGCCATTCATCTTGTTCTTTTTGTTTTTTGGCTGAGGCCTCCATAAATTTGTTAATGGTCTCTTCAATGCTGGGCCTTCTTTCTCCAAAAGGCCCACGGTTGTAATTTCCGGGAGGTCCTTCACGATAGCCGTTATTGTTTCGATAGTCCCCTTGAAAAGGTCGATTTTTACCATATTTTACTTCTTCAACGTCGCTATCTTCGTCAATGAGAGGACAATTTTTGGTTAGATGTCCCCCTCCACAGCTTTCACAACCTACTTGAATAGCATGAACACATTCTCTGAGATTGAGCATGTCCCGACCAAGATTTTCAAATTTTCTAGTGATGGTGGCAATTCCATCAAGATTTCCGCCTAGGCTTCTCTTGCTTCCTCCATCGTGCCACTTTTGGGAATGATCAGCCATTTTTTAGATAGCTTCAATGGCGAGAGTAGGAGTCATGCTCGGAATTGGTCCTTGGTAGTCCAGCATCTGTCTTGTAGTTACGTTGATACCTTTGTAAAAGATGTTGACCTTTTGCTGGTTGTTCAGGTCATGAGTAGGACACTTGTAGAGGAGGTCGTTGTATCTACACAAGCTTGATACAACGTTTCATCGTCATCTTTTTTGAAATTATGGATCTCCCTGATATGATTAGATTTCTTCGAAGGAGGACAATATCTTTGGATGAAGTGCTTCTTTAAGAGAGCCCATGTATCAACTGCCTCGGCGGGCAATCTTTCAATCCATCTTCTTGCTCCCCCAGTAAGAGTCATGGGGAACACACGGAGCATAACAGCGTCATGAGAAACACCAGGAATGTTGGAAAGGCTTGCGATGTACAAGACATTCTCAACGTGTTCATACGCATCTTCGTCCCTGTTTCCTGAGAAAGGGTTAGCACGTAGCTCCCTCATAAACTGCTCTTTAATCTCGAAATGGACATTAGCTCCAATTGCCGGTCGTACGAGCCCCGACCCTTGTTCTTCCCTTGTCAACGCCAAATATTCCTCAAGAGTGAGGTCATCAATGTTAACAACTTCCATGGTACTTGAAACTTGAAAAGAGATAGTGAGAAATTGAGAAAATTCAAAACAAAATAAAAATGAAAGACTTAACAAAAATCCTAATATAACTCTCCGGCAGCGGTGCCAAAAACTTGATGCAGGTTTTACTGACCAGGTTTTAATATTTATAAGTGTCTCGTTTACCTATGGTCTACCTTATGCACTAACGGGCAGTGTACCCGATCGTGTGTAGTGTAGTAATCGGTAAAACTGAGGTCGTCCCAAGAGATATGTGAGTGGATTCTAATTAAGTCTAATGTCACTGGTTTTAATAGTTTTTAGATTTGCAATGATTAATTAACTAAAAAAACAAGAAAATAAAAGTAAGCGAATAAAGGCAAGGGTTGTGATCAATAGAGGAGAAGTGTGCTAACCTAGTTACGCATCCTATCATGTTATGTTCACGTCTAATTACTTCCAATTGCTTCAAGTGGGGGTTTAGGTCGCTAGGACAGCATTTGGTCAGTTCGTCCTAACCTATCAGCAAAGGTTTCCACCGGAGATCAAGCTACTACCCTTGAAAGTCTAGTTGTTTCTAGTCCCCTAAGCCAAGTCATTAAGTACCGCTACATGCAAGATTCATAAAAATGAGTGCCCGGGCGCTACCATCTTAGACACTCATCCCTAACTTCTTAAGTTCATCCAAACAGCAGGTGATCATTTGTTCAGTTCGCACAAGCGAAGAAGGGTCGTCAGTTGGTCAATTCTTACCCTTCCCACTCAGTCTACCTACTTAGGGTCAGTTGGTCAATTCTCCTAAGCAACTAGACACTACCGCCATTCAAAACTACCGAAACAAGGGTAGCTACCAACAAACTATGCATGCATACACTAGAAACAATTATACGGAAGCAATGTAAACATAAACATAACAATTAAGGAATCATAACTAGGCTAGCACCAGAGGTGCTTAGCCGATCATATTAACTGAAACAATCAATTCAACGTTTGACATAATGAAATACATGAATTGAAAGTAAAAGAAATGATAGATCGCTAATGCTTATCGTTTGGGAGTGATTTCTCCCTTGGAGATGGCTCCGTATGCTCCTCAAGATCTGCCTTCAGTCCCTTACTCATGTTCTCTGCTTTGTGTGTGGAGTGAATGATGTGAAATGCAGAATTTAGGGCTGGTGTTTATAGGCCAGATCTAGTTACGACGTAACTTAAGTTGAGAGTTACGCCGTAACCTATATAAATCCGTAATAATGCTCTAGATATAGCTGGTTACGGCGTAACTCATAAATGAGTTACGCCGTATCTTCAATATACGTTACAAAATTATGATTATGCTGTAATTGTTGGAAAGAGTTACGGCGTAGCTTGCAGCGGCGTGGAACATCATTTGACCTAATTAGTTACGGCGTAATCCTAAGATGGAGTTACGCCGTAATCTTCTGTTGAGTTAGTCTTCTGAGTCACGCTCTTGTTACGGCGTAATGTGAGAGAGGAGTTACACCGTAATTACTTCATAGTGGGCATACTATCATATATCTTAAATAAACTCTCCAAATCCGCGTCTCTTTAGCTCCAATGCTCATAAATTACCTGAAAGTGAAATATAGAGGAAAACAAGCGTAAATCCATATAAATGATATAAAATACGAGCATTATCGGAGGAAATTGACACTTAATATTCAGGACTATTTGATGTAATCAATACATTAAAGGAACATCAGTTGTTGCATTATGTTTTGGGGAATCGGATTTAACTGTCAAGGGATATGTTGATTCTGATTACGCAGGTGATCTTGATGGAAGTAAATCAACCAACGGGTTTGTGTTTACACTTTATGGTGAAAAAGTAAGTTGGGTTTCAAAACTGCAGTCAGTTATGGCCATGTCAACAACAGAAGCAGAAAATGTTGCAACTGCTCAAGCCAACAAAGAAGCAATATGGTTGAAAATTTTGTTGGAAGAGATCGGGCACGAACAAAAGAAAATTACTCTATTTTGTGATAATCAGAGCGCCTTGTATCTAGCAAGGAATCCGACATTTAATTCAAAGACAAAGTATATACGAGTTCAGTATCACTTCGTTCGTGCGAAAGTGAAAGAAGGAACCGTGGATATGCAGAACATTTATACTGATGATAACGTGGGTTGGGCTCCTCCAACTATTTGACAAAAGAAATCAACTGTAACAAGTTTATATGGTGTTGATCCTCATGCAGCCTAGCGAAAATGTAAACAACATGAAAATGGCAAGGAGGGATTTCGTTGTGAAGATTGATTGAGCGTCAATCTAATCTTCAAGTGAGAGATTGTTAACATGAAAATAGATACATTGTATATAACTAGATGAGAATCTTGCAACTTGTATGCAAGCTGATTACAAGTTGGTCATGCATGATGTCAAATGTCATTTCCTTTGCCTATAAAAGGAAATGAGTACATGTTTCATTCGACATCCCATCCCAAAGCAAAAACACATAAAGTGTTCTTTGTATCTTTCTTTTTATCTCCTAGTACTTGTGCGTCTATTAGAGGGTTTTTAGTATATTTCCTAATTACAAGAGATTAGTATTGTTAATCCTTGTAATTAGAGAAAAGGTATAACTAATAGTTTTTATCATAGTGAAACGTATGGTTTTTACCATATCAGGGTTTTCCATGTTAAATCTGTGTGTCATCTTTTATTATATTTTTCATATTTTAGTTGCGGGCTTGCTTCAGTCTGGTGTCACTTTTCTTAACACATACTTCCACAGCCGGGAAAGATGAAAATTTTCAAAGTTCAGAAGGTGACTCCGAGTGATATTGATATATATAGTTATTAATGAATAGTGACTCTTATGAGGAAACGTATGCGACACAACAAGATCAACAAGCTCATAGAAGGCAATTTAAACGTCTTTGTGGAGCCATAGAAAAGAAGGGTTTTGCGAAATAGATCACGAGTTAATCATAACACTCTCCGGTTCGCACGAAACAGCTAAACTTTGACTGAGGTATGATCATTGGGAAAGGCTGCGTGAGTTATAATACGGACTCTCGATACAACCCTCTATTAGTAATTGGTAGAGAAAGAAACACATATATAATGTGGATTAAACATTTGCTTAAGTATATATTTTGAATCTCTATATCCTCTTTGTAATCTGTAAAACTATTTGTAAAACCGAATGACCATATAGTTAGACCATGGGTCACTTTGATAATTGTTGGGGCAGGGTCGGGACCCTTGATGAGCTAGCCAACCATTGGTATTTCACGTGATGAGGATGGTACGGACACTCACTTGGTGTTGGGCTCCTCCAACTACTTTTTATTTTTTGTTGAAAAGAAGACTAACTGAAACCGATTTGACACCCTCTGCATGTCTTCTGACTATATATATGCCCATCTCTAAATTATTGTATGGTTTTCTCACCAAATTCCAAACATACTTTACTCCGTATATTACAAATTTTATTTCATTATATACATGCCATCTCTAAATTATTGTATGGTTTTCTCACCAAATTCCAAACATACTTTACATTACAAATTTTATTTCATTATATACATGTAACTATACATATTAAAATGCATTTTCTTTTGAAGATTCATGGTATGGAAGTTCTACTTTATTCACGTGTATCATGCAAAATTCACATGAACTAGATATTATCTAATTAAGAACACAACATCTGTGACTAATGTACTTATATTTTGCATGTATAGTTTAGCTCATGTGTATGAACTCACTCGAATTTGAAAAAGCCTACAAACTCAATTTTCGCGAGTTTGTCAACATAGGTCGGTCTATGGGATTACGGAATAACATAAGTTGTAAGTTTAGCTAATAAACGTAACTCACAAGCTCTCAAAAATGAGTTTATCGGGGGTTTTCAAGTTTTAAAAACCACGACTATGTGAACTTACTAGTAGACATTCGGGTATTCTCACAAATGATCTCATGTTTAAATCTTATTATGTACATATCTTAGGGTGATCAAGGAAAGGGTTCATAGTCAATCACGATGATACCTCGGTTAAACCATACAAATTTTCAATGTTTCAAAAATCGTGAATCGATAGTCGGGCGGTCGACCACCATGCAGCGAGTAATCGGTCAAGGCGGGATTAATGGGTGATTAATCGGATTGGCATTTCATGCAAGTTTTGGGTATTTCTGAAGACCGAACTAAACATCTTAACTGATTTCAAGCCTACTATGTTTCCAAACATCAATAAAAACCTCTAATTCTGATTATAAGGCTCATTGTGCGTTATAAGTGAAATAAACGATCCCCATTGTGCGTCATAAGTGAAATTAATATTTTTTTTAAGTTGACCGATTCGGCCGATTTTTGGCCATTTTTGCCGATTTTTTTGACCTATCCGATTTTTTGACCGATTTTCAAAATTCTACAAGGTGTATGGCCGATTACCGATTAATTGGACGATTCCGCCGATTTTTGCAACACTTGAAATTTCACTAGGCACATATTTCTGGAGTGACAAAGGAAAGGGTTCGGAGTAAGTAACGACGATACCTCCATTAAATCGTGCACGTACAGATCAGACTTTGTCTCCCCAAATAATATAAACACGAAAAACCTTATCCATTTAGTATATGAAAAATAAATAAAACTGAACAAAACACCCCAATACGTAAGAGGGGATCACACACATTATTTTTTCTCGTGTAAATTATGATTAAGTTGTTAAAGGTTCTATTACAAGCAAGGTTTATAAGATAGGATCCTACCTAGGATCGTTATTGTTTTTGTAATATCGTGATCGTATAATTAGATTAGGATCCTAAGATCTTACTATAGTGTTTTTATTTTTAGTAGGCGTTGTAAAATTATGCAAATTCACATATTATTATATATCATATATCATAAAAATGTAGGTCAAAATTATGATTATGAAGAATTTAATACAATTAGTCATTTGTTTTTCATAATCAACAAAACTCAATACATAAATTTGTAGATTTTTAACTTGTAGTTCGAGAAAATTAATATCATATCGAACGAGATCTTAAGATCCTATGGTTAAGATCGGAATCCTATTAAGATCTTATCTCGCAAAGATCCTACGTAGGAATGAGATCGTTTTTGCTTTGTAGTATCGTAAAATTGTAAGATCTTATGATCACGATCTGAATCTTAAGAACCATGATTACAAGATTTAAAAGGGTATGATCTTGATATGCAAGGAAGGCTTTAAGCTCTTCCCTGGTCAAGGTACAACCTTGTTGCCTGATTACAAACTTCTTATTGGCAGACATGGAACTTTTAATCAACAAAAAAGTACTGAAAACGTAGTGATACGAAGGAATACTTTATCTTTTTTGTTCGAAAGCTTGCTCGGAAGAAGTTTAGTGGGTGTAAATTTTGGGCGAGGGATAAAAAATGAGTTAGGGTTTTACTATTTTGATTTTATATACCCTCTCGCACCTAAAATCCTAGCCCTACATGTGTCCTGAGATATCACCTAACTTCCGGATTTCAAATCCCTTTTAAACTTTGAAGGGATGTTTGAATTTACCTAGATAGGAGTGGTTAGGATAAGTACTCAGCATTAATTACGGGGTCAACATATATTTGACTTTACATCTTCGTTCAATTTTGTGACGGAGGAGAGGTTTCGTATATATTTTTGAGTCGTAAGCAATATTTCTAGTTCGTACATATCACTTTCGACTGGGGGGCTTGATGACGTACCCTCCGATCAGGTCGAAGGACTCCCCTTCGACCTCAGTTGAATTTGCATTACGAAGGCCCAAGTCTTTCTTCATAAGTCATTGGTGGCGTAAAATCATTCATCATTGATATGGTTACCAGTTGGGAATTCGTCAGCCGAAGGCCTATGCCCTTCGGTGTCTTCTCTTGAAGACACCAAGACAAAGGAGAACATTGACTTGGTCTTCCCCCACGTTCCCACTATCTCCTTAGCTTCCCCGCCAAGACAGAGAGAGTGGGGATGAAGCCCTAGCGGTTACCACAAATCATGGGACGCCCCTATGATCTCCGAAACGTGCGCAAACACTCTCCAAGCTTATTTCTCCATCTATAAATAGGTTGGACGAGTCATTTCAATGGTATGTTCACTCAACAAAGTATTTCACATACTTTACATTACTTACAACACATATCACATACTTACTCTCACGTCGGAGGTGGTTCGCAGGGTCCAACCCCTGCGCACTCACTTAACGAAGTGTCTACTATTTCTTATTTCAGATTGGCTACAAGTTTGGCGCAAGCATATCACCCCTCATACCCTTCGATCACCATCGAAGGCATAGTCGTACGAATTATTGTACAATCATCGTAGGATAAGAGAACTACACAAACTCTTGATATGCAGTTTGTACATGGTTCACAAGTTGCAACATAACCAAAGGTACAAATCAACTAGCTACCATATCGATCTTTTCATTTTGGCAATATTTGTCTTTCCAAAAGCTCGTTTGGAAATGAAATAAGTGCTTTTGTTTCTTCTTCTTATACTTGCAAACAGGAAGGAGGGCTAAAATTGACTTTTTTCCTTTTCAATTGTGTAAAAATATATTTTTTCGTCTGATTATCACTTCTTGTATATTAAGGTTTTAGAGCCAACTCTTTTCTCGCTAATATATAGTTTTGCACATTAGAAATAAAACATCCGAAAAACAAACACAACTTTAATATGTCTTTGTTTTAACTTTTAGAATGACATTTTCTTAAGACGTTTATATACTACTTAATATAAAATTTCGGACATGTTTCATAAGATCTTTTATTATTTTTCCGTTGATGAAAGTTGAATTTATAACATCGTGCGATTAACGAAACATCGTGGCTAGTAGCAAATAATCATTTATCTCTTATTTAATTATCAGTGGGTTTGTGTTTCAGTTATACCTCATATTGTATAAGAAGCTCCCAAACTAAATAGTTATGGGTTCAAGTCCTGCTTAAAACGTGTGAGATAAATTGTAGCGTATATTATATGAGATAAGGAGAGAAAAAAAACCTCTTCTTTGCATTTTTTTCCTTTTGAAAATTAACATGTATTAGTAAATTATATATGAAATTACCATTAAAAGAAAATAGACATTTAGTAACATTTAGTAACAAGATTTTTAATGACAGAAAAAAGTGTCACTAAATTAAACCTTATAATGACACTTCCTAAAAAATATGGGCAAAAATCTTAAATTTTGAAATTTATTAACACTTTTTAATTTTTATAAACAAAGTATGTCACTAATGGTAGAAAATATATACTCATGTCATTTAATTAGGCTGTGTTTGTTTTAGAAAAAAAAGCTCTTAGCAGTCTTTGAATTTGAACCGTTTAGACGCGGTCAGATATTTTGGCCGTTCAGACCATTTATTTTTTTTCCCGTTCTGATGCGGTCAGAGGCAATAAGATTTTAATAGTCTAGACTTGAGAGGGGTGTCTTAATGCCTCTTGTTGACACAAAAATAAACAAAAAAATTTAGTACGAGCAAGCAAATGTGCGGTTCAAACATGAGTTTTTTTTCGGGTTCAGATGCGGTCAGATTCAGACATTTATATCTCAGATTCAGATTCAGATGTACGGTTCAGATTCAGATTCAGAGCTTTTTAAAAAACAAACGACACCTTAAATAAGCTTTTACTTACAAGACTTCTAATTAGAGGTGGCAAAACGGGCGGGCCGGGCGGGCACGGGCACGGGCTAAAACGGGAACGGGCTAGAATGGGCACGGGCTTAAACGGGCACGGGCTAAACGGGCATGGGCCAAACGGGCACATGTTATACAAATCGCTTAATAAAAGACCTAAAACGACAAAATAAATTCTTTAAATGGAATATTTTATTTATATTAAAAAACTTAAGTATATTATCTATAAAAAAAATCCTTAAAAAACGATCGTTAATGTTCAACAATTGAGAAAAAAAAATGCCCGTTTGTGCCCATTTAAGTTTTCAATGGGCTATATGTGCTAATTTCAAAAAAAAAATGGGGCTAAATGTGACAAAATCTTTAAAAAATGTGCCCATTTAGCCATTCTTTTTGCTTCTGAGCACATTTTGTCACCTCTACTTCTAATTATACTTTTATAAGTGTAAGAAAAGCATATAAAAGTTTTAAATGACACTTTCTTTATACTTGTAACGACACTTTATTATGTCACCCTTTTTAGGTTTGTGACACTTTTTTTTATGTCACTAGACGACAATTTTTTATAGCGATAATACACGAGCATTAATAATATATCTAAAACCGTAAATGATAACCCCAGTTATATATACCAACCATACTACCCGTAAAGTCTTTACTGATTATAAATTTGAGCATGCCTCGTGATCGAAGAAGAGCAGATCCCTGGAGACGTACTGTTCCCCCTGGTCACGTGCCATATGTTGACCATTCCATATCTTTTTCCAATCGACTGCATCATTTTCATTTCATTTTATATTAGTAGTACAACTTTAACCACTTGATTGTATATTTTAAACACAAGAAGAACAAAACATGTTGATATATTTTTGGACTCGTCGTGAAATATGTATATGAAAGTATTGAAGTTTATTTATTCTGAGATATTTTAACTTTATGTGATGTGTATTATAATCCTTAATTCGTAAAAAACTAATCCGTATAACACAAACATTTGGCTTGTTTCAAACACATATTTTTAAAGGGAATGTCTAACCAATGCCCTAAAGGCATTGGTTAAGATTTGTCTCTTGTGGTTTTTAGTTACACAAATGGTCTTTATTGTTGACACATAATTACATATTTGGATGGGGGACCTACATAAATAGTTATTGTAAACCACAAAAGGACAAGTCTTAACCAATGCCCTCAGGACACTGGTTAAACATTCCCATAAATAGGGCTAATAATAAAAAAAAGTACTATACTTGCCACTCTTTTTTTTTCAGGGTAGCGAACAAAATTTTTTGCTTCTGCGGGTATTATACTTTCAAATTCATCCTCTTTAGGGTATTTTGCAAAAAAGTCTGACATTTTTGCCCCTCTTACCCACAAGAGCAAATGATGGCAAGTATAATATATATATATATATATATTTTTTATCATTTGCCCTAGTTTTTATTATGTTAAATTTTGGATATGTATTAAGATAATTTATTTAATGATTTATAATTGTGCTAAATCTATGATAAAAATGTTTTGTTTTATCATTTGCCTTAATTCACTTCAAGTTGTTTAACGCTTCAAGCGTTAAACCGAATTAGGTTTAACGCTTCCGCTAAATTAGGAGGAATTATATCACAACCTGAAGTACTTGCATATAAATTTCTGTTCGTCACTTGTTGAAGCATAGACTAGAGAGTATACTATGACTAGATTAAGGGTGTGTTTGTTTGATTAAGATGTTACACATCTGAATCTTACTATTGCATCTGAATCTGACTACCACATCTTACTATTAAGAGGTAGCTATAATGTCCAAATCTGAATGAAAAAGCGTTGTTTGTTTTTTATAATTGTCCGAATGATTTTAATTTTCCCTTTTTTAAGTATATATTAAATTATTACAAATACGATTAATAAGTAAATAGTGTAAACTTAAAACAAAACATTTTTATCATAGATTTAACACAATTATAAATCATTAAATAAATTATCTTAATACATATCCAAAATTTAACATAATAAAAACCAGGGCAAATGATAAAAAAAAAAAAAATAAAAAAAAAATAAAAAATAAAATAAAAAAAATTATACTTGCAATCATTTGCTCTTGTGGGTAAGAGGGGCAAAAATGTCCGACTTTTTTGCAAAATACCCTAAAGAGGATGAATTTGAAAGTATAATACCCGCAGAAGCAAAAATTTTTGTTCGCTACCCTAAAAAAGAAAGGGTGGCAAGTATAATATTTTTTTTATTATTAGCCCTTTTAAATAAACATAGTAGTTATTCAAAATTTTGACATTAAAGCCACCTATCTCATCATTTCTCGCATACAAACATGCTTAATCTTGATAACCATTCAATGCGAATGATTATCAAGGGTAACTTTGTGAAGCTATGCACTTATTTTGTGACATTGTAAAAATAGCATTATCTTCGCACGCCGTCAAACTTAGTAATTAAGCTACAAGTATAGAAGACTTGTTTCGCGCATCAAACTTGCCACGTTTTCTTTTTCTGGGCATTGAACTTTTTTTTTTCTTATTGTAGCACTGAACTTGCCTAAATTACCTTTTCTGACACTGAGTCACACTAAACCCATAATTAACCTCCTTAATCAAAATTAAAGCGTTTTAACCTCAATTTATGTCTTTTGGGCGTGTTTTGAACAAAAGGTGTATCCTTAGGGGGGTGTTCTAAACTAATTTACAAACCTTGATTACATCCCCCCACCCAAACCCGTTTTCCTCATAACCCGTAAACATTAGAAGCCCTAATTTCACACACACAAAAAATTGTTCGTTGTGCATTGCCATAATTGATGATTGTTTCGTTGTTTGAGGTAAACAATTGTATGATTTCTTTGATTTGTATCTGTTTTGATCAAAGTTTTAGCATGGTGAAAACCCTAAAAAAAAATTTCTCAATTCTGTGCTAGAATGATACCAGGTACGAATTTGCACCAATTTGATGTACACAATGACGGATATTTTAGGCATTTGCCCCTATACTACGCGGATGGGGTGATTCTTAACATGTGTGCTCCAAGGATGCCCTATCTTAGATTTGCTGAATTCCTGGAAGAAAAGGTTGGTAATTACTTTCAAGGTTTGTATTATAAGGTGCCTCATAATGAGTTAGACAAAGGATTAGTTAGAGTAACTAATGATAAGGAAATAGAACACATGTTTGATGTTGCTCAATTGTTTGGTAGGGTTGAGCTGTATCTTGATCACAATGATATGAATCTGTCAGAGTATTTAGGCCAAGCAGATACCACTTTTATGGATGAGTCTGTTGCTAAAACAAAAGGGTCTCCCAAAAAGAGGTATTGCAATGACTTCTCAGTAGATGAGATGGTTAATTGGGCTGAGATGGAGGTAGATCAAACTAGGAAGGTTAATGAATCAGAGGGTGATAACTCTAGGACTAGTGTAAATGGTCAGAATACTAGGACTAGTGTAGATGGTGAGGATTTGCAGACTAGTCTAGATGGTGATGATATTAGGTCTAGATCAGGTGTGGATAAGGGCAAAGGGAAGGCTAGTGTAGTTGAGAACATTGATGCAGTAGATTCAACTGTTGCACATGAAGTGGAATTACAAGATGATGCAGTACAAGTTACATTGTGGAGGCCTAGGGAAGATGGTGAGGATTTACAGACTAGTCTGGATGGTGAAGATAGTACGCCTATATCAGGTGTGGATAAGGGCAAAGGGAAGGTTAGAGAGGATGAACAAGATGGTGAGTTTGATAGTGACAATGACAGTGGATATAGTTCAGATAAATCAGTTGACTATCTAAGTCCTGGTGAAGAGGAGGTTATAGAACTTAGGAAAAGGATTAAAGCCAATAGATTGCAGGTAATTGAGTCAATGCCAAAAATCAGTGAACCAACTCCATCAAACACTGTACCTCCTAATAACCTTAGAAGTGAGACTATGCTCGAACATGATATGTTCATGAACACATTGATGAAAAGGTTACAGCCATCTGACGGCAGTTCAGATGAAGATCCTTTTATTTGTGTGGAAATTTTGCTGTTGACAGGTATCCAATCTATGATGAAACTAGTCACTGGAGACTGAGGCATCCAAAGGTATTATCTTACTTTTATATTTGAAGTACAGATATTGTTTATGAATTTTGGTCATAATATTTTTGTTGTATTTATAATGCAGGTTGGTGAAAAGTATGCAAGTATTGTGAAGTTTAAAGAGTGTTTAACCTACTATGCTTTGGCAAATGGCCTTTCTTTGTGGTATGAGAGGAGTAACAGTCTGAAGGTTGTGGCAAAATGTGGACAGAGACCACCAAAGTTGAGTGATCCTGACAAAGGTAAACAGAGGAAGATAAATAAATATCCTAGTGCTAGTTCTGATGAATTACCTACCTGTCCATGGAGATGTTATGCTAGGTGGATGAATAAAGAGAAAACCTTTCAGATACAGTCTTTAGTAAATGAACACACATGTGTTAGGAACTTCCAATTTGGTTCATTAGTAAACTATAAGTGGCTAGGGACACAATTTGGTAATAAGATTAGGGCTGACCCTGAAATTAGGTTGAAAGCTATAGCTGACCTAGTGATGAAAAAGTATAAGTGTATGGTATCCCCCAATCAGTGTAGAAATGCAAAGACATTTGCCTTGACAGAGTATGAGAAATCACTTGGAGAGCATTATTCCTTGCTGAGATCATATGGAAGGGCAATTTTAGATTCAAACTCCTGGGTCCACTTGTCAAATTAGGAGTGATGTAAATCGATAACAAAACATACTTTGATAGGTTTTATGTCCTTTCTTTGGACTAGTAGATGGTTGAAAGGCTGGGTGTAGGAGAATAATTGCCTTAGATGGTTGTTTTTTGAAAAAACCAAACCATGGTGAAATCCCTTACGCTATTGGAAGAGACGAAAATAACCACATTTACCCAGTTGCTTGGGCAGTGGTTAATGTTGAAAACAAGGATAACTGGAGCTGGTTTTTGGAGTTACTAGAAGGAGACTTGGATTGCACAAAAGGACAAGGTCTAACTCTTATGTCTGATCAACATAAGGTATGCTTCTATCCATACTATGATGTTAATGACTTAGTCTTACATATATTCTAACTAGGTATGCTTCTATTTAGGGTCTTATTGAAGCTGTGAAGACTGTCATGCCATATGCGGAACACAGGCAATGTGCCAGACATATATATGAAGGGTTCAGGAAAGTATTCAGTGGTGAGGAATTTAGACAGTTGCTTTGGTCAGCATCTAAGGCTTCCTATCCACAGTTGTTTAACAAGATCATGGAGAAGATTAAAAGGGCTAACCCAAAGGCTCATCAGTGGCTTATGGACAAGAACCCAAAAACATGGTCAAGAGCATTCTTTGAAGTTAATAGAGGATGTGAAGCAGTGGAGAATGGATTCAGTGAATGCTTTAACAGTGTCATTCTAAGTGTTAGGGACAAGCCACTGCTAACTATGCTAGAAGCATTAAGAGTCATAGTTCTTGAGAGGATGCACAAAATGAGGGAAATCAGTAAGAAATGGAACCCTGGGGTTTGTCCCAACATTCAGAATAGGTTGGAATGGTTAAAAGACCAACAAAGGTAAGTATCATTTACAAATTAAAGTTATATCAGTTATGAAATTGTTTGAATTGACACTTATAAGCTTGTTTTATTGTAGGTTTTGGCATATTATCCCTGCTGGTGGGAATGTGTTTGAGGTCAGATCAGGGAGTGAGGCATTCACAGTTAGTGAAGCAAGTAGGACTTGCACATGTCGAATGTGGCAGTTATCAGGTATACCTTGTGTACATGCAACAAAGGTAATTCTATACATAAACAAGGTACCTGAGAGCTATGTGCCTGATTGGTTTAAAACAGACAAATACTATGACACATATAACCATTTCTTGAAACCAGTTGATGGTATTGATTTCTGGCCTGACCAGAGTATGTACTCTGTTGCATTGCCTCCCAAACCCAAAAAAATGCCTGGTAGGCCAAGAAAGAAAAGGATCAGATCAAAGGGTGAAGGTGGTAGCTCAACTAAGGTATCTAAGGTAGGTGCTGAGATGTCATGTTCTATATGCCACAAACCTGGTCACAACAAAAAAGGATGCAAAGAAAATATTGTGTCTGGGTCAAAAAAGACTGGGAATGTGTCTGGGTCAAAGAGGAAAAATGTTGGGTCAAATGAGACTAGTGGGTCAAATAAAAAGGCTTGTGGGTCTAGTGGAACTGGTGGGTCAAAGAATGGTAGCTCAAGTGGGTCAAAGGTATTATCTTACTTTTATTTCAACTGCATACATTGTTTCATACTTTTGGTTTTAACCATTTGTTGTATTTAGGCCAAGCATGCTGGTGGGTCAAGTGGGACAAATAGGAAGGTGTTGAAAAGAGGATGCACATCAGCTTATGCAAGATGGTTTGGTGACCAACATGATCAACAACAAGCTGAAACAGATGCTCAACCTGAAGATGCACCAAGACCCACAAGTTGACCATGAAGATGCAATGAAAACCCTCAAGAACACAATGAAGAACAACCTGAAGTTCAAACAGAGATTGAAATGACTGCTACTCAAGTTGAACACATGCAAGCTGAAATAGATCAGACTCAAGAACAAGTTCAAGAACAAGTACAAGAACAACCTCAGAGCACACATTTGCAAAAAGGATGACTAAACTGAAAGTAAGAAGGCCCAGTGAAAGAATCCTGAAATTGAAGTTGGCAAAACAGTTGGATGGCTAGGGCAGCACTAAAGAGTCTGCACTGGAAATAGATGATGCTTGAACAACAAGGAACTCCATGTGCCCTTTTTGTATATCTTTTGTGGGCAACTAATGTAAACTATGATAACTTAATTTGGGTATGTAATATGTCTAGATAACTAATGTGAATAGGTCATGACCATCAACCAATAGCCCATTTTGTAAATCTTTTTAGGGCACTAACTGATGGTCATTTTGGTATGTAATATGGGTAGAACAGATAGCTGCCACTATTGTTACAAGTTTATGTAATGACCATCTCAAAGACAAGCCCATTTTGTACATCCTTTGAGGGCAGTAAAAAGATGGTCATTCTTAAACTACTAAGTTTAATGAAATCTGCAGTTTGTAACTATGTTTTGTTATTAGTTTCCAATAATGAAATATGAAGTGTTTTTACCATGGTTTATAGGCATTACTGTTTGCAGTAAATGCACTTGTCATCCTTTATGCAAACATATATATGAAGAAAGTCAATGAGACATAGGCATCCTATTTGCAGTGTTTCTTTATGCAGCCTATATACACATTGATAAGGCAGTGAATCAGACATAGGCTATGTGCAGTCAAGTTGACATCTGTTATTTATGCAGTCAAGCTTGCTTTTTATGCAGTCAATGAACTTAGACTATTTGCAGTCAATGAGACATAGGCTATTTGCAGTCATTGTAAATTTAATGACAATCCCAACCCAACTGTTTTGAAGACAATTTGCCCTTATAAAATCCAATGAACCAATACCATATACCACACATCTTCTACTCATATCTGTCTATCTAAACAAAATTCCTATTAACATGAGTTCAGGCAAGAGGATAATGTCCAGCCAACCACCAGGTCTGTAACAACTTGATAATAACCATTTCCATAAATACTAACCATAAACCAGGAATTCTAACAACTTTAATGCACATTTCCTTTATGCATTTACTAACATTTTTTTTTATTTCAGAGATAATAACCATTTCAAGCACCACAGAGGAGAGTACAGAACAAGGTGGTTCTGAAGGAGCCTCATGGGGAGGTTACTTTCCACCATTGCAGCACATTGAAGAGCCACTTCCTGTTGAATGGAAAGTTGGTTCCAGCTCAAGGCAAGATGAAGAAAATGTTGATGAGGAGGTGCCCCTAACTGAAAAGCAGCTTGCGAAGCTTGCTTTTGATGCAAGGCCCAAAGTGCTGGGTTTGCCAAACAAGGCAACATGTGCTGAGATGGGCATCAAAGACTGGGTTGCCAAGCCTGTCAACAAAGAAGCTGAGGGGAAGGGGAAGGGGAAGGGGAAGAGGACAAGGTCTAGGAAATGAGTGGTTTGGAACTTGTGGGTGATTTTATGGCTTTAGTAAGGTTATTGGTATGGGTTTAGTATGCCCTATAATAATCATATGTAATGCACTCCTGTTTAATCCTATGACTATGGTTGCAGTCCTATGTAATATGATGATTCGATTTTGTAGCAAATGGCAGTTTTAAAATTTGTATTTCCCGATTAAGAATCAATCACTACTTGAGGACAAGTAATAATCAACCTTCCGGAGTCGTATTCCACGGCGAGATATGAATTGAAATTCACATTTATGTTTTTCGTTTGATGCTTGATTATCAAATATTTTTGGTTTTGGATTTTATAAAAGATTTTAAAACTATTATATGCTAATTAAAATTAAATAACAACTAATGACGAAATAAAATTAAGCTAACAAAATGATAGAGAAAGCTATGCTCGTCAAGTGAGGTGAAAATGGAATTAAGTGTGAATAAATTAAGCTCTTTTTAATTAATACCCGTCGAAATTAAATTATTTTCTCACAACGTTGGCTTATATTAAAAACAATCCTTTTTCTCTTGGTAATAATCAATAGATTTAAATAATCAATTATCACAATGGCTTTTGCCCGTTAAAACAACCAACTAATTATATCTAAAAATAATCCGGAAACTATTAATCAATAATCTTCGATACCCGTTTAAAAAACTATTTTCTCACAACGTTGGTTTATTTTGAAAACAATTTTTTTTATCTAGGTAAAATTACTAGATTTAATTAATTACCCTAACGGCTTTTGCCCGTCAAAACAACAAATTTCAATCCAAGTAACCAAAGGTTATTAATCAACAATTTCTAATTTTTACACACTCAAATCCTATATCACTACTCACTTAACAAGCATATAAGAATCTACTCAATAAGCATAACTATCAAGCAAACAATAATAACCTCAACAATAATAAACATTTTATTAACGAAAATATAAAAGCTAAACGAGAAAGGCGAGAAAGTAGAACCTGATCTAATGAGACGAGAATAATAAACCACCCGATTTTATAAACTTGACAAATTGTAAAGTTTACTTTTTTTTAAGCATTAATACAACCAAATAATCAATAAAGTTTGTGACTTTATTAACTATTTAGCTTATTAAGACTAAAAAGCTATAAACTTTATAAATAAGCTAGTTTATAAAACCCATAAGCTCCTCGCCTTATGTTGGAATGAAGAGAAACTAAGAAAAGATCAAAACTTTAACAAGAGTTAGGACAAATAATCTATAATATGGATCAAATAAGCTATGGAAAAGCTTATTGATTAAGAAAAACTAAGAAAGATTAAATCTTTTTAAGCTAAAAATGCTAGATGTAAAATAATAAGCTAATGCAAAACTTTTTATAAAAGAAAAACTAATAAAAATAAAATCTTTTTGTGTTTTTATGAAGTATTTTGTAAAACAAATAGTAGATCTAAGATTATAAAAGGTTTTAAAGCAAAGTAGAAAAAGAGTGCTTAATAAATAAGCTAGATCTAAATAAGCCACAAAAAGGTAATAAGCTATTATGACTTATTAGATAAGATAAGAAGAAGAGAAAGAAAATAGTAAAAGAAAAAGATTAGAGTAGACAAGAAAAATAAGCTAACAATCTTCAAATAACTTCATCAATTTCATTAAGTAAAATAAAAGAGTTTGATACAATAAGCACTTAAAAATAAGCAAAAGATAAGCTATAATAATAACTACACTACTCCTAAATTACTCTACTCTACTCCTACTACATATAAAAATAAAAATAACTACTGTGTGTGAATATTCATGTGTCTAATGATGCCCGGATACATGAATTTATAGCCCATCATTTGATTCTCGATCTTTCCATCAAAATATCTCGTATGCCCATTGATGATGTGCCATGTGTCGCTGTCTGGATGGCTGGAACAAAGAGTAGTGGAGAAGCAGATTGCCACGCACTTTATGATAATTTATTTTTTCGATTGGTAGTCACGCGCTGGCCAATCAAAGGACAAAAAGAGCAATTGCAAATTTGCACATTCTATTTCATTTCAGATAATCACTATGCATTAGGTTGTTGGACTTGCTGGATCTTGTAACTGGGCCTCATAGTCAACTGCAGCTGGGCTCGCTGGGCTGCAAGATTAGTTCTCTGGACTGCGACTCGGGCCTCAAATCAACATCAAATAAAAATAAATGAAATGTGACAAGAGTGGGAGTAGAACCCATGACCTCTTGCTTAGAAAGCATGCACCCAACCACTAGACCAAGAGCCTTTATGTGTTAATTCTTTTGCATTTAATTCTTTTTAATGCTCTTTTAATTGATCCAAATTTTAGCCATTATCTTTAAAATAATCTTCGTTCGAGCTCCGTTTAATCTTTCAATATTTTCTTCTCTTCCTCGATGCTTCAAATAAAATAACCATTTGACTCGATTCTTCGTGATCTTTCCAATGGTGTGCTCGGTTAATCTTTATGACTTCTTTTGAACTTCGAAAACTTGAAAAAATCATCGAACCTCATCCGAAAATCACCGTTTTTGCTTTGTTTTCAAACCCTTGTACCTGCAAGACATAATAACACATATACAACATTTTTGCAATATAATTTGACATATTTCATGGTTATTAGTCCGATTTAGCATATTTTTAGATATAAAATGATGTGTGTTTTAGCACTCATCAAAATACCCCACACTAAAACCATTGTTGGTCCCACACGCAATGATAATTACACACGTAGTGAAAGAAAATCTTTTAAACCCCCTTAACTAATAATCCCTCACATCAAACAAGAACAGAAAGATGTTCATCAAGAGGTACAAAAATCTTTATCTTTGAAAACGCCCCGTTTTAAACCATTTTATTTTATATATAGATATATCATTAAGCACATTCCTTATTGCGTGACGGTTTGTTGAACTTTCATGTCGATCAATAACTCCAACATTTTTCAAACGACACGTTAGGATCACGGAGTAGGAAACACAGCACATCGTGAAGTGACCATACGGATAGAATACATCGTCCCTGATTTTTCACAAGTCCCCAAACTAAGCGTAAAATCGAAATCATTGTTAAATATGATTTTAGATGCTAACACTACCCATGGAAGTTACTTGTGTAATTACATTTTGCTCCCATTTTCCTATTTTTCCTTTATTTATTTTATTTTTGGTGAGAAATGAATTTCTTCAAGTTTCTCGTTTCGATAATTTATATTCCGATAAAGATATGAAGCTAAGTCGATAATTAGTTATCCATCTTCCCTCAAAAATCATTGCATACAAGAATGAGGTCCACATCAAGGTCCTAATTTCACACGATTTAGGGAGAATATCCTTTTTATGGCGACCGAGACAACTCATCTACGAGTCCCGAGACAGAGGCTTTATTTAGACATCTCCCGGATTCAAAGTTTGGCTTAACACTTATTTCAGCACATTTGCATTTTTGCAATTTAGGCCCTTGGTCTTTTCAACCACTAACTCAACGGGATTACCGTTTTATCGGAAGTCTTATTATGACTTTGGATTTTCCTCAACCATTTTAGAAGTCCATGACAACGGGGTACCGTCGGACATAGAAAACTTTTATGGCTTTGGATTTTTCAACTTTAATACATTTGGGCTTTATTTCATGTTAATTTTTGTGCCAAACTCCAAACCCTACGGCTTTTATAACAATAGAAACAATAGCAGAAACTATCGGAATCGTTGTCTATTACACCGCAACACTGACAGTTCCTTGATGTGTACCCAACTCTCATGGGCAAGGATTCTCTAAAGAAGAATAAAGAACTAACTATCGCCAAAAACTCAACATCTCTAATTATTTATTTAACATATATGGGGTGAAACAATTTTGTGGGAACAAAAAGCCATAAGTACCTTCGATGGGCTCTAAAGAGAACCAACTACTCCACGCTTAGCATCTAAACTCATAAGTAACTCTATCATTTCTCGATCTCAGCAAATTTAAAATCCCAAATAATGAGATCCGCGGATGCTTAGCCGATAATTTTAGATTATCTATGGTTAAGGGAACAAGCTAGGGCTCAACACGCCCGGTCAAGTCGTAATTCTATTCCTACTCTCACCAAATGAAAGTCAACAAGGTGTCTAAACATATATTAATTTAGCAAATGCTTCGTCTAATGAAATTAAGTCATGCATATTTAAAGTCACTCAGGGAAACTTGCAAATTCTTGGCCTTGTGAGCTAGAATTCGCATTTTATAGCTTCTTGTCTAAGAGACTAGCAAACTTTTCAATCAAAAAGACTTAACAAAAGCTTCAAAATTTTTTGATTTTTTGATTTTTTTTTTTGATAAAACGGTTAAAAACGGGGTTGCATGGGGACCATACAAAAGCAGGAAAAGTCATATTTCAATAGAAATCCACCCCACACTTAAAGCTTAACATTGTCCTCAATGTTTAAAAATTACGGGTGTTAACCCCACACTTAGAATTGAAAAAGGCGAATGTTTTAAAAAAATTCTAAGTGTGAAAGGTGAAAAATCATTTTTAATTATGACAAAGGGTTATCCCAAGATATAACATATAAATGATCAGAGACCGAGTGTTGGAGGGTTTGAAAACAAGCACGGAGGTCTTCTCGATCATAGGGATTCTTCAAGCAAAACGGGAACCTGCAAACACACATGGAAAGAAACAAAACCCCACACTAATCTACAACACACTTATTAGAAAAAGAAAATTAAAGATAGATAGATAACACGGGTTGCCTCCCGAGTAGCGCTTGTTTATTAACGAGTCACGAGCTTGACTCGCCCCCGAATTCATTTGTCCTTGGGGGAGCAAGTGTGGAATCCATCAATTATGAGAATTCCGGGATCAAAGATTGTATCCTCATTCCCGAAGGAGTGAAGGATAGGAGAAGTCACATTATATGTGAGGAAGGGAAGAAAAGTTCTGATAATATACGTTTCCATCACAAATGACTCTTTGGAGAAAAGATTTTGTAAAACATTTTGGTCACATTTAGAAAGCTCATTTTCTCTTCCAACGAGTATCCCTGGATTAAAAATTTTATCTTCACAAGACGGTTCAACGGAATACTCGATGGAGATCTTATTAGTGAAGAAAGAAATGCCATCACATGACGGAAGAGATGAGTCAGAATACAGAGGTGGGACAAGTGATGTGCTCTGAGAGCTAACAATTTCCACCACTTCCGTTATGGTCTCTGTATCCGACTCAGACCCTTTATCAAAAAGAGGATTTACTCTGCAAAAAGTATAGTCATCGTTAAATTCAAAAAGTGGATTTGAGAAAATCCTGGAAGTAACCTCAGAAGTGTCAAGAGAATTAGAAAAAGGCAAATCACATGTATTATCGGGAATAACCTCGGACTCACTTGGGATTGGGACAAGGTCCTCAACACTAGACAATTCCGTTTCCGAAATAGTGCTGAGATGCTCGTCCCCCATTATGAGAGAGTCCTCGGGATCCTCGTTGGGTAAGACGGATGTGATTGCAATAGACTGAGGGAGTTGAGAGATAAAATCGTTCAATGGAATAGCACTTTCCTCGTGATAATCGTCGTCGTTACCAATCAAGTGCATCTCGCGAATGCTAGCTTTTAGTTCTTCGGATAGTAATTCTTCCATAGTTTTATCGCGAGACGCCATAAGAATTAAAAACGAGAGGGTTGAGAAGATAGAATTATCGTTTTAGAGGATAAAGAAGATTATTTTTAATTTTTGAAAAATAAGAAAAATATTTTTGGATTTTTAAGATATGGGAAAAGGAAAATATATTTGGATTTTTTTGAATTTTTTAGTGATTTTTCTTTTAAAGATACGAAAATTAACTTTCAAAAGAAAGGATCTTCAAGGCACTAACTCGAAACAAAACGCAAAAATCGTAACATATCTCCCCGGCAGCGGCGCCAAAAACTGATTCGATTTTGTAGCAAAGGGCAGTTTTAAAATTTGTATTTCCCGATTAAGAATCAATCACTACTTGAGGACAAGTAATAATCAACCTTCCGGAGTCGTATTCCACGGCGAGATATGAATTGAAATTCACGTTTATGTTTTTCGTTTGATGCTTGATTATCAAATATTTTTGGTTTTGGATTTTATAAAAGATTTTAAAACTATTATATGCTAATTAAAATTAAATAACAACTAATGACGAAATAAAATTAAGCTAACAAAATGATAGAGAAAGCTATGCTTGTCAAGTGAGGTGAAAATGGAATTAAGTGTGAATAAATTAAGCTCTTTTTAATTAATACCCGTCGAAATTAAATTATTTTCTCACAACGTTGGCTTATATTGAAAACAATCCTTTTTCTCTTGGTAATAATCAATAGATTTAAATAATCAATTATCACAACGGCTTTTGCCCGTTAAAACAACCAACTAATTATATCTAAAAATAATCCGAAAACTATTAATCAATAATCTTCGATACCCGTTTAAAAAACTATTTTCTCACAACGTTGGTTTATTTTGAAAACAAATTTTTTTATCTAGGTAAAATTACTAGATTTAATTAATTACCCTAACGGCTTTTGCCCGTCAAAACAACAAATTTCAATCCAAGTAACCGAAGGTTATTAATCAACAATTTATAATTTTTACACACTCAAATCCCATATCACTACTCACTTAACAAGCATATAAGAATCTACTCAATAAGCATAACTACCAAGCAAACAATAATAACCTCAACAATAATAAACATTTTATTAACGAAAATATAAAAGCTAAACGAGAAAGGCGAGAAAGTAGAACCCGATCTAATGAGACGAGAATAATAAACCACCCGATTTTATAAACTTGACAAATTGTAAAGTTTACTTCTTTTTAAGCATTAATACAACCAAATAATCAATAAAGTTTGTGACTTTATTAACTATTTAGCTTATTAAGACTAAAAAGCTATAAACTTTATAAATAAGCTAGTTTATAAAACCCATAAGCTCCTCGCCTTATGTTGGAATGAAGAGAAACTAAGAAAAGATCAAAACTTTAACAAGAGTTAGGACAAATAATCTATAATATGGATCAAATAAGCTATGGAAAAGCTTATTGATTAAGAAAAACTAAGAAAGATTAAATCTTTTTAAGCTAAAAATGCTAGATGTAAAATAATAAGCTAATGCAAAACTTTTTATAAAAGAAAAACTAATAAAAATCAAATCTTTTTGTGTTTTTATGAAGTATTTTGTAAAACAAATAGTAGATCTAAGATTATAAAAGGTTTTAAAGCAAAGTAGAAAAAGAGTGCTTAATAAATAAGCTAGATCTAAATAAGCCACAAAAAGCTAATAAGCTATTATGACTTATTAGATAAGATAAGAAGAAGAGAAAGAAAATAGTAAAAGAAAAAGATTAGAGTAGACAAGAAAAATAAGCTAACAATCTTCAAATAACTTCATCAATTTCATTAAGTAAAATAAAAGAGTTTGATACAATAAGCACTTAAAAATAAGCAAAAGATAAGCATAATAATAATACCACTACTCCTAAATTACTCTACTCCTACTACATATAAAAATAAAAATAACTACTGTGTGTGAATATTCATGTGTCTAATGATGCCCGGATACATGAATTTATAGCCCATCATTTGATTCTCGATCTTTCCATCAAAATATCTCGTATGCCCATTGATGATGTGCCATGTGTCATTGTCGGATGGTGGAACAAAGAGTAGTGGAGAAGCAGATTGCCACGACTTTATGATAATTTATTTTTCGATTGGTAGTCACGCTTCTGCCAATCAAAGGACAAAAAGAGCAATTGCAAATTTGCACATTCTATTTCATTTCAGATAATCACTATGCATTAGGTTGTTGGACTTGCTGGATCTTGTAACTGGGCCTCATAGTCAATGCAAGGCTCATTGGGTGCAAGATTAGTTCTCCGGATCTTCGGGCCTCAAATCAACATCAAATAAAAATAAATGAAATGTGACAAGAGTGGGAGTAGAACCCATGACCTCTTGCTTAGAAAGCATGCACCCAACCACTAGACCAAGAGCCTTTATGTGTTAATTCTTTTGCATTTAATTCTTTTTAATGCTCTTTTAATTGATCCAAATTTTAGCCATTATCTTTAAAATAATCTTCGTTCGAGCTCCGTTTAATCTTTCAATATTTTCTTCTCTTCCTCGATGCTTCAAATAAAATAACCATTTGACTCGATTCTTCGTGATCTTTCCAATGGTGTGCTCGGTTAATCTTTATGACTTCTTTTGAACTTCGAAAACTTGAAAAAATCATCGAACCTCATCCGAAAATCACCGTTTTTGCTTTGTTTTCAAACCCTTGTACCTGCAAGACATAATAACACATATACAACATTTTTGCAATATAATTTGACATATTTTATGGTTATTAATCCGATTTAGCATATTTTTAGATATAAAATGATGTGTGTTTTAGCACTCATCATATGACTATCCTAACTGTTTGCATACCATACTAACACTTAACAATTCAACACATGTACAAAACTAAAACATTGACATTCATTATCGAAAGTTAAGTTTTAACAATTCAAAATACTACATTAACTACTGAAGAAGCACTAAATCAGTTGGATAGTTTCATACCAAACCAAACACAAATGAAACATAACACTCCTAACATCATCATAAACAACCTATCATACAATTCAAGTTTTGACTTTCCAACCTTCACCTCCTCTTCCAATCTTGTCTTTGTAGCCTTCAACTCCTCTTCCAACCTTGCCTTATCCAAAGCTAGAGCTTCAATCATTGGTGCACTTTCAACACCTCTCTGCCTTTGAAAGAACCCATATACCAAGTCCTTGTAGTATTCACTAGGAAGGTCTACATCCAGAAATTCATAGACGCGACATTGAGCACATTTTACAAACCTCTTTCGAGGATTAGTCCTTGTGGTTGATGTTTGGACTCTCAGTTGTCGTTCACACTTACAGAAATGTTCAATCTTACCTCCAACTACACGTGGATTGTCTGAAGATGAACTACTCATAATTAGGGTTCTTGATTTTCAAACGAATTGGGGACAAATTTTGCAGCAATGGTTTAGGGTTTTGATTGGGTGGGGGGAGTTATTATTGTTTGTAAAATTTTCAAAAAATCCCCCCTAAGGATACACCTTTTGTTCAAAACACGCCCAAAAGACATAAATTGAGGTTAAAACGCTTTAATTTTGATTAAGGAGGTTAATTATGGGTTTAGTGTGACTCAGTGTCAGAAAAGGAAATTTAGGAAACTTCAGTGCTACAATAGGAAAAAAAAAGTTCGATGCCCAGAAAAGGAAAACGTGGCAAGTTTGATGCCTAAATTTATCATTTTCCCAATTATAAGGATTGTTAGTGTCATAAAATGTTGCATAAAGTCAGAGTTTCCTCGTTTATTTAAAATTTTTTAAAAAAATCAGTGTTGTTTATGTTATCCCAGTAAAGGTTTATAAGCATCTATTGGTGTAGGTGCTTATATGCATGTGTTCATTTAGTTTTGGTACATTATATTTTTTATATATAAACTATCGTATATTGTTATCTTTAATAACTCAAGTTAATACAAGTTTCATGTTATCTTTGGTATTTGCTTTAGACATGATATAAAACATTATCGACCGATGAGTCAGTATCCCTCCGGCGATCAGTTAATTGTTGTTGATTTAAAGGGATCTTGTTTTATTTTTCGTTGATTTGTTTTTTGTTTGTCACAATTCTGCAGTCATACTAGAAGCGCAATTAAAGATGCGTTAATAATTGAATTTCTCTTAAATTCGTGTTCTAGACATCCAGTTTTTGATTGTTAAGTTTTACAACCAGAGTTTAAAAATTCACAGCAAACAAACGAAGTTTGTGGTGTTTTTCATTTATTACATTATGCTTAATTTTGGGAAAATTAATATAGCGCACTTGTTAACCGTTGGTTAGCCTCTATTTTTGTATGTAGTTATAGACACACAAAATTGCAACATGACCGAAGGAATTTTTCATCAGATGTTTTCCATAGTAGTGGCGGAGCTACAAAGTATTTTCTTGGAGGGCCAAAATGTACATACACATACTTTGGGAGGGCCAAACTAATAAATTTCTATTACAGTTGTATGTATTCAACAATCAAAGTACCATTTTTTATACGTAAAATTACATATTGTTATGGGCCACAGCCCTTTCCTGTATCCATTTAACTCCGCTTGTGTTCCATAAAAAGTTATACGTCTAAGTTCTGCATAGATTTTAGGAGTTTAGTTATTGTGCGATTCGTTTGTCGTTAGGGTTTGCTAATGTTTGATGTTGTTTAGTTTGGGTAAGTTAAGTTTGGTATCGTTTGGTTAGATTGATTCGCTTGGCTTGTTCTGATTTGTTTTGTTTTGTTTATTTTAGAGTTTGGTTAGGTAGTTACTGGTTTTGTTTTTGTTTCGCATATTTTATCTCACGTTTAGGTCATGTCGTGGTTATTCATTGTTCAATTGTTTGAAGGATTTATATGCATAAGAATAATAAATTTCACAACGGTACTTATAGAAACGTCACATTGGGTGAGATTAAATTAAACAAGTGAATACAAATGAGTAAAAAAGATAGAAAATGAAATGGAAATGAGAATATTCTATATTGTCATTGTGTATTAGTGTAATTATCCACAATAAATAAAGTATAGGGATATCTATATGGGATAAATATATATACTTTAGTAATATGTAAATAATAAACACATTATTTATTGATTCCTCCCGGACTACCCATCTTTTATTTCTCCGTCACACTAATCAACCGCTTGTGAACGGTCAACCGTAACAGATGATAAAAGGGCGACAGCCCGGGAGAAAATGCAAGTTTACCAAGGATTAAAATATTCTTGGATCGTTTATGTCCTGGTGAGGCGTGATATCCTGAATACAATGACTTGTGATTTGTTGAAAATAATATTAGTATAGGAAAACAGGAATCTGATTGACTAACACTAGGAATGTGAATAGTAATAGCTCTGTCACAGCTACGTCATTAAAAACGTACAATCAGAAACCTAAAAATCTAAAAGATATACAAACGCACGTTTAACTAAAACGTAAACGTATAAAAACAAATCGAATATAACTATAGTAGGGATTTGCATGTCTTAGCGACTTAAATGCAAATTAAATAGAATTAAAATATTAAAATCTATTAAATAAACGCTATCGCTATTTTTACTATGATGATGAACGTTTAAAACCTAAAACGTACGTTTAAATAAAATTACGTAAACGTACAAAATAAAACGTGAGTTTTAAGAAATAAAAGGCCTACAAATATGAAAATGACATTTTTACAATCCTAATAATAAAAGAAAATTATTAGAAAAAGAAAATTATTTTTACAACTATTTATTTAATTATTATTAATTAAAAACTATTTATTAAGTATTTAAAATGCACTAAAATATAAGAAAATACAAATTTAACCTAGAAAAATGAAATTATAACTTAGAAAAATCTAAAATATTATAAAACTAATTTTAAAACTGAAAATATATTTTTTATGCTTTTTATTTATTTATTATTAATTATTTACTATTATTAATTACTAAAAACTATTATTGATTTATTAAAAATAATAAATGATTAAAGAAAAATCTGAAACTTTTTACAAAATTCTAAAATAAATAAAAGAAGCTAGGAAAAATAAAAAAATTATATGTGCTTAACAAAAATAAGCTAATAAGCAATTAAGCTTTTAAGAAAAAGCTATCACTTAGCTTAAAAAGGAGCTTTTTGGTTTTTTTCTTTTTCTGGAACTAAATAAGTACTGATAATATACATGTTAATTGAAAACAAGACTTTACAAACTAGAAATAAGCAAAATAAGAGCTTATGAGTCCAACAGTGAGCTTTTGGCTTAACTATTGGAGCTCAAGCTACAAATAAGCTTGGAAAAGTCACTAAGCAAAAGAAAGGAAAAGGAAAATGTGCACACATGTGTTTTGACCAAATATGAACAAGGAAACACAGGAAATTAAGCACAAAAGTGCAAGCCCATGGTTTAGGCAGTTGAGCTTTTGGCGGCTCAACTTGGATGGAGTTGAGGCTTCTAAAGCCGTAATGAGCTTCACCACGAGAAAAAGGAAGTAAAAAGTATGTTTTACAATTAATATGGACAAGTATGAACAATGATGTACTTTGGAATTCACCTATAAGCTTGTAATAAGCTCATAAGCTCTAACAGTTCACAGAACCAAGCAGTCATGCATACCTTTTGAATGCCAAATTAAGCTAAGATTATAAGCTGAAAATTGCAAAATAGGAATTGAGTAGCAACTGTGATGAGTTCCAAAAGCTAGAGATAAATCTGTGAGGATCACATATGAGCTTTTGAGGAGCTTATTAAAATCCTACTAATTGACTGAGTATGCTTATATACTCGGTTATGGGACAACAAAAGCTCATTGTAGCCCTTATTAATAGATGCGCAATATAGAATTTAAAGATTGGAACTTAGAGTCAAGTAGATTAGCTTCCAAAAGAAACCAAGATTACAAGCTAAATCCATAAATTAAGCTTTTTGTGATCTGATTAGGAACTGTAGGTAATGGTGTAAATGGACATAAGCGGTCCATTGTTGTGAATGGGCAAACTACAAGTTCCTATATACTTATAAAATAAGCTTATAAATGCTCAACAAGCACTAAACTAGAAATTATGGCAGCTTGGCTTTGTGAAAATCCAAAGCTCACATTATCCAGCTTAGTGAGGAGCTTTCTAAGAGCTTTTAAAAACAACTCAAGTTCACTGTTTGCTTGATTGAGCTGAGTTTGGTGGGACAAAAAGGGTGGGTAAATTAAGGTGTCTAAATAAGCTACAAACTTAAAATTAATAATACACATAAAAAGTAAGCCATAAGGGCTATACAAATAAGCCAACTACATAAGCTAAGGTCAAGTAATGAAGCTTATGCAAGCTCATTAACTTGACACCTAAAGTGCGGGGCATATCGGGCACAATTAAGCTATAAAATAAGCATTTAAAAAGCGAGGAAAGGTAAACTAGTATTTTTAAAATTAAGATAAGCAACAAAATTTAAATATCCTAGAAGGTTAAAAACTAAAACTCACTAATGAGCACACAATAAAATTCTAGATTTTATTCAAAAGCAGAACCTTAAGAAAATTTTGACTTTTTACAAGAACATAAAGTTTGACTAAAATGAATTTAAAACTGAATCTATGGACTGTCTATGATATAATAAGCTGTTATAAGATTATCTAGAGCTATGTTTACAAGTTTTAAGCTAGTATTATCAATTTCACACTCTAATTCTATAACAGTAAACTGCATAAGCAGATTAAAAGAAAATTTGACTTTAATATTACACTAAAGGTTGACTAATATGAACTTAGGATTAAATTTATGGACTGAATAAGATGTAATGAACTGTAATAAGATTATCTAGAGCTATGTTTACAAGTTTTAAGCTAATTCTAAGAATCTCACAATCTAATTCTATAACAGTTAACTGTGTAAGAGAATTAAAAGGAGATTTGACTTTTAACAAACAAGAACTTAATATTATGACTGAACTGAGCTATTTGATACTAAGGAAACATGAAACCATGAAAAACAACAAAGAGAGACACGGAAGTCTTGTTTATCGACAAATCCAAACATACCTTTGATTATCACTTTTCATATGAACTTTAAAGTTTTGAATGATTCTGAGCATAAACCAGATTCCATACATTATATTATCACATTTTAAGACTAATTGAGCAATAAATCTTCAAGAACTCAAGCAAGAACACAGACTTGTCAAATTTATAATCCAACTGAGTAATTTCCAATTTTAAGCACAAGTGAATCTCAATGAACAAACTACTAAAATTATGCTATAATAACATCAAACAATAACACAAAAACAGGAAAACATGAAAATCAAAACATGAAAAATAACAAAACAGTTGAATGGGTAAAATGGTAAAAATAGAACTCACACATGATCAAGGCTAAGATTGAGTACCAAGGTCCAAAACTACTCCTAGCTTCTGTCATAAGCTAGAAACCAGAAAACCATCCAGCTTAATTCCTATACCCCAGAACTGCTTATTGGACCATGAGATGATTTCCATTGACTTTCTTGATTTTTTTTGGTATTTTCTGAATTTAAAAGGTCTAGCTTGTTTAATGAATCTAAAAGCTTGTTGAGCTTTTGTCAGAAGCTTATGAGAGCTATAGAACTCATACAACAACTATATAACTTGAAATTAAAACGACTTGAAATTTAAAGGAAATTAAGCAAACTTGGAAATTTAAAAGTGACTTGAATTTAAACTGGAATATTAAGTTTCATTACACTATTTTAAGAAACATAACAACATTAAAACAGTAAAGGACATTTAATTTAAAGAAAGCTTGTAAAATTACACTACGTGAACTAAGGTAAAAACCAAAGTTACTCTTCTCTCTGTTTCCTCTTCTTTCTTTATAGCCATTTTGGACTTCCCACTTGATTCTGAGTTTTTCCCACCACCATTGGATCTCTGAAACAGATCCTAGCCTTTGATTTTGCTTTTGGCGCCAAAAGTCTTTGGGTGGTTTCTTTGCATTAATTGGGTTTGGATTGATGTAGAGGTGGAGGGGGATGTTAACCAGGGGTAAGGTGAAAGGTTGAGATGAGATGGAAAGGTTGAGGGTAGCAGATGGCAGTGGAAGAGTGGACACAGGTGTAGGGATTGAAGATGGTGAAACAGTGGGCGCGTTTTTAATTTAAACACTGGGTCGGGTTTGGTTTTGGGCTTGGGGAGATTGGGCGATGAGTGGGTTTAATATAGGATCCGTTTGGTTTAGTTAAACAACATAAGGACCATATATGTAATATTCTGATTTTTGAAGGACTGAACTAGTAACTTTTCCAAAGCTAATCAAAGGGCCAAACCTGCCATATAATAATAACACAAGGACCAATGTTGATAAATTTAACATTTAAAACTTTAAAAGGACCTTAATTGTTATTTTTGGATTTTGAGGGACTAAAAGTGTAATTTCCCAAAAGTTTATCATAAGGACCAATTTTGTCTTTTATTAATAGTACAAGGTTTATTTTTGATTATTTTCCAATTTTAAAACCTTAAGGACTATTTTTGACACTTTTGCAAAGTTGAGGGACCAAAGTTGTAATTTTGTGATTTTAAACTTCAAAGGATTATTTTGAACAACTTGTGAATCCCAAGGACCTAAAATGATATTTTACAAGTTTTTGAATTACCAGGGACTAATTTTGACAACTTTTGTAACTTGGGGGACTAAAGCTGCCAATTATGCAAACTTGATACGTTTTTCACCAGATTTTGATGTTTTTGCATTTAAAACATATAAAACACTTGTTTGTGATATTTTTATCATTTTGAAGTATTTCGAGTGTTTTCGGATGTTTTTAGTCTAGATAGTATAAAAATGATGAGTATTTAGACACTCATCAATCCCCACACTAAGATATTGCTAGTCCCTAGCAATGATTTGAAGCTTTAATGGATTTCATCTCTTTACCAAAAGCCATTACTTCTGGAGTAGCCAAATGTTTCAGTTCAAGTAAGAACCATGGTACACCGATAACCATGTGATTTTGAGCAAATCATAAGCTTTCAACGGATTTGATTTGTCTTTACGGAAGCGTACCCTACGGACTAGCCAACTCTTAGATAAATTATCGAATTATCTTTGGTGAGTGAATACCAATTATGGTTTTTCCACTGCCTTTACCACAAGCCATAATCTTGCGGGCTAGCCAACTCTTCACTTTTAGGATATGGTGAGTTGAGAACCATACAATTTTGGGCAAATTGCAAGCCATATAAACGGATTTGAGAAATCTTTACCAAGAGCCGTTTTGCTCCTGGATTAGCCAATCCTTATGTGTGTTAGACATGGCGGACTGATTACCATTTGTTGTGTTTAGTACATAGTACTTCCACTACATAAAAAATTTTTAAAATTTGGCCATTTTGGGGGAAAAAGGGACTAAAAGGGTACATTTATGATCAAATTCGCCAGAATTTCCCCCCCACACTTAGAAATGAATATTGTCCTCAATATTCAAAGTGTGGAAACACAACAATTATTCTCTTTTTTAATATTCACAATTTTCATTATTATTTTTAAGATCTATATACAACATGTGGGGCATCTCCCCCACACTAGGGTGGTACACACGGGTGAAAACCCATGTTGTGCTTGCTAATGTTTTTGATTCCCGAGTCACTAGCTTGACTCGACCCCGAATTAAATTGGTTCATGGGGAAGCTGAGTGGGATTGCCACTCAAAGATTGGGTGAAAATTGAGTGGATTGCCACTCACAGAATTATAAATGATAAGGTAGGGAGAATCTTTTTTTTTTTTTTTTTTTTTTTTAATTTTATAATGTTTTTGTATTTTTAATTTTATATATATATGTACAAAAAAGAAAATTCCTCCTACTGCCCTCGAAAGGGAATGCAGATCCTACGAGCCGCAGTGGCTGTATGCGACCAACAACCAAATGTTGTAACGGGGACTCATCAAACCGAGCAAGTTGTGTACAAAGGAAAAATGTTTTTGTATTTTATATTGTTTATTGAAAAGAAATATGATACAGATATAATCACTACCTCCGGGCTTGTGTCGGGTTTACCACGCTAGCTAATCACTTGTGAATGATTAACTGTAATAAATATGTCTGACGATAGTTGAATGATAAGGTTTTAATATACAAACAAGGATAGATATTTCAACAAAATACAAAATACAAGTCATAATAGTGCCTACTGACCTCCTGCGGCGTAAATTTGATTCCTCGGACTACCCATCTTTTATTTCTCCGTCACACTAATCAACCGCTGTGAGCGGTCAACCGTAACAGATGATAAAGGCGGACGAGAGAAAATGCAAGTTTACCAAGGATAAAAATATTCTTGGATCGTTTATGTCTGGTGAGTGATATCCACGAATACAATGACTTGTGATTTGTTGAAAATAATATTAGTATAGGAAAACAGGGAATCGATTGACTAACACTAGGAATGTGAATAGTAATAGCTCACGCTACGTCATTAAAAGCGCAATCGAAACCTAAAAATCTAAAAGATATACAAACGCACGTTTAACTAAAACGTAAACCTATAAAAACAAATCGAATATAACTATAGTAGGGATTTGCATGTCTTAGCGACTTAAATTCAAATTAAATAGAATTAAAATATTAAAATCTATTAAATAAACGCTATCACTATTTTTACTATGATGATGAACGTTTAAAACCTAAAACGTACGTTTAAATAAAATTACGTAAACGTACAAAATAAAACGTGAGTTTTAAGAAATAAAAGGCCTACAAATATGAAAATGACATTTTTACAATCCTAATAATAAAAGAAAATTATTAGAAAAAGAAAATTATTTTTACAACTATTTATTTAATTATTATTAATTAAAAACTATTTATTAAGTATTTAAAATGCACTAAAATATAAGAAAATACAAATTTAACCTAGAAAAATGAAATTATAACTTAGAAAAATCTAAAATATTATAAAACTAATTTTAAAACTGAAAATATATTTTTTATGCTTTTTATTTATTTATTATTAATTATTTACTATTATTAATTACTAAAAACTATTATTGATTTATTAAAAATAATAAATGATTAAAGAAAAATCTGAAACTTTTTACAAAATTCTAAAATAAATAAAAGAAGCTAGGAAAAATAAAAAAATTATATGTACTTAACAAAAATAAGCTAATAAGCAATTAAGCTTTTAAGAAAAAGCTATCACTTAGCTTAAAAAGGAGCTTTTTGGTTTTTTCTATTTTCTGGATCTAAATACATACTGATAATATACATGTTAATTGAAAACAAGACTTTACAAACTAGAAATAAGCAAAATAAGAGCTTATGAGTCCAACAGTGAGCTTTTGGCTTAACTATTGGAGCTCAAGCTACAAATAAGCTTGGAAAAAGCTGTACTAAGCAAAAGAAAGGAAAAGGAAAATGTGCACACATGTGTTTTGACCAAATATGAACAAGGAAACACAGGAAATTAAGCACAAAAGTGCAAGCCCATGGTTTAGACAGTTGAGCTTTTGACAGCTCAACTTGGATGGAGTTGAGGCTTCTAAAGCCTGTAATGAGCTTCACACAGAAAAAGGAAGTAAAAAGTATGTTTTTACAATTAATATGGACAAGTATGAACAATGATGTGCACTGGAATTCACCTATAAGCTTGTAATAAGCTCATAAGCTCTAACAGTTCACACAGAACCAAACAGTCATGCATACCTTTTGAATGCCAAATTAAGCTAAGATTATAAATTTGAAAATGGCAAAATAGGAATTGGAGTAGCAAGCTGAATGGCCGATGAGGATTCCAAAAAGCTAGAGATAAATCTGTGAGGATCACATATGAGCTTTTGAGGAGCTTATTAAAATCCTACTAATGTGAGTATGCTTATATACTCGGTTATGGGACAACAAAAGCTCATTGCACCACTTATTAATAAACGCAATATAGAATTTAAAGATTGGAACTTAGAGTCAAGTAGATTAGCTTCCAAAAGAAACCAAGATTACAAGCTAAATCCATAAATTAAGCTTTTTGTGATCTGATTAGGAACTTGAGGTAATGGTGTAAATGGACATAAGCAAATCCATTGTTGTGAATGGGCAAACTACAAGTTCCTATATACTTATAAAATAAGCTTATAAATGCTCAACAAGCACTAAACTAGAAATTATGGCAGCTTGGCTTTGTGAAAATCCAAAGCTCACATTATCCAGCTTAGTGAGGAGCTTTCTAAGAGCTTTTAAAAACAACTCAAGTTCACTGTTTGCTTCAGTGAACTGAGTTTGGTGGGACAAAAAGGGTGGGTAAATTAAGGTGTCTAAATAAGCTACAAACTTAAAATTAATAATACACATAAAAAGTAAGCCATAAGGGCTATACAAATAAGCCAACTACATAAGCTAAGGTCAAGTAATGAAGCTTATGCAAGCTCATTAACTTGACACCTAAAACTGTGGTGCAGGGCATATCTGGGCACAATTAAGCTATAAAATAAGCATTTAAAAAACTGAGGAAAGGTAAACTAGTATTTTTAAAATTAAGATAAGCAACAAAATTTAAATATCCTAGAAGGTTAAAAACTAAAACTCACTAATGAGCACACAATAAAATTCTAGATTTTATTCAAAAACAGACCTTAAGAAAATTTTACTTTTTACAAGAACATAAAGTTTGACTAAAATGAATTTAAAACTGAATCTATGGACTGTCTATGATATAATAAGCTGTTATAAGATTATCTAGAGCTATGTTTACAAGTTTTAAGCTAGTATTATCAATTTCACACTCTAATTCTATAACAGTAAACTGCATAAGCAGATTAAAAGAAAATTTGACTTTAATATTACACTAAAGGTTGACTAATATGAACTTAGGATTAAATTTATGGACTGAATAAGATGTAATGAACTGTAATAAGATTATCTAGAGCTATGTTTACAAGTTTTAAGCTAATTCTAAGAATCTCACAATCTAATTCTATAATTAATAAGCTGTAAGAGAATTAAAAGGAGATTTGACTTTTAACAAACAAGAACTTAATATTATGACTGAACTGAGCTATTTGATACTAAGGAAACATGAAACCATGAAAAACAACAACAGAGAGACACTGGAAGTCTTGTTTATCAGCAAATCCAAACAACCTTTTAATTTCACTTGTCACATGAACTTCAAAGTTTTGAATGATTCGAGCATAAACCGGATTCCATACATTATATTATCACATTTTAAGACTAATTGAGCAATAAATCTTCAAGAACTCAAGCAAGAACACAGACTTGTCAAATTTATAATCCAACTGAGTAATTTCCAATTTTAAGCACAAGTGAATCTCAATGAACAAACTACTAAAATTATGCTATAATAACATCAAACAATAACACAAAAACAGGAAAACATGAAAATCAAAACATGAAAAATAACAAAAGCGAATGGGTAAAAATGGTAAAAATAGAACTCACACATGATCAAGGCTAAGATTGAGTACCAAGGTCCAAAACTACTCCTAGCTTATCGTCAATAAGCTAGAAACCAGAAAACCATCGACAAATTTTAATTCCTATACCCCGCTGCTTATTGGACCATGAGATGATTTCCATTGACTTTCTTGATTTTTTTTGGTATTTTCTGAATTTAAAAGGTCTAGCTTGTTTAATGAATCTAAAAGCTTGTTGAGCTTTTGTCGAAGCTTATGAGCTATAGAACTCATACAACAACTATATAACTTGAAATTAAAACGACTTGAAATTTAAAGGAAATTAAGCAAACTTGGAAATTTAAAAGTGACTTGAATTTAAAGCTGAATATTAAGTTTCATTACACTATTTTAAGAAACATAACAACATTAAAACTGAAGGACATTTAATTTAAAGAAAGCTTGTAAAATTACACTACGTGAACTAAGGTAAAAACCAAAGTTACTCTTCTCTCTGTTTCCTCTTCTTTCTTTATAGCCATTTTGGACTTCCCACTTGATTCTGAGTTTTTCCCACCACCATTGGATCTCTGAAACAGATCCTAGCCTTTGATTTTTGCTTTTGGCGCCAAAAGTCTTTGGGTGGTTTCTTTGCATTAATTGGGTTTGGATTGATGTAGAGGTGGAGGGATGTTAACCAAGGGGATAAGGTGAAAGGTTGAGATGAGATGGAAAGGTTGAGGGTAGATGGCGGTGGAAGAGTGGACACAGTGTAGGGATTGAAGATGGTGAACGATTGGGCGGCGTTTTAATTTAAACACTGGGTCGGGTTTGGTTTTGGGCTTGGGGAGATTGGGCCAGTAGCTGGGTTTAATATAGGATCCGTTTGGTTTAGTTAAACAACATAAGGACCATATATGTAATATTCTGATTTTTGAAGGACTGAACTAGTAACTTTTCCAAATGGATACCTTATTTGCTTGATAGTTTTCCAACAGTAGCTGGGTTTGGTCGATCGAATTCCTAGTCGAGTAAGGGTTCTTGGTTAATCTTATTTGCTTGATAGTTTTTCCTATTTGCACAAGATATTGCCATAATTCTATTTGTGTGGTACCAATGGATACCTTATGCAACTAATAAGGTGATTCTCCACATACAACCCTTGATCGATTAAACATGTCAAAATAAGAAAGAAAAAGGTGATTTCGTACACACGGTCAACATCGAAACTTACATCTCACGTAATTAAGTAAGTCTTCTATGAACACCCTTGCTGTGTGTTTAGGTTTACATAACATTATTGATCATGAAATCTTGATAATAGGGTTTTGCCATATGGTATTTACTTGTTTATTTTTTGTTATGCATGCTTCGTTGACCACGTGGGACTCACCAAAACCCTACAATATTGCTTTATTTAGGATAATTTTTGGGTTTTTTGTATAGTTCAACTCTGTTTGTTTGATCATAATATGTGTTAATACAAATAAGCCGTAAAAACGTTTATTTATATTTTACGATCTTCTAATGTTTTGTCGATAACAAACGTAAAATCATATTAACGAAACAAATAAAATACGTAAATGGTTTGAACTAATAGTTTCTAACATATTCACATTTTCACATAAAACACTAAAACAAGTATAAGTGATTTTATGATTTAAGTAATACATATGTACAACAACTAGTGTTTACATATTTGGATAAAATATACACATAACTAGCATGTAGTATATTAGGCAATATAAATGGGTAGAAACTTAAGTATCACAACCCATTGGGCAAATACATTGAATGTAGTTGGGTACAACCCAAAGCCCATAACCCATGGATCATGACCCATAACCCATTGCATGACATCATGCTTATATCAATACATGGATAATATCCATAACCCATGGATCAACCCATACCCAAGTGACTAAGTGCAATGCACTCAAAGATACATTGTATCTAGCCAAAGATACATGGTTCAACCCATGACCCATAACCAAAATACCCATGGACAAAGAGGACCGTTCCACGGATCCCTAGCTTTGTGCTAGCCGGATCCCAAGTGGAAGGGATCCGTGGGATCCGGGGAACAGTAGGATTTTTCCTCTATAAATAGTGAGCCATTTCTTCATTATTTCTAACCCCTTTCTAACACACTTTCTCCCCTGAGTTAAATCACACTAACCGTATATCCAAGAGATCGATGTTTGTAGTTTTGTTTTTGTGTGATCTTTTAGGTTCCTCTTAAAGGCAAGATCACCACCTTTGAAGTCGAGCAAGCTCAATTCCATGAGTTGCCATACTTCCTCCTCATCAAGGCTACTAAAGTCTTCTTGTTGATGATTCCTTTCTTTCTCCAAAGAAGTGTAGTGTTGAAGACATTAGTGAAAGATGACTCAAGTGTCAAGACGAAGATATTAGTGAAGGGTATCTATCGTCTATAGGACAAGCACTTGTGGTAGGTGCTTAGAAGTCAAGACAAAGAAGCATTAGTGAAAGGTGCTTAGAAGTCAAGACAAAGAAGCATTAGTGAAAGGTTCTTAGAAGTGAAGACACAAGACATTAGTGAAAGGTGTCTTGTAGATCTAGTCAAAGGCATTAGTGAAAGGTGCCTTAGATGTACATTCGATATGGTGTGTTTCGATGTACAAGATAGACTAGTATTAGATCCAAGGATATTGATATCCTTGATGATGTTGTAAAGGAGTAGATCCCCTTTGGGATTAGTCGTTGGTGTAGTGTGGTAGTAGTTCCTCCATTGCAATGGAACTAGGTGCTTAGCCTAGTACCTAATAAAGGGTAGGCGACGTTGTGAAGGTGTAGTTCACCTTGGAGTGAAAGAACTAGGTACTTAGCCTAGTACCTTATAAAGGGTAGGCGACGTTGTGTAGGTGTGGTTCACCTTGGAGTGAAAGAACCCTGGTTAGCCTATACCAGGAAAAAGGGTAGGCGACGTTGTGAAGGCTTCTCCGCCATAGGGAGATTGGTGTAGTGATTACGAACTCTCGAGTAGGTGACTCGGGGAGTGGAGTAGGGCAAGGAAGGTGTCCTTGTAGCCGAACCACTATAAATACTCGTGTTGTGGTTTTGTGCTTCTTACTCTTATCTTTTCATTACTTACCTCTATATGCTTGTTTATCAACATCCAACACACACATCCAAATAGATAGACATAAGTCGATCTAAATAGATTAAAAGGAAGTTTTAATTAGCAAAACTATTCAACCCCCCCCCCCTTCTAGTTTTTCACAATTGGCATCAGAGCTTCGTTACCAAGTTTCTTGAAGTATATTGTACTTTAAAAACTTGATACGATCCATAGTTAATTGAAAACTACAAAGAAGGTTTTTTTTATATAAAAACAAACACCATGTTTTTCAAAACTATATGTTTGGATGTTGATTTGATAACAACATTTTTCTTATTTACTTTTTCATTTAATTGCACTAATCTTCTTTGTCATATTGATTAGTCAAAGCTCATACCCACCAAGATTTATGAGTTGCTTGGTAACAAGAATACCTTCCTTAAGAAGGTATCTTGAACGCAAAGGAGCGGGAATCGTCTAAGTGACATTTTTTGTGTCATTTGTAAAGACATTCCTAAGTACGCTAGAGGTATGATTCTCTTTTTACTTTGCTTGATAATTAAGTATACCTATTTAGGTATTTATATGATTATCTTTTGTGCTTATACATGTTTTACATGAAGCTTCATTAGTAAGCCTTTTTCTCACATACGTGTTTTATTTCTCGTCTAAAGTCGTGGTATATAAAACTTTGTTTTGTTTCTTTTAAATCCAATAATAAAACAAAACACAAATTTCAAAAATTCCTCCTTCCCTATAAATAACCCCACCGTCGACCAACTCTACCAAAACCTCACTTTTTCAAGTCTTCCAATTTCAAAAAATTTCGTCTTCCTTCTCATTCCATCTCAACCGAAACCAAGAAGATACGTCATCAACATGGTTTACATCGCACTCGTGCTCATCGCCCTAACACTCATCGCACTTGTGTTCCCTATGATGAAGTTCACATACGGAGACATTTACTTTGTGTTGTTAATCTACATTGGGGTTATATACCTAATCCTTTGTATCATCCTTAGTATTGAAATGCAATATTACTAGTCTATTATTATCATAATGTGTTTGTCACTTATCTTGATTTATATGTTTTATATTCTTTCGTGATACATTAGAAGTCATGTATGCATGCTAAAAGAAAATGTAGGATAAAACATATTTAGGTGGTATAAAAGCGGAAAACCTATGTTTTACTGTTACTACAGTCCACGAGATCCGGAGAAGATATACTAGCCGGATCCCTTTTGTTAAAGAACCGTGGGATCCGTCCTCTTTGGAAAACAGCTTTTCATGCAAGTTAAAAACCACTATCTTTCTAAATGTAATAATCCACTAGAAATTCAAACCTTGAAAAGTTAAAATGTTAAATGCCATTGTTAATAAAAATCTAGTAAAAACATTAGATTATCATAGGTTAACCACAAACATCTCTTTTTATTAACTTATCATCTCTATAGGTTGAACTATGACGCATGAATATGAGTTTGATTTTTCACTCACTAGCGTCTACACCCGTCTCTCTCGAACCCAACACACGGCAATCAATAATGTAGTGGGTTCAATCTCAAAACCGTCACTTCCATGAAAGGCGTATTGTAGACACCTCTCTACAATTCGAAGAAGGTATCAATACCTCCTTAGAGCCATAGGACTAGAATGTCTTCTCGAAATCAATGAGAAGATACGTCCAAGGTTCATAATGGAATTCTTCGTCAAGTCGAACTTCGTTGCGTGAGGATCGCTCTCTATCTCTTTGGTTTTATATCAAAACCAAAAGTTCACTCTAACCCTTGGGCATTTTGCTCACATCCTCCGGATTCCAAATCATGGACAATGTGCCTTCACCGAAGATTGGTCTCTTGATTCTCTCTTCAACTTTCGTGAAGAAAATAGTCCATATTTTTCGCACATACCCTCTCCGGAAGATTTAAATCGCATAATATGCAAACCTCGACCATATTACTCCGATCCAAACATTATATTTACAAGGGATATCCGAGAAGAGTACAAGCCTCTTGCACTCATCCTACGTGAAAATGTTTGGAGTCTTAGGGAAATCGAGAAATTCTTCCCGCTTGTTGTGCTCACATGTTGTATTGTTTGCTAACACAACAACCATACAATCTCGCCTACTTCTTCGCCAATTTCTAATCTGCAAGGCTCCAAGAATAAACTCATCCCTTATGGAATGTTCTTGACGCCTCTATCATAATGTTATGCACTTCCATCCTCAATTTCAAAGTTCGTTTATGCGTACTTGTGAACAAGAGTATGGAACCGCTAAACATATCTCTCATGAAGACTTTCTTCATTCTTGATTCCACCAACACTCATCAATCACATAATGATCCTAGCGAAAACACTCAAGGAACCTAGTAATATTCCAAAATAGGATCAAATCTCTTGTACTCGTGCTTTGTCAATGTAATCCAATTTCTTTCATGAAATAAAACATCTTACATTTGATATCTTAGTAGTAGAACTCTTTTTAGACTATCCTTGAGATATAATGCAATCTCAAGATCATTGCATACCTTTAGTAAAGGTCCTGCTGAGCAGATGGGCGGATCCCAAAGATTGTGCTAGACAGATCCGGCAAACAGAAAATGCAATTGCAAGCATTATATCTCAAACATATCCTTAGAACACCTCACACTAAGTTAAACATGGTATCTTAAGGCAAATTAGGTCCTTATCAAGATAGGTTGATCTTTCCTACTCACACATAACTCACCTAGATCACACTCAAAAACTCTTGTAGACCTACGGCTTCATTTTTTTATCCATTACTCTTCCGCTCTCAAACTCACACTTCATTTTTTTTATCCCTCACATTTAGCCTTAGAAATCTTTCGATTATGTCAAAATCGACCATAAATCATCCTTACCTCAGAATTGATCAAAGTTGATCAAACTCTACTTTTTCCCATCTCAAAGCTTCTAGAATATTTTCCAAAACACTATCCTAAGTCACAACCTGATTTCTAGGATCATTTAGCTTCAATTGACACTCTAAATCTTTAGTGTCATCCTTGCTCATCCATTGGTACTCTTGAAAGTTCCAAATCCTTCCATAAAAGACAATCATTAGCTACATCACTCATTACCTTCAAGTACTTAAGCACCCTTCATTTAAAACACTTAGGAGGACTGAAACATTCAAGATTTTATAGGTCTTAGATCTTAGAAACATCATTTCCACTCTTTCAACTGCAAAGGCGGATCCCTGGATTAGCCTAGGCGGATCCCTCTCGAGGGAGTGGGATCCGGATGATAGCTTAGGTCAAATCTTGCTAAAACAATCATTTCAACTCATCTTCCTAACTCAAACACTCCATCTCATCTTAAATGAGTTCCTAGATCATACAAACTCACGAGTTGACTCTTGTGCATGTTTATCATCACATTCAAATGAATCCTAGTGGCTTAAGGCTTAAATGCACTTGCCAAATCTCTTGGTTTATAAACCACCTTGTTAGGACCTCCATAGTCATCACTCATCTTAACTTTCAGCACTTGCAACCTCCTAAAATCATCTCATCATGAGGAAAACCCCAAGTAGTAACTTATCCACCAAATAACCACCCATGAAAAAGGCTCGTGTTATACAAGAAATCTCTTCAATCGAATCATCTCCGGTCAAGCCAACAAATGATAGAATCCTCCATCATCCAATCAAACCAATTCCTAAAAGGATTGTACCCACAAAACTACCAATGCCAAACACCACCATACCTCCTAGGCCAAACAATATTATTTCCACTAAACCATCACCATTGATTCCTAGAGCTATTTCATTTATATCCCCACTATCATCACCACACCTCTACAATTTAGATGACTTGCCTCCTAGGCCATCTCATCCGCTTCCGCCGACAACGTTCTCCTCATTAGGAGGACTAATGGTTCAAAATCAAGGTGTTGAGTCAACACTTGCTATGGCTTCCTTTTCTCCGTTTCCATCATATAATCCCATTTGGATTATGAGAAATCATCAAAGTCAACCACCCGACAATATGGAAGTTGACACTTCTCTACCACCACCATCATTCTTGGTTGAGTCATTCTCAAATGCACCTCCACCAATCCTTCCATCATTTGAAGCTCCACAAGTTAACTTCACTTGATCCTATCAAGCTATTTCTTTTCTTCCACCTCCACTACCTAGCCATGACAAAGATTGCTATCATTGTCAACATGTTGAAAGTTTGATACATGAAGTCCGAGAAGACCAACGTTTCATGTTCTATCATCTCCTCGAGCGTTTGGCGAGATCAAACCTAAACAAAACTTGAGCTAGAAGATTTTAGTGGTGTCCTAGCATCAGCGATAGTTGGTTTAGAAATTCCTAGTCATGTATTTTCTTATTTTCTTAGTTTTTAGAGTCATGTATATCATAACTCTAGTTTTATTGAATGGAATTACATGCTATGTGTTATTGTGTTGAGCATATGATTACTTTGTATTCACATCTCATTTTTTTTGATAACATTACTTGTTATATAACCTTTCTGAAATTAAGCGACTAAAAGCGGATCCCTCAGAATTGCCTAGGCGGATCCTACTAGGAGGGAATCGTGGGATCCGTGAGACGAGAAACTTTCTTTTTACTAATTTGAATCACATTTGCAGGAAATTGTGAATTATACTTGCTTTCTAACCTTTGTTTTGTAGTTATTCAATTTACACATGAAGACTTTGACATCCCAAAGCTAGGGGAGCTTTATATCAAAGCAATACATTGCAAATTACTTGCAATACTAGGTTTACATTTCGTGTCATTGCATAATTGCAATCATCAAGGGGGAGCACATTCGTCTCTTAGACGTAATCTTTTGCAAACTTATTTACAAACAAACTAGATTAGTATTGCTTACTTTATGCCTTACATAGGGATGGACTCGTCAAGGGGGAGTAAAGACGAGATCCTTTCCCGTTACTTGCTCTCTATCTCTTTTTACTTTTACTTCTTTCACATGTTTTTCTTAAAAACGATGTGTTGCTTTCCTTCAAACACTTTTTGTTTTAGACAAAGGGAGGAAAGAAAGTAAAAACTATAAATTCAAACTTTTATGAATTTTAGCTTTTCCTTAAAATAATTTTATGTTTTGTCATCAACAAAAGGGGAGATTGTTAATACAAATAAGCCGTAAAAACATTTATTTATATTTTACGATCTTCTAATGTTTTGTCGATAACAAACGTAAAATCATATTAACGAAACAAATAAAATACGTAAATGGTTTGAATTAATAGTTTCTAACATATTCACATTTTCACATAAAACACTAAAACAAGTATAAGTGATTTTATGATTTAAGTAATACATATGTACAACAACTAGTGTTTACATATTTGGATAAAATATACACATAACTAGCATGTAGTATATTGGGCAATATAAATGGGTAGAAACTTAAGTATCACAACCCATTGGGCAAATACATTGAATGTAGTTGGGTACAACCCAAACCCATAACCCATGGATCATGACCCATAACCCATTGCATGACATCATGCTTATATCAATACATGGATAATATCCATAACCCATGGATCAACCCATACCCAAGTGACTAAGTGCAATGCACTCAAAGATACATTGTATCTAGCCAAAGATCCATGGTTCAACCCATGACCCATGACCCATAACCAAAATACCCATGGGCAAAGAGGAGCATTCCACGGATCCCTAGCTTTGTGCTAGCCGGATCCCAAGTGGAAGGGATCCATGGGATCCGGGGAAAAGTAGGATTTTTCCTCTATAAATAGTGAGCCATTTCTTCATTATTTCTAACCCCTTTCTAACACACTTTCTCCCCTGAGTTAAATCTCACTAACCTTAGATCCAAGAGATCGATGTTTGTAGTTTTGTTTTTGTGTGATCTTTTAGGTTCCTCTTAAAGGCAAGATCACCACCTTTGAAGTCGAGCAAGCTCAAGTCCATGAGTTGCCATACTTCCTCATCATCAAGGCTACTAAAGTCTTCTTGTTGATGATTCCTTTCTTTCTCCAAAGAAGTGTAGTGTTGAAGACATTAGTGAAAGATGTCTCAAGTGTCAAGACGAAGATATTAGTGAAGGGTATCTATCGTCTATAGGACAAGAACTTGTGGTAGGTGCTTAGAAGTCAATACAAAGAAGCATTAGTGAAAGGTGCTTAGAAGTGAAGACACAAGACATTAGTGAAAGGTGTCTTGTAGATCTAGTCAAAGGCATTAGTGAAAGGTGCCTTAGATGTACATTCGATATGGTGTGTTTCGATGTACAAGATAGACTAGTATTAGATCCAAGGATATTGCTATCCTTGATGATGTTGTAAAGGAGTAGATCTCCTTTGGGATTAGTCGTTGGTGTAGTGTGGTAGTAGTTCCTCCATTACAATGGAACTAGGTGCTTAGCCTAATACCTAATAAAGGGTAGGCGACGTTGTGAAGGTGTAGTTCACCTTGGAGTGAAAGAACTAGGTACTTAGCCTAGTACCTTATAAAGGGTAGGCGACGTTGTTTAGGTGTGGTTCACCTTGGATTGAAAGAACCCGGTGGTTAGCCTAGCACGGAAAAGGTAAGCGGCGGCGTTGTGAAGGCTTTTTCGGCATAAGGAGATTGGTGTAGTGATTACGAACTCTCGAGTAGGTGACTCGGGAGTGGAGTAGGGAAAGGAAGGTGTCCTTGTAGCCGAACCACTATAAATACTCGTGTTGTGGTTTTGTGCTTCTTACTCTTATCTTTTCATTACTTACCTCTATATGCTTGTTTATCAACATCCAACACGCACATCCAAATAGATTGACATAAGTCGATCTAAATAGATTAAAAGGAAGTTTTAATTGGCAAAACTATTCAACCCCCCCTTCTAGTTTTCCACAATATGCGTTGTTTTGATATATGTTTTTATTTGGTTCCATTACGATATTACTCTGGTTTTCCAATTCAACTTTGTTCTGCTATGATTTTGTATGGTTTTATTTGATATGCTTATGTCTAATCCTGCCATAGGTATAACAGGTTATGCTTTGGTTCTGTCATATTCGGTTATTGTTCTATCTGATTTTGAATCTAGTTCCATTGGATTTACTATTGTCATTTTTTATTTTTTTTGCGTGGAATTTTTGATTATACTATTATTATATATGGTTTAGTATTATTCTCTTATACTTACGTCCGCTTTAGTTATGATTCGGTTAATTATGCTCTAATTATAAATCTAGTTTTGTTTATTCAGTTTGACTGTTTGGATTAAGCTAGATTGAAACTTTGGTTAACACTGAATCGCACTCTTGAACATGTCGCTCCACATGCTTTTAGTTTGCAGTTCTTTTTTTAAACTCTCAAGGCATCTTGATATATCATTGTGAGTTCGAGATGATATGCCCTAGAGGTTCATAGGTCGTACTATTTATGTCACTTCCATGTCTTGTTTATATCTTAGTGTTCTATTATAGTCATTTATAAACCATTGTATGATATTAGCTTCTAGGAATCAAGTTACTTTGTAATATTATGTAAACTAACATGGTATTTGAAACAGATACTGTTGTGGATTACATTAATGGTATCATTCCATATTTCAAATGTTTAGTGAAACCGCTCAAGAAGGGCTTCTGTAGAAATAGGCTGATCATGAGTTTAATCACAGATTATGGCTAAAGATCGTTGGAACATTGGCTCATTACATGACGTTTGGTCTTTAAAGAAGAGTCAGCCGACAACAACAAGGTTCAGTGTCAAGGAATGAAATCTTTTGGAGACAAGAAGTTTGAAAGCCGAATAAGACAGTCCAAGTAGCACATGTAAAAGTGGTTTCTAAAAAAGATGAATGCTTAAACTAATAATGTATGAATTTAAGGTTTTATTTGGTAAAATCATATATGCTAGGAGGAAACTATATTCGAGGAAAAATGAAAAACATCCAGATTACTAGTAATGGGTAAAATAAATTTGGCTTTTGCTAACAATAACCCTATGGGTTAAGCATGCCTTAACTAATAATATTTCCAAAATAAAACTCATAATTATCATAAATACATGATTTCAACATATATAATTAAGGTAAGTGGTTTTAAAATGGCATGTATTAATATCAAGTTAATTCATATTTAGAAATGATTTCTTAATTACGGTAAGCTTAAACAACACCCATTAAGTTGTTGTTGTTAGTCAATACTTTGTATTGGGCTCAAGCCCAAGTTCTAGAATATTCAGTGTAACCATATATATGTACTTATCGGTTGATTAATGAAGGTCATACAAACTCTGTACATCTACATGGTATAAGCCATACATTACTGATTCATAAAACAATAAATACTAAACAATCATTTCCTATAAACCCTAACCTACCGCTGTTCCGAATTGACATTCTTTCAGTTTAAGTCGATTTTTGGTTTCCTTTGATAACTAGCCGACATATTAATCTGTTTACGGCGATCGTTGGTTGCTTGTTGATAACCAGTCGTCTTGTGTCACACGTTTTAAGTCGATCGTTGGTGCTTGTTGATCACAAGTCGACCTAAGTTTTTAGTTTGCTGCTTTCTGTTTGTTGATCGTCGAATATTTTAGTTTGTTGATAGTTGAATATTTTAGTTTGTTGATAGTTGGTGTTTGTTGCTTTTTACTGCGTTATTGTTTGCTGCTTCTACACAATAACTATTGACGAAATATTTACAAGCCCTAACCATAGTCATACAAAGTACCATTGCTTGTATTCTGTTTTTATAGTTGCTCATTGGTTTGGTGATAGTTGCTCGTTTATTGTTGTTGATCTTGTTGCTACGTTTACGTGGGTTTTCAGTTTTTATAGTTGCTCGTTGATCTTGTTGTTGGGTTTATTGTTGTTACCGAAACACTAAACCCTACCACATCATTGTTTACGTCATTTTTACACAAACCCTAGTATGACTCAAGACCAAATGATGGCGTTAATTCATATACAACAAACTCCCTTGGCTCAATTTGGATGCAATAGGTATACTGGTATTACGAACAATTCCCCATTTGCCAATTATAATGTTATTCGTCCAGTATCATTACATACGGTTGGTAATTTTGGAGCAGTCATCCTACCAGGCTTTGTATTGCCTTATCCTAGTCAATCCTAGTTAGCTAATCTGTTGGCCCATCAAGGACAACAATCATATTCGGTTTCATCCTGTTCTCAGTCGGTCAAACAACAGTTTGTTTCTTAGCCCGCTTCTATGGGTCACTCAGGTCAACCTGTCAATTTGGTACAATCAGGTTCTTTTCCCGTGGGACACACAACTTTATTACCGATTGCGTTTAGTGTCATGTACAAAATCTCACTACTGGTGCTTGGGATATGGATACAAGTGCAAGTTCTCACCTTAATAATTCAGTTACTAGTCTTAGCGATGTTTTAAATATGTGCATGTATCCATCTGTGTCCACTCAATACCAATGCTATTCCCACATCGCCGCCCATTCTCAAGCCATCCCAAACCCGGTTCTTTTTCATCCCATGTTAACACTTTTTCGTGTTGGCACAAATCGTCCTTACTTTTCATGTGTCTTCCATTTCACCTTTACCAAAGTCGTATACTGATGCGTTTAATTGTCCAAATTGGCAAAATGCTATGAATGATTAATATAATGCACTTATTAAAAATAAAACTTGGACTTTTGTGCCCCGACCCACATACACCAATATTGTTCGTTGTATGTGGTTATTTCATTATAAGTATTTAGCTGATTGCACTCTTAGTCATTATAAAGCTTGTCTTGTAGCGAATGGTGGTACACAGTTAGAGGGTATTGATATTGATGAGATCTTTAGTTCGATTGTCAAACCTGGTACTATTCCGACACTTCTTAGTTTGGCTATTTTTGGGCATTTTCCTGTTCATCAACTTGATGTCAAGAATGCCTTCTTACATGGAGATTTATCTGAGACTGTTTATATGCATCACCCTCCAAGATTTCTGGATTCTGAGCATCTTGACTATGTTTGTTTATTACAAAGTCTTTTTATAGGCTCAAGCAGGCCCATCGGGTTTGGTTTCAGCGGTTTGCAGATTATATTACTCAATTTGTGTTTGCTCACAGTCGATGTCACTATTCATTATTTTTTACCGATAAGGGACTGACACTAATTATTTATTATTATATGTTGATGACCAATGTTTTGAAAGGCTCAAGGCACACTAAGGAGCAAAGAGGGCCAAAGAGCCTCGAGTCGAGGCGCATTCCAAGGCGCGAGATTCATGAATGCGAGGCGCACTAAATACATTAAGTTTTTATAACATATGTGACCATTTATTTAGCTTAAATAACACAAAATAACATTAAAATACTTAATAGATGGCACATATTGCCATTATAGAGATTAAAATGGATCAGTTGTCACTTCTAAAATGGATCAACACTTTGGCTCGATGGTGATAAGGATTTAAATGGTACACTTTTGAGGGGTCATTTAAGCCCTTAATTGATCACTTTTGTATCCGTTACTATTTAATTTCGTTCCTTTTCACTTTTTAGGTCTCTTGAAGGCAAATTTCTGGAATGACACTTATTTGGACGAAAAGGCGCGAATATATGAAGAAAATTGCCAAAGTCAAGAATCGAGACACTCAATTTCAATTGAAAGGGGCCGGCGTCACTGCTTAATGCGGCCGTCGTGACACATCTTGAGACGACTCAGTAGCCAAATTGCTAATTTACAAGTGGCGGCATCAAGTTTAAAAGAGTAGAGTCGCGCTTCGAACGGCGGCCTAGATTTGGATCAGACGGCGTCGAGGTTGAAGTCGACGCGTCCGCGAGCATAAGGTGACGTGTCGTCCACGCGAGTTGGCGTGGCCAAGGCGAAACCCTAATGGCGACCCACAATTAAAGAGTGAAGTCGTCGCAGTTTGTAACACTATATATAGAATCCGAATTTTTCAGTTTTAGGTAGGTAGTTTTGTGGAGTAAAAAAACCTAAACCGAACCAAGGCTGTCTTGGGCAGTATCTTAGGGTTCCATACCCTATTTTACAACAAGATAAGTGTTTTACTTCATTGATTTAATCATGTCTTCAATTGTTTGTGTGTATGCTTGCGTGTTCTCCATGTCCGGCTAATTTACTTGTGTGTTTGCTTAGATAATATGAAACCTAGTTATTGAATATTGATTGGTTGTCTCTTATCTTAATTGTGATTGATCTAGTATTGCGATAGGTCATTCCTTGTGTTATTAATGCTTGATTAGTCTTTGTTGAACCTTAGCTTATAGTTACTAGTGGAATTGTAGGCTAAATATCCAAAGATAACCTTAGTGTTAAGTTTATGAATCCTAGAGATTTCGTAGTCATTAACCTTAGGTAGCTTCAAAGAGTTAGGGATAAACTGTAACACCCCCAAATTTGGTTTAGCGGAAGCATACATGTTATTTGGGAGCGTTACGGGATCGGTGAATCATAACACAAGTAATAAAGAACGGAATACACACTCCGTTTAATTTCATAAAATATTTTAAAACGTTATCTTACAACATTGTTTAGATAAATGGGCACATCCCATTAGTTTTAGTGGTCCCAATGTAAAACATCATTTTTGTGTAAAAACACTTCTTTAATACTACTACGACCATTTATCCGCTTCTTGCCTTGCATCCATGATTCAAGTTAAACACACGAGAAAATATGCTAAAAGGTCAGCTATAAGCTGGTGAGTTCATAGGTTTAAATTAAAATAGTAAGTTTGGACCATAAGCAAAGTCATATAATCATTACAACGAATATAATGATATATGGATGAAAGTCTATTACGTTAGCTCTAAGTTCATGCAACCGATACTACGGCGGTTTACGTATGCTAAAAGATGTCATACAATATAGGGCCCATAGCAAGTGTTTTGTCCATCAACACTTGATTCCGACATGGTATACGTTTCGCCTTGGCCTAAGCATGGCCAGCCGAACGGAGGAGTCACCCTCAATAGATCTATTTATAACATTCGCGTTTCCCAATGGGGATGTGGTTCATGAAAAAGGGAATTCTCTAGGGACATAAGGGCTTAGGCTAAACCACATAATAGTAATCATGTAATAGTTTTGGTCCATAAAAAGGTTTTTGCATATTTCTCGCCCCAAGGTGTATAAAACAGTTTATCATGTAAAAGAGGGGCTATGAAAACTCACCTTAGTCAAAGTGCAATCCAAAATGTGGGATTAGTGATTGTTGTGAAGCGGCACCGACACGCGACCTAGATAAGGAGGGTAATGTTTTAGTTCATTGTTTTAAGTATTGCGTCCTCAAAATAGTTTAATTGTATTAAAACTAAACTTTAGTTTGTAAAAGTGTAAAAATGATCTCACTAGTAAGTATACGAAATATCTATATATACGTTTCATATTGACATTAATATTATTTTTAATATCCAAAGTTTGATATGAAAAATATTTATAACATTCCACTAGTAAGTTTATAATTGAGTATATACTTATTTAAGTTGACACAAAATGGTATTGTCAAACTTGTATATATATTAATTTATTTTCTAATTGTACTTAGAAAATATATTTGAGTTGAACTTGTAGACTATCATATTTATTAAGTGTTGAAATAAAGTAGTGGTCTTCGATTGTTTATCAAGAAATTGGTTCTCTCTAATTATAATTTCGACTAGTGAATTACTTGACATAGGTAAGTTTATCCGAGTTCCCGGCGTTGAACTTTGATGTGTAACTGATTATGCTTTTAACGCTTGTTTCTTGAATTAGGAATTTACACTTGTTTTTATGATAGCATATCTTGAAGAGAAATCGATGTATATGCGGGAATGAGCTTCTTTATTTGACTTCGATTTACGCTTCAGTCTTATTTTGTTGACTCGTCAAGCGCCCAAACAACACCCTCGTTGCTCAAGTGGGGGACGTGGCCGGCACTGGTACGGGATGGGCTTAGGCCCATAAGAATTTTAATACTTCCCTTGAGTAAGCTGGGTTGTGGCCCAATATGGTTTTCGGTATGAATTCATCAGGTTTTTCCAACTTTTGAAACAATGAGGAGCAAGTATTTGGCAGTGATTTTCATAGAAGATTGATACAATATTTTGAGGTAGAGTTACGGTGAGGCGTTAAAATGCAAGGGGTGTAAAACACCTGCTTTAGACTATAGCGCGCATACTTAACCATGCTTGGTCGTGAAGCCAAGACTTCCCAACCGTTAAACATGTACACATGACCGTGTTGACTCATTATTACAATTTCAGTGAATCAAACTCATACCGCTGTGATGAGAACCATAGCGAGAATTTTGACTCATAATGAGAATCAAACCGACTCACGAGGTGCAACTTATTCTAAACACAATGTTTACATCCGTAATTAAGCCCCACAACTCTAAGGTAACACGCTTGTTTCTTATGCTTAGACGAGGCTATGACATGGTCCGACTCATTTACATGACTACGAACATCGGCTGGGAGGAAGAATGTTAGTATTTACTTGTGATCCTAGGACACTTGACTCATCTATATCACCTTGTTTCATAATCTCGACCTAAACTCAACATATCATTACTAAGTTAAATCTTATGACCAGCAAGTTTTCGGGTTTGATATCATTCAACCTTAGCAAGTTTTACCAAAACTTATTCCTTCAAATTCCTATTCATGACAGAAAATCAAAACAACAAAATGCAAACGACATACCTAGGTTCCAAGGTGACATAATTGTTTATCAAAGCACAAGTATTATAACATCAAGAGTACCTAGTTATATAGTCAAATTACCAAGTTTTTATAAGACTTAACCCTCGTATTTCTTGGCTCATTTCCTCGATAGAAACCATTTTAACAAGTGAGTGACCAATTCAAGTTTCAAAGTGACAAATTTATTATCATAACGCAAGATTATACATACTTATCTTACAAACTCAAATAAAAACAAGACATCACCATTTAACATTTCATTATCAAAATTTATGTTACATGATTTACAAGGAAGAGAAGGACCATGAACCTTAAAAGTGAAATGAGTAAATGTTGAGGATGAAAGCTAACTCGAGGAACCCCACACAAATCAAACCCCTTAACGATTCGAGCAAACCCAACAGCTTCTCGACACTCTTTGAGAATATCACTCTTGTGGTGTGTTTGAGATTTGATTTGTATGTGTCCTTGGTCATTCGAGTTGCTTAAGAATGGATTAGGAGAGGAGTCTTTGACCAAGCTTTCTCATCTTGCATCTTTGTTTGAAGCCAAATATAGCTTACTTCCAAAACTAAACGAATCTTGGACATAGGCTCAAGATGGATTGGTGTAAAGATTTGTTTCTCTCATGAGGTTTATCTTGATTTTCCTTGGATTCCATTGAAGTAGCGTATCAAGAGGTTTGGGAAGCAAAACTTTCTTGAATATGGTATGAAAGAGGAAGGGTAGGATGGATGAATATGTTGGGTTATCTCTTTTTAGGGAGATTCGGCCTAGAGAGGCGGGGGGAGGGGGAGGAAGAAGAATATTTGGATATCTCTTTCCTGGTTCTTTTGTTTGCTTTCTTGTCGTGTGTGGATGAGAGAAGGACAAGGCAATATCTCAAGTTTCAAGTAAAGATTTTATTTTAGTAATAATACATTTAAGTGGGTTTGTATATGTATTATTTTACTTAGGCACTTGTAGTAGATTGCATTTACTTATGAAATAATTGTGTTTGAGTTTTATAAGGATTATTGTTTAAGTGATAGTAAGTTAAGTATTTTGTGTCCCGCGAAATTTTATTGTGACCAGAGTATCATTGTTTGATAATTTTTATAACGTAGTTTCTTATTGTTACATGTCTGAAATATTTATTTTGGTAATATTCCATAACACAGACATTTGTCATCAAGTCCTTATCATAGTGTGGAATACGCGTGCGATTATGGGTCACTGGGGTAAAACGAGATAACCTCTCGTCTTACAATTTAAATCATAAGACAAAAATGAAATATTCATAAAATGATATGAATGCAAGAGTGGTGAAATCTTTATTGTATGCGAGTTATCTACTCAAATGATCAGGCAAAGCTTATGCATGCTTAATGAATTTGGCTTAGTAATAATAAATTACTAATCATCAGTTAAATTTTAGTAAAAATTTACCGTGTGTCACATCCTCCCCGCCTTGGAAGAGAAAACAGTCCTCGGTTTTCAGTTAGGATTACTTGGTGAAGTAGAGAAAAGGTGTGGGTATTTGCGCTTGAATTGGTCTTCACGCTCCCGTGTATTGGGACCTCTTTGAGAGATCCAACGGACTTTGACGATCGGGATGCGGCTTTGCTTAAGCCGTTTGATTTCTCTATCCAAAATTTCAATGGGTTCCTCGACAAAATTCAATCTTTCGTCAACTTGGATTTCTTCCAAAGGAATGTCAAGAGTTTAAATCGAAAGGCATTTCTTCAAGTTGCATCGTGTGAAACGTTGTGTCTGAGCTGAGTTCTGTGGTAATTCGAGTCGGTATACTCTGGTCCGATAGCGAGAATTTTGAAAGGTCCAATATAACGAGGATTTAACTTTCCACGTTTTCCAAATGGATCCGCGCCACTTGGCGCAACTTTGAGCATAACTTTATCTCCCGAAACTCAAGTGGTTTCCTCCTTTATCAGCGTAGCTCTTTTGACGGTCCGCGAGCGCTGCAGTCGGTTTTGATTTGTACAATCTTCTCGGTAGTTTCTTGGATCAACTCCGAACCAGTAAGTTGACTTTCTCCATTTAACCCACCAATGATCTACACTTCGAACATAGAGTGCTTCATATGGTGCGGCTTTGATGCTTGTGTATAGTTGTTGTAAGAAAACTCAGCTAATGGCAAGTGCTTATCCCAGCCATTTCCAAAGTCTATCACACATGCTCTTAGCATATCCTCTAGTGTTTGAATGGTTCTCTCGCTTTGTCCATCGGTTTGAGGATGATAAGCGGTGCTCATGTCGAGGTTAGACCCTAAAGCATCTTGAAGTGATTTCCAAAAATTTGAGGTGAAACGGCTATCTCTGTCTGAGATGATGGAAATTGGTACACCATAGCGTGCGATGATTTCCTTCAGGTATAGTTGTGAAAGTTTTTCCATTCCATCACTTTCTTTCATCGGTAGAAAATGTGCTGACTTGGTGAGGCGCGTCAAATATTTAAATTGTAGCCTTTAGAGGTTTTAGGTAACTTAGTGATAAATTCCATTGTTATACGTTCCCATTTCCACTCGGGGATTTCGGGTTGTACTAGTAGGCCTGAGGGTCTCTGATGTTCAGCTTTAACTTTTGAACATGTTAAACACCGGCTGACATATGTTGTAATGTCGGCTTTCATGTTTGGCCACCAGTACAATTTCTTGGATCAAGGTACATCTTGTCGGATCACGGGTGGATGGAGTATTTAGACTTGTGGGATTCGTGCATAATAATGTGCATGAATTCTCCGTAGAGTGGTAATCCAACTTGCTCTTTGAAACACAAAATTCCATCCGACCTTTTTACGAATCCATTTTCACTTTACGGCATTCGTAAAGGTTCTCATTCGGACGATTTTCCTCAGTGCTGATTGTGCCTCCAGAATCTTGGATGGAAGAGGTGAACTAATTGTCATACCCAAGGATCTGACTCTAAGAGGTTTTGGTCGCTTCGCTGTACTGTACGAGCATCGGCTTCACATTACTGCAGGATGGTAACGAATATCGCATCGTAATCAGCGAGTAATTCCAACCATCGGCATTGTCTCATGTTCAGCTCTCTTTGATCCAAAATGTGTTGTAGACTTTTGTGATCGGTGTATACGACACACTTCGTGCCATACAAGTAGTGTCTCCAAATTACAGTCTGAACACAAGCTGATCCTAACTCCAAGTCGTGCGTTGTGTAGTTTTTCTCATGAGTCTTCAACTAGAGGCTGTATCACTTTCTCTCTTTGCAGTAACACCGCTCCTAGCCTCTTGTGTGAAGCGTCGCAATAAACAACAAAATCTTCACAAACTTAAAGGCCAAGATAGGTGCACTACACAACTTTTCTTTAAGGAGTTGAAAAGCTTCTTCTTCTTTTTCTCCCCAGTCAAACTTGGTGTTTTTTGGGTTAACTTGGTTAAAGATTTGGCAATCTTTGAGAAACCTTCAATGAATCTTCTGTAGTATCTAGCGAGTCCTAAGAATTGGCGTATTTATTAGGAGTTGTGGGTGTCGTCCAATCCTTTATTGACTCGATCTTAGCGGGATCTACATGAATACCCTGACTGTCGATTACATGACCTAGAAATGCGATGGAGTATCCAAAATTCACACTTCGAGAACTTTGCATACAGTTCTTCCTTCTTCAACAATTCTAAGATCAATCTAAGATGCTCTTCGTGTTCTTTCACACTCTTGGAATAAATTAGGATATCGTCAATGAATACGATCACAAATTTATCCAAGTAGGGTTTACACACTCGGTTCATGAGGTCCATGAACACGGCTGGTGCGTTGGTTAACCCAAAGGGCATGACTTGGAACTCGTAATGTCCATAACGAGTTCTGAAGGCGGTTTTGGGAATGTCTTCTTCCCGAACTCTTAGTTGATGGTATCCGGACCTTAAGTCGATTATTTTTGAATAAACACTTGAACCTTGAAGTTGATCGAATAAGTCATCGATCCCGGGGGTGGGTAGCGGTTCTTAATGGTTAGTTTATTCAATTCACGATAGTCAATGCACATTCAGAAAGTTCCGTCCTTCTTTTTGACGAATAAGACTGGTGCTCCCCATGGTGATGAGCTTGGTCTAATGAACCCTTTTACTGCAAGCTTTGGCAAATGGGTTTGACAACTCACGGAGTTCCGTTGGAGCTAATCGATAAGGTGCTCTTGCCAGTGCGGCGCACGAGGCACTAGATCGATCTGAAATTCAACTGTCGGTCGTGGGAGTCTGGCAAATCTTCGGGAAAGACTTCAGGAAATTCCTTTACTATTGGCACGTCTTCCAGACGTTTTTCTTCCTTTTCTTTTTCATCCTTTCCAGTGACTTGTGCTAGGAAGATGTGACATCCTTCCTCAATACACCTTAACACCTTGGTACAGGAAATGACATGCAGTCTTGGCGCTTCTTACGTCACTTATGTCCCTTCTATTGTTAGGACTTCATCTCCATAGGGTAATTGGACTAGTTTCTCATCACAAATGATGGCAGCATGATATTTTGCTAACCAATCCATTCCGACGATGACATCGAAACTACCCAATGCTACGGGTATTAAGTCGATATTGAATGGGTGGTTTAACAAGTTAAGGGTGCAACCTCTTATGATGGTATCTACCCTTTCTACGTTACCGTTAGCTAGTTCCACGTTGTATGCATTTCCTAATGCAGTTGGGGCAATATCGAGTAGTGGACTAAATGTATTAGAAACAAAACTCCTATCGGCTCCCGTATCAAACAATATGGATGCATAACGGTTATTTATAAAGAACGTACCCGTCACAACATTGGGTCTTCCGAGCTTCCACTTTGGTTCACGGCAGACTCTTCCGAGCTCCTTCGCCATTTCCTTGATTACTCATTGTCCAACATTACCTGAATCCTGCCATTTCCATGGCTTCACGGATTTCCTCGGTTTCCTTGATTTCCTCATGCCGCCTTTCTCACCACAACCAAAGCATGTTATAGCGACTCTTGGGTCTGGTGGAGCATTTTGAACTGTGCCAATGATTTTGGACTGCGGTTCGGTTAAGTGTCCGATTTTTACGTGATTCACGGCACTTTGTACTGTACATTGCCCCTGTGATGCAGTGTGCATCGATTACACAATGGTGCGTCCACGAGTACGGTTTCCTTTCCCCATACCAGCGCATAAGCTCTAGTATTTTGCCTCTTGCTTTGATTGTTGCTGTTGTTGCCTTGGTATTCATTGTTGTTGTAGCCTTGAGAATGGTTGTCCCATTTCCTCTTATTGTCAACCACTTTGTCCATGGAATCCTCAATCACTTGGTCCATGAGTTTGTTGGCTACCTCGATAGTTTCATGAAGATCAGCTGACCTTAGAAGTGGTTACATTGCCCTTGATAGGTTGGGGCGGTCCTCATGTATCTCTCTAACAATCGAGGTCTCCATTTGAGGGACACAATTAAGTTCTTGAAATCGATTATAGCGACCATATTGGTGCCTTGAACCTTGAGGTTCCAAAACTCATGTTCGAGTTTCTTAATCTCATTACGAGGACAATACTTTCGAAGTACCATTTCCTTGAAGTTCTCCCATGGCATGGCATAGGCAACATCGAAACTAGCGATTTCAGGAATTGTTCCACTAGGTCAAAGCAGCATCCGTGAAAGTGAATGATGCATACTTAACCTTAGACTCTTCTTCACAATTGCAGTCCGGAACCGCAGTCCGAGCTTTTCGATCCATCTAGTCGGACCAACAGCTCCTTGGTTCCACTAAAACCTCGGTCATGGTTTTACGAAAGTCTGATAAGTACAAGTGCGGCTGTGGGTGGGTGGTCTCTAAGTTCGGCATTAGTAGCGAGTGATTTGCTGCAGCTAAAGCGGCGTTCACTCGCTCGTTGACTAGTTGGTCAATCATGGCTTGATTCATGATAGGTTGGATTGGAGTAGCCCTAGCGAGTAGTGGCCAGTGATCTGATCGTGTGTGACTGTTTGGAATAGCAGCGTTTGCGCAGCTTGTTGCGAGTAACCCTCGGAATAGGAGCATTGGGAGCTCCACCGGGGTTGGTACTTTTCGATCTTCGTTTTGGCGGCATTTAGCAGTAGGAAGGTAGTGAGATACATAACCTTTTAAACAAGGTAAGTGCCAAGTAATAGTGTAAAATATCGAGATAGATCATATGAGCAATCTATAAAAGAAGGGACAATTGGATAGGAAAATAAGTTGACATAGATAGAATTTCGGTTACAAGGTTTCTAAAGTACATGATGAGATACTAGATGGAATACAACGGAAATACAACGGAAATACAATGGAAATACAAACTGAAGTACAAGAGTGATAACTAACACTAACTGTTATAAATCCAGTTTAGTGTGATACATCATGAAATCATATCTAAGGATATCCACGCTCGGTGCAGAAGTCGCTCAATGGTAGCAATCAACTCTCGCTGCGTATCCTCCAAACTTCGATACGTCTCATCGAGATGCTAACATAGACTCTAAACCAGTAGTCCTCTGCCACTCCTCTGGCGGTATCTCTGCATCCTTTGGGCCGCTCTAGCTCCTCTCGTCCGTGCATGCGGGCTTGACCTCGCCCAAAGCTCGTGTCACGCTATCAACTCTCTAACATCCTGACTTGAGCCTCAACCCAAACCGGTCGAATCCGCTCGTGTCTCTCGAGGCTCCACGCTCTAAAACAATACATCGGTAACTCGGTCTAAACCCTCAACCGCTTTCGAGGGCTTGTAAGCGTGTTGGATCGACTCTCTCTAGATGATATGGACTCCTAGCGAGTCTCATGAGAGTCGGTGAATAAATATCCTCGGTGAGGGTCGGATCGCCATCACGGATCGATGGAGTGCAGTTACATTGTGCATCAAGCGGTCACGGCCCTCGATGGTCTCAAGCTGTCTAGTGGCGCGTGCAAGGCGCTCCATGTCTGCTGCAAATGGTATGAATGAAGGTGATGATGGACTATAGCTCGGTTTGGCGTGTGGTGCGGAACCGATCGCAATCAATATCTCTCCAAGTAATCTCATTACTTTCCTCCTGGCTAGGAGGAAGCGCTCTCTCTGTCCCAATCCAATGGTGCATCAATGTCCATGTCATCGCTCAATCTCGAGCCATCTGGAGCTTTGTCTAGCTCACGAATACTATGGACAATCTCCGGACCTAGTATATCCATATCTGCTGCGTGCTAACATGTCCGGGGATACTCTCAGGTAGGCATAGGCTCACGGTAGTTCCTTCTCGGGATCCTCTTCGGATCTTCTTCGGGTCTTCCTCGGGGAATCGGTGATCTCTCTCGGAGTCTCGATGAGGTGGGGACTCGGTAGATGATGGTGTCGATGACTCTGCGAGTAGTAGAAGGACCCATGTAGCGCACGAGTCATCGAGAAGCTAGTGCGAGCACAAATGAATCCGCGCTCGATATCCGGCACTCTCATGCGCGGGGTTTTGCTGCTGGCGTCAACAAAGCTGATGATGGTGTGGTGAGTACGGTAGGTGTAATAGCTGGTGAGGCTGCTAATGTGGCTGAATATACGGATCGGTGGCTAAGTGTGCAAGGTGGCGGGGGTAGGTGAGTGAGCTAGTAGGATATCCTCCTGAACATCGTGAGTGAAGGCTTGAGAAGGCATAGTCTGTGACAAGACGGTGCATATGTGTAAGTATGTGGAAAATATGCTCATAATGAATATGAAATAGTGCATAAGTAAATAGGAAATAAAACATGTAGTCCTATTTAAATAAACTCTAAGTAAAATGGCAAGTAAGGAGCGAAGCGGTCGGTGATGGTAGTATGATGTTTTCAGTGAAAAGTAGTTATAGTTTAGGGTTTATATGTACCTAGTTCTCTATAACCTTGGCTCGATGCCAATCTTAACACCCCAAATTTGGTTTAAGCGAAGCATACGTGTTATTTGGGAGTTCGGGATCGGTGAATCATAACACAAGTAATAAAAGCGGAATACACACTCCATTTAATTTCATAAAATATTTTAAAACGTTATCTTACAACATTGTTTAGATAAATGGGCACATCCCATTAGTTTTAGTGGTCCCAATGTAAAACATCATTTTTGTGTAAAAACACTTCTTTAATACTACTACGACCATTTATCCGCTTCTTGCCTTGCATCCATGATTTAAGTTAAACACCTGAGAAAATATGCTAAAAGGTCAGCTAAAAGCTGGTGAGTTCATAGGTTTAAGTTAAAATAGTAAGCTTGGACCATAAGCAAAGTCATATAATCATTACAACGAATATAATGATATATGGATGAAAGTCTATTACGTTAGCTCTAAGTTCATGCAACCGATACTCGACAGGTTTACGTATGCTAAAAGATGTCATACAATATAGGGCCCATAGCAAGTGTTTTGTCCCTCAACACTTGATTCCAACATGGTATTGTTTCGTTTTGGCCTAAGCATGGCCAACCGAACGGAGGAGTCACCCTCAATAGATCTATTTATAACATTAGCGTTTCCCAATGGGGAATTGACGGTTCATGAAAAAAGGCATTCTCTAGGGACATAAGGGCTTAGGCTAAACCACGTAATAGTAATCATGTAATAGTTTTGGTCCATAAAAGGTTTTGCATTTTCTCACCCCAAGGTGTATAAGCAGTTTATCATGTAAAAGAGGGGCTATGAAAACTCACATTAGTCAAAGTGCAATCCAAAATGTGGGATTAGTTATTGTTGTGTGGCACCGAACACGCGACCTAGATAAGGAGGGTAATGTTTTAGTTCATTGTTTTAAGTATTGCGTCCTCAAAATAGTTTAATTGTATTAAAACTAAACTTTAGTTTGTAAAAGTGTAAAAATGATCTCACTAGTAAGTATACGAAATATCTATATATACGTTTCATATTGACATTAATATTATTTTTAATATCCAAAGTTTGATATGAAAAATATTTATAACATTCCACTAGTAAGTTTATAATTGAGTATATACTTATTTAAGTTGACACAAAATGGTATTGTCAAACTTGTATATATATTAATTTATTTTCTAATTGTACTTAGAAAATATATTTTGAGATTGAAAGACTATCATATTTATTAAGTGTTGAAATAAAGTAGTGGTCTTCGATTGTTTATCAAGAAATTGGTTCTCTCTAATTATAATTTCGACTAGTGAATTACTTGACATAGGTAAGTTTATCGAGTTCCCTTGGCGTTGAACTTTGATGTATGGCGATTATGCTTTTAACGCTTGTTTCTTGAATTAGGAATTTACACTTGTTTTTATGATAGCATATCTTGAAGAAATGTGTATATGCGGGGAATGAGCAACAGCTTATTTGACTTCGATTTACGCGAGGTCTTATTTTGTTGACCGTCAAGCGCCCAAACAACACCCTCGTTGCTCAAGTGGGCGTGGCCCGGCTGGAATGCTTGGGATGGGCTTAGGCCCATAAGAATTTTAATACTTCCCTTGAGTAAGGCGGGGCGTGGCCCAATATGGTTTTCGGTATGAATTCATCAGGTTTTTCCAACTTTTGAAACAATGAGGAGCAAGTATTTGGCAGTGATTTTCATAGAAGATTGATACAATATTTTGAGGTAGAGTTACGGTGAGGCGTTAAAATGCAAGGGTGTAAACACACTGCTTTAGACTTCATAGCGCATCGCACTTAACCATGCTTAGGTAGGTGAAGCCAAGACTTCCCAACCGTTAAACATGTACACATGACGAGTGTTCGACTCATTATTACAATTTGATTGAATCAAACTCATACCGCTGTGATGAGAACCATAGCGGAATTTTTTACTCATATGAGAATCAAACCACGACTCACCGAGTGCAACTTATTCTAAACACAATGTTTACTAATCAATTCGAGCCCACAACTCTAAGGTAACACGCTTGTTTCTTATGTTTAGACGAGGCTATGACATGGTCCGACTCATTTACATGACTACGAACATGGTGGGAGGAAGAATGTTAGTATTTACTTGTGATCCTAGGACACTTGACTCATCTATATTGTTGTTTCATATTCGACCTAAACTCAACATAACATTACTAAGTTAAATCTTATGACCAACGTAAGTTTTCAGGTTTGATATCATTCAACCTTAGCAAGTTTTACCAAAACTTATTCCTTCAAATTCCTATTCACGACAGAAAATCAAAACAACAAAATGCAAACGACATACCTAGGTTCCAAGGTGACATAATTGTTTATCAAAGCACAAGTATTATAACATCAAGAGTACCTAGTTATATAGTCAAATTACCAAGTTTTTATAAGACTTAACCCTCATTTTTTCTTTCGAAACCATTTTAACAAGTGAGTGACCAATTCAAGTTTCAAAGTGACAAATTTATTATCATAACGCAAGATTATACATACTTATCTTACAAACTCAAATAAAAACAAGACATCACCATTTAACATTTCATTATCAAAATTTATGTTACAGTTTACAAGGAAGAGAAGGACCATGAACCTTAAAGTGAGAGAGTAAATGTTGAGGATGAAAGCTAACTCGAGGAACCCACACAAATCAAACCCTTGATTCCGGCAAACCCAACAGCTTCTCGACACTCTTTGAGAATATCACTCTTGTGGTGTGTTTGAGATTTGATTTGTATGTGTCCTTGGTCATTCGAGTTGCTTAAGAAGGGATTAGGAGAGGAGTCTTTGACCAAGCTTTCTCATCTTGCATCTTTGTTTGAATCCAAATATAGCTTACTTCCAAAACTAAACGAATCTTGGACATAGGCTCAAGATGGATTGGTGTAAAGATTTGTTTCTCTCATGAGGTTTATCTTGATTTTCCTTGGATTCCATTGAAGAGTAGCGGCGCATCAAGAGGGATTTGGGAAGCAAAACTTTCTTGAATATGGTATGAAAAGAGGAGGGTAGGATGGATGAATATGTTGGGTTATCTCTCTTTTGGGGCCTAGGAGAGGGCTAGGGAGGAAGAAGAATATTTGGATATCTCTTTCCTGGTTCTTGTGTTTGCTTTCTTGTCGTGTGTGGATGAGAGAAGGACAAAGGCAATATCTCAAGTTTCAAGTAAAGATTTTATTTTAGTAATAATACATTTAAGTGGGTTTGTATATGTATTATTTTACTTAGGCACTTGTAGTAGATTGCATTTACTTATGAAATAATTGTGTTTAGGTTTTATGAGGATTATTGTTTAAGTGATAGTGAGTTAAGTATTTTGTGTCCCGCGAAATTTTATTGTGACAAGAGTATCATTGTTTGATAATTTTTATAACGTAGTGTCTTATTGTTAATGCGAAATATTTATTTTGGTAATATTCCATAACACAGACATTTGTCATCAAGTCCTTATCATAGTGTCGGTATGCGTCGAGTGTTGGTCCAGGGGGGTAAACGAGATAACCTCCGTCTTTAATTTAAATCATAAGGCAAAATGAAATATTCATAAAATGATATGAATGCAAGAGTGGTGAAATCTTTATTGTATGCGAGTTATCTACTCAAATGATCAGGCAAAGCTTATGCATGCTTAATGAATTTGGCTTAGTAATAATAAATTACTAGTCATCAGTTAAATTTTAGTGAAAATTTACCGTGTGTCACATAAACGCATACCCTACGACCTTAGAGAAACACAACGCGTGGAATAAGGGCGTGACAATTCAACCATCAATAGGAGATAACTAGGGAGTAATAACATCTAAGTAAACAAATTTTTAATCATCATTAGAGCACACAACAATAGACATAGACTACACTCGCCTTAGTTTAGATAATTAGATAATTAGATAAGTAGAGTAATCGGTAGAAATACCAACCCCCAAATCAAACCCCGAGATTCGTACCTTTCCATTTTCTAAAAAACATAAAAAGAAAAAAAATAATCTTCCTCAACCCCAACCTTAGCGTAGTAATTTCTCACTAGCATTCCTATTCCCTAGAGAGCGATATCAATTCAGAGGCTTACCCTAATACTACACTAGCGATTAGGTT